>CM067478.1:19424377-19449953 GCA_034552555.1 Semaprochilodus insignis
ACTAGAATTACTAACTGCACTATGCTACGTTACTAGAATTACTAACTGCACTAAGCTACGTTACTAGAGTTACTAATTGCACTAAGCTACATGACTAGAATTACTAACTGCACTATGCTACGTTACTAGAATTACTAATTGCATTAAGCTACATTACTAGAGTTACTAATTGCACTAAGATACATGACTAGGATTACTAACTGCACTATGCTACGTTACTAGAATTACTAATTGCACTAAGCTACGTTACTAGAGTTACTAATTGCACTAAGCTACGTTACTAGAGTTCATGACAGGGTGCAATTTTTGTCCTTCATTTTACCACAGAGAAAAACCTGGAGTTCTTAATATGAGCATAATGCCAACTACAGAATCAAAATTTCTGAGGTTTACTCATGGACTTATTGTCACATACAGTCAGAGATCACATGTGAAATGCCATTTATTAAACATCTAAAAAATCCAATTAGAGAAAACAAACATTTGTGGAGCAATGCTTCAGACGGCTAAAATAACAATTACTATATTATTTATATATGCAACATGAAACCTGTTTCAGTTATTATTTGTTTCCTTATTTACTAAACATTTGGGCATGATGCCAACTTAAATAGTCCTCAAATGTGTGTGCATTATATGTGTGCATGTACAGCAAGGGTGGACATACGTAGGTGTGTTTCAATTGCCGCAGTCAAATGTCTGTGTGCCTGTAAACATGAATGTATGTGCTTTGTGTACATTCAACCCACTTGCACTTCCAGCACTACAGACGTAATTCTACTGCTGTCTAATGTCTGGCCCACCCACGTGCAGAGTTGCAGCTAAAAATCTCGCCATATGCACAGCTGACACAACATAGTAGACCTGAAAGCCCAAAGGTTTGATGCTTTTTATAATCACTGTGAACAAACACAGCCATATATCAAAGGAGTCTGATTCACTCTGCAAGCCAAGCATGTGTCAGAGAGGCTGACCTTGGCTGCTAAAGCAGCACGGGCCACCGGTGCCCTGACCAACGAGGCCATGTGGTCCGCTGTGGCTGCGGCTAATGAAACTCCATCTTTTATCTCTGCTATCTGTGTTCACTGGACGAGCCGCAGTAATCATTCAGGAGCAACAAAGAGGCTGAAGTCTCCTCTGCTGTGCCCTGGGCACCAGAAAACACAACACACACGCACTCGCACCCACCAGTGAGTCAAAGCTCCAGAGGGGAAAAGAGCCAAAGATGGCAATCTTTTCCCCTGCAACACATGCGTCAATAGGCCTAATTAAGGAAGATGATACATGCATCCTTTCTAGCACTTGTGCAGTATGACAATATGTGCATGACTGCAGTGAAAAAGTGATGCCTTACATTGGCTTGATTCAAATGTGCTTATCATTTCCACATGAACGGAATAAGCTCACTGGAGAAAAAATAGTCACCTGTGACTGAAACGTACCTAATAGCATGTAATACCTCCATAACCATGAATAACAGCTGCAATTCAATTTGGAATGAACTGGACACATCAATGTTCAGCTACTCTTGCATCAAAGTATTGCACAGTTTGGCCAGATTTGGTGGATGCCTTTCCTGGCACAATTCCTGAATCTCCTGTATACTGGGATTTTTGCTACTGCTGGTAGACCCATATGACCATACGCTTCCATACACCTGAAAATTCAACTATTTCCTTCACACTATGTTCTTTGGCACACCCAAATGCAATCATTCCTTTTTGCCAATCATTATCACCTGCTTTGGATTCATTTTCCACACATCAAACGAGACATTCACTGCACTGTATCACCTCTCCCCAATCTATGAATGCCGTTGTACACCCCACAGGTATTTAGAGCCCTAGCATTCTTCTGCAACACCATCTGCAGGAGCCAGAAGGTAGTATCACCTTAAACACACAAGGTGACTAATTTTTTTGTCCAGTGAGCCTATATTAGCCTGCATCACAATTGTCTTTCAGTTTACTAACAAATGACAATTATTGTGGTGATATAGTGCATAGGGCTGCAACAGCTATGTTATTTATAATGCCAAAAATAAAAAATCATTGGAATGACTACCACTTACATCACCACTTACATCACCTGACTACAGAGACTTTACATTGTACATTTTAATATTATCTAAAACTACAGTTTCCTGTAAGATGTGTAAACCTGAGCTCTCCTCTGACAGCGGCACGACTGTCATAGGTGAGCAACTAAAAAAAGCACATTTGTGGTCAAAGGTTAAAAACAGTATGTTGTTGTCTGCTTTACAGACAGCTCTGTCTTACTGTAGCAAAATAAACCCATTTGCTGAAGGGATGAGTTGCATTTTCATCTAAACTGCATAGCTAAATTATAGTCATCGGTTATCAGACTGCACACTAATGGACACAGACCTGCTTGTCCACACATCACAAGACAAGTGCTTGAGATCACTGAAAACACTGATGTTCTCCAAATTGGAGATTTAAGAAACTCCTTACTGTTATCATTGAATGGAGTTTTTGAAAACGCTGACATCAGTTATTACTGTCTCATGAGTGTAAATCTTGTCTTGTTTCACCAAACAGACAGTCAAAAGAGCGCTCTGTCCATCTTGACAACCAAACACAGTCTAACCTACGGGTCTCCATGCAGGGAATCAGGACACACCTAATTGAGGTGGACACCTGATAGCCATGTGACCAGTCACTGGCCACTCTGTAGTTTAAGATAGCGACTAGAATAGACAGAAAAAAAGCCTAAAGACAGAAAGGAAACATATACAACAATAGCAACGCAAAGATTTTTGAACTGCCTCCTTTGTTTGCCATGTAAGAATTGCTCATGTATTGTTCTTTTATTATTTCTGCTCCTTTCACACTGAGTAGAATAGCATTTATCAGAGCAGTGTGGAAGATCTGGAAATCATCATTGTTACAGTCCTTTTTTTATTTTATCTTTATTCATGAAAAGTCACATTTAAATCAAGTAAAGACATCCGTGTGCATCTATTAAGGACATTTAAGGGTATGTGTGTATTCTGCTCAGATTTATAGTGAGACTAAATTAAGGCATACTGCCCATCGTACTCGTTCCTGTTCTCTCCCCTTATGGTGGACCCCACCCTTATCATACACACTCCAGTGCACACCCACACACACACCCCAATCACACCAGCTGGGAGTTTTCAAAAGCGTCACTCCCTAAAGCCCAACGCAATTGCCCTGTTATTGTCCACTCATCCACTGCTGAAAGGTGTGTGTGTGTGTGTGTGTGTGTGTGTGTATGTATGTATGTGTGTTTGAGTCTAACAGAGCAAACGTGAGAGTCAAGATTTATTACGGAGTGTGAACATGTACAGTTTGCATTTTAGCACTAAATGCAGCGTGAAAGTACTTACACTACTGTTCTAAGGTTTGGAATCACTTGTCATATTAGTTATTGGTCAGCAGTGGACCATGATTATCACAGCAAGGCCTTCAGGGCCTAAAAACACCCACCTCTAAGATAATGTTCATTTCTGGTGCCCCTGTAGGATTCTAGTACTATGCCAGCAGAAAGCTAAAATCGATTCACATTGTTATCCACATTATGTATCTGGACAGTTGACACTTGTAAATACACTCTATGTTTTATATGAAGCTTGTAACAGACATATTAAAATATTTCACTTTGTGTGAAGCAGTTTTACAGTTCCTCCTTCAGTAAAATGAAGCCTCTACTAGTCTCTACTATTTTCCATTTCTCACAACTGACTGAAAACTGGTTAGGCTACTGTCAGTATTCAGAGACAGAGGTGTATATGGAACTAGAGTTCCACATGCCTTAAACCAAATCAAATCACTACTGGTTTATAACACTGTCAATTCTTAATTATGTTAGTAGTTAATATAGAACATTAGGGCTTCAGTTTAGCCCATTAATGGACAAACCAATAAGAGAGCTCAGAGACCACATGGAAAAATTTCTTGATAGGATCATCACTGTTCAAGGAACTAGGCGGTTCATGTGTTTAACTCTATTAAATACAAATTACAGGTGTGTATTTTACAAAAATCATTAGACCTTGTACAAAAGTCTAGAAAGGCCTGAGGGTTCCCTGCTTCAAAATACGATCTCTACTTTCCTAAATAAGAAACATTGTCAAATGTTAATTTTTTGGTAACTTCATTTTCAATAATATACAGATTTCTCAAATGTAACTGTTCATCATTCTGGATGCATCTACTAATTCTCAATTTCTCACAGCTTGCTACAGAACTAATTAAGTTGTAGAGCTGTAGCATAATCACTAAATCATTTTACACATGTATCTGCAACTAAAATTGGTGTTCTATTCATAAAAACTGATCACAAGCTTCAGAATGGTCACAAGCCCAGTAATTTTATAGGAGAAATCATAACCTTAAATTAATGTAACCTTAAAGTAATGTTACTGTAAGGCAAAAATATTTCAATTTAAGTCATTTCTGAACCATTTTCAATGCCAAATGTAAAAGACATTTTGTCTTGTTGCCATGCCTGTAAAGTTTCTTACCTTGAATGCGCATGGTGTTTGTGCATGTGTATGTGGAGTGACAGGAGCAGGACTGAGTTAATCTAAATATCTCAGGTTTATAACCACCATCCACAGCTTGCCTGATCCAACTCTGATAGCACACATACCTTCTTTCAGTTCAGTATCCATATCACTATTGTAATAACAGAGATAGACAGACAGACAAACAGCAATGACACATCTAAAACTTCTCTTTGAACTCCCTAAATGCTAGGGGCACCTGCTGTTAGACATTGCATGCTGTAGCACTGATAGCTTTGGTGTATAAATGGGTTTTTACCTTCTACTCTGTAAATAAACACACCAGTGCTTTGGTGGATGGACGAAAGCAGGGGCATCCAGCTCCAGCCCTGGAGGGTCTTAGTCCAGCACAGTCTGGGGATTTCTCTGCTCAAATACACTAGTTTCAACTCAGTCGTTAGTAACCCTGTTCAGTAGGTGTGTGTATTAACATGGATATCATCAGACTCTGTTGGACTGGAGACCTGATCCAAATACTGCATGTTATTACTGTTATTTAGCATTTATTCACAAACACATGGCTGCTTTTGCATGCTACCGAAACATTGTGACTCCTTCAAAAGGATAGCCATAAACAACAAGCCAGGTCTACTTTGATTCCCAAGCAAGAATAAGCTACTGTGTATTGTAGGGAAATCTGGTGATGCTCATACTTAATAGTATCATATATTTTTCCCCTTTAAAACACATTCAACCCATTCAAATCAGCCCTCAGAATACTTGGTCTGCCTGCATGTCCATGCCTGGCATAGTAAAATGTATCAGCATGTGGAATTGGAGCTGTCTGTGGGGTTTGGTATTTTCTATCACTATATCAGTATCAGATTATATAAGTATATAAGTGCAATACTCTCTTTATTGCTGGATGAAATGTGATAGAGAGCATAATTCACACTGCTAAAGCACTTTTTACGGACTTGACTAAGTAAATTCTTGTGTATTTTTCTTTTCCTCAATATATAGCAAAAAAAAAAATTTTATTATATAATGCTGTGGACCCTCCTAATTTCCTCTTGCCGTGCATACATGTTGCACATAATTGCTTCAGATCTTTTGACAAAATTGTGTGTTTTGTGTTTCCAGGTGTTCCTTATCTTATATTACATCTAAAAACATTGACAAATTAACTTATAACTTTTCCACAACAATACATCAAAATAAATGTGACAACAGCATTAAAAGAAAGATAATGTTATTATTAGAGAGTAAATGCAAAAGCAGGACTGAGACAATTCCTTAACTTAAAAGGTTAATAGAACTGACGAAATTCAAAGCAGTATATGATGTCTGCAGTTATGCCCCTGTTTACAGGTGCTAAACGTAGCTGTGGTTTAGCCCACCGGTATGAGTACTCAGTGAGTAAGACTGGGACTGGCGCAGATGAGGGGATATTAATTTTGCTCTGTTGTGCGACAGACACAGCTACAGCCCCTCTGCCAGGACATCCGGCCTCAAAGCCTGCACAGTACTGGGTTATTAATCATACACTTACACCTGGCTATGAGTAATTACCCTACCAGCGAGAAAACGCACACACACGCACGCATACACACACACACGCGCACACACACACACAGCAATAACATAAGGAGCAACTGAAAACTTAAGCTGCCAGCAAGTAGAGTGAAGAATAAGAACAAGAAACAGTCTTCTAAATGCAGCCTTTAAACGCCATTGCACACACATGGAAAGTTTGGTGCTGACCGCCAAATTGTGAGGGGGTGTTTTAGGAGGTGTCAGTGGGGTCGCACAGCCGTCCTGTTTGGGGAGGGTGCGGGATTGTCTGAGGCTGATGAAATCCTCCAATGTCCTCATTCATCAAAGCCCACACCACATATTAATTATCCTCCACCTTCAGCCCAACAGCAGAGGACATAGTTAGCCACACAAGACAAACACACACACACACACACACACACACAGATGAGCATTTCTACAATTTTGTTCTCCCACACATGTCCCTGAGAAAATGATAGACGACAGGCATCAAAATCATACCGACCTCCTGAGAGAATGCTAAAGTTACACTGGGTCATAGTAAACAAAACTCAAATCTACGCAAACCTTTACATTTATGGCTCAGTGAAAAGTCTGATTAAACCAGATTGCCCTTTACCCCAAATGTAGTCAGTCAAACAAAACAGATGTAGCGTTGTAAGCTTCTCTTGTTTTGCACTGAAGTTGAGGTCTGAACCTCATGGGTCCTGAAACGATGTACTGCAAAGCGGGACTAAATTTTAATTTCATGTGCGGGAGGGGGTGGATAAACAATCCATTGGAGCGGGAGCAGGACAGCATATTCAGGTAGACAATCCTGCAAATTAATAACCAGAAAAAATATAAAATAGTAATAATCACACAATAAGTAGTATGCAGGATTAAAATAAGTGAAAAGTAGCTAAATGATCAACAAGAAAGTACTATACTTTAAAGTCAATTGTGAGAACAACACATGAACTGCATTACTGTACTATGTTACTGTGCTATATTAGCTTCCGTGGTGATTATTTCAGGGGAAAATAATTTATTTCTGATTACAGCATGTCAAATATTGTTGTCATTTGCCCTCGTACAGGACTGCGGACGGGAGCAGGCAGAAGAATCTACATTGTGGGTGGGACAGATTGCCTATATTTGTTGGGAGTGGGGTGAATTCTAGATACAGCGGGGAGAAACAGGATTTTAAAAATTCACTCCCACAAAGATCTGTACACTGGAGGTATGAGGTAAATATAGTTAAGTAGTGCAAGTTTACAGCCACCAGTTTTCATTATCCAAACTGCATGTGTAAATCAGACACACTCAACTCAAACCATGTTGAGGCACTGAGAATATGCTAACAGACTGCTATTTCTGACACTGTGTGACATACTGCTTAGCAATCCAAAATACAAATCAGACAAGATCAGAATCAGCATATTGTTTTCTCTAAACGGGGAATCAGCAACCAGCCAATAGTTTGACCAATCTGCGAAATATATGCTACTAATCCTATCAATATACGTTACCAAAACACTAATATGCTAAATTGTCAGTTGCCTCTCCATCTCAGTGTAGCGTTTTAACAGATATTTTGTAATTTAAAAAGGTAACTTTTTTATTTAAGAATTTGAAATGCTAGTTTAGCCCATTAACCCTTCTGAACCATCTGGTCACAATCTGGTAGTGCGTGCATTCCCCAGTTAGGGGCAGGGACGTGTGTATAATAAACTTTCTGTTTTGAAAAAGAGCTTTCTGCGTGCTATTGTGTTTCCTGTCACTGTATAAAAAGATTATTTCTATACTGTTGAATGTACTGTGAAATATGTAGTGCAGAAGCTCACTTACAGCACACTCACTTATTATTGTTTTGTGAGAGTTATTCTGGTGGTTTATTGTTTAAAATTGAATTTTGTGACATCTATGTCTATGTTACATCACATTCCCTATATATATAACATCAATCCAATAACAGTGAGAAGTTCCCTTATTAACGGGGAATAGCAGTTTAAGCTCAGAAATGGCCATTTGTATCAGCCTTTCATACATAAAAAAAAAAAAATCTTGCGAACACTGCACACTAGAGACTTTGAAATTGCCTGGAAGGGTGGCAATGTTCTGTTAGCAAGTCAGGAACACAGCCTCTGATTGGTTGATCGACTCAATCCAAGATGTCAATAGATAACAGCATATAACTAATAACTAACAAATATTCAGTGTGTTATTATGGAATTATCTTACAATGTCTCCAATAAGTGTCAGTTATGGATGGATTACAAAGCTTCTGGAAGGGATATGGAAGGAAAAGATATCCCTTCTCTAGCAACCAGCAACCCAAAATGTATTGTTTTATTTACAACGTCCTTAGATGTTGTATAGAACATCAGCAACCTGAGGGAATTAAAGAACAAATAGTTTTAGCCCACAGAGAGTGAGCAGTTAAAAACACTAGTAAAAATCTGTCAATATGGCTGTAAAGAAATCAAAATCATCCACTGGTGAATCCCTAATACTGCAATCTATAGAACCAGACAAACATAGGATGCATGTCTAAAAAGAGTATTGAATTTTGTCTGTTCTTTTGTCTGTACTTGTGTCTATTTTTTCGAAACTCATACAAGAATTTAAGAAACTGCACACTGGGCCTAAAGCAGTGGCTTTCAACAACACTGTGAGAATTGCATGATCCTCTGGTGCCATGACATGCCAAAGTCAAGTGTTAAGAAATAATGTTCCACAGACTTCTATTAGTCAATAATTGCTGCCCTCAGAAAGTCGTTGTTTGTGTAAGTGCTTGGTTGTAATTGGTATAATTTGAGCATGTTCAGCCATGACCTTCTCTTGATCGCTTTATAATGTGACAGAGTAATCTCTCATCAGGAGACGAGAGGGCTGACAACGGTCACAAAGATCAAAAAGTGCTTAAGGTGACCTTGTCAAGTCCTCAGTCAAGGGATGATTAGCCAGCTTCGCCAAACCACACTACCACTCTGTCTCCATACACACCCATTAGATGGGAACAAGACATAGTTCATTCCATCTCGAGAGAGGGAGGAGGGTCAATTAGAGCACTTCACAAAGATAAAAGTATCATTATCTCAGCAGTGCCAGCCATACGTTCTTCCAATTAATTAAGCCTTCACGGTAACGGACGTCAGGCCACTGCTCGAAGCCTCGGGCAGTGGAACAAAAGGGAAACTCAACGATGTGTGTGAGCAGAGGCTCAGAGAAGGAGACACCTAATTGATCTTCATTAGCTTGATTAAAGGTCTAACAGCACTGCGTAGAGGAAGAGCGGATCATGCTGTCCAACAATTCCTCCAGCAGAACATCTCCTCAATCTCCAATGATTCGCACTGACCTTCACCAGTCAGAAGGCAAGATACAGAGGGATGAGCCAGTGTGGCAGGCGAAAGAGTGTTGGATAATGTCTGCAGATGCAGATACCAGGTCTGGCATGTTGTGTTAGCAAACATGGCGGCCCGACACCATACTGAGAGACACTACTTCTGTATGTGTAGCTCAATAAATATTGCCCATATCAGTCTTTCACATCAGTTATTGTTCCTGTACCGAATAGCATTGCAATTCCACACTTCCTTTTGGGTGCAACTATATTTTTTCACAATAAATATATGTCACACAATAAACACAAACTAACTTGCCAGTGTTTTGTTTGAAACCATCAGTGCTCAGTGGAATAATAGGTGAAAGATTATCTACAAGTTTACTCACATAACTGCACTATTTAGACAAAGTAGAGGACAGCTTTTCCCACACTGAGTCACTTTATCTGTTTGTTTAATGATTTGTTGTTAAGACCTTTAAAAGCTGAACGTTTTGCCATTGTGGACTTGGCCTGTTTTCTTTTTGCCTGGGGGTGTATATGTATTAAACAAACATGTTTGTGTGCATGTAACCCTGAGAGCTGCCCCCCTGTCTCACTCTCTGAATAAACATCACAAGTGCCTTCTCCTCCTCTGCAGAACAGCAGCAGTCCTCACAAAGTCACTGACCATCTCTGCCCTCGCTTTTGAATTAACGTCGTAAATATGTAATTTTGTCCTCCGTATCTGCCACAATACTGACCCTCTTTGCTCCCTGTAGGCTGACAGTGACAAGGTGTCTTCCTCTCAGTCACTCCAGTGGGATATTTGGAAAACCCACATCCCTATTCAAGATGGCTGGCTGTCCCCATGACAAACACACAATGCAAATGAGTCCAGGGAGCAGGACCTGAAGAGCAGTGTGGCAGGAGACGCAGCACTTTGTCCATCAGCTGGAGAAACAACATTTCATTTGAATCTGCTTTGTATGTGTCATATCTTATTCTACCAGTCCAGTCTAAAGCAGAGAGGGAACTCAAGTCACATATTTATAGGGCAGTGTTTGTTGTTTCCTTTAACTACAAAAACAATTAAATAAAAAATGTTTCAGTTCACATGTAACTTACATCTGTCAAAACCCAGTCCCATCAGCTTGCTCTAGTGAGATCTCATTTTCTAGTAGTGTTGTAAACTTCATTTAAAACCATAATCTACCATAAGGTTGATGTGGCCTACCAGATGTATTACACTTGACAGTCTTTTGTCTGGTACCAACTTGGTAAGAACTTGGCAGAGAAGTGCAAAACAAATTAATTAAATTTCAGAAAACAAAATTACAAAAATAAAAACAAATTTACAAATTAAAAAAAACATTTCAGAAAACAAAATGACGTGAAACACTTTTACCAGTACCAAAACAGTTTTACAAACTGGGAATTCTGGCGGAAAGGGTAGGTCTAACAGAAGTGCCAATCAACTCCAAGTGGTTCAGACGTCGTCTGTTTATCTCTTTTTTCCGTCTGCTCTTTTAAAAACCTTCCACATGATAAACAAAAGCGTGCCAGCTGGCTAAAATGCGTGCCACAAAAATGGACAAAACATGCTTTAGTGTTGCGACCGTCCCAAACTCCACTCACTCTACCACCGAGTTTGATTGACAAGGGTCCGCAACAAGCACTTCCTGTGTGTTAGACCTACCCTTTCCGTCAGAATTCGCAGGTTGTAAAACTGTTTCGGTACTGGTAAAAGTGTTTCACGTCTTTTAATTTTGTTTTCTGAAATTTATTTTTTTTTGTTTGTAAATTTGTTGTTATTTTCTGAAATGTTAATTTGTTTTGCACTCGGCCACCATAAAGAACTGTTGAGTTTAACTCTCAATGGCCAATGAAACTTCAAGTGAAACATTAGCAACTTCATCAACACCTTCAAGTAATAGTTATCTAGGTGGATAAGTTGTTGAGAAAACAGAGCTTTTTAACTTTGACTTCTTAGTAACTATATAGGTTAATGTTAACTTAGCATTTTACTAGCATGAGCCCCATGAGCCAGTGGCTAGATCAAAATTCTTAACCAGCAGCTATTTATGGTAAACAAACACTAATAATTTTAAGCATATCAGAAACCTTATTTTTCTGCCATTCCCTCTAAACTGTCATCACTGCAACAACCTAGGTTTAGTACGAATATTACATGTGCATCCTCTGAAACACATATTACTGCATGCTCATGCTATGCCCTGGTGACAGGCTGGAAGTTGTAGGGAAAGTTTTGGGAAGGGAGAGGGAACTAGAGAGGGAGTTTATTTTGTGGGCTGTGTAAAATGTTATAAAGAAACAACAACATGCTGAAATGGAGAAGTTTGGACTTACTTTTAAAACTGAAATAACATTTTTGTTGTTGACACAGAGAGAGAGTAAAGTTTCAAAAAAGTACAGAATTTTAGGGGACTGTATAGCTATGTAACTGCTACCCAACGCTATCAGCTGCACAAGAAAATGTGTTGTATTAGGAAGTCTGACTGTATCACTAACCAGTACTCTTGTACTAACATTATTTATTTTACATGCTGTCCAAAGTAAAACGTGTAACTTTTTTAAATTTTTCTACATTATTTGAGAATAGCAGCTGCCATTCATATTGTTTGAAAACTTCATGATGAATGGATCAAAAGAAATGCTCCAAAATAGCTTGGAGCAAAATGTCTTTACATCATTTATTTTTATTTTTATTTTTTGGATGGTGATGATATAATCTGTCTAATACAATCTCAAGTAATAATATTATGTCATCCCCAAAAATTCATATCGGTGACTCAACTCAAGATGAAAAGTTAGCAGAGGAATTATTTCTCAAAAAGAAGTCTTTATATAAAGTTAAGCTGAAAACAAACTAAACAATATAAGAACTATGGTGGCAGAGAAGTGCAGAATTAACATTTCAGAAATAAAAACAAATTTACAAAAAAAATACATTTCAGAAAATAAAATTACAAGACGTGAAACACTTTCACCAGTACTGAAACAGTTTTACAAACTGTGAAATCTGACGGAAAGTGTAAGTCTAATACAGCTAAACAACATGTTGTTAATCAATCAGTTTAAAATAGTAATTAAAGGTACTTAGTCCAGTATCTGGCTTGCTAATATTACAAGTGCTATTAATTTTGTAGTTCCTTTTTTTAACTAAATCTATTCAGATTAAAACTGGAAATCAGGTTTGGGCTTGATTTGGACTCTTACTGCGTAAAAGATAATGTACATGGAAAATCTGTGAAAAAAGGAGTAAGCAACAATGAGACAAAGGACATCTGAAAGAGAGAAAGGCGACAACCAATGGACTACCTTTGTCAGTCTTCCGGGGTTTAGATCATAATATGACTGATTTGAAGTGTTCGTTGATAAGACTGCCACCTTATGTGACAGCTATGACAGGACACATTATATTATTGCTGGCTCATTGGAAGAAACCTCCCAAGGTGTCAGTCCTGATTGGCTGTCAGCGTTGCTGAGGCCAAGCTGTCATGGACAGCCATTGTGTGACGACAGTGATGGATTACTGTGTAACACAGAAATAGTGTGGCAGTCATTGCATGTAAATGTTGTGGGTCATCAGGGCAAATACCTCAATGCACCTTAAAAAGAAATCTGATAAGGATATTTTGAGAAATATACAACTGGGTTGATCTCATGCTGTTGGTGCAAACAAAGGCCTATTTACGGTTGAGCAGGATTGTGAGAGGCTGTCGATTAGGTTAATTAGCCAATTAAGTAAGGCATTAGAATCATTTTCCACACAATCACATGTGTAATATGCAGAGCGTCTTCCATTAGTGAGGGTATGTCTCCGTCGTGTCTTTTGAATGAATGTGTGTGTATGCCAGTCTACAGGTTCACATTATCCACAGTGCTATAATGAGTCAAGTTTCATCAGTGTAAACTGAGAAGAGCAATTTAAATAAATAAATAAATAAATAAATACAAAAAAGTGTTAATGCATTCCATGTTTCCCGTATCAATTAACCGCACCTAAACAAGCATCCAGATAACAAAAGAATCTATTAGCTATTTTACATTCCCAGTGGAAGTCTCATGTGTTCCGTGCTGTGACTACTCAAACAAAAAACATCACCTGATACATCAACACATACGCTCTCAAGAGAGGCAAAGCGGTGATTGAAACAAGGCCTGTGCATTGACACCAAGCTTTCGCATGAAAGCACAGGAACGCAACTATGTATTCCCGAGTGAGGTATCTTCCTATAAGCACCCCTAATCCTTTTACTCAGAAACGAGAGGCTCTGTAGCAAAACACGTTTTACAGTCATGAACACAAACCTGAGAGGCAAACACAGGGGAAACTCAAGCTAGCACCCTCGCTGAGCTGAAAATGGATTTCTCATGATGTAACAATGCCAAATTACCATGATATTTAGCTTGAAACAGACGTGCAATGGAAAACATAATCTTCCTTAAGCGCTATGACATCTCTGATAGCAGTTAATAACATTACTTTTCCATTCCGTGTAGCCCACTAGCATATTATGTTATTATGTTTTGCATCCTAAATTCAAAATGCTTCAAAATCAACATCACGTCTCGCCTGATTTCATTCAATCATTTCACTTGCGCTGTGCACCACAGGCTATAACATTACATGACTTCAGTTTATGGATGAAGAAACAAGGTAAATTATACATTACAGAACACACTCAACATGAAACCTCATTCTGCCGAAGCACGCGTTAGCAAGATAACCTAGCCCATTTATGAAAACAACAGAACTGACTTTTATTTTTTTTCAATTTATTCTAAATGGTCTACAAATGTTATGTTGAGGTGGGAATGCAAGGAAAGAGCTCTTGTGAGTCCTCTTTAGATATGTTTCAAAAGTGAACACCATGCACACACATACAGATATATGCTTACATGTACAGTGTTCCTCCATATCAGCTGGAAAAGTGTGGATCAAGCAAGGTCAAATTCATGGATTCAAATCCCAAAAAGCATACAAACTACTAATAAATAAATAAATAAATAAATAAATAAATAGTAACCCTGGAACAGTACTGGATGAAAGTGTCTCATTACTCCTTACTCCTTGCTTCTGTGTTGCTCTATAAAACCCATATAACCGTGTCACAACTAGACGTACAAGAGTAATACAATGTATTTAGAAACCAATAACCAATTGCAGGACATGTCTTTGAACAAGACATAAGCAGTTATTATTGACAAAAATGATGAACAAGTAACGTTATTTGAAAGCCAAGACACTATCCAGTATAAACAGTTCAACAACAGCTGCCTCAAAACAAAGGGGCCCATTATGATCATTTTCAGTGTTCATAATTTTATTGTTGGGGTTATCTAGAATAGATTTACATGTTTCAATTTCCTAAAACACAATTTGTCTCATACGGTACACCTGTGTTCACACTCTGTCTAAACACTTTGTTAGAGCTCTTGTGTCTTTCAGACCCACCCCCCTACAAGCCCAGTGTGCTCTGATTGGTCAGCTTGCCCACTCTGTTCTGATTGGTCGAACCACCATTCTTATTCAAGTTCCGCCCCCCACACCAGTACAATAGTGTCAGTTCTACTCTATTAGCTTGTGCCAGGAGCTGAAGGACGTTTCAGAGTGGTAAGTTTTTACTGTTTCAGCTCTGGGCATTGCGTGAGAGTGTGCCAAGCTTGGCGGTAGGCAGGGAATAAGGACTGTGTTACGAGATGACATCACCATATAACAGAGGGAAAGACAATTCCAATGAGGTGTTTCAGACAACTGAGAAAAGTGGTTTCTGTGGGACAGTTTTCTCCCTCATCTATTAACTTTTATAAGCCTGATGACGTGCACAAAATGTTACATATCTCACTAAAGAAAGGGGAAATAGTGGGAAAGTGTAATAAGAAAAAACATGCAAAACTTACAGAGATGTTCCTGAAAGACATCTGACCTGTTCAAGTAAGGCTGCGATTTATCATACAGTTATATGTGTCACACAAGTAACCAAACTATAATGCATCCTAATATTTTGATACAGGAAATGAAATAGTGTTACGTAGTTACTAACCGCCCGTGAGCTACTGTCCCATTTGGGAAATGGGGGTTTGATTCCTGGTTTTGGGTAACTATGCAGTACTACACCAATAAGAGTCCTTGGGCAAGCCCCCGAACACTAGACTGGCCTACCTGTAATATGAATAACCTTGGAAGTCGCTCTGGATAAGAGCATCAGCTAAATGCCATAAATGTAAATGTTATCTCCAGCACTACTGCTACACAAATTAAAGCCAAACAGACTAATGCGCTTTAGCCTGTGGTACTAGATCTGAACTGCTTCTATGGTGTGTGCTACATTGTTGCCAGAGGTAGTAAATATTGGTTTCAGCAGACTAACAACAAATCTACACAGGCCAGAGAGGGAACGAGCGTGTTTGTGTGCTCACCGTAGCTTTGTCGTAAAGGGCATGGTTGTCCAGCAGCATCCCTCGCTCAAGCCTGGCAAACCTCCTCAGGTCTCTCTCAAACTGCTGCAAAGAGAGAACCACTTATAAGCCACGTAAATAAAGCTTTTAAGGTTTTTAACCCCTGCTGGAAGCCCCTAACACACAAAGAAATAAGCAATTACCAGGTGCTCACAAAGCGGTAGCGTAGCTAATTGTGAGATTGCTTTCACGCAAGTTAAATGACTATCCACCAATAAACCATGTCAACAACCTGTCAATCACCTTGCTCTTTCACATTTCTTTTTTTCTGTTTGTTCATCAAAACTAAACAAACAGTAAACACTTATTTAAGCTGCAGTGCCTCTGTCAGGGGTGGTCCTAATCTGGACTGGCTATCTAAATGCAGCCCTCTGCTGATATGTTGCATTAAGTGCACTGTTTGACATTAATCTCTTTAGAAAGCCTTATCATGGCCAGCAGACTTATTTAAATTGCATTCTATTAATCTCCTCCAAACTCTAATGGTTTTTGCATTATGCCAATCTCCTCAAGGTCATGGCCATTTTAGCTTTGTTTATCAACAAAAAGTTTTAAGTGGCAGCCACGGGTCATTGCGGAATTCGCAAATGAACAAAGGAATGCATGAAGGAAAGAATGGTGGAACAAATTAACAGTTTCCTCAGATGGAAAATAAAACACTTCTTAATCTTTTACAGTCCTGCACAAGAAGCACTCAAGAATTATGCAGCTTGCAGACCATATGAAACAACTTTCTAACAGCATATTTTTTTAGACCTTGTCAATCTTCACTCTCTATTTCCCTCTCTCTCTTTCTCTCTCTCTCTCTCTCTCTCTCTCTCTCTCTCTCAGTGTGTGTAACTCAATGAAAGCTCCACAGGCACCGCCAGGCATTGTGGGATAGCTCTCTAGGGAAAGGTCAAAGAATGAAGTTGTAATTACAGCTGATAGGTAGAGCTGCCCAGCAGGCCACGTGGGGACACAGGGCATGAGTGCCACGCTTCTAGAAGTGACCCAAATCAACCCGTACCTGTCTTTCACTTCTGCCCTGAATCTGACAGTTCTAAATTTTGAGATTTCTGCTCATCTAACAACCCTCCCCAACTCCAGCCTCATTCCAGTCATTATCCCGTACCGTGGAGCCCGACCAGCCCAGCAGGCAGAAGGCATAGCGGTCAGCTGGAGGGGCCACCAGGTCCACACGCACAGCCTTCCAGTCTCTCCCATGGCTGGGGTCTGTCTGCTGGCCCTCTACCAGCTCTGTCCTCAGTTTCAAAATTAGAAAGCACTTCTGGAAGTGATCCATGGCCTCAAACCGACGACTGGGCAGTTTGGTCAGGTCAAAGGTTGATTCCTGGAAATCTGAGAACAGGAGAATACCCTGGAAAGGAAGATGTTTTATGGATGTACTGAAAACATTTGCTATTTCCATGAAATGTATTCATAGTGGGCTAGCATATGTTTACATTTACAGTATTTGGCAGATGCCCCAGATTTTATTCATGTTACAGAATGTAGCATTATACACTAGACTATTGCAGTTTGCATGACTGAGTCTGGCCTGGAAGAATCTGGCAACAAAAAGTTAGCTTGTTACCAATTAACTGTGCTGACACATACCAACATCATATCAGGTAACAATCATATCAGCTAATTATGTGCTCCTAACACTGGGAAACACTGACTCACACCAATAATATATAGAAAGCTGGCATGGTTGGTGGCAGTGGGGTGACTGCTGCGCAGCTGTGGTTTGCCAAGGAGCTAATATGGCAGTTAGCAAACTCATTTTGTGTGTTTACATGCATTTGGGTCTGGCAATAATCAGAATGTGGATTTTTTTTACCATAAAAAACCTGATAATATAAATACACATCATCCACCTACCTCAATATCATGGTAAACTGAAGTGCAATAACTTTACAAGTCATGCAATAATAGTGTTATTTGTACATGTGCAATACAGCTACACTTCTTTATATACTTGTTCCAAGGTGTTGCAAAGGAAGATTTCATTGTATATTTGCATACAATGACAATAAAGGCATTCATTCATTCATAGAAGACTTAAAAGTTAACTTTGTCAAGAATGCAGTTGAATTTAGCATCACTCCAAAAGTGTTTTGTTGCCGTTTTACAGGTTCTATGTTAAGTTGCTGTATCTGGAGCAGCTCTACCATGTATCCAGTTACCACATGACTAAGGAAAAATAAAAGAGGGGTTAAACATTCCCCCCATAAAAACTGAGTACTGAGATCCAGGTTTGTTTATCAGGTTTCTGAGAATTTCTGGAACAAAGTCTAATTTAAGAAACAGCAGTATACTGTTTCCACGACCAATGGAAAAATCAGATAACAGCCGGAATTCGATAATGATCATATTTTTGGTGTGCAGGTAAACATACTTAAATAACTTCACAACCTAATGCCTACAGTGAGGCATGCCTGCATCTGAGATGCTGAAATAAATGGGTATGATTTGGTAAGTGAATTTGACGCCTGCTTATGAATGCTTTTCCGAAACTATATATAGACGCATCCTGCACTAAAACACTGAATAGCCACCAATTTCAGTCAGGGCCAATTTTGTTGAAGAACGGAGACTGCTAGAGGGCACATTTCCTTGATACACAAACCCCGGCTAAATTGTAACCCTTAATGCAGCAGCAGCAGCAGGATGCCATTCTCAATCTGTTCTAAATGGTTCCACTCCATAGGAAACGAAATCAATTCCAGACTTTACCACAGAGAGGATGCAGGCAAGCAGGAAACAGCACAGGTAAGGAGACAGGAAGAGGGAGAGGCAAAGAGAAAATTAGAGGAAGCAGGAAAAAGAGAGAAGAAGAGAGAAAAAAAGAGAAAAAGAAAGGCAGACAGATAGTGGGTTAAAAGGAGGACGAAGAATAAGCTAAAGTGCGAAAAAAAGGAAAGAAACAGGAGTGGGCAGGAGAAAATCAAGCAAGAAAATAAGGTGGGTTCAAAAGAGAGAGGGAGAGAACAACTGAGGGTAGGGTACAGAGAGAGATCAAGTGAGAGAAGAGGAGGGAGGAAGAAAGAAGGAAGGAGGGAGAGAGGAAAAGAGAGATAGTCTGTGCTGGCTGCGGATGGAGGCTGTAAATTGATTTCCTCTGGGCCTGGGCCCACTCTGATTATTCAGCTCCTGATGGGGGCAGCACTAAGGCGATTAACATTACAAATTGTCGGTTTAATTCCAGTATCTGCAATAATTGTTGAGTTACTACATCCCTCTTGCAGCCCATAAATCTGCTGTACTCTTACTAAAGAGCAATAATTGCCACAGGAGCTACGACACTCTTTCCTTTTCCCCTCCCTCTCTTTCTCTCTCTCTCTCTCTCTCTCGTACACATACCTACACAGCCTCTCTGTCTCTCTCCTGGTCAGAAGCGACAGGCACTCAGTGTAATTGTGGTGTACTATGGAGGAAACTGCCTGTAACTCTCCATCAGCAATGTAATATGAGTACCTCACACTGAGTTCAAAGCGGCTGAGTCAGGAAGGACAGACTTTGTGACTCGTAATGATTATAAGAAGCTAAAAGTTAGCCGCTATCATTTAAAAAAATCAATATTCGCATGTCTGACAAGGTCAAACCTACCCACCAAGTTTCATTCCTGTTGGTTGTTTCCTTCTGGGTGCATGACTGTATTGTTTTGACAAGTTTTGAATGTCACATGGTTGCACAAAATCCACCTTTAATCCATAAGCAAAAAAATGTAGATGGCAAAATGTATTCAGATTGGTGGCACAGGTCTGCATTTTCCCCTTCCATAAATCCAAAGGACCTCAACTTTAGGCAATATTATTGGACAACGGATAGACTGATATATGGTCTTATAAGTCACAGGGGCAATAAGACCGAGAGTAGGAGGACATCATTTACAACAAAAGGAGCTATTAAATTCCCCTCCTGCCCTCCTGCTCCCTCTGTCTATCACTCACACATATACATGCTCTTCTAATTAGTCTCAGTGAGCGGCGGAACAGTGGCAGACTAGAAGAGAAACTTCCTTGGCCTTGCTGCTGTGATGTGAGGAGCTGATTTGGTGCGTAATTACATGGAGCATTTCACTCCCCATCAGTACAGAGCCACATCCATGAATCATGCTGTAACCCCAGTCACCTACAAGTGGCCTCTGCTTCAGCACACAACCAGCTCTATCTCCACACTGAAATAATGAAACCAATCTATCTACTGACCAAGAGCTACAGTGCAACTACTTAAACAAGTCTTTCATGGGTGCTGCAGTGATATCTCTATACGACTGTACATCGTATTGTATATCGGGCCCAGTTGTACCTACTGCAGCTTTCTCTGTGCTGCCTAATGTAAGCCACTATGTTTCAGCAATATTCAATGTCTTTACTGTTCTAAATAGCACCCATGTTTGTGAGAGTCTATGATGTATACAGAACTTAAATACTCCTAGCTTGTTTGTTCATTTGAAAATACAACCTAAATATACTATGTGAGAGATAAACAGCCTATCTGAGCTTTACATCGGCCAACTGCTGAGGGCAATAAAGCCAAGTAAGCTACAATAATCATGCCCTGATGTGGGAATCGATCTGTATTACACCATACACAATCACAAAATTGCATGAAAACAAACATGAGTTCTGTAAAAACTCTTAATAAGGTCAGTGTTTTTTTTATTATTATTATTATTAGAAATAATATATTTCCCTGTCTCTTAAAAGTGGGTCATAAACAGGTGCCACATCCTTCCCATCAGGCCCCCAAGACAGCAGCCAGACTGATCCAATGTCACAATGGCTGCGAGGCGGAGCAGGAGACTTCAAACCTCTCTGTCTTCACAGCGAGATTAACCTGTGTTAGCACAACACGTTTGAACTGCTCTTGCCTTTGATTGTAGAAGTTGTGCAAGGAGCTGTTAAGTTCGATCAGTGAAATTACCAAGCGGACGAGGATTAAACAGTTGAAATAGTGATCTGTGTGTGTGTGTGTGTGTGTGTGTGTGTGTGTGTGTGTGTTTGTCTGTGATACATTTTTTGACACAAAACACACTAAAATCTTTTTTTACAAAAGATACAGAAAGTCAAGTAGTTCACAGTTAACATGCACACTGCTAGCTAAAGCTGACTGGAGTATTCCCCAAACCATTTGCAACTATAATTCACATCATACCAAATCCAACGGTGCTGATAATCACATAAACATTTGCCCATGACATGTGAAAAACCCCTAGGCTAATTCTACATGCTCTCCACAGTTATACCATTGTTAGGGTCTATGAGCTACACTTCTCTAATCAGGACTGCGTTCAAAATATTGAAGCTGCAATCTACTGCGGAGAAGCTTGTATCTATACATCATTTCACTGGTGTGGTACCCTTAAAGGTACGTCTTCAGTACCTTTAGTTATGGGAGCATAATAGTACATTAATCTATCGTAATCATATTTTTCAAGCTGTATTGGCTCCAACCTCCCTGTATTGCGTAGAGGCTTTTTATTTTACTGGATTGTTCTGTTTTAAAACATTAGATTATGAAACAGTACAAATATCTACCTCTTCCTTGAGAAAGACTTATTTAGTGTACCTTTGAGGGTACACTTCTATTGTTTGTACCTTGTTAAATAAACTGCACAGCCCCTTATTTCTCACACTGCACAGTGTAGTAAACATGTGGTACAATGTTTAGAGTTTATTTGTTATTTATTGTTATTTGTGTAAAAAGCTGTGTTGGAGAAAAAAGCTCCAGTAAGAGTAAAATGTGTAGTTGACGTCCTCTAGATAATATGTCCAAACATTGAACTTAATCATAATTTAATTTTCCCTAAAGCTGTCTTCAAATAATGTGATGTGTACTTATCACTGTCAATAGCACTGGAAATTACAGCCTACAGTCAACAACATTTTACACCTGAGGTAAGACAATACATATTAACTTGGATACTCTAAATCAGATTTTTGTAGTGCCTCCATACTTAACAATAAAGGTAAAAATCTCTTTTCCACAGATAATGAAGGAATAATATCATAATAGTAATTAGAACATATTTGTTTAATATCTGTCAGAATCTTTTTACTAATATGAAATCATACGTTCTTTAAAATGACATAGTGGGTTTGGCAAAACTAAAAATGTTTTAGACTAGTTTTGTAGCACGGGAGCTGGCAAAACAGATGAGGTGACGGGATATTAGTGCTCTTTATTAGACTTAACCAAAAAAAAAAAGCAGGCAGAAACAGAATGCCAGGGACAGGGACAGAATGCTGGGCCAGCGAAGAGGCCCGGAAAACAAACAGGACCAATACTGGGTAAGGGGATGACTAGACAGGGGACTGAACAGAAGGATGGATGAAAGAAAGGACATGCGACTAGACACAGACATGGAGAACAGGACAAACATGGTAACTGGAAGAGGAATAAAAACTGGGTGGCAGGTTGGGCAATTAACTGGAAAAAACAGGTGGCCAGCTGAGACAGGAACTGGAAAAGCTGAGCAGAAGACTGGAAACTGCCACTGGAACTGGGCATGAAGGCATCACTGAGACAGGGCATTCAGAGGTTGGCCCTGCTGCAACATCCAGGCTTCCTGCACACACTTCCAGGGGCGCAGGCAATACCTCATTTATATTAGTGCAGAGTAGTGGGTTGCGCTATGAGGATAGACTCTGGCTCACAGGTGCTGTCCGGAGCACTGGCTGGTGCTGTGAGGACATGTGCTGACACTCTGTTGCTATAGAGGCCAGAGGTGTCGTAAGCAAGAAAGTTCAGAAAGTACTCAGGGGAAGATTCCAAGCCCACCTCAGGCAATAACCTTCCTGTAATCAGATTTTCTGTTGATTAACACGCTTACTGTATCCACAGTAGAGCTAGCATTCAGGGGTAGCAAGGCAGATGAGGTGACCAGTTACAAGTGTGAGTGCTCTTTAGTAGGGCTGGAGTCAGGAGTAATGATAAAGCAAATGGAAGCAGAGTGCATCTTCAGAGTAAACACAAAACCCAGGATACTAAAGGCAAGCAAGGTATGAATATGAACAAGGCTGACAACAAAACAACATCTTTGCTCTGGCCAGAAAACAGTGGCAAGACAAAGGTATATATACACACACTAATGACCTGAGACATAAGACATGACTAATAAGGCAGGCCAATAAACTACACACAGGTGGATAAAGATGACAGGGGATAGACAAGGGAGGATTTTGGATGTTTCGGAAATGATTAATGGAGAAGGCGCTGCAGATGATTCTATAATGACAGGGAAAGCTGTACAACATTAATAATGAATATAATGAATCTAGAATGTTTCCTATTTTGGTGTTCATCAAATCTTGAAGAAGATATCCTGAGAAGAAGGAAGTCTAAGTACTGTATATCATTTAGCATTTTCAATCAATTAATTATTGTATAAATCATCCTAAGGAAAATAGACAACAGCGTTTGTTGTCTAGTTTATGAAATTGAGAGTGGGGATCTACTTAGTAATGGTTGGCTAACTAATCATCCAATTTGGTCTTATTTAGTTTATACAGTTGTTGCAGACTTGGTAATCGTGATTATTCATATCATCACTATCCAAAGAAAGTATGTCCAAAATGGCAACTTTACAGGACAGGGCAAAAACCTAGTTTCATTATAATGTAAGTCAATGGAACCAGACGTTTTTACAAGCGCTTTTGGGTCATTTCTGTTGGTTCCATCATCATGGAATTTTCACTCAATATAAATGGCAGCTCATGTGATCAAATGATGCACAAAAGTAAAAGTAGACAAAAATTGAGATATATGTTTTTCTTTAGACAGTGACGTTACGGCCATTCATTTTCAGTCAAATTTAATGGCACTGACACTATAAAATAAGAAACAAAAAACGCTAATATAACACGAGATTCCATACTTAGATGGCAGAGTATGTGCACATTCACATACAGATACACTCATACATACATACACGACCTGTAAGGTCATACTGCTTTCTGACCTTCAACAGCAGCATTTGAAAGGTCAACTACACAATACTGCTAGACAGAGCAGGACAAATCTCTAACCACAACAAGCTCACTAATCAAACTGACAAAATGAGATGGGGAACAGCACAGAGGCGAGTGGCAAGCAGGTTCATCATGTCTTCTGATTCTGGGCCAGAATTTGCTCTCATCTGTCTCTGTGTGAGCGACTGGTTGCCCTTTTTCTGCCCCACACTTATGCTTTTATATCCAGCTGTAGGTCAAAAAAAATAATGAAAGATGATGAAGCCCATTTTCACAAGGACATTTTTTTCTCTTTTTTCCGAGGATGTATTTTTACCTCCCCGCAGGCTGAATGAATGAAGCATGGGTGTGTGATATTGAGCCTCAGCGACGCCGTGTGCACCCCTGAGGCCCAGCTCAGCCATGACAAGGTTACACGCCTTACTGCGACCTCCGATACCTCCACTTAATCAGCGGCCCTCCCACACTGGCCTGCCCCAGGGAGGCCTGCAGAGGCTGGACTTTGCCTACCAGCCTGCAGGGACCAGCAGCTCCACAGCAGGGCACAGCTACAGGCACATAGAGAGTTAATAGGCTAACACAGATGCTGATTACCGGCGACTGTAGGCAGACGAGAGAAAGAGAGAGACAGATGAAGAGAGCTAGAATGAAACAGACAGAGAAACAGAGAGTGAGAGAGGAGAGCAGGCAGACAAAAAACAGAAAAAAATAGAGAGTGTATGAGACAGAATTAGGAGTGAGAGAGACAAGAGAGAGAGTGAAACAAAAAAGAAAGGATGAGAGAGAAAAAGAGGCTGAAAGCGTGAAAGAGAAAGAGAGCAAGAGAGAGCTACAGGGAGAGTGTGAAAGAGACTGAGAGAAGAGTGAGTATGAGTGTGAGAGAGAGAGAGCGTGAAACAGAGAAAAAGAGCAAGAGAGTGCTACAGGGAGAGTGTGAGAGAGACTGAGAGACGAGTATGAGTGAAAGAGAGAGAGTGAGAGAATGAAACAAATAGAAAGAGCAAATGAGCACTACAGGGAGAGTGTGAGAGAGAGTGAGTATGAGTGAAAGAGAGAGAGAGTGAAACAAACAGAAAGAGAGCGCTACAGGGAGAGCGTGAGAGACTGAGAGAGTGAGTATGAGTGAAAGAGAGAAAGAGAGAAACAAAGAGAAAGAGAGCAAGACAGCACTACAGGGAGAGTGTGAGAGAGACTAAGAGAATGAGTATAAGTGAGAGAGAGAGAAACAAAGAGAGTGAGTATGAGTGAGAGAGAGACAGAGAGTGTAACAAAGAGAAAGCGAGCGCTACAGGGAGAGCATGAGACACACTGAGAGAATGAGTATGAGTGAATGAGAGAGAGCGAGTGAAACAATCAGAGAAGGAGAGAGCTACAGGAAGAGTGTGAGAGAGACTGAGAGAACGGGGGAGCGTGAGAGAGAAGCTGGGGGAGAGAGAGAGAGAGGGAGGATGGTGGGCGCTAGGTTATTTTTAAACTGGGAGATGACAGAGAGAGAGGGCCAGCAGGCAACAGCATCAGCAGTGCAGCTACTGCCACTGAGTGAGCTTTATCAAACACCTCCCACTCATTATTCCCCCTACTACACTCTGCTCACACCAGCCAGGTGCTGACAGGTCTCCGACTAGCGTTCTCTCTCTTTCTCTCATCCTGTCCATCCCCCTGTCTGACTCCATCTGCAACTACTGCGCCATCTTTCCCTCTCCTTTTTGCTCTTGCACTCATTTGCTGTCTCGTTCACACCCTCTCACTCGGGTTTCTCTCTCTTGCCTTCCT
>CM067478.1:19450204-19464723 GCA_034552555.1 Semaprochilodus insignis
AAAAAAAAGAGAGACCCCGAACCGTCTTATCGCTTCCTCTCCTTCCCTCTCTTCTCCTTTCGCTCCTCTCCGACATGTTCCAAAAAAAGCCTCTCAAACGAGCCTGGTGGGCCTCCAGATTTTAATAATATAGCTGATGATGGAATGGCTCCTGATGTGTGCTGAGGAGAAAGATGTGATCCGTGTGCTTTTTCCTCGTCTACATTTGACCCTCTTCTGGGCCCTATGCTCGTACAGCCTGTGGGCTGACCAACGAGTCTGGAGGTCGGCTCTTCCATGACAAATAATCCATCTCTGCTCTTAAACCAGCATGCTGCTTAGCAGCCATAGCAATAACAGGTAAGTGGTTTAAGAGGAGTGTTTGGAGTGTTTCTGAAGCCACACAAAAGTCTAGTAAGTCAGTTTTCTCAACTAAGAACATTAAATCCATGTATCTGTCCATCCCTCCATCCACCCATCCATCCATCCAACCATCCATACATTTATACAGTTAGGGCTGGATTATGTTAGGACCAGTTTATGTCATATCTTTATTGACATAAAATGAGATGTTCGATAAAGCTGCCAGACATCAAAATGACAATATAAGAAGCAGCATATTATCTAGCATATTAACTAGTACTTCTGACTTCTACGTGTTGATGTACAGATATTTTTTTTGTAACAGGAATACATTGAAGTAGTGTCGTATGAGAAACACCTTCAACAGATGAGTTAAAAGGTTAAGAAGAAATGAAAAGGTATTTGTTAATATTGAATACAAGTTCAGCTCCTTATCAATCAATCAATCAGTATTTATTTGTATAGCGCTTTTTACAACTAATGTTGTCTGAAAGCAGCTTTACAGAAAAGCAGTTTATATAAAGGGGAAAAAAAACACATGTATAGACATAGGGAAAGGAAATCCGGCTCCAAGCCCCCCATGAGCAAGCCAGAGGCAACAGTGGCAAGGAAAAACTCCCTAAGAGTAAGGAGGAACCAGGCTCAAGTGGGGGAACCCATCCTCCTCAGGTCGAACCCGGATGAAGAGAGAAAGACAGAACTAACAGGAAAAGGAGCTCAGAACATCTATTAGATACATTCTGATTAATCCAGGAGGTAGTAATTGCAAGAGTAGAGCCATAGGTTCTCTGTTTAAGTGAGAGATAGAGTTCATGATCGGTGCCAGACGCTGGCGGCTCTATTGTGGTCATTGTAGTCATTGTAATCATTGTAGTTATGACTGCTGTCTTTAACTGGTTTACATGTGTAAACTAGAGTTAGAGCATCATAATTTCATATGACTTGACTTGAGACTTGCTTGACGTATAGCAGGACTTGACTTGACTTGCTTGAATTTTCCCACAGTGACTTGCTTGAGACTTGCACATGTGTGACTTATTCCCACCTCTGGCTAAAACTAAGGAAACCTTCTATGAGTAGCCGTGTCTAAACTTCTGATTGGTAGTGCATAAAAGCACCATTAACAATTGTGAGGCATTAAAAGTATAGAAATACTAATAGCCACTTATGTCAGAACTGCAAGCACATTTCTTGTGCTCTGAAAGACTGAGATACAGTCAGCATTACCTCAACAACTCTACCAAAACAAGTAAGTTGCTCATCTCTCACATGGGGGTGGAGGGTTTAGTCCTAGCGCAGAAAAGCCTCAATAGGCTTTAACAGGTTGTGTCAGTAATGTAATGGGATCTGTCGGGCACTGTGTGTATAAGGTAATTTCTCTGACAATCTATCGGCTGCAGAAGCTCATAGCACAACGATGATAAAAATATGATTTATCATACAGCCCTACATCCAACAACATCACTGTAATCCACACTGTAATAAAGAACCATTCATTTGCTATGACTATCATAAGAATATTTCATAAGAAATACTTCCCTCATGACAGTTAAGTAGGTCTATGGAGGTACTTAAAATGAACACTAGTTATTTGTAGCATAGCTACTCAGTCAATGTAAGCATGGGATAAATACATAGTTCCTTGTTTGGCCTGTTAAAAGGATAGAGTCTTTAAGGCGAGCTCAGATTTCTTTTGAGAATGATGTAAAGAGTGTTCTTGCATTTCAGTTTGGCACAATAACAAGTGTGTAGAGGAGGACTATGCTGTAAGAGTTCCTGCGAGAGGCAGTAAGGAGAGAAGCACTGGGTTTCTCATGGCGTTGGACAGAGATGCTTCAAGTTGAGGGGTCTTTTGGGGTGTGAAGTATAGATTTGTTCTTTTTCCTCTTCTTGCTCCCTGTGGTGGGAATTTGACCCAGGGGTCTACCTCAGTCCTTAACACATTTGTTTGAAGTCTTGACCCATTTTTAAAGGAGTAAGGGAATTGATCTTCTACTGTTGCGAGTGAGAACTGGAGTACAGTACAGACATCCTCACACTTTATTTGTTCAAAATCCAAACGGGCACATATGTAGGTGAACACTTGTAGAAATGAATTAATAAATAATTTTAAAAAAGGAGGAACAGATGGGCCGTCTTACTCTTACTCTCAGTGTAGAGCGCTTTCATTCACACATTAACACCACATTAATTGGCTAAACAAATGAGAAGCAAAGAAAACACACGGGATGCCTGAAATATGCAGAAATTATATTTTCCTAATAATAATCCAACACTGATCCTTTTAATTGGTGGGACACATGTGACCTCGGCGCTCGCCCACCAGATGACCGACAACGGTTTTCATTCTTTTAACTAAAGAAAACATGAAAGAATGAAAACTGTTGCAGGTTCTTCTGGTAGGCAATTTCTGAGGTCACCTGTGTCCAACCAATTAAACGGATCAGAGTGAGATCATTATTAAGAGAATACAGATGAAAGGGTAAAGATGAGAGATTTTGTCTGGCAGATTTTGTCTTAGATCCCTTTCTACATGCTCTCTCACCTCATCCAGCAATTTAAGACAAGACCCAGAGCTGGGTACAATTAACTGCAATGTTTTAATGAAAAATATTTTTTCTCTATATACCATTATTATAAATATTACATTTTACATAGATAGGTACATTTTATTAAGATTTATTAAGCCATAATTAGTGTTATTTCTGCTATACTGAAGCATTTCTTCATTGCTTCATTTTATCATTGCTATATGGAATCCTGTGCATTATCTTATAAGGTCATGTGTATGTGCACATTTTAACACCTTTTTTGCTTCTGTTAATTAATATTACTTTGATTTTTCTGCTCTATAATATAACACATGCTTGCATGCTTCTTCTGCATGCTCCCCTACCTTTCAGCTCACATTAGATCTGATAGATATTAAAGGTCTGATATTTATTAAAGATACCTGGGGAAGCCACCTGTTACTGCAGAGGGAGAAGATCATATATTCCATATAGATATATGGACCATTTTACAGAATTACAGCAAGTGAGACTTGGATATTTACAGTGATAATTTTCTGATCAGTGCATTAATTGATATAGTAATCAGCTAATATATGTAGTTTTAGTTTGCCGACTGAGCCTTATTTTAGCCATACTCCTGCATCCCGGAGAAGGAAGTAATACTGCATTGGAAGTAAAAGTGTCCTGAAGTCTGAAAATCAGTTTGTAACATTAAGACTTGTCACTATTGAAACATTTTTTGAAATTAAGTAAACCTTTTTGTGTAATGCAATGCAATGAAAAAAGAGTATGATTTAATGTATGTACAACTTAATTTGTAACAATGTCTTTAAACATAGAGTCATTCAAATCAAAAGGATTTTGTTCTAAAGTCAGTTAAAACCCTGAAAAGTGTTTTGAATCCACACTGAACCAATTTGGTAGAGTGATTCATATGTTCATGTACACATAACTCAGTCTGCCGTCATAGTAAGCAAACCTGTAGTGCTCCAGCGCTTGACATGCATTACGTGTTTAAGTAATGGCATACAAGAAGAAGCATGAAATTACATTAGAAATTACATTAGAGCTACAACATTTAATCATCAGCTGGAATTTCAGGATCGTGGCACGCCTAGCTATGCCTACACAATACATTCTGATGGGTTTAGAAATTTCAAAGACAACCTATTAAGCAGAGGCATAGGCAGAAATCAAATTTTGGGTGGGCCTGTGAAACAGTGGGTTGGTCAACTTAAAATCAGGCCTATCCCTGACAACTATGCAGTCATCTCCCTACCTATAGAATGCTTCCACTCTGTGGTGTTATACAACAATAGCAATCAACCAGAAAGCTGGATTCACATAATCCAACAAAACAGCCACAGTTATTGTTATTACTGCAAATTCAAAAACTGGCACAATGATAACAACCTGAAGGCTTGATCTAATGCAGTGATTGGAGGGCTGTGAAAAGAAGGTGGAGCTTGGCAGAGACTGCAGTGATTTGACTGGTCATAACAGAGTGGCAGCACTCACAGAAAATGAATGAAATTTCTTCATATTAAAAACTTAAGAAACATTCTTACCCTGTTCGATTAGGTAGGCCTGTAATAAACCTACTGCAATGGATGTAAGTGGAAAACCATGCAAATGAACCTGTTACTTTAAGAAAATGGTACATTTGAATATAGCTTTGATTTCCAGCTACTAGTATAACCAGGGGTTAAGTAATCATCTCTCTAAGTGGGGGAAGGTGAGTTTGATGCCATTTCCCAAATCAAGTAATTACAGAGTCCTTTGCATGGTGCATACAGAATGTGGATTTCTTCAGTTCCCACAGTGAAACTAAATGCTGATGGCTAGCCTGGAGTAGCTGACAGGCTAAAAGTTACAAGTTAAAAGCTTTTACTGTACCTGGCTCCTGAGTCTGCTAATCACCGCAGCCAGCAGTCCGTCCTCTTTACCCGGCTCAGGTATAGTCAGCATGAAATCTACGTCATGCCCAACCACTTTCCCCCTGTGTGATTAAACATGAGGGCATACAAAGATTTACTACATCAGCTTAAGGACATGCTTCATATTCATCCCATCATACCCCCTTTATTAAAGCCCATAAGAGGTCATATTAGGCTTTATACGACTGCAGTGTAAATATGGCGATACACCTAATAACTTTTGGGGAAACCTAGTGCATAACATTATGTGAATATTTGCTATGTGTAATAGCGTTGGCTCTTTCCCATAATTCAAACAAGCTATTTGCAGTGCATCATTAAGGCCTGCAGCTCTCTCTTCCTCTCCACGTTGTCCCAGCTTCCAGAGCTGTTGTTTCCTTTATGAGTGTCACTGTTTTAGGATTATGGTAATGGGGAAGTGTTACACTGGGCCCCTCTGGGTACACAGCAAAAAAAGTTAAGCAGTTACCTAAAAAAGTCTTTCGTCAAGCTTTTTAAACCATAGAAGATGCACCACTGAAACAAAATTCTGCGGCAAACACCTCCAAGGCTATGGAGAATCAAAGTTTTCTCGTTTGCCTTAGAGCACAAACACACCAGGCAGAAATGACTTCTTAGTGAAACCTCTAGAGCACACAGGTTTACAGCCCCAAAACTGTCTTGAAACATGACTTTAAATGCCTTCTGTTGTCAAGGCAGATGGGGGGAAAGAGAACTCAAAGGTGCAAACACCAGAGCAAGCAGAGGATACAGATAAGGTGTGTCTCCATTTCCAAACCTTGCCTTTCTTTCCTCTTTTGCTGTCAAAGGTAGAATCACAGAAGTGCAGTGTAAACTCAGCTGGCTAGTCTATCACACACCGCCTTTCATCACACCATAAAGCAACTGCTATACTCATCACAAGCTTTTATGATCGCCGACCCCTCAAAACGTTCTTTTCAGCCCAACCCCCATAAGTGCATTTTTACTGTGCAGATTTTCTGGTGATGTAAAGATTTCTTCTTTGGTCATCCAGAAAAAACGTTTGGGGTGCAGGAGTGTAAGCGAGTCAGACAGTGCCCCCCCGGAGACCTATGTGATGAAGTTCCCAACATACTTACATGTGTTTGTGATAAAAACGATGGAAATTCAGAGCCATTTGTAGCTGGGAGCATAACTGAATGTGCTGAACATGAAAGGACACTGAGAACACACTGACACACACACATAGGACTCTGCTCTGTACTGTAGGTTTTCAGATCCTTTTTTGGGGGGGTTTATACAGAGAAAGGCCAGGCCTTTTTTGTCTGTAGCTCATTCTGCTTCAAGCCATCCAGTACACAGAAGCGGCATCTGTGTTATCTTAGCCTCGATCCATGCCCTTTGATGGAGATCTGTTGAATGAACAGATGCAAAGCTGCACATCTCCCTGTTAAGGAGACAGATAAACGAGAATAAATGGGCCCTGTATCTGACAGTGGCGGCTGCTACGCTTCATCTCGCCAGCCACTGACAGATTAATGGCAGGAGGAGTGACAAAGACAGAAAAAGAATGAGAAGAGGTAAAAGTGGGTAAAAAGAAAGAGAGCAAGTCAAAGAGACCAAAGGGAGCAAGAGCAAGAGAAAGCAGGAGCAGGAGAGCAAGTTAATGAGAGACAGACCAAGAAAAAGAAAAAGATAGGGGAAAAAAATAAGAAAAAGAGAGTGAAAAAGAGCAAGAGAAAGAAAGAACAACAGAGAGATTAAGAAAAAGAGAATGAAAAAGAGAAAGCAAGAGAAGGAGTAAGCTAAAGTAGAGAAAATGAGAGAGCAAGAGGAGGAGAAACAGCATGAGAGACCAAGTAAAACAGAGAGAGAACAAGATAGAGAGAGAAAGAGAGAAAGCCCCAGAGAAAGAAAGAGTAAGAAAAAGAGACAGTGAGAAAGAGAGTTCAAGATAAAGAAAGAGGAAAGATACAGGGAGAGCAAGAAAGCGAGAGTAAGAGAGCAAGCGAAAGAGAGGAAGTCCAAGAGAAGTGAGAAAAAGAGAGATCATGAGAGCTCCATGGGTCAGTTTAGCCTGGCTAACAACTTGCAGGTATAACATCCACTCAGAGATTAACTAGACATGCTTAAGTTCACAGCTAAGACTTCTTAGAAACAGACTCATTCACACAGCAGCATTAAGGCATATAATACATCAAAACTCAGGCATGGCCAATGAGCACAGAACCACTTGAGAAAAAAATTGCATCAGCTCTCGTAAAAGGCATATATTAATTTTGTGGGGTGTTGAGGAGCAGCGCTGCTGGAGCAGGCAGAACCCTGTAATAAATGGGAGATTTCTTTGAAACAGATTTGTTATGATCAGCCTCAGGGAACTCTGGGATTGATTTGACCACTTTACATACATCTGCATGCAAGCCTGCTTGCATACACTACGGAGTCTAGTGCCCAAGAGGAAGCTTGTGTACGCTCTGCAGGTTGGCTTTTAATACAAGATACAGCCTATAAAATAACATAATAAAATATTCTATTTATAGACCGATAAGGTGTAGTACTACATGCAAGTCATTTAACCCCTTAAAATCCCAGATTTATTATTCAATAACTACAAGAACTCCAATGCAAACTGATTGAGTTATACTTATGTAATAGAAGTGTGTCGTAACAATCTGGACCCACTGGTGGGCCCTGGATATTTGGGGGGTTAAAACATGAACAACATTAGCAATATACACAAAGGTGGGTAGAGTAACCTAACTCCAAATCATTTAATTTTATTACTTCTAGGAAATAATGAGTCAAGTAAAAGTAAAAGAACAAAGGAAGTATAAAAGTACCCTACAAACTTAGTACATTTTCAGCATCCATTAGCATAGTAGCTAAATGTTCCTACTTTGCACTGGAGCAGAAGTACAGAACTATCAATGGGAAATGTGTCAATACGCTATTGAAGGGCATTGTTCAAAAGCCACTCATGACAATTGATATAAACCTCTAAAGACATTTATAAAGGCAACAAGCCACCTAGCAAATTCTAGTGATCCAGCTAGAAAAATAGGTTTGCCCCATTTCCACTTTTAGATGCTCACTTCAGATGAGAGTATCAGATGCTCCAGCATGGAGATAACTCCAGCATCACTATAGCTGTGTACCAATAACTCCAGCATCACTATAACAATGTACTGGTAACTCCAGCATCACTATAACTGTGTACTGATAACTCCCGCATCACTATAACTGTGTGCTGATAACTCCAGCATCACTATAACTGTGTACTGATAACTCCAGCATCACTATAGCTGTGCGCTGATAACTCCAGCATCACTATAACTGTGTACTGATATCTCCAATCTGACCTTTGCTGTGTACTGATAACTCCAGTCTCACTATAGATGTACTGGTAACTCCAGCATCAATATAGCTGCATACTGATAACTGACTAACTGCTTCTTGGGTCAAATTAAACTTTAACTAATCTAACTGCTGTTTTACTTAGCAAAGGTTTATTATCATCAACTATTAACTAGCACCAACAAACAACACATAAACTGTTTGTGGAAACTGTTTTTACTTATTGGAAAGTGTTAACTGTCCAACAAAATAGTAGTTTTGTCCAACTAAAATATTGCATGTAATGTAGCTAAAAGGCTAACATCTGAGAAGTTAAATGATCATTAAAACTCTTTACTGGTGGCTGGTGTAAGATATCTAGACTACTGTGTCCACTAGTTCCAGAGCAGTGACTAGCACTCACAGATGCACATGTGCTTTTAAGAAAAATTACTTGAGAAATTCAGTTTTGAAACAACATTTTGCACTGTTTTCACCAAACCAGAGAAGCTGCAGAGAAGTAGATGGACTACAGTTTGTAATCACAGAACTACAAAGTGCAAATATACAAGTATCAGGACTTGTAAGATGACTATGTGAGGTAGAGTTAGTATTGGTACTCAGTATTGGCGATACTTGAGGACCAGGTATAATTTTCGGAAGTGGGAAAGTGGGATTGGTGCATTGCTAACATTAACATTATAAAATGTCTGTTGCTATGCTTATGCTTGGCTTATTTTACTTTAGAAGCATGGTAATTCAAGTGTCTCCATAAGCTAGAAACGAGCCAAGCCTAGAAAGCATCAGTAAGCTCTCACTTAGCACTTTGAGAAACTTACCAGGTTAACTCACCATGTTCCTCATAGAGCTTTCTCTGTTTAAACTATTTTCACAGCTACCGGCAGTTAAAACAATGCAACATTCATCACAAAGTTGAAGTTGACTTTCTAGTCACCAGCTTCATATTCAAATTTTCTGTTCCACCTTTCACTTCAGTGGCAAGGAAATAGCTAAGCGAGTAAACCTGATTTTCAAATGGCATGATGTTGACACCTTTTTAACATGTTTTTTTTAACATCTTTAACGTTTTCAAAATAACAAAAAAGGAAAAGGGGCCTCAAGAAAAGGTTTTGGTTCTTTGCATGGTCATTACAAGGAAATTATCTTGGTCTTCCAGACCACAACTTCACCTCTACCATTTTTTTACTGCCATTTCCTAATTACATCACAAACTGGAAACTGTCTAAAAACGCTTTGTTTTCTACTAATGTAGCCCTCTCCTGCTTTGTTAGCATTAATTATTTCAGAGTGCTGGCAGCTGCTTAGAGAAGCCCCTAGCAGCTGATTGTTGGCACAAGGTTTGAGGAGTCAGAGTATTTATAAAGCTTTGAAATTTGCATGACCTGGCCTTTTCTAATGATGACTGTGAACAAGCAACAGCCCTAACAAGCTAATTAAGGGCTGAGACCTTGGTAAAAGTTATTTGAGAACTCAAATCTCTTGGGGTGCCCAAATTTTTGCATTTTTCTTTCACTCAAAAATAGTTCAAAACCAAGTAATATACTAATCTTGTTTCTACTTTAACTGCATGCTTTTTGGAGATCAGTTCATCTACTACTCTATTAACTATTCATAGCGACAGAAATATTGACCAGAGCTGCCCAAACTTTTGCATGCCACCGCAAATGGTGCTTTTTGGAAGGGTTCAAAACACTTAATATATAACCATCAGTGTTGAAATAGTATTAAATTTGCTGAAGAATGCATACTGACTTGTTTAGGACCCTATATTCAGCTGCCAACGTAAAGTTTTCACTTGTTACCTTTATGACCCCTGCCCATCAGTATAATGTAACCCAAAAGGCTTATTTAAGGACATATAACGAAATAAATGTACACACTTACTACCCACTGTGTTCTTGTTTGATTTTAGAGCCAGCCTCGTGTCACAGTTTCAGCAGTTCCTGGCCAAGGCTTTCCACCCTTACCATTTAAACAGATTCATGGTGAAATAACCCATAATTTGGGGAGAGGAGCCTGCACCACAGATACAAAAATCAGTCTTTTGAAGAGCTTAAAGCTGACAAGCTTTCCATTTGAGCAATGTTAAACCATACCTGCCACACTTCTGTCAGAGCCTAGAAAATAAAGGGCTAGAACCACAGAGAGATATGAGATAGACACACAAATACACACACACACACACACACTGCTACAAGGCTTGAAAGAGCACGAATGATGTCATTATCAGACTGTTGCAGACATCTTGAACCAATATGAGAAAAGGCTGGAAAAGATAACTTTAGAGCCTTCATCTAAATCTAACATCATTACACTTCCTGTTCATCATCCCCCTCACACTTGGTTTATGTTAAATTGCATCTATGCCTATCTATGTAATATATCAATCCGTTGACATAGCTGGATGAAAGTTCTTTTTCTGCCAATCTGCAGATTGTTTCTGAATCTTATAAGGAGATCATATGAGTCACCCCTGTGTCGTATGTCACAAACTCCACCATAAATGCTATACTTAGACATAAGACAAAGGGTTGATATCAACATTGGCTCAAAACTGTAATGCTCATCATTGCTGTCATGAGAAATCCTAACCCTGTTGGGTAACACCTTGTCTATAACAACCTATGAATACTTTAATAACACGTTTTAATACACTAAAAAGGCATCATGAATACATCTAAAAATACTTTTATTTTAGATTAAATAGATTAAACTTCATAGCCATGTTTTTGTATGCATTATGAATTGTTAACATATCGCATTATAAGCCATGTTCATAACATGTTATGTGCATTATGACTAACAACCCTACCTACTGCTTGCCATTATGGGTATAGATTGCTATTGTTAGACCTGTGATATTATAACCCTGTTTCAAGAGCTTGCAAGATGTATTTGTCAACTCTGAGGCAATGTGGGAAGGTCCATTGTGAGAAAGTCAATGTGCACTGCTGTTAGCTTGGTGCTAACTTAACACTGCATATCCAACAGAATTCTAGGGGAAATTAGCGTTACTGCAGAGAAGATAAACAGACAAGCCAAGGCTACTGAAACAGTGAATATTTCTATTAGAACCAATGAGGGAAACAAATAAACAATAACTCTTCTAAACTTGCTTTTCACTCTTCACGACTTCAGTAACTGCATGCTAAGTGTGATGGCAGAGGAAGTTTCAGAGGAGGTGCCGGATGAGTACTTTGGTTGCTACGAAGTGTAAATGAGAACAGTGGTCAAGGAAATCGCATTGTATTAATAACCATGCGCTGGCATCAAAAATATTCAGGACCTAAATGTGTGATTTGTAGAATTTTTAGTTTAAAACATTCCTAAAATTATCAACTAAATGTAAATAAATTACAGTTTTGACAGTATGTCAATGACTCCTGTGTATCATGTTGCAGAGATATCTGCTGGAGATAGCATGCTAACCAGTTAGTCCAAACCTGTGCTATCTCAAATACCCCTTTGTACCTCAAGAGACAATAGTGAGACAGTGCAGATGGGAGTATGAATAAGTAGCACTGCCCTGTGTCAAAATTAACAAACCTAGTTTGACGTGTGCAGAGCTAAAAGTTGAATTGGTTTTATTAAACAGATTGACAGTCAGGCTCAACAGCAAAAGCCAGGCAAACATAACCGAGGGACAAAGCAGAGTCATAAACAAGAAGACAGGATGGGGTCGAGAACCAGAGAGTCAGAATAAACCAGCAAACAAACCAAAGGGAGCATACAAGAGAGTAAACCAATAAGCACAAGAGAAATTGAAAACCAGAGAATCAAATAAACCAGCAAACAAACCTAAAGGAGAATCCAAGAGAGTAAATCAGCAGACAAGAGAAGTCTAAACCAGAAATAGCAAACAGGGATAACAGGAGAGAACGCTCAGTACGCAAACTAGGTTTACTTGCAATACTTGCAAAGTTTATGTGAAACAGAGGGGTTTAAATACAAACAGTGGTAATGAGAAACAGGTGTGTGTGATCAGTATTCGGGCAATGAGGAACGGGAGAATGAGGTGTGATTGGTGAGTTCTGGACACTTGGCTATGACGTCATCGGGTAGTGAACTCTGGCAGGGAAACCCGGATGCGTGACATCCTAACAGCGTATTTTAACCTTTTGTCACCAAAGGTCCTGCTTCTAGTCAGATCACTTAAGGACAGGTAGTCAGTAGAAGGATCAATTAATGCAATGATGGCTGAAGCTCCTGGCAAGCAACCATTATCACCACTGCCACCCACTAAAACAAAAAACAAGGCAAAACAAGCACTAACATTGTTGTTGCTTCCCATCACTGCAGATGCTCTAGTTTTGATGCTGAACTGAAATGTGTCTTCTAGACTGGAAGGAAACCGCAGTTAATCCTAACATTGAAGAGGAGGGACTGTGCATTTCCTTCTTTCCTATGATAGAGGTGGACACCACAACTTTCTGGTGATATGCCGCCCCCTGTTTCTTGGGTGTATGAATTTGACAGGTTGCGTCACCCTACAGATTGCTTCTTTAAACCCCAACCCTAACAACAACCATGGGTGAGAAGTAAATGGGAAATGCCATGATGTAAATAATAATTTCTGTTTCACTGAAACAGCTGAAAAATACAACTTTAAAGCTCTTATTAGAAGGTTATTATGTCATATGTTTGTCAAAATCAACCTATGCCCATAATGACGAATAGTAACGCATAATGACGAATAGTTTGAGTAGGCATGGTTGGTAAGACATAATGCTCTCTGCATGCTAGCACTGACTTCTTTGGCACTGACAGTATAACATATTGAAAGATATAATATGATGTTATATTAACAAACATTTAGAACAAATGTTAAGCGATGCTATGCAAGTTCACACTGTGCTTCTAAAACAGGAGGAAGTTTGAAGTGAGTCCAAGAAATTAGCCTCAGGGGAGCTATAGTCTCCAGTCTTGGACATTTTGCACTTTTCTTTCCTCTTACCTGCACTTAACACTTTATCTAGGGAGAGTCTCATCTTAATGATTAATGTATGAGACATGTACAGGCTGCATTCTCAGCGCTGAAGTATCAAAAGTCTCTTCTATTTCCAATTAGCTGTGCCGAGATGCAGTGGCAGCTTCGAATAGGCCCTCCTCATCCTCACTTACATAGGGAGACAGGCGTGCAAATCTCAGCTCTGACTTTTGCTGTGCTGGCAAAATTCACTCAACTGCGCTCAAAGAACATATCTGCTGTTAACAGCAACCGGGGGAAGGAAAATATATTTATCTTTAATAGCAAACCAGGGATGGGAAATTACTTAAGAACATTTTTTTTCTGTGTATGTGTTCCATTTAAAAGTGGTTTATCACTGGTTTGCTCTGTGAATTCATTTTGTCAATATTTTATATCAGTATCAGTCATTAATACAGCTGGTCCTTGATGTGTTGCCAACTCATTGCTTATTACACCCTTTTGCTCATCTCTTCAGTAATCTTTTCAGAAAGATGGGGGTTCGTTGTTTTTTGCTTAATGCACGACACTGATGTAAGTTCATCATGACAACTGATTTAAGTCTTTGTAAACTTTTGCTTGGCATACATCATAACAGTGGTGAACTGCTATTACACTTTTGCCAACAAACAACAAAAACTTCTCATCCTACATGGTGTTTCTGAGCTGCATGTCCATAAAAATACGTACAACAGCTGTAAAGATAGATCTACTTGAGGGAAAACTGTCCTGGATCTTGCTGGATTCAATGCAGCCCCTTATCATGGTAGTCTATGTCATCTAAAGTTTTCCTCACATAACTGTAGTGGATGGAAACATGGCTTTATTTGCATTTGTTTTTCCTGTAAATGCAACATTTGCAAAATGTTTGGATGGAAACCTGCCTTTTATATTTTTGCAATAATATGCTTAAATTAAAATCTTCACAATTATATGTTTTGTACAGAGAATAAAGTGCCTTGTTACAATTTTACTAATGTTCTGCCCTGTGCTAACTTTACAATATAGGGAATGCTGCAGTTTGGGCCACCTTGGCACAGTGATTTTTGGGGCACATTGTGGTATATATGAAATTACAAGTTTAAATTCAGAATTTTGTTTGAATGTTTAAAATGTTTTATTTGAAGGATTGTTTGGCATTATTTTACAGGTGTTGTAGAATGTTTCAATTAGCCCAGCGATTAAAATTTAATCAAGGTAAATTATTAATCAAGCTGTTTTTCTGAAATGGTGTTTAATTCTACTTGAATAAAATGGAATAAATGTTAGTTAATATGAAGGAAACAAAAATAACCCACCAATAAATTGATTGTTTTCATTTGTTACCATATCCAGTGTGACATCTTATTCCTCTTAGTTATAAAAAAATATAATGAATATAAATCATATGCCTAGGACATTATGATCTACTGATTACTGATATATATATATATATATATATATATA
>CM067478.1:19464816-19517994 GCA_034552555.1 Semaprochilodus insignis
ATATATATATATATATATATATATATATATATATATATATATATACATGGAATCAGTAATCAGTGCTTTTCTAGGGTACAAAACATGTTTCAATGCGCTGAATCTTTTGTTCCCTGAAAATTCAAACAATGCATCATAAACACAGTGAGCATCGCCATGAATTATTTATTTGAATTATGGTTAGTTCGTTGCTAACAATGCTGGCAGCATTAATCAAATGGAGAAAGGCTTAATTGCATTAAACATTGGTATGTAAGTCAGAAAACAATCATTGTCACTTCGCATAGATGTTGTTTCCAGCATGCCTGGTCACCAGAAAAAAAACACCAGAAAAGCCAGCATTTATTGTGTTTTGGATGCTGGTTTGCTGACCAATCAAAAAACAACAATCACTGACCAATCAAAAAAACAAGTATATGCAAAACAGTATCTTTCGAGCATTTCTATTGGCCCAATCATCACGAAATTTCCACTTCACGTAAAGGACAGCTTCCATGCTCGAATAATGTAGAAAAGTCAAAATAAATAAACCATCTTAGAACAGCTTAGAAGATCATGGAATGCATGCTGTTCTGTTTCTGCAAAGTTGACAAATGGCTTTATGACAAAAGATGCCTATTGCATTAGCATTTATAAATGTTTCTGTAGGTCTATGTCAATTGCAGGGCGTACATAAGTACCGTGCAGCCTCATAAACACTGTCCTACAGAAAAGTGTTATCCTAATTTAAGACTTTCCATTACAGGTTTACACTGTCATTCATTGGTTTAGAAGTTTAACTGAACTTTCATCAGCCCTAGCTGCCATAAGAAGAGAGCAAATACAGCATCATCTTCCAACTTGCCTCTCTGCCTCAGAGCTGCCATCTCTCTGATATCACAAACACAGTATTATTATTTCAAATTAAGCATCCTGCACAATCGCCCAGCCTGATAGAGACTGACTGAGTTTTTAAAAGCCAATCTGCCATACAGGGAAGCCATAAAATGCTGTTGGCTTCTACACAGGCAGATGTGTGCTTGTCTTAGTTAGTGTGTTACCTCTGTTGCGTGAGAGAAAGTATAAATTATTTAGCATTTGCTCTACCACACATGAAATATACATGCATATTTACAAACACATGACAAGGTAAAAACACAGTGAATAATACAGGGCTTGGAAGTGTTAGTCTGGATGGAATTGCACAAACAACACCTTCGAGAACAGATACTGTGATCACTGTGCTTCAGCTGTTACTAACACCAGCTTTTTTCCACTTCTTCACTGCACAGGAACGTCAGTGACCCATTAGGCCTCCAAATATATCACATCACTCATTTAGATTCTCTTTCAAATCAGTGATCTTACTGAACGGAGAACATCCTATAGACAACTGGTATTCAAAACACCCTTAAAAGTAACATTATACCCCTTTTTCAGAAGTTAACACAGTTCCATGGGGTCTTGATGAAAAGTGTGTGACATTCTTTGGTCAAAATACCACTAGGACTAAGCACCACAGTACCTTTCTCCCCCTGTGTAAACAGTGCTGTTCAGAATAACTGGTTTGAGCTTCTGTTGCTTTAAATAATAATGAGCCACTGCTTAATCCGTCCCGCTCTTCAATGTGCACAGTATGCCAGCAAAAATGGCTTTGTGCTACTCTCACCAGGAAGTCCATCCAACAGACATTCAACTAACAGACCAATAACACTTATGTTTTTGTGGATCCTGTAGCAAGTAATGCCAAAAACTTTCTAGAACATTACATACCTGTCTGGCTTCTTATTCAAATTTTCCCATTCCACCTTAAATGGTGCAGCAGTAATGACTATAACACCTGAGGTCCCAGCATGTAAAGCATTGCGCCCTTTTAGGTGGAATGGGAAAACTGGAACAAGAGTCTCAGCAGGTAGCCATAGGCATCAGGATCACTGCTTCACCATTTAAGGTGGAACAGGAAAACTCTAATAAGAAGTCAAACAGGTAGTCTGAGGAGCCAGCATTACTGCTGCACCATTTAAGGTGGAATGAGAAAAATCGAATAAGAAGCCAGACAGGTAGCTTGAGGTGGCAGCATAAAGGCTACACCATTTAAGGTGGAATGGGATAAGGACTTCAACTACATGTCACACACAAAACGGTTTACACACAGCTCACACTTACAGGTTTTTCCTACTGAAGCAAAAATATACATTATCCAGTCGGGTGGAGCCAACAACAGAACAGTTCCTGAAGCTCTTAGATTCCACATAATGCTTGCAACAGGAAAAAATGGCACCCTTACATGAAAGTTAGCTCTGATGCCATGGGCAAAAATACTCAGATGGGAGGTTAGGATATTGTAATGAACTCCCCAGTTTACGTAACAAAGGGAGCCAAATCTGGACAGCTTGCTCAATTCCATGTCTTCTTATCTAGGCAGGCCACAAAAAACTGACTGGGTTGTCTTAATTCACAGTTTGTGTATTGGTACGCTATCCAGTTATCCAAATATCAGTTTTTCATAATATGACCCCTTTTAAATGTTGATGTATAAGTGATTTTATGACCAAGTAATGTTGTTTTATTGTGTCAAAACTCAAGTAACACCAGGATTTTAAGGGGAGGTAGATGTTATAAACATAACACAATGGGGAGAATATCAGATACTGTACAGTGCTGTGGAAACAGTCAGCTACCATGCCTCAGTTATTTCAAAGATCCAATTTATATGATTGTTCAATTACTCAAAATTTAGTCTCTTTAGTTTAGAACTGGAGTGAAAGGGTATGCTGCCAACAAATACTGGAAGTACACTGTTTCCATAAATCCATGCAGAAAAAACTTCTTTCAAACTATTTAAACTGCATACACTTCTTAATTCAGATCACACAGATGATGTGGTTTAGAACACAGTATAAACTATAAGCTATGAACAACTTTAAAAAGTCACTTCTTTCCTTTGGCATCATTACAGGAATGACGACCAAAAAAATAATGTCCAGTTACGAATATATATCGGACCTAAATAACCAGAATACACACAGGAACAAATTTGTCACTTGAGTGCCCAGTGACTTCCCCCGACTTACCTCTTAGCACAGCTAGCTTCTTATTCGAATATTCTGCTTCACCTTAAATGGCACGTCAGTTACATTGTGGAGCCCCAGGTGCCAAAATATAACAGCCGCATCATTTAAAATGGAATGGAAAATTTAAATAGGAACTTCCTTTAGTCTCTTCAGCATGACAGTAAGGGAGTACAAGAGAGATGGAGAACAAGCATACAGTGTTTAATTCTGATTCTCTTCTGTGAGGCATCATATGTGAAAAGTGAACACTGAAGATTAAAAAGAATAGATGTTCTTTGTAATCATCAGGTGAAAATGATCACTACATACAAACATTCTACTTTTTCTAAAAGGAAATTGGTGGTAACGTACCAGACATCCCATAGATTTATTTGTTCTGCTTTGCAAACTGGAACACTTTTTTATTTCTTAGGTTTGCTGTTATTCAACATGCAAACTCTCTTACAGTCAGCAAGCCTTAAGTATTACCAAAGGTCCTCAACCAGAGAACCTCTAGTATGCACTAGGTATCTGCATAGCTTACAACATACCTCTGCACTCTAGCCTCCCAGAGGCTGAAGGGGGAATAAGGCTGGAAAGTGCGATATTATGTGAATGATGATATAATGTAATACAGAATGTAATAATGCTATGTAATTCTGAATGTGGTAATGCAATATAATGCTGAATGTGGTAATGTAATGGAATGCTGACTGTGGTAATGTAATGTAATGCTGAATGTGGTAATGTAATATAATGCTGAATGTGGTGATGTAATGTAATGCTGAATGTGGTAATGTAATGTAATGCTGAATGTGGTAATGTAATATAATGCTGAATGTGGTAATGTAATGTAATGCTGAATGTGGTAATGTAATATAATGCTGAATGTGGTAATGTAATGTAATGCTGAATGTGGTAATGTAATATAATGCTGAATGTGGTAATGTAATGCTGAATGTGGTAATACAATGCTGAATGTAGTAATGTAATGTAATATAATGCTGAATGTGGTAATGTAATGTAATGCTGAATGCGGTAATACAATGCTGAATGTGGTTATGTAATATAATGCTGAATGTGGTAATGTAATGTAATGCTGAAGGTGGTAATACAATGCTGAATGTGGTAATGTAATATAATGCTGAATGTGGTAATGTAATATAATTCTGAATGTGGTAATGTAATATAATGCTGAATGTAGTAATGTAATGTAATACTGAATGTGATAATGTAATGTAACGCCGAATGTGATGATGTAATGTAATACTTAATGTAATGTGAATGATAATGCCAATAATGTACTTTTAGCTTAAATGTGTAAATAAAGTTTGGCTATGCTATTTTACTAAATTCTTTTTTTTAAACAACCATACACAGCTAAATTACCTAATTTCAAGATTTTACCATGCATTTGTGAAAATGGTTAGGGGGACTTCTAATGTTTGTTAGCACCATTAGCCTGGAAGTTCCCGTTCTATACTAAAGAACTAAGAAGTAACTTGGACACCAAATGTGTCACTGCTGATCAACTGCTATTTGGATGAAGTTATTCATTTTAAGTGATATTTCTGAGGATATAAGATATAAAAGCATGCTGCATAAGGAAGGAGAAAGCCATTATAAAAATGAATAAAATGTAAAGACTCCTAACCACTGTACAGCATACGTTAATAGGACATGTAATTTGCGCCATGCTGATTTTTTTCATTAGGACATATAGCTATGGTTGCTATATTAAGTCATTCTCACCCACGGCCATTAGGCTCTATAATGAGTCAGCCTACAGCTGAGGAGGTACTGACCTCCTCCATGCTGACTGGCTCTGAGCTCTATAGCACATTTTAAATCTTACCAAGGAGCATTTCAGATTATAATATATGTAAATTACAAGTTTGTAGACGCCAGTTCATCAATGTGTCTTGGTATTAAAAGGGAATTTGTTCCACCTTTGCTGCAGTAACAGCCTTTTCATACAGCTGCAGGAGCTTTAGTGAGGTCAGGTACTGATGTTGAATGCATGGATCATAAAATACCACTACAACTCCCTAAGGTATTGGATGGAGGTCTTTCTCTCCACGGAACGCAGTTCCACTGCTCCGTAGCCCAATTCTAGCTGAAGCTTGACATTGGTAATTAGGACCTAGACTCACATGTAGCTGCTTCAAAACATCCCATTCTATTGGCAATGCTTTTATGTGATGATTATACCGCAGTGGTGCATTTGCTACCTCAACATTCAAGGTCAAACTTTTGAAATACTGTGACAAATGAACTATTTATGGTTCATTTGTCCATAAACCTATAGCAGTAGTAAATCCAGTCAATGGCTGCATAAGTCATCCAGAAAGAGAAATTAATCTAAAGGAAAGGAAAGTAATCTAAAGCCAAGTTCATAAAGTGTGGGCAAATGTGACCAATTGCCCTGCAGTTAAAACTTTTGCACTTTACTGGCCAGGTTCCTCATTCACAAGCCTGGAAATTTAGACTTACCCCAAACAATTGTCTTGTAAATTTACAAGTGCTGTTGTTTTTATCATATTTGCACTGTTTCCAATTATACGTGTATCTTTGTTTGTTCATAAATAAACTGTTAAAAAAAAAATTTGCACCTTCTGTTAGCATCACATTACAAAGTATTTTGTTTTTTGTTTTTCACGCAAAAAGTTTGGGCAAAATTTGATTGTGGAACTGAACGGCAGTTTCAGATGCCTGGCAGCCCTTTCACACTGCGCTGACGGCGGAGACGGCCTGACAGCTATTTTTAATCCTCTTCATGCTCGTCTGTGAGAGGTTCTTGCACAGATGTCCCTTCAATAAGAATAATGTCAGTGCCGTCAGCAAAGCCTCCTGAAGCAGACACACATACACACATGGTCAGAGCTTAATACATAGCCAGTAAAAGTAGTTCAGAGAGGAATGGTTAGGCCAAAGCTCACTGAGCCCCTAGACCCAGTTTACACACATATTTCATCAATGAAGCATGAGCTGTAGCCACAAAGTCTTGTGAAAGCAGACTGTTCACACCAGTGCTGCAAACTGAAACACCTGATGGCGTTTCCATGACAGTGTATTCTGCATTGCTTAGATTACTTTGCTTATATTGCCCTCATTACCATAAAACTAGCATATAATTGCAAATCTGTGGTTTGAACAGGAACGATTATATTAGGAGAGTCCAGTACCTTTTGCCATTTTGTGTGGCCAAAAACCTACTACAGCAGGAACAGAAAAATCAACTGACACTCAAAAACGGCCAATCAAAAGTCTGTTATTTGGCATGATGTTTATACGGAGACAATCTCGAAAACTGCATCACAAAATAAACTGTCCCTCAGGAAATATGATGGGCGGAGCGTCTGTGGATGAGACTACTGTTCACAAGACTGAACTCAGCTGGAACAACAAAACTTTGAATCACCTTGAACCAGTACAAAACGCTACACAGAAGTGCACGCAAATGGAAGTGTAGATAGCCAATAAGAATGCAACTGGCAGAATACTAAGAGTGTAGCCAGTTTAACACCCTCAAGATATCAGACTCTCTACATGAAGGTGAACTGTCTGTGGCTAAGACTAGGACATGTTAGAGAGTCCCACAAAGTTTGGTCAAAGTTTAAGCATCCTTTATTTGGGACAGTTACTGTGTCCAGTTTATTTCAAGTGAACATGCCACTGTAGAACAAAGCCTCAAGAGATGCCAAGTCAAAGTTTATTTATACTGCACTTTTTACTACAGACATTGTCACAAAGATGCTTTGGGTCCAAGCCCCAGTAAGCAAGCAAAACAAGGGAAACATCAGCAAAATCTCCCTAAGAGCAGGAGGAAGAAACCTTAAGAGGAGCCAAGGGAACCCATCCTCTTCTATTTGACACCAGATAGCAAAACGAAAACACAAAAAGACCAATTTCAATAGAGGATAAAAGGATAAGTTACGTGCCTTGCTGACAGAAAAGTGTTCTGTTTCTTTATTCTGCTCTCCAGTGACAGCCTTTGTCCAACATTGGGGTGGATATCTCTAACTGCTGCTTTCTTGATTCCTCTGTTTTACCTCCTCCAGTCCATGAGCCAGAACCCAATCGTGTGTTGCCATCTTTGAAGACATATCAATTTATCAGCATTGAACACGTTGAGAGGCTTCCAGATCAAGGAAACATGTGTGTCTCCTACAGGGAAATCTTTATTGCAATGTGTGTAATACAATTTCTCCATCTTCACCTCATGTAGTCATTGGAGTTAATGGGATGGTACTGCTAAAGCATGGTGAAAATGCCATTGTTGATGTGGTTCAATTTCACTAAAGCAGTCACGTGTGAGAAGTAGATAATAGGATATATGTGTTTGTTATCAGCACATCTGTGAAAGTAATCATTGAGTGAAGTCCTCATATCTTATTGTTGCGTCTTATCCTTACACCTCAGAGGGAGGAGTTAAGACACCAGGAAAGGAAGCAAGGAAAGGAAATGAGGATGTATGATTAAAGATATGGGATCCACCCATTTATTCACCACAAGGTTAAGATATTTATTTCTTGTTTCTGCATGACGTGAAAACTGAGGAAAGCATTTTAGACTATTATTATTATTTAAAGACTGCAACATAGTCTTTAATCTTAATCATAACAGGAATTGAAATGGCAGATAAGATTTAAATATTTCTCTAATTTGTAAAAACTTAATGTTTGTGTAATTTCAGAGGTTGGATTCAGGGAAATGACATGTTTTCCTTACTGATTGTATTATCAGAACAACCAGCTGAGTAAACAGTAAAATCTTGGATGTTAACAAACAACTGTTTTTCAAGTTATTCACTTGACACATGTGTTTTTTAAGGAGAGACAGTGTTTTAAACCATTTCTCTAGACTTTAGAGTTTATGTTTGTATGGTGGTGACCAGGGAGAGCTTTGTGTGTCTCCTGTGTTGCTCATCTAGTCATAATCCTAGGTGTTGGCCTTCCATGGTGTAGACCTGTTTTGTTCAATGTCCTCCACAAAGGACCAGTTTTGCATTCCAATTAAGCTGGAGAACACCTGATTCTACTTCCTTAATCAACTGTTAATCAAGTGTTGTGAGCAACATGATTTCTATTGTTTCAGAAAAGAAGAAATCATTAATCACTGCTCATCTAATGTCCAGACAGCCTGATAAATACAAGAAAAAAAAAGAATTAGTTAAGGATCCACAGCTGAAATTATGGATTTTGACTGGTATGCTCCTTCATATCTGAATTTCATTTCGTGTGTAGGGATGCATCAATATAGATACAGCTCAAAACTGTGAAAGCTGCTGTAGCTCAGCTTCTCAGAGTGTTTGCTTAGTACTCAAAACTGTGTTGTTTTGAAAGAAACCACTTTATTGGAAGTTGTTTGTAGACAGAGCTGTCTGTAGAGTCTATGCTTCATTTAGCATGTCAGTCAGACCAAGCATTTTTGTACAGTGTGAACAAATCACATGCTTTGTCCGTACGTGGCCTATTCAAACGTACAGTATGAGTCTCCAAAGAACAACATTTATAAAATCGCTCAGTGTATGTCTGGCTTTAGAGAACATTCACCGACAGCTCAACCAGCCAAACAAAAAGCTCCTTCAATGCGCTAGCCTCGGATGTGATTCCTGCTGTCGATGTGCCACAAACGTTGCTGAAAGAGATACATGAGGATCAAAGCTATACTATACTTCCAGCTGTATAGAGGTGCTTTTCTGGTGTGGAACTAAACCCACTATTGTATAATGCTGCGATTCTGCAATGCTATTTAACTAATGAAACATAGTTAATGTTAGCTCATGCAATTCATTTAAAATCAGCTCAATTCTAACAGTTTAACTGTTGAGGTGCACTGCACTCATTGACCCTACTAAATAATTAAAAGTATATGACTTTTTATGGTATCTGTATTAGTATCAGTATTAACAAGTATCAGGAAGCATGTAGTCATACTTTTCGTCAGTCAGAAAAACAATGGTATTCATACATCACTACTTGTGAGTGCCACAAAAAACAGAAGCAGACCACAAACTAGTCCCCCCAGACAGAGTTGCATTTTACAGCATCACAAACACTGTCACACTGATACAACAAACCCTTTTACCCACACCCTAATCTACTCAGTTACACTCCCCACTTGCCATGGAGGATATCAAAAATGGGCATATCTGGAAGCGTAGCGTGTTTAGGTTGGGACAACAAAGCTCCTGAGAGTCTGTGGGTTAGTAATTGGGCTGAGACAGCAGACAATTTCAAGGCAGTGGAGTAGCTCTATTCCCTGAACCATTTTCACTGGAGGCAAGGGGAAGGTAACTGCAGGATCTTGGAGAACCTGTGGCTACATAAACAACACAGAAGGTCTGTCACTCCCACTGAGGAGAGACTTACTTTGTCCTTTAAGACAGCTTGCTGCTGAATAATTTACAGCACAATGCAGCAGTTAAAGCTAAATTCCCTTTAAAGTCACACCACTAGCACCTTAAGCACCCCAGGCCCCATCATAAATGCAGACCAGAGGGGAAAAAGAGAAAGAAGCCAAGAGAGTGTATAAACGATTAATAGAATATAAAGGACGTTACCAGATGTAGTGGCTAGAAGGCAATAGTGTCAAACAAAGCACCAGTTATTTTGCTCATGCTATCAGTGTAACAGTCAACGCTGTTGCGTGTAATTGCAACATCCAGCCTTATTTATGTTTCCTGACTTTCATGCTTAATCAGCGGTAACAGAGCCCAAAGCCATGACAAAATACGATTTTACATAGTATTTACATGGAGTAGAGGATGTCAGCAAATTGGATTTTACTAGCTCTGTGCCCATCGGCCAGCGTGACCTAAGCAGGGTAAGTGAAGCGAGCTCATTTAGCAGGGTGACAGACCAGAGCAGCTCGGAGGTGATGCATGTGCATATTCATTAAAGGCTTCATGTCTGTAGGAAGACAAGCACAGGAGAGCAAAGCAGGTGCAATTTTAAAAAAGAGGGAAGATGAATAGCAAAAAAAAGCAGTCTGATGCTGTGTTTCGTAATCTGTCGGTGATGGCACATGTGAGAATAAGGGATGTGGGCTGAGGAAGCAGAGACAGAACATTGCTTCTAATTGAATTTATAGAATCACTGCACATCTATAAAAATTTAAAGGGATACTCTGACTCTCAATGCTATGCTGAAATACATAGACATAAAAACTAATTCCAGTGACTGTCAATGATAATAAGTTCAATTGAACATATTTTGAAATATGATATGCGTGATCTGTTAAAAGCTATGTAAAGTTAATCCATTCATCATCTAAATCGCTTAGCCTCCTCGGTCGCGGGAGGCACGGGAGCCTATCCCAGTGCTCTCGGGGCGGAAGGTAGGAAACACTCCAGAGAGGACGCTAATCCATCACAGAGCAGACTCACAAATTCGTACCTAGACTGTGGGAGAAAACCGTAACACCCAGGATTTTTCTTAATTACTCAAATATTTTTTTACTTAACTTTTTTTTTCTTTGCTTCTAATGGAACAAATATGCTACCACTTTAAACAATGTTTCAGTCACAAGGACTGCACTGTATTTCTATCAAAATTTGAGCTTATTTTTCCATTTGCGCACAAGTGTAAATTCCAGAGAGATACACATTAAATTACACACTTCCACTTTCTATAGTATTCCAAACTATATTGAAATAAATAATACTAAAATGTGATAATCTTGTTGGTGTGGTAGTTGCAGAGCACCCCCTGAGTTGTACTAACAATTTGCAGAGAAACTTTGTTTTGTCATCCAAAAGTGCTTACACATGTGATTTCTTCCAGAGGCTTCAGTGTCCATGTGGACAGCAGTGCAGTTTGTTGAACTCTTGATGTAAGGCAATTTCTTGACATGTATTAACAGTAATGTTTCTATTTAAAGGTCTTTGCCTATCATGTTTATTTCCAAGCTACAATTTTTGTTAATTAAACTTAATACCAACATAATGAACAAATACTCACAAATTCCAATGCCATTGTAAGAGTAGCCACAGCAGTGTGGGGACTGAACTTGTAGAAGGATGCTGTTCTGGCAATTGACCAATCATAATACAGTGGGATAGTTGACCACATCACACTGTACTCATCGGGAGGTGGGGCTTAAAGATACAGGAGTTCTAACAGTGAGGGTGAATACAGATGTACAATATGAGGACAACACTGTGTATCTGGAGCACTAAAGCGTGTAAATCTTTTGAAATAGAGCAGAAAAATAAAATTATGAACTTCACGCTAAATTATTTCCTGATTTACAACGTAGATATTACGTTGCATGTAAAAACAGTTCTGAAAACCTTAGTAAGTAAAGATCCAAAAAAGTAAAAAGTCCAAAAGTCCTTGAAGTATGTACAGACATTTGTTCCAGCCAGGCAACTGAGCACCTGATTCCACTAATGAGTTTCCATTTATTTCTTAAGAACATGGACGGGCTTATTAGTGAAAACATGTGGTTTTGTCAAGAGCTTTAAAAAGTAGTCTTTGGCCTCTGTTGAGTATCATGAATTAGCACTGTAGATACACAGCACCCCCCAGGAATATGAATGGTTTAAACACTCTCAAACAAACTCAAGTGTTAAGAGGCATATTACATTAGCAACACCCGCTATGACCTGCCTCCTTGCGAGGCGTGTGGGTTACTTTAATGTCACTTAATGAGAAAATCTGTTCAGAGAGGAACTCCAAATTTGGACTTGCTACTCAAAAACTGAGTGGTGCCCATGACTGAGTGGTGATTTAGTGGCTGCTGTGCTACATCACTGATGAGTCATAGAAGTAATTTGAACCATTCGAACATGAACAAAGTAGGCCTTTGATAACAAGTTCATATCATACAAGCCTGATTGGTGCATCCAGGGAAAACACTGCTGTGGTTGCAGAGCGATGGCTTCGATCACTTGTCCTTGAAGAGCCAACTCAGCTGACAAACTGCCATTCACTGCCATATTAGCAGATTCCTCAAAAGTTATTAGCAGATTCCTCAAAAGTTATGAAATAATCAAATGTATTCACCTCATGAATTAATTTCTGACATTGGTCCTGCATTGACTGCATTCACTACACTGTCATTACTGGGAGTCCTCGAGAGTGCAATTGGTCACACTCTCATTATTAGAGACGGATGGCAGGGATGGATGGCTTCACACAGCAGTGTTAATGCATAAGATACTCAACAACGGAGTGCAGCAAGTAGCTCAAAATGCTGCAGTGAAAGGCCAACACAGCAAAATATCACAAATAAAATAACAGGAATTAGGTCAGAAACAAACTCAACCCAAATTTAGAACTGCAAATGACAATGTCATGGATGCACAGTTTCCCCAAAAGTGGATTGATCAAAGGGGTCCAACGGAGAGGCCACCACATTCTCCTGAATTAACCCCTTTGGATTTCTATTTGTGGGGTCATGTGAAAGCACTTGTTTACTCTGTAAAGATATTAAATGTTATTCATCAAAAAGACAGAATTGTTGATGCTTGTGTTAGCATTCAGTCAGTTTTTTCAGTGAAATGAATGGAACCTTAATGGAGCCTTAACATTTGCACATGGTAGACAGCATTTCAAACGCATTCTGTAGCGCATATGGTCAATTTTCTGGTTTCACTGTTTTAACATGAGAACGAGTAGAGTTACGTTGGCATGAATCAGTTTTTTTTTTTTTGGTGAAATTCTCTATTAGTTTTATGTGTCACTCACCTACCTTCTCATTCGAAAAACTGAAACTGAATTCAACATGGCAGCATCCAAGATGGCTGCCATGTTGGTGACATGGCCTAACAGGTCTCTCCCTTCACCCTATGCTTGTGTCTAAAATTGGATTACCATCCGTTAAACTGTTTTCATGGTATGTGAAAACAGGTGTGACCCCTCTCCACTTCTTCCAACTGCTTGAATTGCTTTGAACTCTTCTCTGAAGCATACTTTGCTTGCAAAGGATGCTACCAACACAACAGCATGAGTCAAAATGGAAAGCACACGCATTTTGTCTTTAATCTTCCCATGTCACTCCACTGCTGTGCTCCCTTTGTTGGCTTCCTGTAGCTGCCCGCATCAGATTTAAAACTTGATGCTTGCCTACAAAGCCACGCATGGACCACCCCCTCCCTACCTTATGGCAATAGTTAAGAGTCAGTTTGTACCTCAAGCCCTTCGAGCTTCAAGTACAGCTCAGCTTGAGCCGCCATCCCTCAAAAAGCATGGAAGACAAGCGTCCAGATTGTCCCAGATGGTGGAATGAACTCCCACTTGCTGTCCGAGCAGCAGACTCTCTTCAAACGCAGACTAAAGACCCATCTCACTGTAAAGCACTTAAGTGAGTGAGCACTAATAGATGTAAATATTAAAATACTTTGTTTTGGCACAAAGGTGGTGCTCTTATGCTTTAACTTAAGGGCTATAACTGGCCCTTGTTCAGGCAACGTCTGAGCTTAAGACGAGTTTTAGACTGTAACCTACGTGTACTAGCTAGGAAGGATTCCCTAACGGAACACTAAGCACGGTTGTAAGTCACTCTGGATAAGAGCATCTGTTAAATGGTGTAAAAGTTTAAATGTAAATGCAACAGGACAATCTTATATAGTAAGTCAGATACAGCGATAAGGCCCATCCTTGCTTACATCACATGCACGGCTGAGCGTGAAACTTGAATCATTTGCATGTCTTATGATGTCAAACCTACCCACCAAGTTTCATTACTGTTGGTTGATTCTCTCTGTGTGTATATATTATTATTATTATTAGTTTTTATTATTATTATTATTAGTTTTTTTCCAAGATAATTGTCTGCTATGACAGTTCAACAGGAAAACAGCAAACTGGTGGTGGAAAACTGTTTGTTCCAGACTTGGCTGTCATTATAGCACCTCTTTCTGTAAGGCTGCATTCACAAGGACTTTTTGATATCCATCAAACAAAACATGCATTGATATGCATTACTGGTTTGTCATGGCTGTGTTTATGGGTGAGTCTGTGTTCAGGCAAACATGGAAGCTTGTTTGTATGGAACACAGCAAAAAAAAAAAAATGCTGGCTGCTGTTGTACTGAATGTTTCTGAATGTGAGCCGACAGAGGTCATTGGTGTGTCCTCTATTTTTGTTTAAAATAGACTCTCTAAAGCCCCACAGTATCTCCTATAGGCTGACGCTTCAGCACATAAGAGCACTCTGCTGAACCTTTGAACGGAGTGTAATTTTGCTGTTGAGCAGAGTGTAATGCATTGTTCTCGCTGAAATCAATGGCAAGATGTTTTATACAGATACCAAAGTGTCCTTTTGAACACAACCTAAAGTTCAGGATGCAGCCTGCGCTTGCACTGTATTATGAACTGTAATGTGACACACCTGCATTCACATAATCTAATCCAACTATGTATGAGCTGCACATATTGTATTAAACACAAACGGTGTGCAGTGTCACTGTAAACTAAATGAAAAACTGGACTATGGATATAAATGACATCACATCGTCCAACATGGTGTACAGTGTGAAGCATAAAGAAATAATTACAGTCCATGCCACTCTATAGATTACTGCAAACAGAGCCACTTGGCTGTCATCTAGAATTGTTTACCTGCGAAAGCCTCCGGTCAGAGTGACAGTGACACAAGAACTGAAACAGCTGGCAGTTTCCTTGATAATGCAGCCCACTGCTTTGGCCTCAGCTATGGTTACCGGCTTTGAGATATCTTCATAGTACAGGAATCCTGGAAACAGATGGTTGATCAGATTAATGACTGAATGATGAATGAATGAGTGGATAAATTAATGAACATGCTATGAATAAGTGGCCCCCACAGCACATAGCTTGGACCATAGACTGACTATATATATATATATACTATGAACATGATTGTACTAAGTATTATAAATCAACTAAAAGCATTATAAATCAACTTACAGCAACAACATGTTAAATCTCTCTGTAGTGCTAATCCATGTGGATCTCATCCTAAGAGCTTGGAATGTTTTCAACAATACAAAACCAGTTTGGTAGCAGAGAAGTGCACAAAACGCCTAATATGTTAGTCCTGTGCAGCTTCACAGGTTTATGATAATTATTAGCACACTAGTAACCTGTAAATAACAATGAGGAAATTTTAATTGTGTCTAGATATTTCATAGATAATTTTAAAAAGACTAAGCTATATAACATTCAGATATAAATTATATCAGATATCAAATAGAAACAATATCCATACTTCATCCATTGTATTTCAAAAGTAGAGATCAAATCTCAAGATAACATTTTATCTTACTAAATATGTGGATGAGTTCTACCCTAAGGCCAGGTTTTGATCTTTTAAGAAGAGGGAATATTTTATCATGAATTAAATTTGCTGAAGGTTTATTGTTTTGCACATAGTCTTGTTGTGTGGAAGAACTACTCTGACATTTCTGACATGGTTATTATTTCCTGGCATCAAAACAACAAAAGCACAGCAGTACTCAAATAAATTATTAAACTGAATGAAAATATGGAATTTATTATATAAGAAATTATACAGCTCTAGACTCCTAAGGGTTCAAATCAGACCTTGCTGCCCACTGAACCGAGTTGCATGTAGAGTGTTAAGTGAAACATTTGAAGTGCATGAATAATATCAACACACCTAATTCAAACTGTGCTGTGGAAGTTCTGTAGCGATTGCTGCTGCACACATTGTCTTCATTAACTACGTCAGTGAAGGCATATGGGGTATCATGACAGTAGCAATGCACCATGGAGTCATTTATTTCTGAGAAAAGTGCTGCTAATTCACGCTTAGCAAAATCTGGAATGGGTCACATGGGCATTTTAGGGGAAATTGGCATGCTCGCCAGTTTCCTGACGAGCAGCACTCAAGAAGTGCTCGGAACAGGTTGGAAGCGGAGGCTTTCGCCCACAGACACTGTCGCTTCATTTCCTTTAGGGATTGAGATGGCCTAAATAGAGCAGTTTGACTCCCACACATAGCTTCTTAGTTCCAAGATCTAAAGCACTTTCATTATCTATTTCCTATTAGCAAATGAGGCAAATATTTCTCAAGCTTTCATATGGCAGCTTCACCCACTAAGGTTAGTCTTTTGTGGTTTATGGCTGAGGCGGAAGTAATGATCATTTCCCTCCGCTGGTGGTTAAGTGCCTTTATTTTTTTCCATAAGGGAAAATGTCTCAGCGCTGTTAACTTCTATGAGAACCACGCACAGTTAATCTCAGCTATTATCTGTCTATCCATCAGCTGCTTATGCCTCCAGACTGGCCTCTAATGCAACGTGCGCATTCTGCATGCTGAATAAGTCCACTGTACACATACTGATCTGTAGCTTCACAAAGCAGAGACCAGTCCAAAGCAAGAACACAAATATTTCAGTTAAGTAAGCCAATAACATGCCTAAATCATTTTGTCTCGGTTTGTATTTGTTTGTCATTATTATTAGAAATCTACATATCTCCACTCCCATTATCATCCAGACTTCCGCTACTAAGTGCTCCCATTGCTGGTACAGGTGTTCAACTGTGTCCACCCAGTTGCTACAATCTACATAGAAAAAAAAGCCTTGCCAATGGAATGGGACACTCTGTGGTGGCTACACATTAGCCTATAGTCATCATCTCCAACACCAAGTGACGCCTAGAGCGGTACAAATCTGCCCAGGATTGCCATTTGGAGCAATTGAACTCCATGCTCTTGAGTGATTTAGCACCACTGAGTACCCTCCTTTTATCAGTGAGAATCTATGTGGGACACATTAGGCACAACAAAATAGGTGCCTGGAATGTTCATCTACAAAGTTTCCTTCATGTTTAAAAACTCCCTGAACAAAAAAAATTAGTCATCTGTGACTGAAACGTATCTAATAGCATGTTATACTTCCATAAGCAGGAATAACACCCTGGAGTCGATTTGGCATGGACTGGACAAACTTCTGGATATAGGTGACAACAATGGTTAGCCACTCTTGCATCAAAGATTTGCACAATGTGGTCAGATTTGGCGGATCAGCGAGAACATAACAGGGTGGTGAGGATTACAAAAACTTTGTCACGGGAACGGAAGGTGACGATGTGAATTTATAGTGTGTTAGACTGAAAGAAAGAGGTGTTTAAGTAGAGGCTGTTACCTCAGCAAAAGGTGTAAATCATAGCCTTGCTTTCTGAAGAAATATTGGATGAGCAGGTGTCAAACTTTTGGGACATGATGTATGTTACCTTGAAAGTGTCTCAGAATTCCTTGAGCAGGGTCCTTAAGCCAAAAAGTTATTGGCATTCACCATACCGCTCTGTGTAAAGCCATGCTGGAATAACTTACTTTGCTACAAATTTCTCATCGCCTTTCATTAGAGTGAATTTAATTTCCTGCAGAAACACTGTGAGCATATATAGTCTTGTAAAAATATGCTGGAAAAAATCCAAATCTATTCACGCGAACAACCAATGCGTTTAGCCGTGCAGTGCACCTGAGGCATCTTGTATATTTCCAGGAATGTTCCTCAACTCAATCTGCATAATTGTTTAGGACCGAGCTTGTTTATAGGCCAGCAGGTTGCAAATGAGTGCCTGTGCACTTGTGTGGGTGTGTGTTGTGTGTTGTGCATGTGTGTTTGTGTGCGTGGAAAACTACCAGCACTGCCTATTAAAAATCAGTTGCACAGTGACGGTAAAAACCTGAGCCTCATTAAACTTTCACCTCACAACAGATTTTCATAACAATCAGCAATTAACAACACAACCCTCCATTTGGAGCCCGAATTGAGGCTCGGCGCTTCTTACTTTTCACCCATTCTGGCATGGGTCGGCTAATGCAACGCTTTTTAAAAGATGCAATAACACGATCGGATCATAACTCATGAAAGGCATCATAACGCAAGCGAGGGTGGCCTTTCGCTCGCTGGCCTTTTTAGCTGCCTGATTGATGAGGGAGTGTGTTGGTGTGTATCTGCGGGAGAGCCACAGAGCCTTGGCATTTCACTCTGCTCTCTCTAGCTCATCTTCTCAGTGCCATTCGAATGTGTGAGGTCCCATGTGGCAGCAGGCCTGTCACTGGAGCATGTTTATAGTCTACAGGGCATAGCGCTCACCTCACACAGAGAAGAGGGAAAAGAAAGAGACACCAAAGCAGACAAAGAGATCCAAGGTAAATTAAGCTGCAGAGCATGGCTTGGGATAACTAACCACCTAGTAACCAGTGCAGCCCCTACCCCCTATTCCATCCTGCCAAACACAACAGCCTGCAGACAGTCAATCAGACACAAATGGCAGAGCCAATATCAACACAATGACAGCCAAATGATGACTGCCACTTTGATAGGGACATTCATCACTTCTCTGTCATGCTCTCCAACTTTTGGCAGAGCAATCTGGTGTCATTTCAGAGCAGTCAAGGCAAGGAAGAAAAAACGGACAGACAACAACACTTGCAAAGTTTTAACTGTCATTCATTCTTGGTTGTTCACAAAGACTTCAGTAACATAGTTAAAGTTATACAACTCAATACAATCTAAGTCCGAAGTCTTAGGCTCCTAGAAGTAGTCTTGGTTTTCATGGAATCGCTGGTGATCTATTTCTTACTGTCACTCTGGCAGGCCTCCAACAGTAGTCATCAGTTATCATTGGTTAATCTATATACTTATTCTATTGGTTGTCACTGGTTAATACAAATACTTACGTCTAAAGGCAGACTCTTTGTCTTTCCTTTATTCAATATTAATTATTTCATACAGTCATTATCAATTCTTTGCTCTTTATTCATGTTATTCGTATTATGTTAATATTTTGCAGCGGCAGATGGGTTTCCCTTTTGAGTCTTGCTTATGGACTCTTTCTCTCAGAGAGTTTTCCTTTGCAACTGCTGCCTTTACTTGGAACTTAGACTCTTTGTGCTGCTTTGTGACAATTTCCATTCTAAAAGCTTTATACATGTAAATTTGAACGGACCTAAATTGAATGGAATTCCTGGGAGTGCGTCTCAGTGGCTGGCACTGGCCTCTAGAAGCGTGTGAGGCATGGCCATGCTGACGACTGCATCAGGAGGACAAATGTTGTCCAAATGTCACTGTCTGTTAGTTAAAAGGTGTGTGTATGTGTTTAGTTTATTATTCCGTGTTGGGGAATGGGTTTAGTTAGGGGTGTTTTGTGTGGAAGGGTGGGTCACCATCAGGTTGAAGCCTGTGGTTAGTGGAGACCTCCCCCCTTTGAGATTGTGTGTGTGTGTGTGTGCGTGCATGTGTGTGTATATATATTCTGCTGCTGTTCTAACAAACTGTTTTTTGGTTTGGAAGAGACCACTGTAGCTGTGCATCATTCTATAGTCCGTGTTATGTCCATATAAGGTCTTCGGGTCTAAGCTTGATTTCTCTATGGCTAACCTGAATAAGGTTTTTGAAACAATCGCCTATATCATGCTCTGGTGGCAAGTAAAACAGGTTCAGTACCCAATACATTTTGTTCTGTGTACTTTTCCTGAATATTACTGGATCCTCTGGCTTATGAGGTTGTTAAAGAGCTGTAATACTAATATTTCTGCTCATCCCTCTTTTCCTGTCCTTCAGCTCTCCATGAAGCTGAAGTCGCCTTTTCTCGTCAGCTTCTTGTCAGCATTAAAGTGATAATTAGGATGTTTTGATACCTAAATCAGCTTATCGTGGGGAAAGTAGTGATATTAGGCTGAGTCTGTACTGAATTAGCACGAGTGCAGGAGCTTGTAGAGCTTGTCAAAGCAAGCTATGAACAGAAGGAAAACAATCTGTGGTGTTTTAGTGAGTATAAGATGAAGAACAGATTACTTGATTTGCAACCTACATTACTTTTTTGGCCATCAATCTGTGCATGGCAATATACAAACCTATTGGCAAAGCATGCTTTTCAAAAGCTCCATTCATTTTTCTCATAGAGAAATGTTTCTAAGACCCAGAGTTCCTTGGGCATATGAACATGGTGCCGACTACAAAATGACGACAACTATTAAAGAAATGGTTTGCCTAAACATCACATTTACATGACTTTCCTATATGTACTCAATTAGCGTAGACGTTTTGTGTCCAAATTTTGAGTTTTTAGTTTTATCCAGAAGCTATGAGGTTTATGTTGCTAACAAACACTAGAAGTCAATAATCTTATCCAGAGCTTCTGTCACCTGCACAAATTGCATCCCTGTCTTCCTTTAGGTCGTGCAGAATTGTTGTGGATTAGGACGCAGCATGATTTACTGTGAACTATAAAAATGAACAAAACTTTGACTTGTAGCTGCCAACGGGACGACAAGGGTGGTGTGCTGAATTCCACTGCTGCTTCATATGCACAAAATCACACATAACTGTTTAATCTCGAATTTTCAAATTGAATATTTACAGATATCACAAATGCAGGACACAGATGCATATGAAAGGGATTCAGAATTGGAATTTAATACTATAAAATTAGTGGCCACAACATTCAGCTACATAGTAATACTGTTCTCTAACTCACACAGACAAGCCTGCATGACCTAAAGGGCTGGATGTGGTTTGAGCAGGTAGCTAGAGGTTTTGAGCAATGCTTACAGGAAAGATTTGGGAGAATACAGATTTCTGTGCTTGTTAGCAATGTTAGATCCAGTGCTAAACTAACAATCATGATCAACTACATGAGGAGTGAGTGTAAAATTGTTGATGCTTGCCAAAACATTCCAAAACATGATTGCAACTTTAGAGTAGCTATGGTTCACTGGGTTCTGATTTAACCAGAATATAATGGACAGGACAGACAGCACTGATAAAAACCATGCTTTGAAATTACATGAACAATTGCACATGAATAAAATATGTTACACTGACACATTTTCTCACAATTCACAATTATCTTTCCCTTTTGTTAGTTTGGCATAAATTGATAGAATAGATCCCTGGTGCCTCCCTAAAGTGCCTCTCTTGTCTTTTTCCAAGACTTCATTGGTCAAATAAAACAAAATATAAGCATACATTTTATCATGTCAACTATCCAGTCATTTTCTGATGGTTCTCAATGCAACTAGTATTTCGATTAGCATAGTTAACTTATTGACTAATGCTGGTGACTTTAAAGTTTTAAGTCTTTTCATTGATCTTTCTACACAAGTTCACAGAGGTTGAGCATAATCTAGGACATAGACAGGGCAGAGATGGTATACATACACCAGGCAATAAGTAATGTGTTTGACACCGGAAGATTCAAAGTTGGGGAATTTTTAAGATATGGCATCTCTCCAAGCTAAGAGTGTGTTAAAAGACATCATAGCTCTCTGAGAGGCACTATAGCTCTGTGGAAATTCTGTATAAATGGCAAGAACTTAACTGGTAAGAGTAAGCAAAGCGTAGGTTCAATATTTCACCATAAAAGCTCCCTCCTATCATTACAACAAGTGAGCACATTCTTTATCTGAACAGGCCAATAGTACATTTAAAAAGTAGATATACCTATGTTTATCCTCAGGTTTCACTAAATCTGTAAATGTAATCCTAGGCCTATTGTGGTCCCACCAAATCTGGAAAATAATTCACTGAGATCTACAAAAAAGAGGCATCGAAAGACTTGCTGACCAAATTAAATGAGGAGAGAACACCAATTATTAAGCTCTGCCTTAATTATGTTTACAAGAGGTGTATCATTTGTGCTATAAAGACCTTTTAGAAATGGACCAACAAATATGCCAAAATACTATTGGAAAGGGCAAATGAAATAGTAAGTTGGATTTATGTTTAGTGGCATTGCAGATAATAGGAGATACAACATCTATCTTGTATCCAGAGATGGCTGTATTGGGAAAGGTGTTTTATGAGAGCTGGGATTGTTTGGGTTAGACATACACTGTATATCAAGAAGTCATAAGCATAAAGATGCTTCTTCTTCCACCACAAAATTCCAGAGAGGTCCAGAAGAGTCTTTTAACCCCTTAAATGTCCAGAGCCCACTAGCATGTCCAACACTTTACTACACACTTTATATCCTAGGAATAACTCAACCAGTTTATAGTAGTTACTCATTAGTAAGACTTGGTATTCAATAAGCCTGAGATGAATTATCATTTCATGAATCAACTAAGAGTTCAAGGTTACTATCTATACATAGAGATCTCTGAATTTGTCGACTGTTATTTGGCTTCTGAACAGGAAAGCTTTTAGGCTGTGGCCCTGCCTAAAAAAGAAAAACGCCTAGACTAGCCACAAGAGTGCTCACAAGTGCCTTTTCTCTGACCAGTGCTGTGGTGTCCTTGAAGGCATTGAACCCCAAGCTGTTTGAGATTGTTGCAACATGGTTCAGTGAGTTGGGTTATCCTTTGCCTTGACCACGGCATGGTGGCCCTGAGAAGGTGCATTAAGTGCTCAGTGGCCTTACCGTGGATCCATTTATTTTTCTTCCTTAACAAAATAACTCTGAACCATATGTTGCTGCTCAACTGCTGAATTGCGCTAATGACTGTTCTGTGTATTTTTAATGAGTGTTTATATGTTTAGGTGGACTCTTTTGCATACTGCTGTTGTTAAAAAAAAACATAATTTTATTTTTTTTAGTTTTTAGTTTGTGTATAAATATTAAATCTCTCTGTACTTAAAACCATTCAGTCCACACAACTGGCTTAAGTAGCTTCTGACATCATGTAATACGTACTCAGTGAGTTCAAATAAATTAAAGCAAAGTGAAATGAGTATCAGGGTTGTTCATTTTTTATGAATGGCTAACATTTTCATTTAAATTGATATGGCTATGTCCAACTAATTAAGTTATGTTCCACATAGGTTACTTAGGTTATCTGTTTCTTATTAAATCGGCTGATCACCACCAAAGAAATTAGCTCAGCAGTAGGAAACATCATAGCTTGACCTTACAACCAACAGTAATGAGGAAGGGAAGATAGATGACAACATACAGAGTTAAACAACAACATACAGAGGATAAGATAGAAGAGTAAAGGCACAGCCAGCGTGACTGTTCACATGGCTACATAAGTACTGCTTATAAGGCTGCATATAACCTACATAGGCTTGTTATGACTGACATGTATAAATGCTTGTTCCAGTGTCATTCGCTATAAAGGCTACATTTGCCTACAGGTTACATTAGTAAGCAAAAGCAGGCTATATGAGTAGATGATGTCTCTTGGAATAAACGTTTATGTAGGATTACTCAGTTGTCCAAACAAGCTTATGTAGATGTCATGTAGCCTTATGAGCAGTACCCTACAGTAAAGTCGTATCTAATATAGCTGGGTCAGTTGCACTTATGATAAAATGGGATAGAAATGATTAAAGTCATTGTTCGCTCATTTACCCCAAAAGAGTACAGACAAACTTCAGCTTGAACAGAATGCAGCTGCATCTTACTTGAACTAGTACTGGCAGCACTTCACTGGCTACCTCTTCTATACATAATACAATTTAAGGTCCTTCTATTGTCCTTCTATCCTTCTATTATCTATTTTAAAGATAGTAATTGAGTAACTGAGCACCTTCTTATGAGTCAGAATGTGTAACTGAATATACTTAATGACAGGGTCTGTGTCTGAGACAGCAAGGCACCCAGTCATGTGCAGATTTAATGTTTGAATAAAACTCTGCCTGCTGAGGATTCCCTGTTCGCCTGTTTTATAAAGGCAGTGTAGATGCATCTTTCACTGCCTTACACATCCTATAATGTTCTGCGTGAATGCCTATTCGATTAGGGAAAAAGAGCAGAAGACATGAGCACAACCCTGCCTTCTAAAAAGACAGGTGCAGGTAGCAAGGAATTGAGACATTATTATTATTATTATTATTATTATTATTATTATTATTATTATTATTATTATTACATTGTATGAACAATTCCTGATGAATGGACCAATAGCAGTCTAACTTTAAGCATAATACCTTATATTAACATATGGTCATTCTGGGATTCACCAGTTTGTCAATCAAGATTCATTCTTAGGTAAGAACAGAATCTACACACACTCAGGAGCACAATTCTGCATTTTAAGAACACATCATTAACCTGATGTAGGTTTTTCTTAAAATCCTTCTCAAGAACAATTTTAAGAAAACACATAGGAAGCTGTTAGTAAATGAGGTCCATTTTTACTTCTCCCCTAAGATTACCATGTTGGATATTTTTTTACAGAATGACAGTTTGGGACGTGTTAAGAAGTGGTGCGAATGAGCTAAATGTGGTACCTGCTGCCTGCATCCTGTTTAATTGGATGCTAGAATCCTTGCAGATCTGCTCCAGGCTACGCAGACCTCCCCGGTACCACTTCTCTGCTGTTTTGGGTCCAACTCCAAACACGCTGGTAAACAGCTGTTATACACACAAACACATACACACACCAAACCATGCATGGCAAACCTGGAGCTTCACAAAGACGTTCCTGCATAACTAGACTGTGCTGCATGGAGGTCACATACAGCTGCATGGATGCTCAACATACAGAAACACAGATGTATTTCAATACTGTGTGAAGAATCACTACAGCCCCCTGTAGACTAGCTACATCATGACACCAGAGCGTGTACACTTTTAATCTTTCTTAATTTCTCATTTCTCTATAAACAACAAATCACCTTCACATCTCAGCAACTAACCTTCAGTGTTCGATACCTCTCATCTGCTAAAATGTCGTCAACCCTGGAGGATGATCCACATTCAAAGATCTCCTGCAATAGACACATAGAGAGAGAACAAAAGGAGCTTAATGTCTTATTTCTGAGCCAGATCTGTTTGTGTACAATCACAAAATACTGAGTTGACAGTTGTTTTGGTACAGCTACCTTGTATCTACGCACATTGATCATTTTATCAGGTACATTTACCATAATCCACCACCCACCACACACACCCTCTTAAGCAATGAAAAGACCACCACAGACTAGATATCATTTGAGTGGTGGACCTTTCTCAGTAACGGTTTGACACTGACATGGCAGTAGCATGGAAGCACTAGAAAACTATTTAATAAACGATCAAGCACGCAGCCCATAGAAATGTACAATGACTGTGTCATGATCTATTTGATCTATTTGAACTCAAGGCATTAATACAGATAGCAATAAGCAACATATATGCAAAATCATCATTTAAAGGCTACTTTATACTGAGGAGTGGCCGTCTCAAACCCTAACCTCTAAATTTACGCTAAAAACTAACACTGTGTGTTTTGATATTATTTAATTTCTTTTAACACAGAGTTTAAAGACTTAGATTTAGCAGAGAAACACAGAGTTTTTGTGCATAGGCAGAGCCACACCACTGTATTTTAGAGCAGGAAGTGAGACTGCATCCCTGTCCCTCCTGGCCATGTGTTGAGCAGTTATATCATGTTGTTTTGAAGTAAATATGACCCTAAAAGTCATGGTGTGACCTTAAGAATTGTTTTACTGAAACACATATTTTCTGCAATTAAGTTTTTGTGCTTTATAATAATGGCATAATATAATAAAGTCATAGTGCTGCTTAACACTGTGTTTGCTAGTCATGTATTGACTAGCATTTTGAAGTATTAAAACAAGGGTCACTCAATGCAAAATGATTTTAGTCCAAGTCCAATTGTAGTTAAAAGTCTAGTTAAAATGTGTTTTAAAGTTTGACTTTGAACCAGTTCAGTAGAACAATCCATATAAACAGTGTGTAATGTAGTGTTTCCCACATACAGTATAAGAGAGGAGAGAGGGATTAGATCTGTGTATAGTAGGGAGCATTTATTGTTCAGCTCTCTCTGACTGTATGCAACATTTTTCAGCTCAGATGCTGCATTCTGATTACTACTGATGCCTCCAGGCCTCCCAAGCCGACGGACCAAATTTGCACACACACACGCACACACACACCTACACTCTCACAAGCTCACACAGAAACATATGCAAACACATACAAACTCACACTTTCCGTTCCTCACACCTCTCGCACGATGACGTTCCTTGACTGTCACTGACGTGTCTTTCCACATGACTTCTCTTTGTTGGTTTAGACCATTTTTTCTACATTTGTTTTAACATGTGATTTTGTGATAACACCACAATAAATGGTGTCAGCCGTTCTAAATGAGAAAAATGATGGGAAATACTACAACAAATCAAGACTACCGGCAGATAATGAACGCATCATTTATTAAGAGGTGTTTTGAGATGTATTGAGTGTTTATTGTACTTAATTCAATAGCTTCACAAAAAACATTAATTACAGCACAGGAGCCACAAAGTTAATGCAGCTAATTATGCAAGCTTATACACCACCAATTAACACTGTAAACTCCATTACCCAGACATAGTTGTTAGGAAATCTCAAATAGACTTGCTTATTTTTTTTATTTTTTTAATGTATTTTTTTATGTTTTTTTAATTATACTTTTATTTTGCTCATATTTATGTTAAAATTTTAATAATATAAGAAAATAGAAGCTTGTGTTAAAAAAGCTGCTGCATTGCTCTCCTCTTTCAGCTGCAAATTTGGTACTCCTTTACTACAAATGCTAAAAGCATGTCAAATATCAGATAAATACTTTTGCACATAAACTTATGAAAGGTAGGATATAAATGAGAATGTGAGTTTGTCATGGCCATGGCAGTATGCTTGATGCTTTAAGTTTTTAAGTTTGCTGTATTGTTTTTCCTCAACATCTTAGAACTGAGTTCTGGTGTACACACAGGCAGAATTGCTGGAATAGGTATAACGCAGACTGCACTACTGCTAGCAATAGGCAATAGCTTGATGTTATGACACAGTGATTGGAAAAGTAACCTATCACAAAAAAAAATTACCATCACCAAAAATGTACCTCTGCCTATGCCACAGTGTTACATGTAACAAATTTAAAGTTAAGTATGAACAGAAATCATCAGGAATGCAGGAATATAAACACACATCTGCTACATACTGTGTACACTAGCAACACTCATCACTTCAGCGTAGAAGGGAAGATTAAACTGCGGTAGGCTGAATGGGTCATATGTAAAGAAATCCATGGTTGTGACATCGCAGCCATGATGACCTCAAAACTGACTGTTTTTGCACTCTAAATGTAAATGTTTTAACTTTTAACACAATCTGAAACAGGATCTGGCAATCGAAAGATAGGAACAATAGAAGTGTAAGCAGAGAGGTAGAAAGCAGAAAAGTCAGATGTGTGCAGGTCTTGGGGAAACACTATATGCCCAGTCATTGTCAGACTTATACCATACATCTATAACAGCTTTGCTGTCCTCTCCCAGACAGGGCAGTCCTACTGTATCCTGCAGGCTGCTCAGTGCAGTGGTCAGACTCTTCAGTACAGACGTTGCCCTCCGGAAGCCCAAACACGGACCCTTACTGTCATTGAACTCGCAGTTCTCTGCCAGCACCTCCAGCGCATCCTGCAGTAGAACACATACAGTACATAGGAAGTAAACACACAGGTGTTCTTGTTTTTCAGTCTTTCATCATAGATCCACTAGTAAAGTGTGTTTCACAAACGAAAGGAGCAGAGAGAGACATTTCTGACCCATTTCTTTCACTAAACAGCAGAGGCTAAAGTCCCCGACTATAAATCTTATAGTACAGTGATGGAAGCAATGTTACAAACTGTTAACTGATGATAAAAAAGAACAGGATTTGGATGCAGCAAGTAAGCTTTTTTAAATATTTAATTTAGTTAAACATTTTTTGTTTTTCTCTATTGAACTTCCCTTTATTTGCATTGCTTGTTCTCAACAGAGACTATGTTTAGTCTAGTTCTACTACAGCAAACATGATGATTTAAAGCACATTTACCTTGTTGATTTCCATTTTTTCTAAGAGCGCATATCATGGAAAAACTTTTTTTTTAAATAATGGAATCTAAAGTCATATGTGGATTTTGTTAAAGTTTAAAGTTTACTATTCACTCCCTAGTCCATACAGTCCATATATGGACTCTAAGCTGCAAAAACAGCCTCACTGTTTCTGTAACATCAACTCATTTACATACAGCATACAGCAGTTTAGCGTCATCCACTGATACTGAGGAAGAGTCAGATCTCAACTTGTGCCCTTTGCAATGCAGTGAGCACTAAAGTTAAGACAATTTTCCATTTACTGTACACTTAATATAAGGGGCTTTGTTCTGAGAAAGACAATATGGTGGGCAGAGAGAGAGAAACAGAGAGACAGAAAGACAGGGACAGAGAGAGAGACAGGGAGAGAGAGAAAGATAGATAGAGAAAGAGAGAGAGAGAGAGAATGTGTCAGGAACGTGCCCATACTCCATAAGCACAGACCTGCAGTGGCAGGCAGACAAGGATCAAAGAACAGGCTGGAACACACTCTTTTCTTCTTCCCCTCTGCCTCCATCCTCCCCTCTCTTTTCCTCTCTCCCTCTTGCCATTCTCTCTCTCTCTCTCTCTCTCTGTCGGTCTGTTTTGCCAGGGCATCTTTTGGATGACCGCACAGCGACATGCGGCTTTGTGAGTGCCAGAGAGGGACCTGTCATTTTCCACTTGTTCACAACATCCTCCCCAAGGGGATAACACACTCACACACACACTCACTGACACACAAACACACACACACGCACGCACACACACACACAGAAACACCTTTTCTCCTTCCAAGCACACAGTTGTTCAGTCAGTTGTTTTATGAGAATGTTAATAGAAAGCACGTTTATATGAGCGTGTGTAAGTGTTAGGTTGGTGTGTGTGCATGTGTTTGCGTGTGTGTGTGTGTGTGTGTGTGTGTGTGTGTGTGTGTGTGTGTGTGTGTGTGTGTGTGTGTTAACCCTTAATATGTGTGTATATATGTGCATTTAGCTTGTAAAGTTTGGAGGTCAATGATTTAAAGTCAGTTTTGATATTTAAAAAAAACATTTTGTTTTAAATATGTATCACCACATTCCAGCAGCTGTCAATAAAATGCCAGAAAATATTCCATTGCCTTGGGGAAAATCCTCCCAATCAGGACAGGAAGCATCTCCAAGTGGGAAGTGAGGAGTCTTGCCTCTCAATGTCTTCTGGTCTTGTCAGGTGCTAGAGGGCGCTCCTGAGCAAGCCAAAATAAAGGGGGTCCTATCAGGCAGTTGTGCCAAATCATAGCTTGCAAATGCTTGATTGTTTTTACTGAACACACAAAACAGCATAGAATATTGAAACACTGCTGTTATATTTTTAAACACTCAAGCTTATAAGGACCAGAACTGCGGTCAGCTCACCAGCCAATTAGCATTCAGAAGCAGTAACGCTACCATCCAACAGCTCCAAAACTGTTCACTGTAGAAAAATGGAAAACGTTTCCAGTACGTTTCTTTGATCATATTAACGGAACACAAAGTCTGCGCTTCAGGATTAAAGGAAGGTGCTAATAATAAATGATCAGACAGCTTTTTGTTCATTTTTCATTCAGTCACTGACGACTCTTTCAAGGAACCTGATTGGCTCTCCACACTTCCACATGTACTTACTTCCGTGTATGGTTTTGCACGGTTTTGTTGTTCAGCCTAGTGACTAGTCTATCCACAGACGCTACACCTATCAACTTTTGTTTCCTGAGGGTCTGTTTTTGTGATGACTACATTATCAAGATTGCCTCTTTCTATACATCATGCCCAACAGCAGGTCTGTGACTGGCCATTTTGCATATCAACTGAGTTTCTTTTTTCTGCAGTAGCAGTCTTTTTTCCTTTCATAGATTTTGCCTATCCTCGATCCTCTTCTTCTACACTTTTTGAATTTATTTTTTATGTGTCAAGCACTGCAGGTAATGTAATGGCTGCACAGAAGCATCTTGGGTACACAAGTTCACACCTGACCAGACATATTAAACCACTCTAAAATTTCACTCCAGAGATAGATCAAAGAGCAGAGAGACTGGTAGGTGATAGAGAGGTTGGCTGGTAGCAGCATTCACTGCTCGTACTGTGTAGTACAATGGCAGCCATATTAGATATGCAGTGAAAGAGCGACATGTTTGGGATTATTCAGAAATAAGCTTCCTTTGGATTGATGGGTAGAAAATACTGACAGCGACTGAGAGAAAAGCTGTGAATGGAAATGACGAATAGCATATTCGTAACGGTGTGATAAGACTGGCAGGACAGCTCAGGGATCGTCTGCTAATACTCAGTGCTCCTCCTGCATTTTCATCTTAAACTCCCATTTCACAAGTGAAGATTTTCATATAATGTTATAGGATAGATCAGGGACTCATGTCAGCCTCCAGTCCTAGAGGGCCAAACACATTTAGAGCTGCCAAAAGATGTTAAGACATTTCTGACACCACGAGTCAGACAGCATGCTAACTCTCAGTATGCTGCCGAATGTTGGTTTTGTGAGATTGAGCTGATTTCAGTATGTGCAGCTGATTAATAATGACTGATGGGAATGCCTATCAACGTAAAATACAAAGCAGGGCAAAACTGACACTGCAAACATGAGAAGACTGCAAGAACAGTTTAGAATATCTTTATCAGGGGTGACGGTTGGCCAGTCACTCTATTGCATTATCAAACTAGATGAATGGTTGAAAGTGACACCAAGGGCTGCTTTATTCAAGCTGCAAATGAGTAACCAATGACTGCATGTGCTAAGGGCATGCCTGCATAATAATATGCAGATGTAATCTTGGAGTAAATAGGCAGTGCATGAAATATGCAAGAATGAATAAACCACTACACTGATGTGCATATTGTGGGACTAAGTGTGGCAGAAAATGATGATGAGCTGCCGTTGCAAAACAGTTCATATATAAAGCTGAGGACATTGTGGCAGATAAGGTATTTACTGCCTTTACGATATCCTTATTAAAATGGATCATTTAAAAGGGTAGTCTAGCAAAAATAAAAAACAATGTCAAATGAATAAGGGTAAACTGCATAGCTAAAAACAGCAGTTATCGTGTGGCCTGAATGTTATTTACATATACTGTTTGAATTTCATAACTGAAAGGATGTCATATGGTGGCATGAACCATATTAGTAAGTCTATTTGTGATTACTTAACAACATAGTAATAAAGTGCACATTTTAAATGTATGTTCTCAGATTTATCACTATTTTACTGTTGTCAACATTAGTGCCAACACTTAAAATTTCAGAAGTCATATGTAAGTTCATTCTGGATAATAAATAAATCCACTTCATTTGCATTGTCGACATTGTGAACCCTGGTCCCTATCACCACCACTGTAAACAGATTTACATTTCAGTTATTAAATTAAATTTGGAAGAATTTCTTTTTAGGACACATAGACCAGTGGAATCAGTCCTGGTTCAGGAGACTTGCATAAATTATTATTTACCACAAGTAGTTCTGGAGGGGCTTCATTAGCTGATAAGCTGAATCTGGGTATTAGAGAAACACTAAAATGTTCAATACATTAGGAACGTTCAATAAATTCAGTACATTACTGATATACACTGTACAGTTACGTCAGCAAGTGAATATTGTTGCTGTCCTATAAAAAAGTACAAACTTTACAGGAGATGACAAAAACCTAAATGAATTTTAATGTAAGTCAATGGAACCAGACTTTTTTCAAGTGATTTTGGCCGTTTTCTTGTTGGTTTGTTCATTTTCCACACAAGGTAAACAGCAGCTGCTGTGTTCAAATGATGCACTAAAAACTGACAAAAATTGAGATACAATTTTTCCTTTGAAACCGATGATATACAGCCCTACACTTTCACTTGAATTTAATATTTGGTAATGTAGCATTAGTGTCCGTCCTGTTTCCTGCCTGAAATGGTCATCCGTTTCCATTTCTACAGGTGGTGACAACTTGCACACACCACTTGATATTCGTATAAAATGTAAAAGCCAGAGTATATAACTTCATGAAGTCAGGTTCCATAAGGCATTGGAATATCCTTTTGGTTACCAGTTGGTAAACAGAACCTTGTTGTAGTGCATTACAACATTAATGTTCACAGTTTATTATAAGCAGATATAATAATGCATTATAAAATATAATACAATTATAAAATTACATAGTCTTGTAATTATAATAAATTATAACTAATTATAAGCAAGTATACAGGCAGTATACCATATTCATACAAAGTATTATAAGGTTTTATAAGATAATATACCACATATTACCATATACCACATATTTATCAATGCATTTGGAGGGCATTGTGTATACAGGATTTATTGGATGGTTTTGTTTTTGTTTTGTTTTGTTTTTTTTTACCTGCTATCGCAACAGGTTTGGAATTGGGTTTGTACTTAATGGCTGTTTTGACTGGAAATGAGGTACCTAAACACCCTCACAGCAGTGGTCAATTTGTATTAGGCTGGTAAAAGTGAGGATGAGAGAGTGAGGGCCTTACTGCACATGCATTACTCAGTTAAACAAACCCACACACACTTAACATCACATGTTAAAGTACATATAGAGCCACCCGTTATCATCTGTCGCAGTTACTCTCACAGCAGTGCTTAATGAGTGTGTGGAGCTGGTAAAGGTGAGGCTGAGAGGGTGCCTAATTATCTGCAAACATAAAAAGCTTGGTGCACATATTCCGCCACCTCCAGTTACACTTGCGTGTGCATTCAGTGAATTTTAAATGTAACTGTTAATTGTACTTAACACCTCTAATGCATTAAACATACCACACACACATACATTATACTTATACATATTATATGCTTCATTTATCAAGTACATATACAGTCATGTTACACAGTTATTTTAACACTCGCACAGGCACACACTCACAGGACTCCCCTCACAACAGTGGCTAATGAGTGTGTAAGGCTGGTAATGGTAAGGTTGAGAGGTTGAAGGCCTGCTGTGCCGAGAATTGCAGCACTGAAGCTTCCTGGGGAGTGTGATAGGAGTGGAGACTAGCCCAGTCTACACTACATCCAGTCAGCTGCTTCATTTAAAAGCACATTCCTTTCTCATGTTGGCAAGATACTAGCATTTTCAGTCAGTAAATTCATTTAGTAAAATAAAATATTGGCTAACACTTAGCATGTTACACCAGGCTTGACCTACACGAGGCTGTTGTTTTTTTCCTTCACCCTAGTGGGTAAAAAGAGAAAGAATGGATGTAAGAAAGAACTTAAGAAAGGATGTTAGTAAAAAGGATGAGGTACACCCTCAAAAAAGGTTCTTTAGTAAGGGCAATGGTTATGCATAGCTGGGAATACTACAAGTTTCTCAAATATTCATTTGGTTGTATTCTATGATGCAAAACCTGTCCACTAGGGTACTCCAAACCCCTTATATAAGTGCATCTATACAGTGCCAATAAGTCATAGAACATTTTACTATATGGAATCCTTTTTGCTAAGAGTATAGAGTCAGGGAAATGAGTTCACGGATCACTAGCAAACTGAGGTATGCATTTAAAGGTTAAACTGTACAAAGGAAACTGCATACAGTGATCCAAACTGTCTGGTACTGCCTGGAATTTTCTCAGAACAGCAACAACATTTGACCTTGAATGTTTTTTCTTTAATTCAGCAGCAAAATACAGCTTGTGTATAGTTGAGTTGAGATGAGATGAATGCTCTGAAGGCTTCCTAACCAGGAAGCTCAGTGGACCAAGTTAGTTCAGTGTCTTCTCTATTAGAACCACCAAAACAGTTCACAATGTCTGCTTCTCTATGCTCTGTGAGTGTTGTCTAGTGCATATGGACAGTTTTTTCAGTTCTTATAGTAAATCTGTTCTCAATCATGTTTAACGTTTCTCCCTCAACACTGCACAAAGCCAACAACTTTAGACCACAACAGCTGCAAACACAAAGCACGTACATTCACCACTGAAGTTAGTAGTTAGCCCTGCCTTTAAAAGGGTAAACATTCCTTAAGAGATGACTAACATACAGGCCACAGTTTGATGTCAGCTGAGTTTCTTAGTGCACAGGGATGATGTGCACATCTGTGAAGGCTCCAATAATACTAAACGATATATATGGGTTTTGGAGTAACATATACTGCCATCCAGATGACATTTGTTTCAGTTAAGGCATTGTTTATTCCAGCAAGAGAATGTCTAACCACATTCTGCACGAATTACAACAGCATAGCTCATTGGCTAAAGACTGCATGGGTGCTAAACTGGCCTGCCTACAGTCCAGACCTGTAACCCAGCAGCTGAAATCCTATATCAAGCAGGAATAGGAAGACATTTCACTTTCAAAGCTACAGCAAATGATCTCCTTGGTTCCCAGACTGTTGTTAAAAGAAGAAGTGATGAAGCACAGTGGTAAACTTTATTTACTTATAAACTAGTTATCAAGCACAGTGGTAAACTTTATGTTGCTGGCAAACAATTTAAGATATTTAGCATATAACATATATGTATGACATATATAAACATTTGATCTTCATTTTAACAGTATTGAGAGATGGAGATAATATAACTAAAGAAGTAAAACTGAATACATTTTAAAATGATTTGTAAAATGGGTTAATAGAAATGCAATTTTTGTGAGGAACATGTTTGGGCACCCTCATATTTATCACTTCTTAAAATGCCTAAGATTAGAATCAGGTGCACCACAATCAACTGCAAATAATTAGAACATCCTTAGAGAGGATTTTGGAGGACCCAATCTTACTTTTACTTTACTTTTGACTTTTAGTATGTTTTTATTTATTTTATATTGTTAAAGTGAATAGTATCACCATGACAAGATCCAAAGAGCTCTCTATGACCTTCAAAAAGAGAACTGTAGATGCATACTATAAACCTGTGAATGCATTTAAAAAGATGTCCAGAGATCTGTCCGGAAATTTATTTAAGAGTGGAAAACATTTAAAACAACTGCCAACATGGCCAGGTCATGCCGTCCTAGCAAGTTCAGTCACGGAGAAGACTGCAAGATGCATAAAGAATTCTTCAACAGTCCTAAAATGTCCTAAATGGGACCTACAGGTATCTCTTGCTACAGTTGGTGTCAAAGTACATGCATTTGGCTGCATTTTACTAAATGCAGCCAAGGTGTTCATTGTGGAGAGATGCAGTCTACATACTGGCTATGTTCACATGCAGAGATTCTTATGCAGACTTATATATATACACTACAAGTAATCAAATGCAAAATGACATGCATCACATCAGTACAGAATAAGATGAGCAGCAGTACGTTGTCTCAGATTTGTTTTTGCTTTGTACTTATCTATCTTTATTGTATCTTTAATTTGCTCTATGTTTGGTGTAAACCCTCTGTCATCCATTTGCTCATATACTTCTCAGAACAACTCAGTATTTCAGGTTTTATGGCCATTTTTCCAGCTAACTATATTTAATTCTTTTATACTTGCAGACCAGTTTCTGGCTCCTGTCATGGTGAATGTTATAAACTCCCAGTATGATGCAAATACACTTGCGCAGAACATTCTTGAATGTATGGCAGCACTAGATGTGTTTAAAAAACTTGAAAGTCACCTTGTGGAGTCAAGCTGAAAGCTTTAGCGACCATTAGCAATTCCCAAATGTCTGGAATCCAAGAGTCGATTCATTATGAGATCCACTCCAAGGCTGGATTAGGTGTCGCATAGCAGCATCTAACTGCAGTCATGCCCCAAATCACCACAAAGATAGGAATACAAGCTTTCTGTGGGAAAGCACGAGAATGAGCATATGTGTGTGTACTCCTGCTGTGATTAAGTGCAGGAATGTGAGAGAGCATGGCCCACAGGATTGTTAAAGAGATCGATCCATCTGTGTTGCTGCTCAGTGTAGCACACAGCATCATCTCAAGGCCACTGGCAGGGCATCCAGCGCACAACTACAGACCGCATGACGAAAGGGAAACAACATGGAAGTGAACTCCTGCTCCCTGCTCATTACTGTTCAATCACCAACCACTGAGCCATCCAACTCCAAACACACACACACATACACACACGCACATAGACACTGCATGTCAGGCATGTCTTACAGGCGCTTATACAGTGTGTTGGTCTGGGTTATCGTGTTTCACAAGAGTGGTTATAAAAGCTGTGGGTGAAAAGGGGTGGATGGATAAGGCAAAACACCAGACAAATAAATTACTACTGTGTGTCTCTTTCGGGAATGGGTATGTGTTGATTGACACCTCACTGGGGTACTGGGATGGAAATCATGCTAATGTGGCTTGTGTTGAAGGTGGCATGTCATATTTCCCCCACTCAGGATTCTCCACCACCAGTGTTTCCTGCCCTGTGAGCTTCTTTGACTTTATTACAGCTTCAGTTCTTGCTATTGGCTTTTCAAAGAAGTCTGCAGGGATATTTTTTCCACACCTAAGTCTTTGGAATAAAGAACAGATGGATTTAGCCCTCTTCTGTAAAGTTACTATTTTGAAAATACTTTATTTGCTTTGAACAGCAGCAAAATGTTTCCACCGTTTTCTAATGCTGAATGCACTTGATGGTCATGTTGACTGGAAACTGAATAAATGAAAGAATGGTCCCTGACTTTTGCACAGTTCTGGATGTGTTAGTGTCTAGTTCTCTCTCCACTCTTGTTCACCTATTGTTGCCACAACTCTCTCTCTACATTTGTCTCTCTGCCTTCTTCTCTCTACCTTTATTTCTATCTATATAATTTTCTTCTCTCCTCCTTTTCTTTTAGACTCTGCTGTGGTTCTGCTCTTCTCTAACCTCTTTTGCCTTTGCCTGTTTCATCTTTCTCAGTACTCTCTTCTCCTACCTTTTGCTTTCCAGCCTCTTCTGTGACAGGCTTTCTTTCTATGCCTATGCTTTCTATGATTCTGTCTTGATTACCCCACTCCCTGCTTTTCTCAACACCCTTTTCTGCGGTTCTACCTCTCTTTTACCTCCCTCATCTCTGCCTGCCTTTTTTCCATCATACTCTTCATTCATTCTTGCTCTCTTCCCCCTTTTAGAAAAACACCAGCAGGCAGTAGGGAGTAAACTCTCCACTCCTTCACTGTCAGAGGAATCAGAGGTAGTTTTTCCTCAAAATAAAAAAAGTAATAATAAATAAAAACACTGTTGTTATTATGTCTTCCTGCTGTTATCTGTGTACTTTGAAAGCGTGTTTGCTCCACTGCCAGCTGCGCAATCCAGATTACATGTTTTCATTAATATCTGATGACGTTGCTGAGCAGGTTTAGATCAGCTCAAGGGTGAAACTGTATAATCTTCACGCTGGCTGATTTTAATCATGCGTCCATGCTATTGTAAAAGGACAGGATCTTTTATTTATCCTGCTCTGTGATACTCTGACTGACCTTGCAAAACAAAAGTTTTCTTTCGTTTCATCAAAGTAAGAAACTGAGTCTGCTCATTTCTATGTATGAATTTACAGATTCTGTCTAGCTATTCCAGTTTTCCATTTGTCATTCAGGTACAACTTTATTTTAAGGAACACATACTGGGCCTTTATTAAGATCTTGTTCTCTTGTTCAGTTAATCCCAAAGTTGGCAGGTTTGAATAGTTTATTCACTATGCATTAAGCTTCTATCATTATGCCCTGTATTCAGGGATGTTGATGTAACATATTTCATTCATGTTAAGCCCATGTACACAATGTGGGGGTGGTAAACTTCTAATCCAAAAAAATCATCCAACATAATAAAGGCATTGATGCACTTCGTTATTCCATCAGTTTCTCCAACACTCCATCAAACCTGCTGTATCCAATCCACACATACCAACACAACACACACTAAAACATGAGGACCACGTCAGTGTCACTGCAGTGTTGAGAATGATCCAGCACCCAAATAATACCTGCTCTGTGGTGGTCCTGTGGGGGTCATGACCATTGAAGACTACAGTTCTACAGACACTGGAATTGTAGAACTACAAAGTGCTTCACTTACTATATGGTAAGTGAAGCTGATAAAATGGACACTGAGTGTACATACAAGGAGGTGTACCTAATGAAGTGGCCAGTGGGTGTATAACATGTAGGCAGCATATATAGCATAAATACCATCCACATATGATTTATGCTTTCTATCATATATTGTTAAATATTTGTGTTACACATACAGTATATGCTTTTTTATGGCAATGTATGACTAAAATATATGTCAAACATCTGAAAGCCATTTATTTGCTTTCCATATGTTTTCAGTAAGTCAATTTGAATCACAGAATAATCACACTTAATAATCATCGATAAAAGAGTTCAAATGATCTGCATTCAGTTGTTAAAATGGTTTAGAACTAAAGAACAAACCTAGCTTGTATAGTTATGGCTACCACAAAGCTATGACATTATGTTTACTTTACAATATGGGATGCACACTGGCATCAGGAGGTCATTTAGAAGGTCAACAGTAATGCATGCCACTTACATAATGCTACTTTAACATGACAAATCAGCAGAGACGTTTGATAAATGCGCAGAACTTTGGTGACTTGCTGTAAATGCTCTCCTGTTTAGGCTCTACCGTACATATATTGTATTGCCACATATTTATGATACATCACACATAATGAAATAAGCTTAATGCATAGTGAAGAAAACAATGAGAAGTGTCTAAATTGGGCTTCACTGAACAAAGTACAAGATCTTTATGAACCTCCAAAATGTATTCTTTGCATACTACTGCTCCAATTAATCAAAGACCTGCTCTGTGTGTTTGTGTGTGTGTGTGTGTGTGTGTGTACACTCTTGCTCCTATTTTTTGGCCTATGAATTTGAAAATGGGTCAAGGTCGAAAATACCCACAGTGTGATAGACAGATTGAAGAAACCTCATTTCTCCATGTGCTGTGTATGTGTGTGCGTGTGTGTATACTCACAGTGAGGAGTTTGTTATGGTTGTCCAGTGTGGTCCGTCTCTGGCATGCATACTGAGACACACCAGGCAAAGAGGTGTCTGGCAGAGGTGTCTTCAGCTGCAGCGAAGGCTTCTGCTCACAAAAAGAAAGATAGGAAGAGAGAGAGAGAAAAAGAGAAAGAGAGAGATTTTTAGGTGCTTTAATGTCATATTGGAATATCACATTATTGTACTCCCAAATGCTTACATGTATTAGCTGTGATACATTTAGCATTATTGCCTTCATTTTGCTATTCTGTTTAAACTATGGATACATTTATGCCAATAGTGTTATCAGGTATCGGCCCAATATTGTGCTCAATACCACCTGATACTGTGTGACGTAAGTCATGTCCACTACCACACTAATGAACAAACAACTTAAGGTGGAAGTGAACAAGAGTCTGCTCACAAAGAGAAATGTTGCTGAAGTCGTGGCAGTTGGTCATTTAAACATTCAACCATTAGACTTCAGATTCCCGCCATGAATTTTCTGTTCGATTACTCTCTAGGCTAACAAAAACGGTGGCAAACATCTAGATATTTGCTGTACCAAAGTCCATATATACTGGCTTTAATCTGTTTGACTGAATAGAATTGCAATCTTAATAAAAAATATATATTTTTAATTGCCTTTCAAAATATTCTGTATAAAGAACACATTGCCCTACTATATACATCACCACCTGATTTAGTTCTAGTGCATAGTGTGTCACAAGTTTTCAGCATGTTTGCTCCGTACCCAGGTGTACAGCATGTTTTCTGAATGTGTGTAAGTACAATTGGCAAAATGATTCTAATCTACTATACAGTTTGCATCACCAAAGAATCCGTTTTCTAAACACGCGTAGTGTATGTCTGCCTTTACAGGACTTTCATCTACAGCTCAACCAGCCAATCAAAATACTCCAACAATGCAAAAAATTGACAAATGACTTCTTTGGATGCATTAGCCTTTGATCTGATTCCTGTCCTGTCACTCTTTAGTGACTACTGTTGAAAGAGAAGGATGAGGAGAATAGGATCAAAACTATGAAACATGCATCAAAGGTAGTTAATGCACTTCATTTAAACTAGGCTTAATGATTAAGCTGCACTCATTTAAGGGATTCCAAGTTATTATGAGTCACATAATCAGTTACATAGTGAATTACATTTACATAGGGTTGCGCAATATGAGCATAATAAATTATGTCACAGTATACTGTCTGAGCATATTGTGGACACTGTCAGTACTTGACAAAGAATACAGAACGACTGCATGCATCCCCCAAAAAAACATGCTTAGGTACATCGATTGTATATTTTAAGTATACAGAGAATGCTATCACAATTGAAACTTTTAATATTTTTTTGTTTAACTTAAAATACAATTTACATGTATAGCAAATAAGGAAGTGTATTTTTAGAGTAACATTGTGTATCATATTCAAGTATGCGGTAAAGAAATACTCTTGAATAAACGTATTTCTTAACATACTGAATATACTACTTCAGCATTAATATAATTGTTTTGTTTGATCCTTTATAATCTTGAAAAACCCTGAAAGTATGAAAAGTTAATTTTAGTCAATTAGTCAATAATAGTCAATAAGTCAATATATATATATTACATACTTATATATGTGACATATGTAAGTTTAAGTCAATAAATTGCACTGCACAAGTGAATTCAGCTGGTCCATTAGACAAATATCCATGTCTACATCTCCTCCCGATGAATTTACGATGTGCTAAAACCTCCATTTTTCAAGATCTTATATCTAACCAAGTGAGCATGGACTACTTAACCTCACCGCTAGATCTCACAGGCATCAGGACAACACATTAACAGCTTTTCCTCATCACAGAGATAAGAAAGCACCACAATCGATTACTTCCCGCAAGCCAGGCCTATAAAAAATTCACCAAGCCGTAATTCAATTTGCCTCCTGTAAATTGCCTTTTCATTTCAGCGCAGAAATCACTCTGCCCGATTGTAAGGTATCAAAAGGATTACGCGTGTGACACTAGCATTCTGGGGAATTAATATGCAGTACAGTCTGTGGAAATTACCTGTAGACGTATTGTGTCATTGCTGAGTTCAGGAAATGTAAATGCAGCCGCTCCCAAGCTGTTCCAAGTCATTAAAGAGGCATTTGATTACTTATTAGAATAGAAAAAGAGCGGTATTTTGTCTTGTCTAGCAGCATCAGCCATTAAAGGAAAAAATCACCTATATTCCCTGCCTGCAGCATCTCCTTAAAAACAGCACCAACAGCCACCAAATAAATTCCCTAATGCAAATTTCACCTCATATCAGAAACTAATCTCATGCTCTTGTTTCTCATTATGTTCAACAATCAAAGGTGCTTTTCAATCCATGGTTCTCCTCTACTGTGAACAAACCACTCACTGCATGAACCTGTCAGACACTCTACAGGAGGCAGAGGTTCATGCACAGTGTCGTTCCACATAAAGGAAGAATATCTTATGGATGGTGTAGTAGTGGTTAATGAACAACACTGAATCACTAGTTCACTTTCTCTTTAGTTCACTTTGACAGTAACGGATGTTAGATGCAGGTTGGAACTAAACTCTGCATTAAAATAGATCTCCAGAAGGGGGATTGGAGGCAGGAAATATTTACTGGAGGTATGAACGAAGACTTGGATCAGTTCTCCGCAACCACTTTGGACCTAGTCTCGCAATCCAGTGTCTCAGAAAGTTAGGGTGTAGTGCATTACGTCATCAATGACTGTTCCAATAAGAAGTATCCTTCAAACTCAGGCAAGAAATGTGGCCTACATTCTGACACTATTTGAGGACGCCACTGGAGCATCCTTCTTTTGTCTTTATAGTCTTTATAATCCTTTGAAAGTCTAACCTGAAAAAGGCTGACAGTAGTTATCAAACTAGCTGCAGTGTCTAAGGCTCAAACACTTCGGAACCACTAAAGGGCCGTAGTGAATACATTTCTGTTTTACTTCTGTCTACTTAGTTGTTCGTTTAAATAGTTGGGTTTTCTAGAGTTTGAAATCATTTATCAGAATGCTCCAAACATAAAAGAAACTTAGAAAGTGTTTTACAGAAGGATTAAAAACAAAACAAAATACTGAATGAAAATAAAAGTGAAATAAAAGACAATACAAATTAGTAGAATACAAAAAGAATAAAAGGGTAAAAAAGACGGATAGGGAAAAGATGATGGGAGTCTATAAAAAAGAGTTCCAGTAGGGCACCAAATCTATTTCAATATTTATTATATTCATTGAGGCTATATGTTCACTTCCAGGAGGGGTCGGTTTAACTTTCACTTATGTGGATATCAAATACAGTGGCTAATCACCGCTACAGTATTGATCTTACTGACACTTCTTAACATTCTGCATTTGCCTTGTATTTGACTTACGATGTTTGTGACTGTTATATATAAATACATATATCTGCTGAGTTCAAAACAAGCTATTTTTGAAGCTTATTTAAAGATATGCACTTTATGGACTGTAAAGAACAGTACATAATGTTAACTGTGTTTTTACATGATATGGGCCCTTTAACAGATGCTGTAGACTCCTGCTGGACAGGTATACATTCTTTGTATGTATAACTGTAATTCACACAGTTTCACAGTTTTGAAACCTTACCCTTTACTGCCACTATACCATATTTCAGGATACAACATGATCATACTACAGGCCCAAAATCATAATGTATCCTGAAATAAGCAAAAAATGACTGAGTAACTGGTATGTGTGTGTGTGTGTGTGTGTGTGTGTGTGTGTGTGTGTGTGTGTGTGTAAAAGAGAGATCCCAGTATCACACTCAGGTGAGGAGAACACGTGCTGAGGGTTATAATCTACACACATACAGGTGAGCGGCATCCATTCAGGTTAATGAGACCATAGGCCTCAGAGTGACTGGGAATGGGGTCACATCCCTTCTGATTATGACCTTGCTATCTCCTGTCTCTCTCAGATCAAGATTGATGGGTACCAGTGTTGGCATCCAGGCACACAGACGCCTCCCATTCCACTGCTGCAACAAGTCCTTGTCTCACTTCCAGAAGCTTTGAGTGCCAATTCATTTGTGGTGCCACTCCTCCCAGGTTGGCACAGAAGGGCCAACAAACCTGGCCAACAAAATAGCAACTAAGTGAAAATGTGGGAAAATTGGTTTAGCCCCAACAAATGAGCTATACACTGGCATTATACCACGACATTTCACTGATGCTTGCATTAAAATAACAGATTATTTAGATTATTTTCAAGTGCACTTTCATTATACTTTCTATTCTGTCTCTTCATTCAATGGTGTTCTACTGGATTCAGCTCCAGTAACTGGGAAGGCTTGTCATGTTGAGACAACTTTTCCATTGAGGCAGCTTGGTTCATTATCTCACTGGAAGTAGCCATTGGAAGATGGTAGATACTGACCATGAAGGGATGCACATTGTCAGCAACAATAGGCTGCGCATTCAAGCAATAATTGATTGGTACTAACCAAGAAAACATTCCTCACATTCCCCACACCATTATACCGCCTGCACCAGCTGATTTTTTTTTTTTCAGACCAATAGAAATGCTCTAAAATTAATTGGAAATAAAAATCTTGTTCTTTTAATTTTGATTAGAAGTTATCTACATTTTTCTCGCCTCTTGCTTTAAAAAGTCATCATTTTGAACATGAAAAAATGTCACGCTTCCAGGTCTTCCCGGCTCCTTCACTTTCAACTTCCCAGAGGGCTTCGCTCGATGATGTCACACACACATGCCCCCAGACAGCTCCGGCTGTCTGTAGTTTAATGTCAGCACATAAGCCCCACAGTACACTTCCTCGTTGTGAAGTTTTGCCAAAACCTAGTTTTGCATTTCTGAGCGTTCTTTCTCCTTGTGATTACTCTCTGGTTTCGATCTATCGCTTCTCCCTTTCATGCTGTTTTGTGTATTGCTGCTTGGTTCAACTGTCCTATTATTTAATAAAACCAACTTGCTGTTTAGCTCTGCTCACGTCGGTCTGAGTTCTTTGTTCCTAACAAAAAAACTGTATTTATTGCAGTTTAGTTTAGTTCTGTGTTGCTTTATTGCCTTTTGTAGGTTTTAAAACATGTACACAGGAATTTGTGTGAGACACATTCAGAAACAAATAAAACAAAAGGAAGAGCTGATCCATAACCATCTGTAAATCATGGATGTGTTGAGGCATTTAAAATTCACATTAGGAAAATAAAACTATTATAGTATTTTATGTCCTTGACTTAATAGACATATACGCCAGTCAGTTATAACATTAAAACCATGCTGTTATGAGTGGACACAGCAGTGCTGCTGGAGTGTTTAAACACCTCAGTGTCACTACTGGACTGAGAACAGTCCACCACCAAACCTATTCAACCAAGTGGAAACAGTGTTTAAGAACCATCAATTCAGTGTCACTGCAGTGCTGAGAATGATCCACCACCAAAATAATATCTGCTCTGGTGGTCCTGTGGGTGGTCCTGACCATTGAAGAACAGGGTGAAGGGGCATATTAAAATATGCACAGGAACAGATGTAATCTGTTGTAATTGTACAACTACGAAGTGCACAGAGGAGCTTATGAAATGAACAATGAGTGTAGAGGTGGATTTATTGCCTGTCTATATCCCCTCTCAGAAAAACAAAAATCTAATTTGCAGGGTGATTCCAACGTTGAAGACACACACATGAATATTAAATGTACATTTTACTACACTTACACAATACACACAGAGTACTCACTGGGCCCCTGGAGGAACATTATTCCATTCCTCTGTATATTTGTACACTCCCAGTAAAAGTTCAGACACGGCTGCTCCATAGAAGGTTATTCTTGAATGATACAGCCTTCTTAACTCGCAATGGAGGTTCATAGAACAAGATTTTTTCTAAGCAATTTAGGAAGAATTCAAATTCTATCATAAATATTCACAATATTGAAAGGGTAACTAGAGCTTTTAAACTGTACAAAAGAGAGATTTGCTCAACAAAATATATATTAGAGATGGCGATATGGCAAAATATAATATTGTGATACATCAAGGGTACAGGTGATATATAATGTTAGAAGCAAAACCTGTAGAGTCTTTAAGATAACCCAAAACATCCATTTAGTTGGGTGTGTCTAAACTTTTGTCTAAACGTATATGTATGGAATGACAAAGTTCTTTTTGACTATCATTCAGTCTCTGCCCATGCCGGAGACTCAAGTCAAAGGGCTTAATAGCTCGTACTCCCCTAAAGAGAAGACGAGCACAGGAGGCAGAGCAATGAACAATTACAAAAGCGAGCCATTTTTCACAGTGTCCAGTAGGCCAAGCGCTCGAGGCAAAGGCGGACATGTTCACAAAGGCAGGTTCACTTAACACTGCCCCTTTTCACCAGCCCCCTTCTCTGTCTTTTATAACCCATAAAAACAATCCGCTTTGTGGACGGAGTCTGCCAACAGCAGGAATGGAATGAGAGAAGGGGTCGATGAACGCCCACACCGCATCCTTTCCTGGCTTTTTCATAATTGTAAGCATGAAAGTCTTCAGACTCATCACTCTAGATTGTCTAGATCAGGGGTCCTCAAATCTGTTTCCCATCCTGGATTTTGTATTGACCGGCAGGTCTGATAACTACCAGCAATTGCAAACTCCAGGAACAGAAACTAGATTTAAGGTGGACAGATGTATAAACAATACAACCTTAAAAAACGGTTCTTCAAGGGTTTTCTAGCATAGGCCAGGGGTCTTCAAATCCACACCTTTGATTCGGATTTGAAGACCTCTGGTCTAGACGGGCTGCGAGAGGTAAGTGAATGAGACGCACTCCGCTGGTTCGCGTGCTAAAGATAGCTGGAAGACAAGCGCCGGTTCACGGCCATAACTCTTCGCTGACGCGGAGGAGAGCGCGTGAGGCTCGGGGGCGCGCCCGGCGGAGGTGCAAGATGGACAACTTCTGTCTCTCCTTTTCCCCACTGAGAGCGCGCGGCGAGATTGATGGGTCTCCTGAAACGGGCGGCAGATTTCTTTATTTTCGGCACATATGCTCGTGGAAGCCCCTTGCAGTGGAGTCCAGGGGAACAGGAATCCGTCTTTAGTGTTGGTTAGTGATGCGCTACGAGCGCAGGCGCCGCGCTGATGGGTCTATTTGGCACAGTCGCCCACAGTGCTGAGCATCACTCTGCTGCTGTCAGACAGCGGGGGACGAGGCGATATGAAATGTGGCGTCGCGGCCAACCCAAGAAACGCTCCCCATTATTTCCCAGCGTAAAGATAAACCTGCTCTCAGACACTGTAACTGACAGTGTAATTGAGGCTTTCGGGTCTCTCCGAGTTCCGTGCGCGAGCCAGGCGGAGAGGTGAGGGGGAGTGAAGAAAACGGAGGGATAGAGAGAGAGAGCGCGGGCCTTTTCTCAGCAGCACGTTTGCTTACCTGTTCGATGATCAAACGAGGTGCTGAACAGAATACGCAGAACAGGGACAGTAATGAATCTAGACTCCTCTGAGCGGTGCGTGTAGGTTTATCATCCAAGCTTGGGGAAGAGTATCTCGTTAAGGAGACAGTGAGGAATAAAAGACATCTGCTTGTTTCTGTACTTTGAACAGAATGTTTGATGATGTATGATTATGGTTATTACTGTCACTCTTCTGAATATGTATTGAACCTGGTGGCCTCTCGGTGTTCCTGTTCTTGTATTTCCTGCTTTAACAACGCTTAACCAAAACTTTGCTGCCCCTTGAGTGCATCCCCTTGGGCTTAGAGCTCCACCTAGTGTTCATCGTGTGCACGTTCACCCTTCTATCAGGACTTGTTTATAAACATCCAGACTATATAAGCTTGTGGGGCTTCTTATCACACTCAGCCAGTCTCTGCTGCCTTTCACTGGCTTGATATATCTCTGTACATCAGCTTCAAAGGCTCTCCAGCTGAACTTGCTTACTTAATAATCTCTCTCTCTCTCTCTCTCTCTCTCTCTCTCTCTTTATCTGTCTTTCTCTCTCTCTCTATCTTTCTGTCTCTCTCTCTCTGTCTTTCTGTCTCTCTAACTCTCTCTCTTTTTCTGTCACCCCCCCCACCCTCTCTCTGTCATTCTTTTCCTCTATCTCTGTCTGTTTTTCTCTCTCTCTATCTCTGTCTGTCTTTCTGTCTCTCTATCTCTCTCTCTTTTTCTGTCGCCCCTCTCTCTCTTTCCCCCCACTCTCTCTCTGTCTTTCTCTCTCTCTATCTCTGTCTGTCTTTCTCTCTCTCTCTGTGTCTTTCTGTCTCTCTATTCCTCTCTCTTTTTCTGTCCCCCCTCTCTCTCTCTCTCTCCCACTCTCTCTCTGTCTTTCTCTCTCTCTCTACCACACACACACACACACACACACACACACACACACACATACACACACACATACGCTGTACTTACTTGTATGCAATGTTGCGCCTCTACTGGAACAGGCCTGCCAGCTCTCATGCTCTCCGTAAACCAAGTGATGTCCAGTACATTGGTATTGTCCAGGTGTGGAAGGCCCTGTTCCTGTAACCATGGCCACAGCTCCTGTGCCGAGTTGCCTTCAGCTACAATGTGAGTGACTCTGGAACTGCAAAAATCAGACAAGGGCAGTACTAGGCTCAGTTTCCCAGCACTCACTTCTCAAAATTCTGTTTGCCCCCCCGGGACATGGCTACCCAGAAGTTGTGGGGGAAATCACTAAATAAAGTAGGTCTACTCCTGCTACCCAGCTACCCAGCTTGCTGTCCAAATCATGTGCAGAATATAAATAATGATGCAGATGATTCAAACCCCATATTTAATTGAAAACAACACACAGGCAACATAACAAATGTTAAAATGTATGTCCAATTTAAAATTGATGGCAGCAAGATGTTTCAGAAAAGTTGAAACAGGGAATGACTGGTAAAGTTGTGTAATGCTAGAAAAGAATCTCACAGCTAATTAGGTTATTTGGCAACAGGTCAGTAACATGATTGGGTATAAAAAGAGCCTTTCAGAAGCAAAGATGGTGAGAGGTTTCACTCTGTGAAAGTAGTAAATAGTGCAACAAATTAAGAATAAAGTTTCTTATAAAGTTTCTAACATAGCATATTAAAGAACCTGGGTATTCATCATCTACAGTACACAATATCATTAAAAGACTCAGAGAATTTGGAGACATCCCTGTATACAAGAGACAAGTCTGAAAACCAGTACTGTCTGGCCGTGATCTTAAGGCTGTAACATGGCTCTGCAATAGTAACAGATATGATTCTGTAGTGGAAATCACTGCATGGACTCTTCAGAACCTCATCATCTGGGAACACAGTTCATCGTTGCATCCACAAGTGCAGGTTAAAACCCTACCATGCAAAGAAATAAACAGATATAAACAGGATCCAGAAACCCTGTTGGCTTCCCTGAGCCTGAGCTCACGTAAGATGGACTGAGGCGAAGTGGGAAAGTGTCCTGTGGTCCTACAAATCGAAAGATACCCCAAACTGTTGCACAGCTGAAATCCTATATCATATCTCCTCAGTTCCCAAAACGCTTTCCAAAAGAGGTAAACATGCACCTGTTCCAACTTTCCTGAGACATGTCTCTCATCCAATTCAAAATAGGCACATGTTTTCCAAAAACACTAAATAATTCTCAGCTTCAACATTTAGTATGTTGTCTTTTTTGTCTGTCCAGTTAAATATAGGGTTTGCATATTGATCACGTTCTGGATTTATTTACATTTTGCACAGCATTCCAACTTTTTTGGATGCAGGGTTGTACATGAATCATTGATCTACACCAAGTGCCAAATAACAATCAAAGAAATATTTAAAATCACTGAGAAAGAAGAAAAAAGTAAGTAATTTGATGAGAGATCTATTCATGTCTGGATTTATAGAACCCAATAAAAACAAACCGACACACTTGAGGGTAATTTATTAACTCTTACATTGTATATTGTGGTGTCGACTTTAAGGACCTCTGTTTTGAATTGGTAACAGTAGAGAACCACTCAGCACTAGCTGACACAGCTGGGAAGCAGGCAGATCACTTCTAGCTCCATATTTTGTGCTCAAGGTTGCGAACACAACCCACTAATGACCCCCACAGTCCAACACAACAAAGCACAATAAACACCTATATACAGCTTGTGCTAACATGGTGCAACTCTTTACAAGCTTAAAGTCTCTTTTACTCCAAGTCCAGCTCTTTGCATGGCCTCCACATGTCCACTGCTGCACAAGCCAGCAGCAGGATGTCACAATATGTATTACAACAGAAGCTGCCTCTCAAACACCATGCAATCAGCACACACTCAACAGTGAAGTGAAAGGAAGTCTGGTTGAAATTTAAACAGAGCTTATCAGAGAGTGATGTATAGAGAGTGGGATCGTAAGAAAGCCTACACCCTACATCACTGTTCTTACCACCTGGCTAACACGAAGATGCTGTCTGTTGCACATACAGTATGTCAGCGATTTTTGGGATATTAGATATTTATATTTAGATAGAAAGAAGAATTTTTGGTAGTCTGGTGGTAAAAAGCGCTAGGCTAGCTGACTATAGGTGCTAATTATTCTTGCAGAGTTTATGTGGTGAAAATCTGCTAACAATTAGTTACATATTGCGGCATCAGCATAGAAAAAGGGTACATGGGAAACACTATCGAACACAGCAGAGGAGAAGACACCAGGCAGGTATCTTCTAGCTGCACAGTCACTTCATGGTAGGCACCAACCCACCTTACTACCCCACAACCCGACATGAAATAGGCCATGCAGCACATGTACACATTTTAATTTCACATCCACAACTTACTTACATACACTTTGAAGCCTCCCATACTGCAGCCACAGTGCTACCATGAGCCTGCTCTGCATGGCCATACACAGCAGAAGTGGGTCATTACCTAGCCTCTCTACCCATCCCAGCAACCTCACAGTGTCTGAGTAGAGTACCTGGGGCACACGCCAAAGCGCCACCCACACTCCCTGCGGTCTTTTCACTGCAGGTGTTACAGAATGTCCACCTCCCCAGAAAAATGATGGGTCTGCTTTGTCCTCATCATGGCAACCCAGTAGGGTGGACGTCTTCGCAGCTCACAGCATGACCCCTTGCTCTGCTAGGGGCAGCACCAACAGCAGCAACGCTCCTTTGGTCACTCACTACTTCCTCTACCACCCAGCGTACCATTGACGCCAGTGAGCCCTGACCCTCGAGCAAAGTTTGTTACTTTTTTGCACCACTGATGTAGCAGTTTTGATATGGGAATCATGCAACGATAGCAGTTACAATTAAGAATGAATTAAAATGAAATAATAAATTTAAAAAAGGAAAAGAAGAAGATTAAACGTTATTCTGCACAAAGGCAGTGCTGTATGTGTGTGTGTTACAGGAAATACAATTTGGTGTTGGTCTGCATCCTGTAAATCCTATAACTGAAAACAAGACCCTCTCTAGCTCAGGTGCTCTGAAATTAAATGCTTCAATCTTCATTTGTCAGTCATTATATGTTATAACTTATATAGTGTTTGAGCACTGGGGTACGCTACACACTTTGTATTTGTTTACAGTGAAGGGGATTAAACACCCATAAACACAACTCCATGAAACCTCTTCTTACTGGATACTATTTAAATCTAGCATTTTACATGCATGTCTACTATACTATAAGTTTTAGCTCCACATAGACTTTTAAATATGTGATCCATGTGTGTGTAAGACCTGAGTACATGGCATCTCACTCACTCATCCTTTTATTCCACTCTCAGTCAGACTGTTTATATCCAACATTCTGTCATCACTGAGGAAACCTGAGTGCCAGAGAATTCCCATCACTGAAAACAGAAGCTGTTTTTTTGCAGGAGTTTGAAGAATGCTAGCAGTCAAATCTCTCTCACACACACCTACATAAACACACAAACATCCGCCACAGTCATCCCATGTGCCAGCCGCCCTTGTTTTTGTTGCTTTGTTTAATTACAGTGCCAGTGAAAGCAGTCACCCGTGCATAATTACCCCCAGTGTACAGCTCCGCCACTAAAGTCCCAGAGAGGTAGAATAGAACAACAGCCACAGCTCCCTGGACGTCCCAATTGGAAGAGATAACGAAAGAGGCAGGAGTGTGTGGGCATGTGAGCGTGTGTTTGTTTGTTTGTTTGTTTGTGTGTATTTAAGTAATCCAACGAACCGCAGGTGAGCCAAATCCTCCACAGAGAACTTCCTCTCACTTTGTTGTTTTGTTGGACATAGATGGGAACCACACTAAACTGCAGGCCTGTTTTCTATAAATATTAAGCCTAAATAAACTGCAGCCTACTTTACATGTGCAATAGTACTCCATTGCTGCCGAATCTATCCCACCACCACTGTGTCTATACTCTCTGGTAGATAACAATGGCAAGGAGGTCTGATGGAGTTGCAAACTGAGTTACAACTGAGTATTGACTGAAATTGGGAAGATCAATTTTATCCATTGATCGAAGTTACTGATCGAACTATATTATATATAATGTGAACATTTCAGTATTAAAGCAGTTCTTGTATTAGTTTCATTGTTTCTGTGGCCATTGCTCTTTCTTAGGGCCAGATATGGGACCCTCTATTAAAAACAGCTATTGCATTTAGGTCATGACTGCATAGTAGGGACAGCATGAGGTTAATACTTCCAAAGACTCCACATATGTAAGCATTTAATCTCTCACAGGTCATTTTTAAATTACTTATAAAGTAATATACTGATTACTTTTGGGCTGCTACTGATCTTTTGTTTTTATTCTGTGTCTCCTTGAAATGAAAATGTCCAACTGTCAGGTCGTCCCAGGATAGGCACTCCTGGGACACTTCTCATGCCGGCCACCAGAGGTCCAACTCGCTGGAATTCTGAGGATTTTCGCGCCTGCTCCCTCTCACCTAGACCCTCCTGCACCTGCCCTCTCTCACCTGCTCCCCATCCTAAATAATTATCCATCCCTTTAAATGGCCTTCTCCTCCCTAGGTGTTTGTGGAGCATTAACTACTACTGTTTGCACTGGCTACTGTGAAATGATCCTCAGTTCCGGAATTCCATGAATAATCTCTGTTTTGTTGTCTTGCAGAATACTCCCTCCGTTCCGGACTCTTGACTCCTCTTGCCCTTGGTTTTTTGTGTGGTTCCTTTTTGTGACTTTTTGAAAATCTTCTGAGCTTTTGAATTTTTGAGACCTTTCGCTTTGTTTTTTAGACAACTTCTGGGCGTTACTTTCTTTGGACTCTTTTGTGTTTTCTGCAGCTTTTGTGTTGGCGAATAAATCCTACCATGGATCCGATCCCTGTGTTTGGCCTGCCACCATTACACCAACGGTATAAACTGTAATGTTACGTGCCTCTCCTTTCTTTTTCCCAAACCCAAACAGAACTATTGTTATCTATAATGCATTTGAATGGCATAAATAGCCATAAAAAATAATTAGCCATGAACAGATAAAGACAGGAAGTATATTTTGACAGTATATTTATATAATCATTGCATTTTTACTTTTACTTCAGTTTATTTCTAATAAAGTATTATTCTTAGCTTTTTAAACTATAGCAAAGCATTGTCTGTTGTTATAATTAGTCTAATTTATTTGAAAACAGTAAGACAACAACTCAAACGTTGAAGCTGAGAAATATTATCAGAGTCCCCTTTGGCGTATTTTTATGTCATAATGCCCCAAATGCTTTCAGTGGGTTACAGCTCTGAATTGCAGGCAGACCGGTTTAGCACTCTTAGTACTGTTGTAATATGTGCAGAATGTGGTTTGATATTGTCTTACTGAAATAATCAAGGCCTCCCATGGAAAAGACATCATCTGGATGGCAGAATACGTTATTCCAAAACTCATATCATCCAGCATCAAAGGAGCCTTCAAAGATGTGCAAGTCACTAATGCCACATGCACTAATGCACCCCGTGTCATCACTAATGCTGACTTTTGGTGCTTGTGCGCTGATAATGAGCCAGAGGGTCCATCTCTTCTTTAGCCTGGAGCATGCAGCGTGCATGATTTTTGAATTTTGATTTGTTAAACCATAAGGCAATTTTCATATCACCTCTGTCCAATGAAATGAGCTCATGCCCAGAAAAGGTGGCAGCATTTCTGGATGCTGTTTATACATGATTTCCTCTTTGCATGGTAGAGTTATATCTTGCAGCCACAAACTGTGTTCACAAACAATGGTTTTGGAAAGTGTTCCTGAGCTCATGCAGTGATTTCCACTACAGAAGAATTGCTTTGTAATGCAGTGCTGTCTGAGGGCTCGAACATCATGGCCATCCAGTATTGGTTTCTGGCCTTGTCCCTTGCTTGCAGAGATTTCTCCAGATTCTCTGAATCTTTTAATGATGTTATGCACTGTAGATAATAAAACCCCTGAACTCTTTGCTGTTTTTTGTTGTGAAACTTTTTTCTTCCAGTACAGTTTTTCACTGTACCCCTCCCCATCTTTACTTCTGAAAGACTCACCCTCTGTGTGTGTGTGTGTATGTATATATATATATATATATATATATATATAT
>CM067478.1:19518290-19604025 GCA_034552555.1 Semaprochilodus insignis
ATCACTTGGGACTTGAACCTGGATTCTCTGTAATACTGCTCTGTGACAGCATCTGTTGTAAAAGGTGCTATACAACAAAATTTGACTTGATTTTTTTTAAACATGCTGGCCTCAAATTTAAAATGGGCACATAGTTTAATATTGCAAATTTGTCTTGGTGGCCTTGAGTCTAATTTAGGACCTGTTCCTCTATATGAGGCTAAAGCAACATCATGCAATTATTTTACCTTAAAATAACAGTTTCAACATCATTTGAATTGTAATAGGGAGAACAGTGTCGGCCACTTCAGGCCCAGAATGCCCACTATAGTACTATGTAATTTTGGGGGGAGTGGACACAAGACCATACAATTTTCATAAGACAATAACATTTCTCAGTGTTAACATTTGATATGTTGTTTTAAATAATTTGCAGGTGACTGCGTTCATGTCCGACTTTTTTGGAAATGGAATTGTAGATTATTGAGGTGAAACTTTGCCTGAACAAATGTGGCAGGTGTCTCAGATGCCACTGAGGTCCTGGACATTGATTTTCTGAATGAGTAAGCCACCACCTCCACACACACCCCAACTATCCTACCCTCCATCCTTCACATTGAAATTTCAGCGATAAAAGCATGAAGCCAGTGCCAGGCATTTTGCTTTTCTTTGGTTTGTCCTTAATGTAGTCCATATAAGTGTGTGTGTGTGTGTGTGTGTGTGTGTGTGTGTGTGTGTGTGTGTTTAGCGTTTTTGTTTTCTCAGTAACACCAGTGGGATTCAATATCAGTCAATGCTTTATCAAACCGCCACTGATATCTAATCCTCACTGGCTTGTAAAATGTCAGTTTGTGTCGCTTTCAGCCTGTTTCCTGTGGTTGGCTATAGACAATAGCTCATTGGGTGCTGGGGAACTGTAGGAGTTCAAGCTGCATTTCTGGGAATGGTGCCATCTCTCAGCTGTGTGTGGCACAGTATGCCACAGCGAACTGCTGGCTGCGGTTATGCCATCCTGCCCAAAACAACTCCCACTGCTGCCAATAGCCAGCTGTGTAGACTTGGCACTCAACACCAATTGGCAGAAAGCATGCTAGTATCAGCCCCAGCCAGGCAGGAGTACCATCCTCGCCTACAATCCAAAGGCATGCAGAAACCCAGATAACAAAGCTTTGAAACAGAGGCGGACTGGGAGCCTTGCCCCCATTTTATTGTGGGTGACAGTTTATGAGTGCTGTCTTTGACCTGTTCTAACAGGCTGTTCCATGTGCAATCAGCATTAAAAGAGACTCAAATTAGATGTTTCACCACGTTACAATTCATGTGCAAATGTTCTCAGTTTGCAGAGTTCGCAAGTGTCATTTCTTCAAGCAGTCGGGCTGATTGTATCAGCTAGTTACCCCGTCACACCTCACAGAGACTGATAGATTTTCATCTTCTTTGTCATTATATTGTCATCATGTCTTTGTTCTAGAAAATTATGCAATATGCCTTCACAATATCCTTATGATTTGCATAAAAATTGAAACATTGGCAGCTTGTATAATGCTGTCTAAAAATAATTCTTAGAGTGGTATGCCTTGCGTCAATCAAACTAATCAACCTTTCCTGGATTAAAACCTTGCACTGTTTTCGATGAACTGCAGTTGTAACCAAGCCTATGAAGTTTTACCATATTGAGGGTATTTAACACACACACACACACATATACATACATATATATCTGTATATATATATATATATATATATATATATATACACACACACATATATATACACATGGCCAAACCACACTGGGCGCATCATGCTGCATCATACCATGCCACATCACGCACACCAAGTTTTCATTATCGCTTATCAATTCTGATATCAGTTTACTACCAGTTCACAAACTGTCGCTGTATTTTTGTTTTTTTATTAGTATTTTTACTCAGTTGCTGAGGTAACTTATCATTACCATTTGTCTAAAAGACTGGCTGCCATTCTTTCTGTACATTTCAAGCCACATGTCATCTACTGTGGCTTTCTGTGCTTTCACTTTGGTTGTAATTTAATGTAGTAATGGCAAAAAACTGTGTGGCAAACTGTGATGATACAAGGAACTGAACACTCCTCAGTGTCACTGTGTGTCAGCATGCATGCCCACGCTGTGACACGCGGTGTGCGTACCTCTATTTTAAACAAAGGTTTCAAATTCTTTGACACTACGCAACGCAACGTGTGTGTGGTGGCCAGAAGGCTTATTAATGGCCTAGTATTCTATATGAGGTTAAAATAACATTAAGAATTAATTTTATCTTAGAATTCCAGATTCAACCCCATTTTGATGGTACACTGAATTCTAACAGGCAGAAAGGCATCTCTGTCATTGCTGCTCTGGGCCTGGAACACCTGCTATAGCCCTTTGTAACTTTGGAGAAGCAGGCACAAGATCTCTCACAAGAACTGTGCAACACTTTTTCAGCACCAAGTCACACACCGACAACTATAGGTCTTCAGCTAGCTATAAGAAGAAGCTAGCTCGGTATTCACATCATGGACATCATGGCAGAGGCTGCAAAGGGACCCAAGAAGATGTTGTCGGGGAAGCAAGGAAGAGAAAAAGAGAGATTGAGCAATAGACCAGACTAAATCTTGGACTGAGTTTTACTTGTTGGTGAGAGCTAAAGGAGACAAAAGGATGAAAGAGTTTACATCCCTGCAAAATGTCATTTATTAAGACCTTGTAAGTGGACATGTTTATTTCTCCTCTGATGTTGTTATGCTTGTAAGGTTGAGATGGCATGAGTTTCATACTTGCTCTACCATCTTTGTTCCTCTCCAATCTGCAATCTCTACACAACAAAATAGAAGAACTACTTCTGCTCAACCAAACCTGCAAGGACTTTTCAACTGGATCTGTACATGGTTTTCTGAGCTGCACATATCAGGCCGACTCGATGGCAGAATCCAGTTCCCCTTTGCATCCACATGTACATGCAAGCATATGGATGCTACAGGTGCCACATTCACGATACAAACAACTGAAACTTTGAGTGTACTCTGTAACATCCATTTGCCTGCATAACATGTGTGCACAAGAAATCAGACTCTGTATCATTTATCTTGTTAACAAATGCACTCCAACAGCAAAAAGTACCAATTCTCACACATGCTGCTTTAAATGGTTGGTATAGCATGTTGGGTGACAGGGGTTTAATTCCCCAGTCAGGAAATTACACCAAGTACACCAGCCTCTACCAGAAAGAGTCCTTGGGCAAGATTCCTAATGGTACAGTCAATGACCTCAGTAAACATGTTTAAATTGCAAGTGTCATACCTCAGGGTGTTGTCCACACAGAAGCCCTTTGACCTGGCCAGGCTGGTCAGGAAATTCCTCCTGCTTGTCCCCATTCTTCTCTCCACTAGGTACACAGTCACCTCACCAAACTTCATTCCCTGTTGAGGATCAACAGGGGTCGGTTCAGGTCGCCGCCGTTTTCTCAAAAGGTTCGAAAGGGTCGTCTGAAACATCTCTGGACAATTTTTTATATTATTAGCGGTATTTGGAGGCACTTTGGGAATTTCAGATTATGACAGTACTATTGTGGTTATGCTTTGTCAATGACACACTCAGAGTAGACCCCTCTCTTGCAATGGTGATGGCATCAATGTCTTATTTTTCTTTGAGGGAGAGAACTGGCAGTTGGTGTGGTGGAGTGTGTGTTTGTAACTTGGCATAGAGGAAGAGAGACTAAAAACAGGTGTTTCTGATTTGGCACTCATTTTAACCACCAGGGTTAAGTAATGGAGATGAATTGAGACCAGAATTGAGAAGAATGGAGAAGCTGGATGTTAAGGGGCTAGGGGGCTATAATATTCACCTAAACATAGCAACATAACTGCAGAATATCATTTCTTCGTATGGGCCACGTATAAATGAGAACAGTACGCCACGAACTGAACACAAAAAGGAACAGTGATTATGGCCAGTGAAAGTGGAACTGTGTATCTACATTATGAATCTATGTGGTATGGAGACTAGTCATGCTGGGCCTGTCTGACTGAGGCCTTGTTCTGCCTCTGTTTCTCCCAGGGGTTTTGGGTAACTCATCACCATTCTGGACCCTCACAGCTGTCCAGTGATGTCCAGCAGCTTCCCCCCACACGCCGCCCATATGTGGCCCAGCACCTTATCCTGTTCCCGCTAGTTTGTCCATCTGCTCCATCGAGCTAATGAGCACATCATCGAAGATGGAACCCTTCATTAGCTACTCAATAGCCGCAAAGAAGCATATGTGGGGATGGTCAGCCAGGGCCTTTTGCTATACTTATTTATCTGTTTCTGCCCTTGATAATTCATGTTTTTGATATTACATGTTTCTGGTAATTTGCTTCTTCTCCTGGGGCTTCTTCTTACCTTTGGTTCTCTTGTTCTTTATCTTCTTCTTTCTCTTCCTTTTCAGGATGCTGAAACATGAACTCGCAGTTACTGACACGCATCTCACTCCTGCTATCTAAGCAGGTGCACAGCATGACAAGACTTGTCTGTCAAACAAATAACAGAGAAACATTTACAGTGTATATAAAGTAAATGTTATATGAAATTATCAAGCACACCCATTGCCTTATTTAAAGCCTTTATTGTAACTAGACTTTCCCAACTTCTAATACAATCACATAATACAATTTAGTTTATATGATAAACCAACAGCTACTCTCCCACATCTGTCTTCTTCCTCTTGAATGCTCTTATTTTGTCAAAAGGAATTTTGTCAAATAGTGAATCTCGCTCATAAAGTTTGACAGCAGTAACGTAAAAACATGGCCACTCAACTGATAGTCAGCAGGCTATTTTAAATCAATAGCCTGAGTTTTCAAAACGAGTTAACTTTTGCATGCTAATCCCTACAACGAAGGAAAATACACACACAAAAACCTAAAATCGCAAATATGATGCAATGTGTGTACAGACATAACAACACACCTTCTTAACAAAATCAAGAAAAGAAACACATTCATCCAGTACACTCATATTCGAAAAAACCACAGAGAGAGAGAACCGGTGATGCTCTCCATGAGTCATCCTGTTAGTGCAAGCACCACTGGCAGACGGCCGCACGATGCAGGCCTACATGCACGCTGACCGTTACGATGACTGCCCTTAACACCACATCAACGTCACCAATGTCTGCAATAGTATCGTGTCAGACTGTCAAGGAGTGACTCAGAATGGCAGCAAGCGAGTTCTGCTTTTGTCTTGGTGGAGACCAACGAATGCATGTGTGGTCAGCACCAAGATGAAAGGTTTGTTGTCACACGTCAAAGTCCAGAAGGCCTGGTATCACTCCACCTCCACCCCTACCGCACAATCTGCAGGAACTGTGTGAGAATATTCAAGCTGCACGGGATGGATTATCGCAGGACACCCTTAGGAGCCTCTACAAGTCCATGCTGAGATGTCTGGCGTTTGTTTGACCTCATTATAACACTTTTTTAATATTTACTTGGTATTAGTTCAGGTTTTACTACTCAAAACATCAAGAAAAGAAATCTATATTTTGAGATGAGTCAAACTTTCAGCATACATCAAATTACAGACGGACTGCTACAGAAACAGGAAGGGGGGAAAACCTTATGAACCATGAAACCTCTATGCAGAAAGGATTTCAGCTACATGAGTTTATATTTCTCTGGTCATATGTTAATTATGAAGTTGTGTTTTGTTTATTTGCATTAAAGTACTTAGTAGATAATTTGCTAAACTGGCCACACACCGCAACAGAAACTAAATGTAGTTCCCGTTTTAGTCAATCTGTCCTTTTAACCCTTAGAACACTAGTTTACTAGGTGTGAGGCAACTCAAACCTTTAATAAAAACATGCCAATGTACCTGAAGAGCTTCTGTGTGATCTATATAGCAAACATTCTTTACATCTTTCTTTTTCATGTGGTGGATTCATCTTTCATCACACACCAGAATAGAATGAAGTCGTCACCATATAAAGCCTTTCTGATCAGCACCCACCCACAGCATAAACCCTCCATGTTCAAGTAGAGAGGCTAAATACCAAGCTAAACAGGGTCAGCCCTGAAACACCCTCACATAATACGATAGAAGTACTAGACCATGAGAAGATGCTAGAAGCATTGTGTAAACACACACACAAACACTTCTGTAGAAAAGAAACCTCAAGCTCAGAGCTAGCTAACAAAAACAGAAGGCTTTAAGCGAATAAAGTGTGCATAGAAAAGACATGACACAGTATCACTGTTGCTCACTTTCACTTTGCCTCAGCTATAGAGAATTGGTGACTAGCAGAGGCCTTCATCATTAAACTCCTCATGTATGAGCAAGTGCATGTGTAAAAACAACGAGGCTAGGGCTCATTAGTTAGGTGCTGTGAGGTTAACTGGTGCCACGCTGTTGCCTTTGTGCAATTGTTTGCCCACTTCCTCCCAGTCCCTCATCTGTGCGCTTGGGTTGGCTTCTATCCAATATAAAACCCAGTCTGGCTGACAAATGGCCTAACCCTGTACACGTGCAGCAAAGGAGCAATATCTCCACCATATAAACACCTCACCCTGTGGTAACCTTTCATTTCAAACACTGAGCAAGGAAGCATTTGATGCAACATTATCTATCTGGCATATTATGCATCAGTTGGCTTATTTAATACATAGTGTATTAATAGCGTATTTCATTATTACTATTAGTTAATAGTAGTTGCCTGCAATTATCTTGTTACTTTAAATAGTGTTATTATTCTGATATTATCTCAGCTTCAGCTGTATGTACAGTGTTTAAGGCACCTGGGAAAAATGTAGCTACCTTGTAGTTCTACAGTTACAGACTGTAGACTATCTGACTCTGACCCTGTACTTCAATGGTCAGGACCAACACAGAGCAGGTATGATTTGGGTGATGGATCATTCTCAGCACTACTAATACATGTTCTGTAGTGGCCCTATGGATGGATCTAGCCATCCATCTATCTATGATTTTCCATCTACAAGTGTTCCATTACATCACATTACACTGAATTCTAGAAGTGACAGCAACTTCTTTTGTTTTACACAAAGTAACCCCCCCCATCATGCTGCACATTTTAACACCTTCAGCATGTCATGTCCTGTGGTCACAAAGCCATGATCAGAAGTGAAAGCACAAATATAGACTTGCTTAGAAGTCAGGCAAGGTATATTTTAGCCTTATGTGTTTCAGGCTCTACCTCAAAGTGCTCGCTTCTGCATCTAAGCATGAGACAAATGTTTTGTAAGTGAGTGCTTGCAACTGTGCTGTGCCTTTCATTTCCTTTTCTTGTGTCACTCGAGCCAAGCTTTAAAGGGAGACATTCTGCCAAATCTTATAAAGAAACACTAGAAATGTGAAATTGGTTTTCTACTAGTCCAGCCAAACAGCAGAGTGTTATTAACAAAGCTTGTGATAGTCATCTAGAATATAATGCTGGTGGTCAGCAAGTTCTTTTTTTGATGTGTGGGAAAACAGAAAGTTGTGCAAGAAAGGGCCACTCCAGAAGCAGATTTGGGAACTACTAAGTGTAAAGAGAGAGAGTTAGTTAATTAGTTAGAGAGACCGTCAGAGTGACTATCATAGGAACTTCCCACACTTCCCACATTAGGTCAAGCTTGGTTGCGGCACACTTACAATAAGCACCTCCGGTCCGGCGAGTTCCTGTCAGAAGAGTTTGCAATCTCTTTGTGGAGCAGCTGAGACAGAGATGAGCCTACCAACCAAGGAGCAGTTTGAGGATTGGAGTCCAGCTCAGGTGGCAAGCTACCTGTCTCAGGTAAGTTGGCGAAAGTGCTCTCCAAGAGGTCGTCCGTTATGGGCTTTAAGGAATATTTCAGCGTTTTACATATTAACATCTAACTGATGTCTGCAGCATTCAGACAAATAGCACAGGTCATAATTTTGCTGTACCTAGAAAAGAGAGACGATTCTCTTGCTTATTGGCTTCTATTATAAGTATATAAACAGGTTTTCTGTTCCTTCACAAATGGAAAATCTTTGAAATGAATCAACGGATCAGCGGTTATTAACTATATGCTAGTGACGCAGTGGGTTCATTTTAGCCTCATGGATGAAAGATCTGTCAAACTGGGATAAGATACCCATGACTTCTCACCAAATGTGAACTACTTTTGACATATAGTACATGTGGTTAATGTAGTGGTGAAATGTGCCTGTTTCTCACAGAACAAGATGCGAGAATGTGCTGTGACAGTGCAGAGAATGAAGATTGATGGCCGCTGGTTTCTGGTAGGCAGACAACACAATATAACACAATTCTGTCTTTCAGTTTACTTATATTTGGCAACAGTTGTGCTGACGTTACAATGTGTGAGCCGTGGAAATGATTTCAGTCAAGCAAATTCAGTGCACCACTTTGAGGTAATATCAAAGTGCTAAATTTCCTTCGGGATCAATAAAGTATCTATCTATCTATCTATCTATCTATCTATCTATCTATAAGTGTCAATTCAAGCAGAGAAAGATCATACTTGGAGGAGCACACATGCTAATATGGATGATAAAGAACAGACTACTTTCATCTCCCTGAATCCAGCAATCAAAAACACTGAACACCTATACAGATACAGATGTGCTGGAAGCTGGATTGAGCAAAAACTCTGGACTATCTGGTCCCCAAGCACTTAACTAGACTGTTCAATTCCACTACATTTTGAAAGATAATTTCAGTTTTCCAATACTGCATCTCCCCTAAGGCACAAAGTTACATTCCAGAAAAATGGCAATACCCCACTCCCTCCAGATTAATACATTAAACTTTTCCATGGCACACACGGTTTGTGAATTGTGTTGCCATTTGTGAGCAGTAGCGTTTAATGACTTCTGTAGAGTAAGGTACACAACGTGAAGGAAATCCATCATAAGTCGTGTTTGGGTCTGTCGCAGTTTGATCAATAAACCAGGACAAAGTTTTCACTAAATATCAATATTTATGTTATTTAAAAGCACAGGTAATTTGCAGTAACATATTGAGTCACATATTGAGTTTTAGACACATAAAAATAGATAAATAAAATAAAAATAATAATAAAAATAATAATAATAATGCAACATTTTGGCAATGGAAACTTTAAACAAATGCTCTTTTAGAACATAGCAGAAAGGAAGACCTGCCGTCAAAATAGAAGGCAGTAACAACCACACAACCCACGGTGACGGTAGTTACTCGCCCCCACACAGACCACCCCAAGCACAGTACAGTCAGGCACTTTAACATACATATAACAGCATTACAACACCCTGCTCCCAGTCCCTTCAGATTAGTACATGAAACTTTTCCATGGCACACACGGTTTGTGAACTGTGTTGCCATTTGTGAGCAGTAGCTTTTAATAACTTCTGCAGAGTGCACAACAAGTACACAACGTGACGGAAATCCATCATGAGGGTCAGGTCGTGTTTGGGGCCGACCCAGTTTTGAAAATCGATAAACCAGGACAAAGTTGTCACTACATATCAATATTTACGTTATTTAAAAGCACAGGTAATTTGCAGTAACATATTGAGTCAATCTAACACAGTTTCCCTTTGCCCCAGAGGTGCTGACAGAGCCCAAGACCTGAGTCTGAGTTTTACACACAGAAAAGCATGTCAAAATGTAGTCGTAGACTTTAGCACTAATGGTATCACATCAGAAACCATAGTCGTTCTTGTTGGTTTTCTCAGGCAATGCCTTAAACTCCTGTGTGAGTAAGTGATGAATTTGAATGTACTTTAAAAACAGGGTAGATTTACATTATTGGTCACATGCCTTGCCACTTGCAGTGTCCAATTTTACCACTTTCTCTCAATGCACAATTTATATCTTATACTGCTACTACGTATAATAATAATAATAATAATAATAATAATAATAATAATAATAATAATAATAACAACAACAACAACAATAATAATAGTAAAAATACTTTACACAAATGCTCTTTTAGAACATAGCAGAAAGGAAGAACTGCTATTGAAATCAGTAGGCAGATCAGTAACAACCACACAACCCAAGCACAGGACAGTCAGGCGCAATAACATACATATAACACCACTACATGCATCAACATACATCTATTTACATGATTTAAAGTCTCTCTTGTGGACTGTTTACTACAGTAGTGCAAAGCCCTCTGTTGATGTATCCTCTGATGTTACTTGGTTCCAACAAAAACTGGGGCAACACACACTGGTTTGCTGAATAACACCATGGTTCTTTAAAAGACCCAGGGTTATTTTTGGTCAAGAATGGTTGATACTGGGTTTCCGGCATTCTCCCGAAGGGTTTCCGTGGCTGAACTAGCCAGTAGCAGGTCACTACAACTACAACAACAACAACAACAACAACAACAACAACAACAACAATAATAATAATAATAATAATAATAATAATAAAAAGAAGGATGTTAATAATAGCTAGGGTGTTAGTAATTTGGGGTTATCATGTGACCTTATTTAAAGCTGTGCTATGTGAGATTTGGAGACCTCTGTGTCTTCTGAAGCTCAAACTCAAATATCTTACTTTTTACTTCCCCCAGTATACCAAATCTGCCTCCTTTTGGCTTATGTGTGCATAAAAACATAACATGAAGCAAGCACACAAGCAATCAGAGTACAAACACGTACTGTGTTACTCAGCTTGTTTTGACCTGTTGGACAGAGCTTATGGAAACTGTTCTCCTTCAGTGTTTTATGTTGATGATGGTTTGAATAGACATCAGTGTCAGTTAATGACCTTCTATCAAAAGATTGGTGGACCGATTGGTGACACTAAAGTCTTTTCACCTAAAATGAGTTGATTAAGAGTCTTATTACAGAAATGATAATAGGACATTAGAGCCATAATAAATCATGCTACTTTTGCTTTCCATACTTATGTACATTTGAAGAAAATTACTTCAGTACTTTTACTCAAGTGGAAGTCTAAAGAGAGGAACTTCTTTTCTTCCTGCAGTAATATTTTACCTTGGGTATCTCTACTTTAACTCAAGTACATGGTTTGTGTGTTTCATCCAGCACTGCTTGCAGCACTGTATTTTAGCAGTAATGCTTCTTCTTTCTATACAGGACTTTTATTATGATAGCAGTGGCATTTGACATGGTACGCTTTGTGATCCAGTGTGGGCAAAAGAGCAGTGCTGGATAAATGCATAGCTCACTCAGTGGCCATCTTTGCAACATCCCACTGGCATTTATTTACAGACATGCAAGACTCAAAACTGAGCGTCAAATTTGGTCTACTAAACATTTTGAACATTTGACATTGAAACATTTGGCTTGTAGAATTTAGCTCAATAACACACAGTAAATGTGGAAATTCAGCTTAATCTGGCTACACAACAAGGGGAAGTGGCATGGTTCCCCTGTTAGCGGCACAATATCATAAACACTTTCCTGCTTTTGGCATAACCAGCAAGCTGAATGGCTCTTTGAAAGGCAGGGCTTTCTCCATAAACGGACGCCATGTTGAATGTTACAAGCTTTCCCAACCGGTGAACTGTCTGATCATTTATAACATCTCTGATAAGTCTGTGGATAAGTCTCTAGGTCCATGGATTCTCTTGATAATTAATTTTATGATTCTGACTGCTGGTTTGTGTAGGCCTACTTACTGTCATGAATATCCAAGACTACAGATTTAGTTATCTATTTTTCTAGGTCTCAGTTATATTAATAGATTGTTATTAGCATTGTAACATATCTTTTAGACTCTAAGATGATTTCTACTTGTAATCACTTAAATGTCTGCAGTTGCTCAGTATCATGTGTAAAGTCCAGCTAAATGTTCATTTTCTATTGAAAACGTTCAAACGAAATATGAACAAAATAAAGTCATTCTCAGGCTCTTATGCAAATTGTGCTAGCATTATAGATTTTGAGCCAGCTAATGTTAAGTTGGCAAACTCCTTACATCTGAAAACCTACATTCTGGTGCATTCATGTGCTAGTGTGTGGTGACCGTATCCTCATGCAGTTACTTGAACAGATTAAAATAGCTTTATGAATCTGCTTACACAGCAAGATTTTTTTAAACTTTCAACAGTCACAAGCTCCGGTTCTCAGCACTGGGTAATTTCATTCATTACTGGGTTGTCCCCTGACATAGTTCACTGAATGAGTTCCTGCTTTCTTACTATTAGCCTTGTATTAATAATGTTGGTGGTAGGAGAACAGCATTTTTATAGTGTGTATAATAGTGTACATCTGCCTCTGCCTCTGTGCTCACGGATGCATGTTTCAATAGTGCTTATCAGCATCAGTGACTTAATATGAGTCATGAACTCTTGCAGGCCAAAAGTGCATCAGAGCGAAGGTTTCTGTGTGTTACGAAGTGCTTGAGCGTTTATCATCTGTTAAGGTCAACATGAAGGTTTGGCACTGGTCACCATCTAATCTTAGGCATGAATACCAGGAGGTTTGGCATTTGAAAATTTGCTGAAACACTATAAATCGAAACGTATGAGTAAGTTAATGTGTCTGGTTACAGAAGTGATGTTACAGAACAAGGGCACTTCCTTCTATAGGAATTTGCAAAATGTTGTGTTTTATGATGAGGTCACTGATGACCATCCTCTCACATGACATGCACAGTTTAGCAAGCAACAGGTCTTCAGTTTGACTCATGCAAGCGTATGCTGGTCGTCTGTTGGTCAGTCACTCAAATCAAGCTGAGACTGCAGCACAGTATGTAAAGTGGCATAAGGAAGTGTTAAGCCACTGAAAGACATAACTGGTCTCTTTAGGTGCTGTGGAGATTTCCTCTCAGTCAGCTTTGGTCTTCTCATTAGAGCAGAAGCACTAGCTGGCAAAAGTCTCCTAAGTATTGCAGACATCTCATTTAAGTGGATAAAGCTTTATTTGTGTTACTGCTAAAGCATATCATGATCGAAGATGGTTTATAAAGATTCCTATGAATTTTTGATCACAGGAATTAATACAATGAGATAAAAGCGCCTCGAAACTGTGTGAAGATATTTGTGGCCCAGGGTTTCCTCTTTATTTTAGGAAATACACAACCACTAATGCATATCAAATGAGTTCTTTTCTCCACTTGTCAGGACCAAATTCAGAACTGTCAGCATACAGTACCAGTAAACAGTTTGATTAAACGTTTGCACAACCTCAAAGACATTTCGCTATAAAGGCTTATGTTTAAACGTCTAAAATTCACCTACAATTCATGCCTAAACAGCAAAATTACTGCTTAATTTTTAGAATTGCAAAATATGCACTAACATCTAAAAGTTAGTATTTACAATAATAACTGTATGTATTTAAATATCACAAACCATTGGTCAAAATATATTAAGAAGTTTAATTTAATATTTCCTGTTATATAATATGTTTATAATAGAACATAATTCTGTGAACAATATGTTAATAAATAAAAAATATACTGTAATGATCTACTTTTATGGATTACTGTTATGGTCAGCTTTTCTGTCTGGACATGATTCTTATAAATTTTTATACAGTTGTATTGTACTAGGTTATTAGGTACATCTCCTAGCAGCTACACTCTTTTGTACATTTCATCAGCTCCACTTAGCATATAGTAGCATTTTGCAGATCTTTGCCCTGTTCTTCAATGGCGAGGACCACTACAAAGCAGGTATTATTTGGGTGGTGGATCATTCTCCGCCCTGCATTAACACTGAGGGTGGTCTCTTCACCTTTCACTACAATGCAGGAAACTCTTTTACCATTATGTATGTATTTTGACTGGCATTCTGCCTCACCACGATCCACACGCTGCATATAGTGCAAGTTCATTCATATCAGACCTTTCAAGTACAAAAAATAGAAGCAGATGTTCAGAGTCCTGAACTGTATCCATTTTTATTATTAATCAGTACAGGAGCAGCTTTGAGTTGTTCTCCATTTACTGTAAACTGCACAGTAAACTTAAAGCTGCACAATATTAGATTTATTTATTATTTATTTATGTCTCATCCTTGGAAGCCTTGTCCTTTCTTTTCAAATTCTCTTTCATCTCACAAACATCAGATTCATTCGTTGATGGAGGGCTGAAGCACTGATTGCGCTCATTGCACGCAACTGCACATTTCCACCAGAGAGGTTACAGATGTTACACACTCAAGAGCACAAAGGTGTAAATAATTTTATGGTTTAAGAGCACAAAAAAGTTATGATATTGGTGACTGAGGCAACATTCTGGTGTCTTATGAGGCTCCAATCCCACTTCAAAATAACAATAGTTAGTTCGTATATACATATAGTTATATCTGAAAGATATCAAGTGGCCCACACCACTCTGGAAGTATATATTATGGCTCTGTGGTGTAGTGCTATAAAAACATTTCCTCTCTCTATTTTGTTGTTTGCTTGTGTTCATAGTCTGGAGGCTATCACACTTGGAATATCAAAAACATAATCCAGTCCTGACAACATGTTCCAATCTACATGAATACACAAAATAAAATTAATGACTTAAGGGGGTCATTTCATAGAACATTTAAATTCCCTCCCTAACTTGAAGAGTTTGTAGTATATAAACACTGTAAACATTTATCATGTAAAATATATCATTCACTTCCCAGTCCATAGAATGTGTATATGGAGATTAAACCTTTACATGTATCCACCTATTCATGATGAGGGTGTAAAGGGTGTTTCAGTTTGACTTGCTTTTAGTAGGAGGGGCAGAACAGGACAACCAATCAGAACAGAAGCATGTGCATATCACCACGGTTTGACATCTGTTGATCTGTACATCAGGACATTTTGACACTGTAAAGGACAGTCTTTCAAGCTATGTTAAAAAAGAGCCTAAAGTACAGTTCCCAGGTAGTGCACTTATGCTATACATGTCTGTGTATTATTCTCTCTAGGTAGCAGCACTGGCCCTTGTTCAGGCAGTGTCTGAGCTCTGGGTGAGTTTTAGACTCCTAACTTACTTATACTAGCTGGGAAACATTATCCGACAGAACGCTAAGCACGGTTGTAAGTTGCTCTGGATAAGAGCGTCTGCTAAATGCCGTAAATGTAAATGTAAAGTAGAGATACAAGGTTTTCTTCAGAGAGAGACAATATATACAAACAATCCAACATCCCACCCATATTCACAGTGCTTTTCTTGAATTCCTTGTCTAAACAAATTTAGAAATCCCTTTGAATTTTTTTTCTCTAACCCAATTATTTAAAGGCAGTGTAGCCATACAGTCTTACTGTATACATTTCAGTGCACATTATTATTATTATTATGCGTTTGCTCAGTACTCTGTGCACAGCATGCTGTTTTGAATGAAGCAGCATGGACAGACCGTTTACCGTGTGAGTTCAGCTTTTCTGATGTGGAACTAAACCCACTCTTGTCTTCTGCAATGCTTTCTCAATCCAAGGTCCCAGACCTGCATAGGAGCCCACACATCAAATCAACTCATAACTGCATAATATTATTATGTACAATAATAATAATGCATAATATTTAATGTACAAATATTCATGTAATAGTAGTTAACCGCAGTTCCTGATTTTTTTGGTCAGCTATCTAACAAAGCATTCTGAACATTCTTTGAGCCAGTAAGCTGTTGCTTGCATTGGCTGTATTACATAATTGCACCAAGCATCCACTCAGCTGGACAGATGTCTAATGCAATGTGTACATGCTTGTGTTCACTTTTTATTCAGCTGTGACTACAATAGTTGCAGCTAAATTTGTTCTGTTTTTTAACAAACACCAGAAGGCCTTGTCATCCAGAAAGTTCCACTTTTGATTGATTATCCACAGAACATGTGGAAACTTCAAGCAAGTGTTCTCAGCAGTGGACAGCCTTTCTCAAAGTGTGTGTACAGTGACCATAATGGAGCTGAGAGAGGCACATAGATCCCTGGACACTTTGTTGATTTTATGCCTTGTTGTTTGAGTCCTATTATTCTAGGCCTTACTATTTAAGAGCCTGCAGCAGGATGACCTCTCCGGGGAGGATTCACTGTTGTCCTACATTCTCTTGACATTTGTACCATGCAGCTGGAGCTGGAGCTGAGAGGAACTACAGACTTTACATATAATTTTGTATTTCATTTACACAATTTACACAAGTATATCCCCTTGCTTATAGTATTATCATAGCATACCACGTTATATTGAACATATATGCATATATACTAACAAAAAACAAGAGCTGAAAAGTCTTCTTATCAGATAAAGTAGGTAATTTTGATTTGAAGCATATGAAGGAACATGCATTTTGGCACCAGACATGATTTCTCTTAAAGTCTTAAAAACAGTTAAGTTCTTCAATGGTTCTTCTAAATAGAACCACAAACACTTAAATGACCAGGTAAATCCAGAAATAGTTCTTTGTGTGGTCAAATGGTTCTTTTCTACGATTAAAAAAAAAAAACAGTGGAACATGGTTTTGTAAAAAAAAAAAAAAAAGACCCCTTCAAAAATGGCTTTACATAGGACCAAGGTTCCAAAAGGGTTCCAACAAGTTAAGCCATTGCTGGCCTACTATGTTTTCCCCTATGTAGTAATAATCACGGATGCTTTCAATCTCAGTTTTGTATCGCCATAAAGTGTGATGATGGAGGAGAGGCTTCAGGCAAACAGGAACAGGAACCTTTAAATCTATTACTTTTGTGCAAGTGTGCATGCACAAGTGTGCTGAGCATAAACATTTCAGGACTGGTTTTAAAGTATAATACTCTGAATTATCTTTTAGTCATCACAGCTTTAGTGTCGTTATTGCAGTGTAAGGTCAGCAGGGACTGTGTGGGGTAAATTGATCAGGACTATAAAAATTTAAACAGCTTTCTTTTGATATGTGAATGAGTAAACCTTGTGGAAAACATAAGCACACATGAATCAAACAGATCGGAATGGCATTGATTTAAGTGTGCTGTCCTGGGACTGGCTGCATTCCCCTAATTTCTGAATTTTTTATCAGATTCTCTCTCATATATATATATATCTATAAAAATCTATAAACGTGTGTTTGTGTGTGCTCACAAGTACACGTACCAGAAACACATACTGTGTGGGCATGGTTCAGACAGCGGACGTCGACTTTCTCCTGGTTCTAACAGTCCAGACCAGCGCTACAGGTACGAATACAGAGTGGGGTCAAAAGTTCTTTACAGGGAACTCAGTGGTATGTCTCAGACATTCGAACCACAGCAGACATTAAATCTCCTCGCTAGTCATCCCCTCACTGTACATAACATCACACTGAGAGTGAGCTAAGAAGGACACACGGTGAATGAGTTTGCATATTCAAGTGCCGATTATACATTTAACCATCTGCTCCTATTCTGGGGTGCCTGGCAAATGAGTCTGTAGATTAAAATACCATTGCCCAGGACTAGGAGCACAAGCAGATAGTAAATCCTCAATGAGTAGCTCATTTGGATTTGAGCCATTGGTGGAAGCCAAATGAAACATGAGACACACCTCACCAGATTGCTTAGCGTTTACTGAATTACTCGTAGATCATGGTGTCATGCCAAACATATGGTGCTGCGGTGAAGTAAAGATGAATTAAAGGCATATACATTTTCAGTGGTGAAATGGAGAGGAGAACTGTGGTTCTTAGTTCTAGTGGAGAGTATTTGAGTTCTTGTGAAAGATTAATTTAGAAATTTTTTTTTTATTTTTTTTATTTAATTTATTGAAATTATGTCTTGAGACCACGTAAGTCTCGCATTGTCAGACTCTCTAGGAAGAGTCTTAACATGACCAAGAACCACCTACTACAGCAGAAAAAGGAAATTCAGCTGACATCCAAAACAGCCAATCATAAACCTGCTCTTTGGTACGAGGTATACAGAAGGAAGCAATCTTGAAAACAGAGTCACAACATAAACAGTCCCTCAGAAAACACCGAAGTGCACGACTGGCAAAGCGTCTGTGGCTGAGAATACTGTTCACTTGAATGACCTTAACTGGAACAACAAAATCTTGATTTAAATTGGGCCAGTACAAAACCATACACGGACGTGTATACACATGGAAGTGTGAATAGCCAATGAGAATGCAATAGGCAGAATCCTGACAGTGTGGCAATTTTTTTTTATTTTGTTTTATTTTATTATTTTATAGTTTGAAATAATTTTAATCTTTGCACACACAAAAAAAGTGAAGTGTAGCCAATGGAAATACATGAACAAATACATAAAAAAGTGTAAATATAACAATAAATTAATTATACAAAGTCATATCAGTTAAACAAAAGAAAACCAGGATACAATATGATAAAGCCGATGAATTACATGCCAAAATGCCAAAGTCAGAATACAGACTCCACGCTTTACACTTTTCTTTTTGCAAGAGGAAGATATTGGCCTCTACCCTCTTGCTCCATACACTTGTGTGTAGCACTTTGCCAATAAAATGATTACATTCTACAGCAAATATTAAATTTTTCTGTTAATTTAGGGGTTATCGATCCACCCACCCCTGCACAGGATTCCTCTTTTTGCTGCACTCATTTTAGTCCTATGTTTCTTTAGAAAGGAAAGGTAGGGTCAAAGTCAGTGCTTGTGGTCAATCCTTCTCTCAAATCCCGTAGACTACCTCCTGACAGTTTTTGTGTGAATTGCCAGAGCTGCCTGCGTGCTCAGCGTGGGGCCTAGGGACTCACAGTGGCCTGCTTATGGGGGTTAGTGCTCGTCTTTAATATGCAGGTGGGGCTTCCAGGCCGCTGGGGTGGCTCGTGTCTCGCTCCAGATCCTGGAGAAACTCCACATAAATAATTCACTGCAGCTCGTGAGATCTATGGAGGCGTCGGGCTGAAATATTTGATATTTTATTCCGAGTCAAAAGGCTAAATTTGATTTTCAGTCAGGTGTGGGAGATTTTCCCCTGCTCCCTGCCTGAGCATGGAGAACAGGGTGGGTATCAAGGGAAAGTACAAGCATGCCGCACCAGTGTGTACTTGTTCCAGCCAAGCTAATTCAACAAAGGCTGAGTTCCCACAATCGCCCCATCAAAACAACACCTGTCCTGTGGCTTTGCCAGCTCATGTTTAGGTTTAGGTTGCTCATGCTCTTGTTTAGGTTGTTGAGTTGTTTGCCTGATTCCCAGAATGCACCACTGGCTGTTCTGGGATTTCTTTTGGTGGGTTATGATGATCCAAGAAGGACTGCGAAGAAAGTTCAAACAATCGAGTGTGTTTCTTCAATCCCAGCTCTGCTGCCCCTCCCTATACATTATGCAGGCCATGCATGGTCCCCATGGCCAAAGCTGCCAGACTCATCTTTGCTTTCTGACGCTCTTCTTGTCTGTGAATGCTGTCGTGTGGGTATGATTAGTTGGTTTGGAACAGGTGCCTAAATAACTAAAACAGCACATTTGAGAGGAACACTCAAAGCGCTGTTTTGCCACTACTCCTTCAGAGATATACTTTATAAGGTAACTGCAGGTTGATGTTTTAATTTAGCTCAGAACAGAGGAAGCCAGGCCCACACATGTAGGGGAAATTTATAAAAGATGCCCATCAAAGGCTGAAGATGTTATAAAGGTAAAAGTTCCCTGCTGAGAATAACACAGTTGATTCATTAATATCAGGAGCTGACAAGCAGTTGACTCTTAAAGGAGCACTGTATTCATGTCACTTCAGGTGATATGTCCTTAGCTGAACCCCCTAAGGCACAGGCTCTGGCCACTGTCACTGTCCTAAGTCTATGTATTTTAAGTCAATAAAGAAGGAGACACACAGAGAGACAGTGTCTCTGATCTGTCACACATTATATTCTCTCTGAGCCTTTGCCTGTCACTTGGGTTTGTGTGTGTCCTTAAAGGAGTACCATAGCTCAGCCAAACATGCTAGCATGGCTAACAGTGAATGTAAAGTATACAAGTACAGTACTTTATTTATATATGTATTCAGAATGCAGAAATGAAGTATCTATTCAGTTCAAATTACATTACGTAAAGGCAATATTCAGAATTAAATTAAACTGATAAATCAGTGTGATAAACAGTTATTAATCTCAGTGTTACTGAGCTCTGCTAAAGTCTGAGTAGACTGATAAATTAGTGTGATGATCAGTGATTAATCTCAGTATCACTGAGCTCTGCTAAAGTAGAGTAGACCAATAAGTCAATGTGAAGATGTATTGTAAAGGAATATGCTATTAAATACTTTATGGTCAGTATTCAGCCATCACTACATATTTGAAGTATGTTACCCAACACTGTATGTGGGCCCTATGTTCTCAGGGCTGTACAACTCCTTAGCTCTTCATCAACCTCCAGGAAAATACATGCATATCCAAACTAGCATTTTACAGGTGAAGTCAAAAAGTATTTAATGTACGTAAATGTAAAGGTGTTTTATTTTAGGTCACATGGTTAGGGTCCTCATGTCACCATACATATTCAGACCCTGGAAACAGGGATTACCACAAAGCAAGCACCTACAGATTAGCCTGACTCAGGAACTTACATAGACTGTGCATTAACATATGCTTTAAGTCTGGCTCCTCGTATCTGGCCACATTACATTTACATATTTCACTCACGTGCGTCTCCAGTGTGACCAAATAGCACATCAGCACTTACCTTGTTTGGATTTCACTTCAGTTTACTCTTCCCTCCTGTTTCAATAAAAATAAACAAGCATGGCTTGAACTCCGTCACCTGAACATGATCCTGTTACCTAAAATGCAAATGTAAACAGTCTGTTAATGTATAACATTAACCAGTGGCTATTCATATTCATTTACTGTTAGCATCATTAGCATTAGCTAACCTATTCCTTTCATTCTTTGCAAATCCCATTTAAAAATACCTTACCTGGAAAGCTGACGAAAAAAAAAAAAATTAGACTCTGGCTAAAGAAGCGAGAGCAACATGTGGCATTATCCCTGCGACAGTGTGACGCAACTCAGTGTAACACTGAATTATGCATATCATTCTGCATGTTCCACTTTAACTTGAGGGTTCCAGAGATCCGGAGATCTAATTGCCTATAAAAATGAATTCCAGCAGTAAACTGGTACATCTGATGCACTCGCTGTTGTCAGCAGCTTCCAAACTTCCGTCAGGTGTGTTTCATTAGACTCAAACTGAGCTGAGGCCAGTGGATCACCTGGGGCAGGACTGGACACCTCGTCCATCAATCATAATGCCGTTAGAGTGAAGAGAAGCTGCATGAGGGAAGGATGAGACCTTCAGAAGTAAATGATAGATGAACTGAGTCTGGAGACGAGAGCAAATCGTCATTTTATTAATTATTTGATGATGGTTTTTGCTCTGGAAATAGAGATGATTCCGTCCTTCAAAGAGATGACTGATTATTTATTAACAGTGCAGCTGAGGTACAGCTGCATAATCTTCCATAATTTAAGGTACTATAAGAACATGAGGTTGAGCAGTAAAGTGAGTTAAATGCACTCTAAAGTTTCATAAGGAGACTGTGCAAGAGTAAAGACCCACTACCTTGTTTGTAGCTTGATGTTTTCACTTGATAAAGACTCGCAATTTTAAAACTGTGTTATGTCTCCATCTAGTGTTGATAAAGAGTACCACACCTAACCCGACATACGGGGCTTGAAAGTACACTAAGGACAACTCCACCATCTTTTGTGTTTTTAGAATTCACTGTTAGTTATTATGCTGTGTTATGGAAATTGGTCTTTACATACATTTGTTACATACATTAATCAAAGTACATTAATTCAGATCTACACTCACCAAGCACTTCATTTGGTCCACTTATTATTTAGACATTCTTTATCCTGACATGGTAGTGGTGTGTTAATGTGTGTTGTGCTGGTGTGAGTGGATCAGATAGAGCAGGGCTGCTGGAGTGTTTAACACCTCAGTGTCACTGCTGTACTGAGAATAGTCCACCAACCAAAACTATCCAGTCAACATCATCCTGTGGGTAGCGTCCTGTGACCACTGATACAGCAGCAGAGGAGCTATCATCTCTGACTTTACATCTACAAGATGGACTAGCAAGGTATGAGTGTCTAATACAGTGGACAGTGAGTGGACACAGTGTTTAAACACTCCAGCACTGCTGTGTTTGATGTCACTGCATGTGCACTATGCACTACTAGTGTTACTGCAGCGCTGAGAATGACCCACCACCCACATAATACCTGCTCTGTGGTGGTCCTGTGGGGGTCCTGACTATTAAAAAACAGGGTAAAGGGGTCTAACAAAGTATGCAGAGAATCACATGGACTACAGTCTGTAACTGTAGAACCATAAAGTGCATCTATATGGTAAATGAAGCTGATGAAATGAGGGTATATACAAGGTGTGTTTTTTGTTGGGACACTGAGCCTAATGCACTTGCATGTCATTTTCAGTGTAGGGATTTCCACTCTTGCAAAGCCACCATTCAACAACACACCTGACTCAAAATGCCATCAACATTCTGAAAGATATTGCTTTGGGAAACTGAGATAATTAGTTGTATTATCCTGTCAAAAATTGTTTTCTTGGTGAATATTTCAGATGCATTGAGAATTCCACAATCAAGTCTGAAATATATTAAGTCTTAGACAGAAACAAAAACTGTTCATGCTATGGCCATCCAGAAGAGAGTATCCACCAAGTCTGATTCAGCATCAGTTTTGCAAAACCTTGTGCTCCATGACTAGAAGGTTTTAAGCTGTGAGACAAAAGAAAGCATATGTATGTATTGGAAAGTAATAAATAAATATAGATATAAATATATATAGTACTTAGGACTGCTTTTGAGTATCATAGCCAAATGTAGGTCAAAGGCAGTTTTCTCTACATTGTAAATTCTGTTATCCACTATAGTTTTGTCATGTCAGTTTTGTCCTGTTAATACTGTTTCTTTTGTCCTGTACTTTTTGGTTATACAGTCCATAGTGTTTTGTATAGCTCATTGTAAATCTTTAGGTCAGAGTTGCCACGTTCATTATACAGATAGTCCTCAGAGCTGTAAAGGGGAATTACCCTACAGTCATTGTGAAACAAATGTGACAACGAAATGAAATGAGAGGAGTGAGACAAACAAATGAATGTCTTCCACTGCACGCAATGCATGATCCATTTGTAAATATGTAGATTTTAGTGTAAATCAGCCACTGAAGTGAGTCAAGCTGCAGTCCCCTCTTATCAGAGCTTTCTTATTTAAGCATTATAATAAACATATTGAACATAAATAAACATAATAAACATTTTGTTATGTTTATAATAAACATAACATAACACAAATCTAAAGTCACAGGTATAGAGTCCAGAGATGGCTGTGGTCAGTAGCAAGGACAGTAAAGTTGACCTGGCCTTTCACATAATTGACAATAAAGTCAGAAAAATAACAGTTATGAAATAGATATGAGGCCTAGTTAAAGGACAGTCATAAACTGAAGGCATAATTATAGACAGTCTGTTAATACGGAGAAATGTCATGTCCTGAAATGTTGTGTGAAAGCTCCACAGTCAGTTCACATTATTATGATGAACAGCAGTGTTTCCTACTTCTGACACCAGCAGCACATAGTTCATGAAGGAAGTCAGGTTTTTTATTCTCTGGCCCCATTCATCCATGTGGAAGGCACTTCTTACAGATTTGGGTATCAATCTATCCTTGCAGATCACGTATACCCATACATGATTGTCTTCCCTGGGGCGGATGTGATCTTTCATGTGACAGCATGTCACACAGCTAGAAATGTCCGACATTGGTTGGAAGAGTGTGACCAAGACTTCCAAGTACTACCCTGGTCCCCTAATTACCCAGACTTGAACCCAACTGAGCGTCTGTAGGACCACCTTGATTGTCATCTTCACTCTGTGGATGCTCCTCCACGCACCCTCCAGCAGCTATGGGATGCACTGCAGTCAGCATGGCTCCAGATACCTGTGACAATCTATTAGGACCTTATTGAGTCACTCCCAACCCAACTAGCTACTGTCCGTGCTGCACACAACAATTACTCTGATTATTAGCTGGTGGTCATAATAATGTGACTCGACTATGTAAGTAAGGCTAGACTGAAAGATGTTTGTCTTGATTTTGTCTTGTATTTTTTATCACTCTTGTATTTGTTTCCACAGAACCTTTCCGATACGGACTTGAACAAATTCAGTTTCATCCATCGACCGTAAGATCATTTTTCTCATCTTTTCTGTTTCCTATTAACATCATAAACACAGTCTTCCTTATCACACAAACTTATGTAATCATGCACACACACTTTTGTCTGATTCGCACAGTATCACAATACTTTTACTTCTACTAGTACAGTACTGTGTTAAAGTTCAGACTCTGCCTTCCTTTTATCTAATTTTCAGTCAAAACAGCCAGTAAGCACAAGTTATTCATTTTATCAGAGATGTTTCATGAATACTAAAATCTGCTTATTCATCTGAAAAGTTAACATATAGAAAGATCCATTTTCATGAGGAAACTGGAAATCAATAAGTTATTAAAAGATATTTCATAAAGGGGACTCCTAACAACCAGGCAAGACCTGGTAGACCACCAAAGCTTTCCCCATCAGATGAACACCAGTGCTTTCATTTAGCTTCAGATCCAAAAAATCTACAGATGTTTCTGTCCATCCTTCGAATGAGAAAAGACTCAACACTGTGGGTCTGGAAGGATGTGTAGCTAGCATGAAGCTGTTACTGAGAAAAGGAAAAAGAACATTTGTATTGTTGTATTTTTACTTTTGTACCCTTTTCTAGGGACTTCCCTACACTGGTGGAAACTGGTGGTTTTATGATGAAGCACAAAACTTTTTATGCACTAGGCCTGGGCGGTGTCTAAATTAATCAGCACAATGTTTTCCATAAATTTTCATATAGTTTAAAAACCTCTCCTAATATTGGTTTTCACCCTTATCTCTTAAATACAGAGATTCTCCAGACTCTCTGAATCTTTTAATGATACTGCATATTGTAGATGATGAAATCTCAAAGTGCTTCGCTATTTTATTCTTATAAATGTTAGTCTTGAGTTGTTGCACTAATTTCCAGTGCAGTCTTTCACAAAGTGGTGAACCCCTCCCTGTTTTTACTTCTAAAAGACTCTCTCTGAAATGCTCTTCTTATACACAATGGAGTTACGGACCTATTGCATCACACAACTATACATGTCTTTTGCTTCCCCACAAATTACAGTATATACATTTTTCAAATAACAATAATATTTGCCAGTTTTAATATTTGATATAATTTCATTTAAATTGTTTTTATTTGCACAGCATTGCAAAAAAAGTTCACATTATGTTAGAATGAAATAAGCTTAATACAAAACCAGAGGAAAAACTATTATACCAACAAGTTCTGTGCTTCACCAACCACAGTCTTATCTAGACATGTCTTATACACAGTCTTATCTAGACATGTCTTATACATAGTCTTATCTAGACATGTCTTATACATAGTCTTATCTAGACATGAACAACACATAAACATCACTTCAGTATATATAGTTCTATCTAGCCTCCTGAGAGCAGTATTCTCGCAATTATCCTGGACAGTATATTCCTTAAACTGCCACTAGGTAACTATACCGAATGCAATCCAGCAGCCATCCCAAGATGGGGTACTGTTCACATGCCTGGATAAACCCAACACACCATCAATATATGTATATGTATGGTAATGGTCGATTGCATTAGCTTGATTGCAGCAAGTTTTTGAATTAAGCAAGCTGAAGTTCCATGTAAAAATGTATTTTTAGTTCCATGTACTCAACTTAAATTTAACAGAAGGTTAAATGTGTATCAGGGGAAGAGCAGTGTGGCGTAAAGTTAGTCTCACATATGCATAGCAGAAAAACTGAACACACAGCTACTTTCTCTCTCTCAATTTTCTCTCTCTCTTTCTTTCTCTCTCTCAACCTTTTAAGCACTGTCCTTGGGTCTGCTGTCAATCATTGATGATGTCTGATTATAATGCCCTGTCACCCAGCCCTAAGGCACACTGTGCATTATTACTGTGGAGTTACCACAGTTTCTTCATAGTCTGACAGTGTGCAGTTTGTGGTAAGAATACTGCTAGGCATTCTAGTGGTTGTAAGAGGAATAAAGAGGGGCGTGAGGATAAAGCGAATTAAAGATTTGTAAAAGTGCCTTCAGCCCTGTGTGGCCGTAAGGGGCGAGTACTGTGTTCTGCAGTGGGTGTTCACTAATGATATATTTAAAACCATCGCTAAGTAAACAACCATGACGTTAATGTTGAGAGGTGCCATGGAATGTTTGTGTCTAAATTAATCCACAGGATGATACAAGAAAAGGAAATGACAGTCAAGAGCTCCTTGGGGCCCAAGTTGAACCGCTAACGAAAAAGTTGAATGCCTCTATACTTTTGGGTGCTTTCGTACAAGTCTGAAGGACAATATACATACATGCTTATATCTGCTTCCTTGACGGCAGATAAATCTTAAAAAATTGCTCCTAATCATAACGTAAGGATCATGTCCAACATATTTTGTAATTTTCTGTATATACCTTGCTCTCATAACATCACCTAAACTAGCCCATCTTTACTAGCCCATGGGCTCACCTTTCTGCTTTTCACTTCCTACCCTCCATCTGGATTTCATCATAATCTGAATCACATGATTGCAAATAACAAGATGAGATTGGAAGTGTGGGTTTCACAGGTGCCTTGCTTATTAATTAAACACAACACACAAAGCCTGGTTACTGACAAACCATTTTTTTTCCAAGAAAGGTTAGTGTAGAGGATGCCTAGATGCAAACAGCCTTCAGAAGAGCTCATAAGATATGTGGTATGTCAGAATCAACAAACGTACTTTGATGTGTGCCGAGCTAAAAGTCAAAGGGTTTTTATTTGACAGACTGACAATGAAAGTCAACAGCAATAACAAGACAATCATACAAAGTCCGAGGCTAAGGCAAGGGCAGAGAAAACAGGCAGTGGTCGAAAACCAGAGAGTCAGATAAACTAGCAAACAAAACCACAGGAAAATCCAGGAGAGAAATCCAGAGAACAAAGGGGGGTCCAACCAGAGCAAACAAACAAACCAGCGAACTAAAGCAGAAGGGAGAATCCAAGAGAGAGAGAGTCAAAAACAAAGAAGAGTCGAGACCAGGGAGAACAAGCAGAGATAAACAGGAGAAAACGCTCTGTATGCAAACGGGGTTTGGCAATACTTCACAACGTGAGACTGTGACTGAGAGGTTTAAATACAGACGGGGAAATGAGGTGCAGGTAAGTGTAATCAATATTCGGGGGAACCAGAGCGGGAAAATGGAGCGCGATTGGTGAATTCGACACATGGCTGTCATCATGGAGTGAACTCTGGGAGATGGGGTCCAGGAGATCGGAGGAGGCAGGGAAACCCGGAAGCATGACATGGTAGCAATGCATGAAGCTGGGAAAGGCTACAAAAGCATTGCTAAAAACCTGGGTGAACATCAACCCACAAATAGAAAAACTGTCTACAAATAGAGAATATTCAGGAATTTTGGCATCCTAGTAATCATTCCATAACCATAACAGGGCAATCCTGAAAGAAATGACAAAGAGCACAGTAAAAGACCTACAGAGGACAAAGTCCAAACACCTTCATGTGTGCATTAGAAAAGCACTGAACAAGAATGGTGTTCATGAAAGGACACCACAAAAAAAAAAACATCGCAGCCCATTTCAAAATTTTCCAAGGCTGCCTGAATATTCCTCAGGAAAGTGGTCTATGGACAGATGAGACAAGTGGAACTTTAGCACAAATGCACAACACTATGTTTGGAAGAAAAAGGACACCAACACCAAAACCTCATCCCAGCTGTGAAGTATGGTGGTGGTAGCATCATGATTTGGAGCTGCTTTGTCACCTCACAGTCTGGCCTTGGGATCTTTGAAGGAACAATGATTTAAAGGTGTATTAAAACATTTTAGAAGAGAATGTAAGGGCAGCAGTTCATGTCCTCTAGCTCAAGGGAAAGACAGGTAAATCACCTAACGAAGAAGAAGATTTGTGCTTTGGAATGGCCAAGTCAGAATCCTGAAGAGGGCTGTCATCCCAGAGCAAGCAAGGCATTCCAACTGATGAACTGAAACACATTTACAGGGAGGAATGGTCCAAAATTCCTCCTCAACTTTGTGCAAATCTTTTTGCAGGTACAGAAAACGTTTGGTAGAAGTGATGCGACTAAAGCAATCTACAGATTATTAAATTCAAATATTAATATAAATATTTAATTAAGGGTTCACTTGCTTTTTCTAGCCTTTTCTATTATCAGTGTGCTCAATAATAGTGCAACTGTTTGTGTGTTATTACTGTATGTATGACTTGGTTAATCATCGGACCACATTGATAATATATCATTATTATTATTCTAATTATGTATTAGTGATCAATGCAGAAACTGATTCCAAAGGCTTACTTGCAGTCGGTCATATGCATTCATTGGCTTTAACATTACCATGTTGCACCTCAGACAGCATATTGATTTCCTCATGTTTTAAAAGTGGATACATTTCTTCCTCTTCTTTAAGCCATGAGGTCTATTGTGCAAACTCAGTCATCAGGCTCTAAATATAGCCGGTCAGTTTCAATAGCTCTCACTGGTCCTACACACAGCATGAAATAAAAGAAACTGGCCTTTTGCTAAATTATCCTTACTGTTCAAATGTTTGGAATCACTTGCCATATTAACATTTTATGCAATAAAAATGTGCAATAAAATATGCAATAAAAATGTATACAGTGTATATTTAAATACTTTTTGCCAAATTCAGCATTCCAAAAATTCCATGACCATAATATGTTTACATTCATTGTTTTTTGGCAAGTTATCCACCTTGAGAGTTACTTTTGAATTCAAATAGGTAAACGTCAGTTACCTATTACAACATAATTCTCAATGATGTGTATCTTTCTGAGTCTTTTTAGAATCATCTACTGCTCCATTTATAAATCTGGAGACATCTAAACCATTTTTTTAGACATTTAAATAAATAATATGATGCCCAGCTAGCAGGGGACGTTTCCAGAACTTTGGCTAACAGTGCCTACAAGGTCTAATAAAGTTTTAAAGAAAATATTGTAATCTAATGTTCAAAGTTTTAAAGATGTTTATCATTTCAGATAATGTCCCTATAAGGTTAAAGGTTAACTAAGACATAACGTTTTAACTTTCAGAGGATGTTTGGATGTTGTTGTCAGGGCCACAGATCATGTTACATGATGCCAAATTTCAGAGCAACATTCGGAAAATGTTTTATGGATGTTACTGAGACCTCAGATGACCTCTAAACGTTTTCAGAGATCGCTCACCCATTTTTAGAAATAGCATAATGGGAACCAAAAAAAAAAAACATTTATGGAACATTGCATTGCATATTCTCAGAACGTTTATAGAAAAAATTCTAGCGGGGTGTTTTATATAGCATCTTTTTATGTTAAACGCGCATTTTAGTAATCAGAACAAAAGATCCGGCTTTAATCTGCTTACAAGCATTCACAGAACTGACCAAACCAGTATCAAGTATCAGTTTCTGATTACATTACTTATTATTTCCTGTTCTTTACTTTACAAATGACTTGTAACCAGTGCAGTTCATCTTTATACTATTATTGCTATCATGATAATATAATTAGGGAGTGGCTTAGAAAAGAAAGAAAAAGAAGTATGAAGAAGCCATGTCATGTGTCTAACCACTGGCTGTTTGCCAAGTCGCTCTGTAAGAGGGAGCACACACATACACACACACACACACACACACACGTCCTTACTCCGTCACACAGCATGGAGAAACTCAGCAAGATCACTGCTCCTGCTGGTGAGAAGCTTCGGTAAGAAAGGCTTACTCCTTTTATCAGACAGTTTTATTTACAGCCACTCTTCTGTGTTAGTGTGATATATGACCATACTTCATCTTGTCAGTGTTTATATAAAGCTATAGCGTTTAAACAAGGTACAGACGTAACTCGGATTCTCAGGCTCTTTCCAGTTACAGCATGCCCTTAATATACGATATGACTATGTGGTTGGTGAAGCAGGGACTAATTTAATCACTGTTTGTTCTGTGAGTTACTTGAAATGGTTTTAGAAATACTGATCAACAGAAACTCCACAGCTAACACCCTCTGTTAAATTTAACATGCTAGACGTTGAGTTATTTCAGCTGGCTGAAGGTGCTTTCTGTTAAGAGCCACAGAAGTGCTTTTTCTGTTATCTCACTGTTAATTTGTAATGTAACCAATAAGCATGTTCAAAGGTCCTGTCATTTATACATGCAGATGAGGTCAGTTTGGTAGGCTTTGAGCTCATTTTTTCCTGGCCGACTCATCACTTAGACTGTAAAGAGTGTGTTACAGTGAAGGTAGCAGAAAAAGTCAACTTTATAATCTTCTTAATTATAATTATACATCCTAGCACACTCACTCTCTCACTCACACCACACACACACACCACAACTACCTCACTCTGTGTGAAGGAGAGAGGCCATCAGACACTCAGGAGCCGTGAGTCAGTGTTCTGCTGGTAAGAACCACAGAATCATGAGGAAAGAAGTTGCCTCACATGCTAACGCTAGACTGTTAATGTTAATGTTAGTCCAGGGTAAAGCCGCTAAGTACAGGTCTGGGAGCACTGAAGTTCATGAAAGTACAGCACAGGTGAAAGTAACAGTAGGTTACAGGCTCAACAGGTTAATGCTTATAGTAAACCATACGTGATCAAGAAAGAGGCAAAACGCTCATCATTTCAAGATTATAACTTCATTTACCCGAAGTCCAAACAGGTCATGGCCCATGTAAACGTCTCTCTTGATGATGCTGTAATGTCTACAGAAGTTTCAGAGTTCAGACAGATGTGGCTCAGTTCTGTCACAATCTTTCATTTGTATTTCAGGCAGCTCCAAAAAATGGTCCAGGACATCAAAAAGAATGATGACAGCCTTTTCAACAGATTGAAAAGGTAGGATTGCAGTTGTTTAACAAAAGAGAACACACACACACATCACACACACACACACACATATCACATACAAGAAAAAAACACGCATCTCTGCTTTTTGTCTACATCATTTGAACACGGCAGCTGTCCTTTACATTGTGTGGGTAATTTATGATGAATCGACCAACAGAAATGGTCTGCAAATATATTACTCTACAATAACTTACATGTAAAACATATTGCCTTCTATTGTAAAGTTCTAACAGATTCTATTTGTTTATTTATTATTATTATTTGTTTTAGCCATTACCAGCTCCACCTGCTGGTTAGGTCTCCCCCATCAACCAGTGCTAAACAAACCAGACAGGAAAGCTAGCATGTTCATCCAGCCACAGCATCTTTTCCTCATTGGATGGTTTAACACACTCGGAGGACGGCACTTAGACCTTGTTCAGACTGCCAGCCCAAATCCAATGTCTGGCTCATCCAGACTGTATCCAGTTTGGACAGTGTGAAAACATTTGAAATCTGAGTTTGCAAATCAGTTTACTTTTGGAATCTATCTATCTGACTTAAAAGAAACAAGTAGCCTTTGCAGCAGTAATTTCTAAGAAGGCTTTACACTAGCTGTTGGAACATTGCTGTGAGGCTAATTGCATTCAGCCACAACAGCATTCGTAAGATTACATGCCGATGATGGGGATTCAGTTCTGGATCACTTCATGATCATCCTGCAGGTATTACATGGAGCTCCATCCTTCCAAAGAATGCAATTTCACTGCTCCACAGCCCAATTCTGGTGGGCTTTAAACCCCTTTAGGTGACACTTTGTATTGGGCATGGTGACCTCAGGTGAGGCTGCTCCAGAGCATGCCAATTTATTCAAGCTCATATGAGGACACCTTAAAGTTATCCCTTAATTCACAGAGAGATTAATATCGCATTTGTAATCTGAATGGAAGAGTTGAATATAAAGGTGTTGGTAAAGTGCTAAAAAAGGGAGGGAAACATCTGTAGACGGATCTGTTTCTCAGTTCCTCTCTCAGACTGGTCCCAACAGGAACCATGAGTGCACATGCAGGGATGCAGCAGAGCGTTCAACCATGACCATGACAGAAACCTCAAGTGAGGGGAGCCTGCATATGTATGTGTGTATAAGAAAGAGTATCATGCTCAATGCTAATACAGTCAAAAAAAGTTGGTTGTTTTTAATCTTCATGCACACCTGCTCTGGCAGAAAAAATGCACTTTTCAGTGTTGTGGAAAAAAGGAATGGCTTAATGTCTTCAGTGTTGCATTATGTCTTAATGAGAGCAAATCTAAAGCTGATGCTCTTTTTGGTTATGTTTCAGGTTTCAGACTGAACAGACAGCTAATATTCTCAAGACTGGACGAAACACATTGGACCGGTATGACAAAACTCTGCTTCAGCTCATCTTCCAACTAATCTGTTCAAAAAGCATTTATTTCGTATTCTTCAAGCCTCTAGTAGATTTAGTCACATTGCATCTCCATTTTTATTGTAGTTTTATACTTAAAGCAGTTGCTTTTAACATTGTGTAAACAATAAGGACAAACGGACGAATGCTAATGGTCTTAAATGAGCCATGGGACATTAACTTCCATTAAAAGTTACGCATATTGTTTTTTTCATTTTGGAGATATAAGGTTTTGTCCAAACAGCAACAATCCAGTTATCCAGTCATGCAGCCGTGTTTCTGTATTTTTGTGTGATAAATCAACCATTTCACAATTACAAGCCAACTAGTATGGAAAATTAAATTAATGTAAAGGATAGCTGCTTGTTTTATTCATAGATAATCCAATAACAAATTAAAATATTATTTGAGAGAAATCATTTGGAGGTTTGACAAGCATTTGTCTTTAACCACCACCAAGCTTCATGAACAGAAATGTTGGGTCTTGTGTTGCAAGAGAACCATGTTGTCATATTTTGATTGCATGCTGCGGTGATTGTTTTCTGTCCGTGGTGTATAGAGTATAGTACGCTTCTCTTTCTGTTGTTTAGTTAGAACAACCGCAATGGAAACTTCTTATGGGAAAAAATAGCACCTCTTCAGTTTAACCATTTGGGGGTAGCAGAGAAAATACTGAAATATTATAATTATTATTATTATAAAAATTATTATATTATCATTTTTACCAAAAAAATGGAAATACTTATTAAACTCTAGGTCTCTATCTGCCATAAGGCTTGACTTGACAGAAAAAGAGTTTCAGCAGGATTTGAAAGCAAATATAAGTCTGTAACTGTTTCCTCCCTCACTCTCCCATACTCTCTTCCTCTTTTATTTTGGTGACTGAAATATTCTTCCATCATCATTCTTTCAAGCTACTATGCAGGCTGCATCACAAATAATGTCATCCCTGTTCCAACTAGTGTGAAAGTAGAACACAAAGTAGAACACAACTACTTAGAATACATATTCAAGATAAGTATCATTTCCAAGTGCTTAGCAGAAGGAAATTTGGTGTCATGGCAATTATGTAATTACACCCATTACATCTCATGCCATTGACAGCCAGCCACCGTCGCCTTAGCAGTGGTGTTGTGAACGAGAAACCTGGACTGCTACAAACTGGAACTGTATTGTCATTAGCACCAATTTCTGGTTCTGCCTGGGATCCAGGATGGTCGAGTTCGAATATTAAGGCCCCGTAGTGAGCGCTGCGATTCTGCCTTTGCGGTGGAGTGATACACCTCTCATGGCATTTTTTAGTATGATAATGCTCGCACACATCACATTACAGTTCCCCAGTAATGTCTTTGCAAGACTTGCTTGGCCTGCCCAGTCACCAGATTTATAGCCAATCATGCATTTATGCGACGAGCTGAGATGCCAGCTTCTGCAACCTGTGAGTGTGCAGGATCTACTGGCCCAGCAATAACATCTGTGGGCAAATGTACAGTAGGATGCCATATGGAACCTTTATGCCTACATACCTAACCGTATCTCATCTTGTATCCAGACTAGAGGTGGCCCAACAGGGTACTAGAGCCTACTTTCAGTTGTACAGTTTTCCCCAATCAACTTATCCTTTCTCTGTAATCTCATACATATATCATCATTATATTTACACATATAAAGTTTCATTCAGTTCCAACAACTCCTTATTGGATATTTTTATCTATGTTTTAATTTGTTAATGAATATAACCCATCAATACCCATAAAATTCTCAAAAAAATACAAATACACTCTTAATTGAACAAACAGAAATGAAACTTGGAGGGAAGTTTGGACATCATATATATAAATGACCTTTACAAAACACCATAAATTCTTGATTCTTGTTCATGAACTATTTTAAAATCAGGACATGGTGTGTAAAGACATGCCCTTAGAACACCCCAAAATTGGCCTATTTCACTTATCATCTTGTCTAATTGTACCTTCAGATTCTGTAGCTTCTCTTAAACAATAATGAGATCACAAGGACAGATAAATTTAAACATGAAAATGTAAAAACACACTGTCAAATGCTGTCAAAAACCTGACAAACCGACAATAATGTCCTTGACGAACAAAAATTCTCTCTGCATGTAACAACCACTTGGTCAAGTTGTCCCACCGACTAGAAGTTCAAACAAATCTCATCCAAAGCCGGCACCATTTGAGGCAGGGTCAATCGAATGATGGTCATAGCAGTTATCTCCGTAGCGAATTCTGACTCCTTTGTCTTTCAATACAGTGTGAGCATAATTATATATTTATGTGGAAGCAACAAGTCCTGTAAGCAAAAACAGCACTATTTTGATTACGTATGTCTGCCATTGCACAACAACGCTTCATGTAAAGAAAGACGATAACTGTGGACACTCTTGACATTACAACCCAAAACCTCAGTACTGAAAACCTCAATACTGAAAATGGAGTTTCTAAATATCTTAACTGGAAACAGTTTTGCAGTAGGTCTGTTTTGAATGACCTAAAATGCAATGACCTAAAAAACACATATAAAAGTCTACGTTGTAAAGAGTACCCATATATATTTTTGCCTAAATTTCCTGCTGCTCTGATATTTCTCCTAAGCAGAAAACCCTGGCAAACTCATGTGTCTCTGCTTGTGTTTAAAAAGAGATCTCAATAATAAACTGTGCTCAGATTTGCTGATATAATAATGTTGATATTAACTCTCAACTCTTTTTGACCTCTCCTATATCTCCTATTACTCTTTTTTGTCTAAATCTATTTCTCCTAAGTTCTTTTAGATGAATGACTATTAGGTTTCCTGAGCCATTAAAGAGGAGCATTTGAGGTTTTCTGAGGTCTTAATTTTCGCAAGCCATGTTCATTTGTAGTAATATTTAGCATTAATGCTTCCAACCACAGTTTCTGTACATGCAAACATAAAGGTATTTATAAAGAGATGGTGATATTGATATGCATATGTATATAAAGTAAAGGTACATAATGTAGAGCATCTGATCATTAACAAATAAGGGCCCCATATTAATGTCTGAAGCTCCAGTTAAGTATGTAAATGATTGCATCTGCAGTATTTAAAAGCTGATTCAGTCCTTCTCTATGGTCAGAAACAAGAACAGAAACAGATTGTTCACAATAGAGATCAAAGGAGGTTACCCTGGCTTGTACACAATAGTAAGGGAAATCGTGTGTAAGCACATTTGCAGTCCCAAAACGTATAAAGGGCTTTAACTTAAACTGACTAAGTACTGCACAAAAAGAACACCATCCATTTGTTCAGTTTCCAGTCAAAATGGACATTAAGTTACAGGAGTTAGTGTGGTCACCTTTTGCAATTATCACAGCTTTATTTCCAAGAGACTTGTTTTCAGTTCAGTCATCAGAAGCTGGTCGCATTTTCTACTTTTCGCAATTGAAGTAATCCCTAAAACATTGAGCTATGTTACGTCAAACATAGCTTTCATGGAAAAAGAAGAACCATGGTCATAAGTTCAGTAACAGGGTCACTAACAGGATAATTGCAAAACGCTATAAAACAACACCCACAAAAATGACCACAACTTTAACCTTTTAACCAGTAAACTGGCTGTGAGGCAAGTAGACCCTATTCATGTACTCCTACAACTGCAGTTATGAGGTGATGACTTTATATTGAAACCGAATTGAAATAAAAACAAAGGCATGTGGCCGTACATGGGCGATACACTCTTATGTGTCAGAATGGGTTTTTTAGGGCAATTCCATAGAATAATCACTTTTGGTTCCCTAAACAGTCTTTCAGTGGAGGCTATTTAGAGAACTTGGCAGCAGTTCACAGGTGGGTGTCGTTCATGAGGCTACATGACACTTACATAGGCTTGCCATGGCACCTGGTATAACTGTTTAATGCTTATTCCAATAGGCACCGTTTGTAAATGTTTGTTACATTTGTCAATTTTGATCAAAGGTTAAAAAGTCTTTATGTCAGATGATATCTGTCTACTGGATAAAGCTGTTATAAATATATATGTAGGGTTATGTCAGTTCTCATATCAAGCTTATGTGGGTGTCAAGTAGCCTAATGAGAAGTACCCTACAGTAAAGTGTTTAGACTCTTTTGGTAAATGAAAGAACTCTTTTGGTAAATGGAATGTGTGAAGTTTAAAGAATGTCTGCACAATGTTAAATGAGTACAGGCTCTTTATATTAGTATTGCTCAGACTCATTTGGGGTACGTTTCTTGTTTTTGGAATTGTACTGCTGTGCTAGTTCACGGCACTTGAAAATGAGGTAAAAGCGTTATTGTGACACATTTCATGCAAATGATAAACAGGCTGGTAAAATGTTCTCTGCTCTTAACCTCACTTAAATCTGGCAATGTTTTTTTTATTAATCTGGTCCTCAGCTAAACAAATTCAGGCAAAATGTAACACTTTCTACAATCTAGCCTTTCCCCGGATCTAATAATCATTCAGCCATTATGAGAAGTTATAGAGAAGTGCAAACACGACTTCTATCTATTTAGATGCATCTCCTTTCATAAATATTCACACAGGATATTGATTTACTATGTTATATTATAGCTTACCAGTTGCACTAATACAGAGACATACCTTTAAATACACCATGCATTTCAACTCTTATTCCAGAATAAAAAACAAAGGACCTCCAAAAGTGCCTGCAAGAGACTACCCTGGCAAGTTATTCTTGACTTATTTCGCTACCTTTTATTGAGGCGGCTGTGTTGTTGTGATTATGTTAGCTTTCCAAATCTAACAAACAAATTGTTCTAATATTGCTAGCCATAGTAAGTAGATTTCACTAAAGGTCAGTGTGTGATCATATGGTCCATTTCCTCTTTCATTTTCAGGTGATAACCAGGACACTGAGTGGTCTGGGTCAGAGTTTGTAAGTTTCATATGTCTTTGTTCACTCTTTCTTCTGTAGTAAGCAGTGTAGTGCAGTCAGAGGAGCAAAAGCAGCCAGCCTAATTATAGATATATTTGAAGAGCATGTAATATGTTGTGAAGATATTGATCAACAGAGAAAGATATACGGATCTATGAACTGATGCTCTTTGCAGGATAGTGATGTGTATGAAGATCCACAAGGTGAACATGATGATAACTATGAGCCTCCCCCGTGCGAAAGAGTCTTCACTCCTGCCCCATCCAACAGCTACCCTGTAGGAGAATACCTGGGTAAGAAACACCAACATACTACAACTATCCAGCTCAACATGCCTATATCTGAACAACTATATCTGGGAAACCCAGAGGCGCGACAACATGCTGTTCATCCAGGATTTGTTCCAAAGAACTCCAAGAAATTCCAATTCCACTGTTCCACAGTTCACTGCTGGGGGCACTTTATACACCTCTTGCCCAGTGGTACCCTAGTCCTGGAGGAATTTTCCCTGCTCCCAACATACCTGATCCAAGAAATCTGCCAATTAACAAGCCCTCCCTGAACTGAAGTGGGTTAGTGGCAGGAAATCACAAAAATGTGCAGGAATGGGGGTCCTGCAGGAAACATCAGCTTGGCATTGGCCATGGTGACATATAGGCTTGTGTGCAGATGCTACAGAGCATCGCAATTTATCTGTAATGCTTATCCATGGCGTTTATTGAAGCTGTAATTAGAAGGGGTGTCTGGATACTTTTAGATATATAATGTACTTGAACATAAGTAAATGTATTATAAACAGAATATTCCCAGGATACTTTAATCATTGAAAACAAAAAGCAAACAATTCTCAATGGGGGACAATTTGGGTTATCTATGGTCATTTGGGAAGATATCATTTGGACTGGCCAGTCAAATACCCTCCATATTACATTATAGAGCATTAAACAATTCAAAACAGCAGATACTGTTTAATGTATGTGGTTATATCCTTATCTATGATTAAGTCATTCTGTATTCTATTCTGTCTGCTCTAACTCCTAGATGTTGGGCATATACTTGTGTATGCAGTCAGCTATATGAGGTCAAACTCTTTATTTAATGGCTACTACATTACAAACATCCCCAAAATGTGCACGTGGAAAGCACCATATGGTCAAACATGTCAGCTGGTAAAAGCTGGGGTCAGTCCATTCTATTGCAGAATTAAAACTAGGATTTTTTTAACGCCACTTTGTGGGCTAAAATACTTTGCATTGTGCAAAAACTGACTTCCTGTCTCTGGTATTATTTTCCTATTCAAGACAAATGTCCCGGCCGGCCGACACAATCAAAACCAAACAAGCCCCTCCTGCCAGTCAAACCTCCAATTCCTGAGAAGCCAAATCGACCATCTAAAGATGATGTAAGTGGATTAATCTCATTACCTGTGGATTTCTGTCTTTTTGGAAATGTGACATTCCAATGGACTAAGCCATATACAGTTGTTTAAATCTGGCCTGGATAGTGTAATACTCCTCTAAGTCCAATACCCTATTCCTTTCTTTGCAGGAAGACTACATTGATCCAGAGGATGGAGCAGATGATAATTACATTGATCCTTCTGAAAAAGGTCTTGCAAATAAGACAAACTTTTTGATATTTTGCAAGATCACTTCAGTAACGCTACATCTGCATTATGTTCTACCTCTTCCACCAGAAACAGTGGCATGAACACTGATGAAGTTTACATAAATAGAGCACATTCTTTATAGAACATTCCTATACGATCTGTGGACATATGAACTGTGTAGAGATTTCACAGAACAACTTGATGAGTAATGTAAAACAAATGATACTGTTCTTTCATGCCACAAACCTAAACACAAGTAAAAATAGCATGCGAGATTATGGGATTACTAACTAAGAGCATTTTACACTACCAGTAGCAAAACACAGGATGCAATTTTCCTTTAAGCTGTACTGGGCACAAAAGTTTTGGTGTTTTGTTGATAGAAATGGAATGTTAATATTCTGGCATTCCTCTTAACACTGCACACATTCAAGCTACTATATAAGAGACATATGTATAAAATTTTCAAACAAATGAATAAAATCACCACATATTGTGATTATTTTTCTTTTTCTCTCCACAGACCCGAATGCAAACAAAGGAAAGCAAGGAATCCCAAGGCGTTCACACAGCCCAGGTACCAGTCCAGACCTATTTCATCCAAGTTTTTGAATCTGAACAATGCCTAATCACTTTGCTAATCAGTGCTTTTTATATGACATACTGAGCTGGATTAAAGGGGAATTACAGCATTTCGTTCAATTTTTCTGGATATGAAATTTATTGGTATTATATGAATTAGTGCCGAAACGCTACTTGACGAGACTTTATTTTATGATAGTTTATGATAAGCTTTCAGCCGAAAAAATATGCCTGTGAGATACATACAGGGCACTGCAAGGCAAAGCACTATTTTAAGGGGTATTTTTAATAATATTATCTATTAGTACTTTACCTTTTGTACTGTTTATTGCACATTTTTACCAACATTGTAGGTAAAAAAAAAAAACAGAAGAAACATGTAGGTTTACTGGTCATTTTGGACAGTAAACAAAATGGCTAGATTGTGACCACCAAAGATTATCTACAACCTTTAAACCACTCTATATGACTTTTTTAAATTGAGTTATGACTTTAGATTAGGAATTCATGTTGACTTATGAAGGTTTAAGGAACTTAGTTTAAGGAACACAGTTTTTGCTTGGGCTGTGTATAGTGGAATTGCAGTAAACTAAATGAAAAAGTAAAAAAGTGCTGGCCATCAGCTTTGATTTACAAAAGCTGTACAGGAGCTCTGCCAAAACTGACCTACACTGAAAAACTAAAGCAGCTTTTAAAGTAACACAGTAACTAACAGAGTTAACTTGAAAAGCTGAGCTCATTCAGTCCATTGAATTGAATTAAATCCTAAGTAAACAGCTGAATAAACTGTGTTTTATATTTGTTAACTTATTATTTGAGGTTTAAAGGCTGTGCTGTTTTTACGGTGGAAGTGGAGTTTTCATGATCGTCGCGTGAATTTTCTTTAGCACGCCAACCCTATTTAGCATGCATTTCACCTACTGAAGACTGAAAGCTAAAAATGCCCTGACCAGCAGGAAGTGAAAAAGACTGAATTGCAGTGTATGGCAGAGCCTGGCAGAGTATGATCAAGGGAAGAGGCACAGTGTCTGGCAATGTCTTCATGCAGTACAGTGATTTCATTTTATGTTAATTGCTTCTTGTTCTCTGAAATGGAGGGTGCTAGCCTCTAACTCTATAGTGTTTACCCAGTACAGATGTAAATATCCTTGAATCAGAATGGTCATTTTGCACTTACAGTCACCTTTACACTCCATATCTAATGCACAAAAAAAGGTCACTCTGCAATTATGTGAGTATAGAGTTCACTGTGCAATAGAAACCGCACCATCACTAATTTCTTTCTTACGGTTTTCAGATGTGTATGAAGTTCCTGACACGGTGAGTTATAAACGTTGGGTCAGCTTCACTGCTCTATTTATGCAAAGACGTTAGCTTTAATGTCATTAAGTTCACATTTCCCTAATCTGAAAAATATCTGTATTTTTGCATGTGCTTTGAAAAGCTTCATTTCTCTGTTTTAAGGATGGTTCGCCAGTCACCAGGAGGTGAGTCTGTGATTCCCCTTGAGTTTCATTACGTCATTGTGGTGGTAAATAAATCAAGCTAGAACAAATTGTAGTTTTCTGTACTTTCTCTATGAAGAGTGAGCAGGGAGACTGGACTTGAGAGTGCTCCAGTATCACATTTGAGTAATCTGCTTCACTGAAGTGCTCAGAGACATGTGTGGTCAGCAGTGTGTAAAGTGATTCATTTCACTTTTGTGACATCTGCTGAATGAAGCCTTCTTCTAAAAATACTCCAAAGTAGTACTCTGATACCTGAACTCTCAGGAACTACTAAAATTGGCTTTTTTTCCCAGGTGATTCTCATTGCTTCCTGTTTCTGGTTCACAGGTGCAGCGCAAAGCTGCAGACTCCTGCACTAAGGCTGCCCCCTAAACCCAGCCCAAGGTATTACACAGTGGCTAAAAGTGGTTTTACAGTGGCTAAATTGTTTCTGACTGAAGCAGATAAAAATATACAATTAAAGGCTGATTTGAAATTTACAAAAAGGCTGTTTTGATTTGGCATCATCCTGTGATGATGTAAGGTCCCTTACACATCACAAGGTAACTATTGATTGTATGTACTTACCTGTGGGCTGATCATCCTTGCTTGTAAGGACTAAAAGATAATTGAGGGATTCACCTTAGTTACCTTAGTTACTTACCTGGGTGAATCCAGAAGAGGGGATGAAAACAGAACATGTAAAAAGAGTCAAGACACTGTAATAAATAATTGTCAGTGATGTCATATGGTGTTAACAGTAATTAGATAATACCAATTATAATTACTGTTATATGTAAATGTATCTGAATGTTCAGAATTCCGGTAGTACCTAAGGCCAGTAAGGGTTTAGCCTGGGGGAGGGGCAACCCACTTATAAGCAGCATTACTGGGGGTACAAAGGGTTCTTTCAGCTCAGTAGTGACTGAAGGTGAGCTGTGTGTGAGCTTCACAGTCATAGATCTTTTTCTCTAGTGAGCAGAGATTACTATTTTCGTTTTATTTCTCGTCCGAGCGTGTACGCGTGTAAATATGTAAATAGCTGTAATTGTTGGTGTGTAAATAAAGGTGAAGGGTGGAAAGAAGAACCCTTGTGCAGACCCTTTTTCCAGTTCCACTTGCCCAACATTACCCATAAAGGGTGCCCCCTACTACGGCATATTGCCGGGTATCAGGCTTTATCACAGATCCTAATGTGTTAATTAGTTGCACTTTAGAGCACATGAATGACACTGTCACTGTCAAAAAACAAAATATCTCCAAACGGTAACTTCACACATATCTTCTAAAACATTTTATCCTTCTGGGTCTTGGCGAAAATGTATTGAACATGTAATGTAAGTCTATGTAAAGAGATTTTATTCCAAGTAATTATGGAGCCTGCTGATTGGTCCATTCAGCCTGTTTACACAGTGTAAACAACAGCTGGTGCTGCACATGAACCTAACATTGTACATTAACATGACACTTCCTTAAAGAAGTCAGAGCAAACAAGTGATGTAAAATGTAAAAGCACAGTCTCATTAATGCAGTATAGGAAGTTAGGGTTAGAAATACATTACTAATCAGGAGATATTTCTCATTACATTAAAATGAACCTATTGCGTTTTTTCCTTTGTTTACCCTTCTTTTAGTGTGAAAGAAATAGCTTTTGTGCATGTAAACGGTCCGCAAAGTTATAAAGCCAAGTACACGCTGGAGGCATGGCCTCATACAATGCACAGAGAGCTAAAAAAGTGAAAACTGCTTCGGTCTAGTTTGCGAAAGGTGGATCAGGTCTACCAAGTGATTCTACCTGGTTTTTAGGGTGGGACTCTGGCTCAAACTGATAAGGCAGAACCAATGCCAGTGTAAGAATAGTGGTGTGGGGTGGAACTTGTAGCATGATGTCACTCTGGCGGTTGACCAATCAGAACAAAGTGGATGAGCTGGGCACATTGGGCTCATCAGGAGGCAGGGCTTAAAGACAGAAGGAGCTCAAACAGAACTTTTCAGACAGAGAGTGAATACAGATGTACAGAATGAGAAAAATACTATATTTCAGGAAAATTGAAACATGTAAATGTATTCTAGTAGACCCCAAAAATAAAATTATGAACGCTGAAAATGATCACAATTCAATTCATTTCAATTCAATTCAATTCAACTTTATTGTCATAGGTCTTCTTTAAAGGAATTTCATTTTCAATCCAATTTTTATTTTTCAGTGTCATTTGAGCACAGCAGCTCATATATTGTATAAACATTTCATGAGGAATGGACTAATAGAGATGGTCCAGAATTACTTAGAATCAAAACAAGTCACATAACTTGCACTCAAAGGTGTCATGTTTTCATTAATATACAATATGCATTTTGAAAGTAACCTTCCCACATCTGTTAATGCAGCTGTTGTTGTTGTCTTTATCTTTGCAGGTTGAATATTAAGAAGCAAAGTCCCTGCCCAGTAAGCATTACTGATTATTCCAAAACAGCCATAGACTCTAAAAGTAATGTACAAATCATCATCATCATATTTGCCCATACCGTGGCTTTGGGTGCGTGTATCCATGTGTGCCAGTCTTCATGAGGATTCAAGTGCTAAAAAAACATGTAACACTGCGATGAATGGCCTGCCATGTTATCTGATTTCACAGGAGCCAGAAGAAGACGATGACTATGAAGTGTGCAGTCCTGATGATTGTAAGTATGTGCTGAAATTCTGTTCTTGACATAAAACAGAAACAGAATATCATTATATCGTTTTTCTGCAATTTATGATAAATATATCGCAATAGGTGGAACAGACAAAAGAGCAGAGCCACGTAAGAGTAGCAGAAGAGGAGAGACACATTTTTATAAGAGGGCAGAAGATCTGAGGAGAAAAATGTTTCTATGAACATTTAATGCACTTTAAACGCTGTGCAAAAGCCATTCTGTTCAGTTTTCAGAAGATTATTCTCCTGGATGAGGAAATAAACAGGACTTTCCAGAACAGGAGTCCAGAAGATTAAAATACACCTCAATTTTATCAGCTCTGTTTTCCATATAGGAGCACTTTGTAGCATTACTATTATTGACTGTAGCCCATTTGTTTCTCTGCATCCCCTTTTCACCCTGTTCTTCAGTGGTCAGGATCCCCAAAGGACCACCACAGAGCAGGTATTATTTGGGTGGTGGATCATTCTCAGCACTAACACAGTGACACTGACGTGGTGGTGCGTTAGTATGTGTTGTGCTGGTGCGAGTGGATCAGAGACAGCAGTGCCGCTAATGTAGTGACCACTACGTGTAGGACTAGAGGATGACCAGCACAAACTGCTCAGAAATAAATGAGCTATCATCTCTGACTTTATATCCACATATTTACATGCATAAAAGCTATATAACACACTCAAGGAAACATAAACGGAAGAGCATAATAGGTCCATTTTATATAATGAACAACACCCATTCAATCAAACCTCTTGACTGGTACTGTATCTCTTAAACTTCATGTACTGCATTTAAAAGACTTTTACAATTGACGTCTCCACATGTCTTCCTGTAAAATAAAATAATAACCAATCATTTGCAAATATCTTCAACATAATATAGACATCAATGTAATTAACTATTTTCTGCTTTTTACCGTTATCTAGCACCAACTTCATCTCTACAAAGCCCGAATGAAAGGCCCGAGAAAAAGACTGCAGAAGACAGACGGACATCCATCCCAGTACCACTGCCAAGAGAGCCGTAGGTCACTCCCTCACGTTTAGGTATAACTGAAGTAAACAATGTGCTTGAAATATTGAGTATGGCACTAATATTTTATCCCTGTTTATTAGGAGGCACCAAAAACCCCCACTTTTCCTGGTATGTAATTATGAAATATGAAATGAAACATGTTTCAAAAAACAAGTTCCTTTATCTTAAGACGCTTAGGATGTTTACTAATCATGTTTCTCAATTTCCAGAAAACAGGTATTTCAAGAGACCATGAAGGTAAATATCATTCAGTGGCAACAGTGTAGAGTTCAGTATTTCCCAGTTCTACAGTCATCAGCTGAGTATTGATCTTATGATGACTATACAAAGAATCTCCTTTATTTGACTTCTCTAACGATGCCCAGCTCTTCATAGCATAGGGTTATAATGCATTTCACAAAGACAAAAGCAGCAGCAAACACTGGATTATGGAAATTGGTAGCAGGAACTACTTGAGTCATCCCAGGCACTGTAAAGTATTGAAAGTGTCAAAACAAAGCTTCTGTGAGGAAGTAAGGAATGGAGATAGGATCCATTGCAGCATAAAAACTTTCTTACATGTCTGCACACCACAAGCTAAATGGTATAAGGGGCCTCTAAGTGAAGAGGACCTCACTGTTATTTTGAATGTTGTATCTAATGCTCCACAGCTTCACCTGCAAGCACGGCTCGAGATCCACCAAACCCTGCAGCTGCTTCGACTAGTGGATTCTATCGAGCAAAGTAAGTGACCACAGGCAAAAAAAACCTGAACAACTATCCTGTGCACTTAATCACTGGTGAAGGTCCTTATTCATTTTTTCCTGCATCTGTAGGATGTCTCTGCCTCGTGAGATCCCACACCAGAGTAAGTTTTCCTAATAATAGATTTTATCACACGCAAACACACCCACACACTATCTTTCACCCCCGTCAGTTGGTTGTTTATGTAATTTGTCCGTTATGCTCCTGTTTGTGCAGAGCCTCCAGCAGCAGACAGAGGAAGCTTATCTCGGGAGGACAGTGGAGTTAGACAGCAAGAGGAGGTGATCATCACACCACATAGGACAATGACACCACAATGACAATGTGGTGTACACTGACAATGACACTTCCTTTAATATGGTTTGTTATAGCTCACATAGGTAGTGCTATGCAGTGTCTATAATAACACAGAGTATTGCTGCTTAATTTTACCTGGATTGATTGTGTGGTCTGAAAAAGGTAGAAGCTACGCAGGTCTACTAATTGTATTTTCAAACTTACAAAATATATTATTTAGTAGTGTTGCCACTTTTTTTTGCGCTGGGGCCATTAAGATCCTAGTTAGGCCACACTGTGGTTCGGTTTCAGTGTGTTCATCACAAACCACTATGAAATGTGTTAAACATGAATGTTTCCTTGCGTTACAAAAAGTACAGTTACTACTTTTAAGCAGTGATACGCTGATACCATATTAGCATCAGTGTCAAAAACGTATCAGCATCAGTGCCACTAACGTATCAGCATCAGTGCCAACAACGTATCAGCATCAGTGCCAATAACGTATCAGCATCGATACTGTATCTGTATTGTTGCTGATACTGACACAGTATTGATATCAGTGATGGGGATACCGATACCTATGATTGACACCACAAAGCAACTTCGGAGGCACACGCAGTGTGGAATAACAAGCAGCAGTAAAAATGCTCATTGCTAAATCTGTATAAGCCGTATTTTGTGTTAAGGCGTTAAAGCATGTTAACAGGACCCCTTTACCTGACTGGCTGATCCAGGCTTCCTTCAGTAATCCTTCATGTGCCACTGGGTCATCATTTACAGCCTTAAAGTTAGTTCACAAACTGTCCCCCTTTAGCCTTTTAGCTTCACTCTCAGTGTAGCAGCCCACTAGCCGGGCTTGTAGGTCTACGCCTGCAGTGCACCTCCACCGTTCAGCAGTATAAGTCAGCAGCGGGGTGTCTTGCCCTGTTGCTTCAACCAAACTTGAAAAACACTGGAAGTACTACACGCATATTAACAGCATAAACAGCCGTGATATTTACTTAACTCCTGCAGAGTTTGACTCTCAGATATGTGGCACGAATAAATAGGGCTCACATAAAAGACAAACGACTTGAGAAATTCAGATGCAAAACAACATTCAGCTCTAGTTCATACTGAGCTAGAGGAGCTGCTGGGTGCTTACATATACTCACCGCAGGTTTATCTATAGTCTGTTCAGTCCTGTTATAACTAGTTTGCACATTAAAGATATTTTATTTGAACTTAAGTTGTTGTCTTATTAATAATTACGTAATAGTAAATATGTACAGTACAAAAGTTTTAAGCATCTAGTAAACAGTATATAATATAACAAGTATATGCCATTTGATCAAGAGTATGTTTTATTTGTGACATGGAACATGTTACCTAAAATGTAAATGTATAAATATTTATTGATTAGTTAGGTTGGATAGAGTCAGTAGTGGTATAGGAACATATTGGCCTATATTTATGGATCAGGTATCAGTATCAGAGGGGGGGAAATGGTTTATACCCCAGTATAAATCCCAGTAATAATCATACTGTTTCAAATTTGAAACATTACCTTGCACAATTGTCATCTTTGCAAAAGTCACAGTAGAAGAAAACAGACATTCGCAACAGTCTAATGCATGCACTAGGACAACACATGCACAAGCACAATGTGTAATAATGAGCAGTAGGACTTCATTTATGATTTTGCAGTTGATTTTTTGGTGGTATCAAGAAATAGAAAAGTCTTTCCATTAAATCATTGCAGTAACATGATTTCAGTGAACATGTCTGTTTTTTAAACATTTTCATCATATTTTAACAACACTGTGATAGGACAATCATTTTTGTAACTCACACCATGATGTTTAACCTCTGTACCATCCCCTCCCTACTTACGTGGTACAGCATGCCACTTGTCAGGTTGCCATATTACAAAACTACAGTGAGTAAGTATGGGTTGTTTAACTATGACTGTTGTTCTTCATTTGTAGGAGGCCGGCGTTTATAATAGGCCCTGGTATGCCAGCACCTGTGACCGCAAAAAAGCAGAAGATGCTCTGATTCGATCAGGCAAGGCAAGTCAGCCTGACCTGAAGACACAAATGCAGCCAGCATGTTTTACTAACCAAAAAACTAGTTTACTGATTTCTCTGCTCAGGCACACTTGGCTCAGTTCAGGGTTTACTAGGTTTGGTGGCTGTGCACTTGGTTGGTGCATTTGTGCAGGGAAATCACCAAACTATGTATAATAGACAGCGATACTACACTGAACATTGTACCATATTGTATGAAGTGCATGTTTACACCATAATGTCACTGCATGCTGCAAAGGTCGTTTCATCCTTCTTGGTGCTATCTGTTTCTTTTCCCTCAGGACGGGTCTTACCTAGTGAGGAAAAGCTCAGGTGTTGACGCCTTGCAGCCCTACACCCTGGTGGTGTTCTACAACGGCAGAGTGTATAACATCCCAGTGCGCTACATTCCCACCACAAAACAATACGCCCTTGGCAAGCATAAGAATGGCGAGGAGGTAAGATATAAAGAACAGTATATCTGAGGTTCCACGGTGTCAGTGGGTTTTGTTTCAGACCTTGAATTACATCACCAGATTTCAATACGGCCTATGCTTGAGTCTCTCCTTACATTGCAAATAGGTGCCTGTAGACACAATGGCTCTTGTTCAGAACCAGGCACGTTGATATTGTCTTAAATTAATGTCTGGAGCTGTTTAAAATCATGAGCTACACAAGACAAATATCTTAGACCAACTTTACAGTGCCTTCATAGAGGAGTAAACCATGTCAAGTTGATAATCAAAGGCATTGTGGTATTACTCTTGTCTTACGACTCTCAACTGGTGATGGCACTGATCCAATGCTGGGTATCTGTATTAGCCCAATATTAGCAGATGATGCCGAATCAGATATCAGATGAAACAAAAGTATTAACCCCATTTGTTACAGTAGCAAATTGCTTGTAGCCTCCATACAGTGACATAAAGCAAGTCATATTATAACACTGATAACCATCACATGGTAACAGTAAAGGTGATCTACACTATATTGCCAAAAGTATTCGGTCATCTGCCTTCACACACACATATGAACTTGAGTGACATCCCATTCTTAATCCATAGGGTTTAATATGATGTTGGCCCAACCCCTGCAGCTATAACAGCCTCAACTCTTCTGGGAAGGCTTTCCACAAGGTTTAGGATGTGTTTAATGTGTTTATGGGAAATTTTGATCATTCTTCCAGAAGCGCATTTGTGAGGTCAGATACTGATGTTGGATGAGAGGGCCTGGCTCGCAGTCTCCGCTCTAATTCATCCCAAAGGTATTCTATTGAGGTCAGGACTCTGTGGCCAGTCAAGTTCTTCCACACCAAACTCGCTCATCCATGTCTTTATGGATCTTGCTTTGTGCACTGGTGCGCAGTCATGTTGGAACCGGAAGAGGCCGTCCCCAAACTGTTCCCACAAAGTTGGGAGCATGAAATTGTCCAGAATCCCCTGGTCTGCTGAAGCATTAAGAGTTCCTTTCGCTGGAACTAAGGGGCCGAGCCCAACTCCTGAAAAACAACCCCACACCATAATCCCTCCACCAAACTTCACACTCGGCACAATGCAGACAGACTAGCACTGTTCTCCGGGGAACATCGGATTGCTAGACGGAGAAGTGTGATTCCTTACTCCAGAGAACACGCCTCCACTGCTCTAGAGTCCAAAGGCAGCGCTTTACACCACCGCTTTCGACGCTTTGCATTGCGCTTTGTGGACTTGCACAGGTGGCACCCTATCACGCTACCACGCTGGAAGTCACTGAGCTCCTGAGAGCGACCCATTCTTTCACTAATGTCTGTAGAAGCAGTTTGCATGGCTAGGTGATTGGGTTTATAGACCTGTGGCCATGGAAGTGATTGGAACACCTGAATTCAATGATTTGTATGGGTCAGCGAATACTTTTGGCAATATAGTGTAGTCAAGAGTGGGTAGTGCATGGTGTATAAACATATGCTCACTCCTTGTATCTACACTCAATGTCGATTTTATCAGCTCTACTTACTACATAGGTACACTATGTAGTTTGCATACTTTGTTAGTCCTCTTTTACCCAGTTCTTTAGTGCACCCCAACAGGACCACCACAGAGCAGGTATTTTGTGGGTGGTGGATCATTCACAGCACTGCAGTGACACTGAAGTGGTGGTGTGTTAGGGTGTGTAAGTTGTGTGTGGTGTGAGTGGATCAGACACAGCAGTGCTGCTGGAGTTCTCAGTGTCCCTGCTGGACTGAGAATAATGCACCAACCAAAAACATACAGCCAACAGTGTCGTGTGACCACTGATGAAGAACTAGAGAATGATTAGCACAAACTGTGCAGCAACGGATGAGCTATCATTTCTGAACCAAGTTAGAGGTGTTTAATAAAGTGGACAGTGAGTGGACACAGAGCCTAAAAACAGCAGCACTTCTGTGTCTGATCCACCCATACTAGCACAACACACACTAACACGCTATACACTATATGATAAGTACAGCTGATAAAATGGACAATGAGTGTAGATACAAGGGGGGTGTTCCTAATACGGTGCTCAGTGAGTGCATAAACATTCTAAACAATATTTCATGTAATTGCTTAGCCATTTTTAAAGAAAATAAACTGGCATTGAATGTTAGTTTTCAATATCGGTTAACAGAAAAGGTATAATAACAAAGTGGTATCATGCCATGGCTACTCTTAACCAGCCTCAGGGCTATTAGATACTGTTCACTGAATTCTTCTTTCGTTTTCTTTTTCAGCGGTTTAATACCATCTCCGACATGATCGAGAACCATCAAAAGAACGCACTTGTGCTGGTGGACATGCAAAGCAACACCAAAGACTCCACCAAGCTGAGGCATGCAGTGAAGCCATGAGAGCTCTTCACTGTTAGAAAACGTCTGAACTACCAGAATTCTACAGAACATCCCAGAACCACTATGGGAATGACAGTGCCGATGTCATGCATTCATGGCATGCTACTGTCCAACTTGCATCCAACCTTCTGACAGTGCTGGACTGAGGAAATACTGATCCAGCAGGGAAATGTTTTCCTGCAAAACCTGTGTCTAGATTAGTTAGACAACAGGCAAATGGTGTGTAATAGTGTGTAATGTATAAATACATGAAATGGATTCTTGGTATATTTTACCTCAAAAACAGAAAGGAGAATACTGTGTACCTCTGAGTCATAGTTTATTAGAACCACATCTTTCTAATAACAGAGGTTATTTTTGTAATGACATTTTAGCTTAAACTGTCCAGTGTATGTCTAGTGTACATATGGAACATTCAGATTTATGCTTGATTTTGTTCTACATATTTGGTTACTAAACACGCATCTGTCCTGCAACCTGTCCAGATGTATTTCTCATTATCAGACATCTGTTCAACAGCATTAAGTCTATACACAGCACGAGGACACATTATGTAACAGAAGCTTAAGGAAAGGCACTTGAGTACATTATTAGGAAACATTATTCACAGTTCTTCTTGCTTTACAAACATTTCCACCAGTGTTTTAATCTTAGAAAACAAAAACACAATATTTTAATCTTCTAGTCAGAGAAAAGAGCTGTCGAGTAAAAATAATGATTTTCAATTATTTCATCTGGCTTGGATCTGAGGTTACTCCACTGGAATTCAAACCTAAACGATCACATTCATAACTGCGGAACTGATCATGAAAAATGAGAAATTGTTCATTTCTATTGGCCTAATTCATTTGGCATATAAAAAAGTTCTCAGTGTAGCAGTAGGAGCTACAGCTCCATGAAGACTATAACAGAAAATATGATTTGGAATGGAGTTCAATCTTTGACAATACTGATGCCTTTTCAAATTAGGTATAAATAAAATCATTTTAGCTGCACCATGGGGAACCAAAAGGTCTGCAGCTACACCACTACTGCACAGGCAAAAGAAACACACACAAAAAAAACCCCACAAAAAACAAAACAAAACAAAAAAACACACACACACACACACACACAAACAGTGAGCACCCTCTGTGTACAAACGTCACAGGGTGCTAAGAATATGACAGTGTTTCAACTTAGTTGACAGCAAAGTGCCCTTGTCTCAAAATATCACAACACCTTGAAAGCTTTAGAACTGTGATAAACTCTTACGATCTCTTACATTCTATTTAGCAAAACATAAGCCTGTAGTTGAGACTGTCAATGCTATACAACAAACAGCCTATACCTCAAATTCAACTGCATTCAAAAGCTTTCCAATATGGCTGCCAGCAAAAACATGGTAACTGATGTATTTCTTATGCAGCTGAAAAACTACTTCAACCCAGAGGAATGTGAATGGCAATGCATTTCCTGACAAAAAGAACAAACAATGGAAGACAGAAAACAAGCATACTTGTTCAAAACCAGTAAGCATTTAAAGGACATGTCTGAAGTCAGTGCATTAATGCTAGAAATAAAGATGCACTGTAGCCATAAAGATACATCATATATGCCAGTTATGTACAGTAGTTTCACATTCAATACTTCAATATAAACAGTGTCCTAAGTTGGAAGAAAACCATTCAAGCTGGTCAAACTATAAAGTACTCAAAGAGATTGTCCTGCCTTTAGTTCAATGAAAGAAATTCTATTTGGTATTCAAATATGGGCAAAGCAATACAGGCAAATGATCTCCACTTAGCAGTCACAATATCACTAAAGCTACAGCAGTGTAAAGATTTTGGTCAGACCACACTGGGGGTAAAAGGACTTATTGATCCTCTATTCATACAAATAATGCACGGTGCTTTTCACAGTGAGACGTTGCTAAAAAGAAAATAAATAAATAAATAAATAACGCTGTTTTTGTTGGCCCAATGTCCCTGAGATGTTTTACCAACTCATCAAATTGTAGGCTATAGCTCCAAACCCTGAATGACATTAGGTAACCTGTCTTGCAAGCCCTGAGATCTGCACAAATACAAACAGACTGGCTGTTTATTCAAAACCCTCCGAAGCCTGTGCTGCCAATGAAAAGCTTCAGTAAAATACAGTCTTTTCATCAAGCAATGCCTGTGCATCACAGTTTCAGTGTCGCAACAAAAGCTCAATGGAAGTATGGCTGAATAGGGCTATTACGTTGCCCTTCACTGTTGAATAGTTTGTTCCAGTCTCGAGTGGCCTCCATAAGATGTCTCTGACCATGACCTACCCACGCTTCCTGGTTTTTAAAGAGCCGACCACAAAACCAGCACCTGAAGGTTGACTGGTACCTGTCCGTCTTAGAGGCTGAAGGTGTCACCTTATACTTATTACCACATAACCTCTTCAGCTTTAGTTTCAATATGAACCTTTCTTTGACTGTCTCTTGCGGCCATGCTCTTCTGTAGTGAGAAGATCGGCAGTTAGCTCCAAGCGTTTTCCGGAATGTGTCACAGTTGAGCTCTGAAAGGGCTTTCAGGGTTCCCTGAGACAGTACTACCTTCTGCACTGCCCCCTTATGCTTATGAACTACTTTCATAATGTTCACCACTTCTGGAATATCCGTGTCTGGATGATTGAGAACTATAACAGGCTGGTTTAGGCGTGGAACTTTTATAGGCTGTGAGGAACAAACAGGCAAGAGCCTTAAGGTCCTTTCAACTGCTTGAGGAATTGGTTCCCAGTAAGGGATGGACGGTGGTGGGTCATTTTCTCGAGAATTTTGGACCAACTGCTTCCTGAATTTAGAGATGGGCCGCTGGGCGTCTTTTGTTGTCTGCTCTCCTTGTCTCTTCCTTTTCATAGCAGGAGCATTTGCTGCTGGCAGGCACACACTGGCTTGTGTAGAAGTCTTCTCAGTAGCTGCTGTTGCTGCCTCTGGTGTGGCTTTGGATGACTGCACTTGTTGGGTAGACAGGCTACCTAGTCTGTCTGACTGGTGTGTAATACCTGTAAACATATCAGAAATGCAGAAAAAAAGCTATATAAGAGGTATGACAAAAACTAGCTCCCCATTACAGTAAGTCAGGCAATCAAAATGGCTTACAACTGTTACATTAGAGACTATTTGATGTCAACGTTGTTAAACAAAAATTAAACATCTCTGCACAGGTCAATGCATAGTAAATTGCTCTTAACTCCTCAATTTTCCTCCATAACACAATGCTGTCTTTTGCACAATCCCTAGTAATTCTCTACAACTTTCCCTGGCTATAGAACACTGTGAAGGTATTTTTAATTACTTATGGCACACTGTCCCACTTAAGTCTTTTAGGGATAGGCATGTACAATAATATCAGAATCATAACAGATACTTAGGTTTGAATGTTTCTACGCTGATGTTTGATGATATTTATATTGAAGGGCATAATCATATTATGTTGACCAGAGTGTTCAGGGGTCTCTGGGTTACTGTGCTAAAATAACTGCATTTTATTTAGTTTACTGTATATGTAACCTTATACAAATAAATGTATAATGTAAATGTACTCTATTTCACCATTTAGTGTTTAACGGCCATGGCTTCAGCATCTGCACTTACGTCCAAGAAAAACAAAAGTGCATCCCTCCTATTTTTAAGTCAAATTTTCAAAATGATTCATCATATGAACTGGTAACACTGCATTAAAATATTTAGTAAAATAAAATGAAATATGCCGGTAAAATATAAGAAAGTCTCACAACCTAAAAAAGGCTATAAATTATGTTTTTGCATGAATCCAAGCAGAAAGAAAAATAACTGTGCAAGATCATTGAAGACAAAAGCTCATTAAATATCATGCAACTCTTGTGTTATAAATATGAAATTATTGCTTACCTCTAGATGTAACTTCAGGGTCGTCGAGCAAATGGTTAATGGTGGTAACAGGGAGCTCTTCTAGTGTCTGATACAGGTCTGGATTATGGCAAGAGTCTCCTAGTGATAATATTGCTAAGTAATTAGGCTCCTCTACAGTTTCAGCTGTACAGCTCTGCTCTAAGGGGACAGAAGTATCCCTGGGGTCTACATTGTTTGTGTACTCATCACCACTGTCTTGGAATAACAAGCCCCCATCTTCACCTGGGGAATTAGGTTCAGTAGTATGTTTTCGCAAAGAAACAGCTGTTGGATGAACAGTATTTGGTGGAAAAGTGGCTTCCTTCTCTTGATTTGTGGGACAGCATGAAACCCTGGACGGCATTTTCTCCACTTTCTGCTCGTTCAAGTGAAGTAGAGGCGACAGCATTACTGGGGAGTATTCCAGAGTTTTCTTAATCATGTTGTTTAGGTCCCCATTGGAGCTTCCGTCTACCTCAGACGTCAAGAGCTGGGACCGTAATCCCTCTTCCAAACTGTCGAAATCAGATGGAATACCGGAAGCCAAATCTTTATGACAACCTGAACCAGTTTGGCTTGTGGTAAGCTCAGGACGGTTTTCTGTTAAATTATCTTTTGCTTTTACCTGAGAATCTTTATGCTTTGTTGTCTCTTCTACTTCCTGTATGTTTGCATGGAGAGTTTGGATATCCACCTCTCTGAGAGAACTTATTTCCACTGATACATTAGCCACAACTTCACTGAGGTGATGTGTGTTGTGTGAGTCAGACATTACATCAGGAGACATCAACTGTTTTTCCGTGTTCTTCTGATTTGCTACATTAAAATCTTCCTCTGTTCCTGAGACAGCGAGTTGTGGAGATGCACTAGAAATGTCAGTACATGCACCACTGCCTTTGTTAGAGTCATTTTCAGTGTTATCTACCTGAGGTGCATCCTCTATTGAATCTTCAGGTTGCTTTTCACTCAGTTTTCTTGATTGGCCAGAACTTGAGGTAGCGTCACAAAAGAGAAACAAGGAATTTTTAGTGATCGTGTTGTTCAGTTCAGGACATGTTTGATCACTGGGTTTCTCAATTGGAAATCCTGATCCTATATAACTGAATTCAACAGGGGTTAAACTGGGAGATAATTTTCCCATGTCTGGAGAAACCTCTGACTTAGCTGATGGTATGACTTTAAGGATAAGATGTTTTTTCCCATCCACCATCTTGAAACCAACCACCTTTGTAATGCAATCGGGAGGGACTGAAATATTATTTCTTTCCATCAGACTCGACAGTTTATTCAGCCCAGAATTCCTAAATCCAGGGAAAGGTATGCTGTATTGCTTTATTTTGGACTGTAATGGCAAGGATTCAGTACAAGACTGAGATGCAAGTTCTGATTCACCTTTTAGATTGACTGGCCATTTCTTTCCACTGTTTACTGTCCTCTCCAGAAACTGTTGGGTCTCCTCTAAGGTCCTGGCTGGATTTAGAAGTACGCCATTTTCATCAAGCAAACCTGCAGCTGAGAAAGGCAGAAATCCTGAGGATGGCCACTGAGTTTCTGTTTTTTTAAGCAGGACTTTTAAGTCTGGTGTGTTAATACTGTGATGCTTTGGGAGATCTTCTTTCTTTTTCCACCAGTTCTTTCTTCTCCAACCCTTACGGCAGTCAGTAGCCATGGGCTTTATAAGCTCCTCTTCCTGTGTTGCTACCTTGGCAGCAGCCTTATGATTCCCGTTCAGTTCACCATTGACAGGTTTAATGCTTGATTTTTCAGTGCTATCTGTGGGTGACTCAGTGGTGGTTGGACAAGAGTGATACACAAAACTCGTTAGGTCTTTTGTGGAAAAACTGCATTTTCCACAGTGGTACTGTCCTTTTAGGCTGTGCTGAGTATTACAGTGTTTTCTGATTTGGGATAGAGTTTGTAAGACATTGTCATTACAAATCTCACACGTGAGTCTACACTGCCTGTGCTTCATGCGATGCTGCTGGAGAATAGTGAACTGAGGGGTAGCGAAACTGCACATGTCACAAGGAAAAGTTGGTGGGTCTCCTTTTCCTCCATGAAAGACACTGAAGTGGTTTAACAAACCATTTGGACTAAACATTGTGTTGTCCTTGCAGTCAGTGCAACTGAATGTGAGCTTGTTGCTAGACAAGTTGACAAGTTGGCGAGTCTGGTGTTCATTTTGGGACGGGATCTCAGGTGGTTTTATAACCACCTTCTCCTCTTCAGTCGTACTTTTCACCTTCTCCTTTTCAGTAGTACTTTTCACAGTGAGAGATGAAGCTGAGGATTTCCTGAGTCGTAGGCGCCTATACCAGTTGCCTCTTTCATTATCAACACCTTGTTTAGCATCTTCAGGATGGCTGCTTGGGTTGGTATGTTCCACTTCCATGTTCAATTCACAGACCCCTATAAAACACAAACACAGATGTAATTATCAGTTTAGTTAATTAAAGCATGACAATTATCATTAAGTTTGTGGTATTATAATCAAACAGCTAATTAGGACAGTCACAGTTATGGGTACCATAATATTGTATCATAACATATCAAGTTCCTAAGTGAGAAATGCAATAAAGCTCTAGAAATCAAGGTAAAATTATTTATAATGCATTTCCAAAACAATAAAACATGAATATTACAGTCCCAAAAACTGTATGAAAAAGCCTGAAATTTTGAAAAACATCCAAACAGACCGAAGTGGAAAATTCAGAATAGTGCTAAAGCCAAAGGATTTATCAAGCAAACAATGACAAATCCAGCCGTAAGTCACACAATTCTATTCCACCTGATCTTATTTCTTGGTATATAGTGAAAAATAAAACAACCAACTATTGTTGCGCTTACGCCAAATATTTCGCACACAACCCTATACAAACCCTATACCAGACAAGTGGCCATCTAGTATAAAGCAACTGTGATTTTCTTAACATTTAGCATGAGCAGTCGGACACTGGCCCACGAGTGGTCCGATCGTGGTTAGTAACTTTTTTAAGCTGTTTTTGACATTCTGAAGTACCTAATTCAAAACTCAACTGAAAAATGGCTCTGCACAATGTGTTCTCAGAACAGGTGCATTTGCATTCCCAGATGTTCCCAGGTGATACAAAGTTAAGCATAGCTTCTTTAAATTTCCAGTTCCATCATGATGCAAAAGCTATATTCTGGGCCACTTAAGGTGGAACTTGAAACTTTAGCTTTGTAAAAATGAACATTGGAGTGATGTCGGGGGGCACAGATATTTAAACTCTCACTGTTTGTCCCGCCTGGCATCTCTGAGCCGCTAACACGGGCAACAAAAGTCAGCGAATGGCTGTAAATATAACTCTACTTAAAGCAAAAACTGAGCTGAGTCTCTAGATCCTGCATATTTCGAAGCAGCCAGTAATTACAATAACCTACTAAAGTCATCTGAAGTATCTGCACATAACTGTAGTGGACAATTTCATTCATATTATTTTTTTCCCAAAGTTCATAAAACCACATAACATTTGCAAAGACAGAAGTCATCTGTTCTTATGTATTTAGTGATAAAGAAATTTACAGATGGACATCACTAGTTTGACTACAACCTTCTGTAAAGGTAATGTAATTAGTTAAGTATAATATTTCCAAAGCCTAATTACCATTATGTTATTACTCAGGGGGAGGCAAACAATGGTTTAACTAGCCAATTAGTGATCAACATGGCATATTTATATAGTAGCATCACACTTTAGCAACGGAAATACCCACTTTTGTGCAAAAACCTTCAAGGGTTGTTTCAGAAATTCCCCCAGGAGCCGTAGGCTGGGGGGCTCTACTGTCTGTACTAACCCAATCGAAGGTAATACATTCCGCATCTTTACATTAACAAGTCAGAGTTTAGCAGCAGAACTGCACACTGTTGCACAAAGACGACTGAGGGTCTGGTTCAGAAATGCCCCCAGAGGCTGGGGCTGTACATAAGGGTGACTGAACCGACCTCAGTCTTTAACCGGTGGCTACAACGTCTTTATTACAAAGCAACCTTCGTTTAAACGAAGTCAGCCAACGTTAACACTCCTCGGAAGCAAAGCCAGAAGAAAGATGTAGACTCACTGAGTGATATCCACCTGTGAAGTGTCAGCAGTCAGGTTCGACTTTATCAGTCTTCCTGACATCTAAACGGAGCTAACACCACACACGTCTTTATTTTCTTACTTTCTCCAGTTCTCCAGTTTACAGTTTACACAACCGGACAAAACGGCTCGTTACCCGCTTAGCTCGCTAGCAGACATCATCATCAACAACAACAACAACAACAGCAAACCACTGTTTGTACCTGTAGTGAAGTAGCACAAGTGCAGAGATAGCCTGCACTTTGCACCATGCTGAAATAAAGGCGACAATTCTCAACTTTAAACATCAGGAAACAAGTTTCAGATAACTAAACTCCATATGGTGCAAATTCCCACGACATGCTCTTATTCCCCGACCTTTTTCACTCGGCTAGGCTCCTCTGGGGCTTATGTAAAATTAGCCTAACGTACGTGTTGCCGCTTCGAGTTTAGCTACTCATACACCAACTTCCAGCTCCTGTTTTTACCCAGCGGCTCAAACCAAACACAACTTCAATTAAACCCACACAAGTTAGACAAGCATTCGCATTTTCACTTGAAGAGTATGTCCAAGCAAAACGGGAGCACAAAACTTCTGCTTCAAACGGACTTACGCGCTGTTACGTCCTCATAGTGAAACCTAGTTTGGTCAACAGCGGATGGCAGCCATGACACTTCAATCCGGGGACGCTGTGAAAGCTGTAAACCCACAGAGACAGCAAGGAAAGCGGATAACGACAGATTACCACCACGTCGCTTCAGGGAGACAGACAGCCGTGTCCGTGCATTGTCCGGTCGCTTTGGTTTGCGGGGGCTTTTTTTTTACAGCGCCGACACGGGGCGCAGGTAGCCTGCAACTCTACTGCGGTGCCCTTATTTTACACGGCACGTGTTTCCTCTTTAGAGCTTCTATCAACCGTTTATAACAGTCATATTAACTCATTCAGCTGGCGTTACAGCGGCAAAGAGCTGCCAGAATCCAGCCTTTCAAATACGACCAGATCAGTTTACTGTACTGAATTTGAAAGAGCAACAACAGTAAAACTACAGAATTAGAACAATTCTCTCTTTTATGGAGTGCAGTTAAGGTGTGCAGGCCTATTAATGGCTGATTTGAATTTGCATACACACACACTTTGCAGTTTTACAATTACAGACAATAGTTTGTTTCTCTTAATACTGTTACCCTGCTCTTCAATGGTCAGGACCCCACAGGACCACCACAAAGCAGGTAGCAGGATCATTCACAGCACTGCTGTGACGCTGGTGTGGTGGTGGTGCATTAGTGTGTGTTGTGCTGGTGTGAGTGGATCAGACACTGCAGAGCTGCTGGAGATTTAAAATACCTCAGTGTCACCAACAACCAACAAAACATATCCAGCCAAAAGGCCTAGAGGATGACTTACACAAACTGTGCGGGCAACAGATGAGCTCTCATCTTTGTAATGTCTCTGATTTTATATGTACAAAGTGGACCAACAAGGTGTGTCTAGTAGAACGGACAGTAAGTGGACACAGTGTTTAAAATATATATATATTTTCAACAGGTGGAGGAACCAATGATATTATCATGTTTCATCACCACCTACCACCACCCCCACCTATCTTTGAGCAAAAATTCTTAGCTCAAACCCTACTACCAATACCAAAATACACAGCAGTTTGGCAGAAAAGGCATCATTATTCTTGAACAAAATGATGCACAGAGTGGATATCAACCACTGCACCCACAGGAAATGAGATGATCTGTGACTAATTGGATGTATATTATCGTGACTTTGTGAACTAAAATGATCTTTTATTAACCACATGTGGCTGGTAAATGTGTATCTTGCGTTAGGCTGTGTACTTGTTGCCATTTTGATCAAGGATGTAGGACCGCTCTCAGGCCTCTTCACTCACCTAGTCATTTTCTGTGTACCTGATACAGAGTTTGTCCAAGCATTAAGTTACATGTGCAAAAGATGAAATCCATAAAACAACGTATTTCCAAAACAGAAACTGAATGTGTTGCACAATATAACAGAAAAAATAATTAAATACAGAAGATACTAACAACAAAGTTGCATGCTGCTACCAAAGGTGTACCATCATCTGCCCCATCCCAGCAGTCTAAATTACTCCACTTTCCCAACACGACTCTTTCTAAGCTCAGCAGCTGCTGCTGGCTTCTTAGGAGTATATTGAACTGAGAGAAGATCTCAAAACATTATGCTTGAGCTGTTGTGAATCCAGATACAGAATCCACATAAAGGCCTAAGCCTGAGGTATTACAGCACTGAGGTATTACAGAGTGTCAAAGAGTAGTTCAAAAATGAATTATTTTGAGGAGATGAGCTAGAAGGGTGCATCGTTCTACAGAAATGTACAGAGTTGGAACTGTAGTGAAGTGGTACTGATAGGAATCAAACATCTTAAGAGTTTAATGCCTCTTATTTACCTCCCAGAAAGTTATAACATCTATCACTATCATCAGTGTCACATACAGTATAACACAACTCAGAAGACACATGTAGGTTGAATGGTGGTTTTGGATGGTAAAAGAATTAGCGCAATAACAACAATAACCCTGGTTCCAATAACCACCACTGTAAAGAAGTTACACCACTGTAAAAGTAACTTGGCAAATTTCTCTACAAGGAATTCTTAAACACCAAACTGCTCTGAAGGACTCTCTTTACATCTCAATGAATGAATCATACAGGACATTTTTAAAAACTGATGGAATTCCTGCTTTTTAGACCACAGTAGCACTCTTAGTTTAATATAATAACAATACATGCACACCATTTAATAATCATTTACAAATACATGGTATATGTACTATGTACATTAAAAAGAGGGTTTTGTACTTAGAGAATAACAGGAAATATTACTTTGTATGTTTTTAACAATAAACAGACATTTTATTTGTATTTATTTATTGTTTTATATAAGATGTAAAAGTAAAATAAAAGTAAATTGTGCAGCTTGGGCTGAATGTTGTTGTATATTAATAACATCATTAAAAAGAAAGAATTCAAATATGAATCACAAGAAAAAAACACATTTGTAAGACACAAGTTGATGTTAAAATGACGTTTCTATGAATGAATGAATGAGTAATCGTTACATTTAAAGAAAAGTCTCTGAAGTAATAAGTCAGCAAAAGCAGTAAAAGTTTCCTCACTTTGCCTGCTGCTCCTGTGTTGTGGCGCTGTAGAAGAGGACGCAGTGGCGTCGCTGCAAGTTTATTTCTGATTGGACGGTCTCTGTAGTTCGCCGGCTGTAAGGAGCGATCTGATTGGCGGAAGGCGTCCAAAGTTCCTGAGCCGTGTTTCCTATTGTTATTGTACTCAGATGTTTCACGAACAGAACCTGTGGTGCTTTTCAGTTTCTTCTCTCACAGCTTTGTTGTGAATGATAAACTGATTACGAGTTACTCATTTGGGATCTGTGGTCTGTATGCAGGTTTCGTTGTTCGGGGGTGAGTACCACACACAAGTTGAAGCAGTCCGGTTCTCAGGAGTAAAATCTGGTTTAAATGGCCTTCAGTCACATCTGAACAACAGATCCACGTTTCAGATCACAGCTTGACATGTAGTTTGGGATGTATCTTTACTCGCTTTAGTTATGTGGCCACTTTTCGAGATGACAGCCTAACGGGAATGATTTGTGTGATCTCAGCCAGTTGCCTAACCTTTTCTGTGTAGTTAACTGAGCTCGGTGTTGACTCGTTAAGGCAGGCTAAATTAGCAGCTCTTGATTGAGGACACCATTGGACACAGACTGAGCCAATAGGCGATAATCAGCATGGCTCATACAGGGTCTCTTACTTTCAGGCGCACGCAGGATCAGCTTAGAATCGGAGTGACCTTTGCAATTATACGAGTTGTCACTTACACCTTTGTAGTAGTTTGCATGGGAGCTAAATGTCCAGTTTAAAATTGAGTCGGTGTGCATACACTGCATTGTTAACCAAGATCTCTACTTAAGAAGGCACCCCGACACGTTTCATCCAATGGAGCTGGAGGGCCAATGGTGGAAAGGAGAACTTGCTGGAGATATATACCATGCTCTACGTTACAAGGTTTGTGTCTTTAGGTTGATTTTGTATTCATTTATGCATGCCCAGAAATGTGTTAACTGGCTCAACCATTGATATGCAACTGAACCTGCCTTAGTCTGCATGCATTTGCAGAATTCAGAAAGGTATCGTGATGGTGTTTCCTTTCCTTTAAGGAGCTGAGGTTGCCTGTCTACAAAGGTCAGTCCCCCCAGCTCAACCTCAGGCGCTACTTTGCAGACCTCATAGCTATAGTGAGCAATCGATTCCGGCTGTGCCCATCTGCCAGGCACTTAGCTGTTTACCTGCTGGATCTTTTCATGGACCGCTATGACATCTCTGTGCAGCAGCTTCACTTGGTGGCCCTTTCCTGCCTGCTTTTGGCTAGTAAGTTGCTTGGCTAGTCTTGATTTCCCCCACGTTTCTTTCCTCTCTGGGGTTGTGCTGTTTACTCTTCTTTATGTTAGAAGGTTTGTACATGCTTCTATGTGCCTGTTTAAGCTAGATGTCAGGTGACTCTGCTTCTGCTGCTTTTATATTGGATATACAGTATTTATATGAAATATTTTATTATATGTATGTATGTGTGTGTGTGTGTATGTATGTATGTATGTATGTATGTATGTATGTATGTATGTATGTATGTATGTATGTATGTATGTGTGTATATATATACATGTCTTCTAACCTCCTTTTTAACTCCAGGTAAATTTGAGGAGCGAGAGGACCGAGTGCCAAAGCTAGAGACTCTTAACAGCCTTGGTTGTATGAGCTCCATGAACTTGGTGCTGACCAAACAAGGTTTACTCCACATGGAGCTGCTACTACTAGAGACCTTTCATTGGAATCTATACCTGCCTACTGCAGCCCACTTCATAGAGTACTACCTGTCCATCGCTGTCAGTGAGACAGACCTACATGATGGCTGGCCAATGGTGTGCTTGGAGAAAACCGTGCTGTACATGACCAAATATGCAGACTACTTTCTGGAGGTCTCGTTACAAGGTAAAGGAGAGGGTTTATTTTTTAATTCTCCTTTAATTTAAAACCGCAGTGTGGGCACCCTTTAAGTGCCATTAAATGTAGTCTACAATAAATGATTCTGGACTCTAGACAGGGCCTCCTGACTTCAATTAGTGAACTAGAGAGTGGCCAATTGTCTATAAAGAATACATTGCTTTTTCTTCTTTAGACCATGCATTTCTGAGATTTGCCCCATCACTGGTAGCTGCTGCCTGCGTGGCCTCATCTCGAATCATCCTTCGCCTGTCCCCAACCTGGCCATCACGCCTACAGCGTCTCACCGCCTACACTTGGGAGCAACTACTGCCCTGTGTAGAGAAACTGCTAAAGTGAGTGGCTGCACAGTGGGCTTGCTGTAATTTTTCTTGCTGTGTAAAAAGGATGCTGTTATTCTAATATCAAAGTAACAATGTATACTGCAATATCCCGGAAGTGCCTGTGCTAAACGGTGGTGTCCTTGTATTCTTGCATGTTCTTATTATTGCACTCTGACTACAAACTTTAATGTTATGCTTACAGAGCCCATGACAGTGATGTAAAGGAAGCCAACAAGCAGAAATGCCAGCTGCAGCAGCCCAGTCTGCAGCCAGGCCAGGCTGTGTATCCCACTCAGAGCCAGAATGCCACTATAACCCAGTACATCCACAGACCTGCCCTACAGTATACCCAGCAGAGCTGCCAGCCTGTACTGGTCTCGGCACATGGCCCGAGCGCCTACTTGACTCACGCTGCCCCACTGCAGGCCTCTAGTGGCTCTTCACATGGGCAACCACAGCCTCAGACCATTTCTGTACCACTGGACACTAAGATGAACATGCCAAACAGGCCTTACCAGGTGACCTCAGTTTACTCATGCGCAGCACCTTGCTTCGACAGATGATAATGACAGACAGATGCGTGTGATGAACAGATGAGTTACAAACGAGACTGTGTGTGTTTGAATACACAGAATACACAGCACACTAAACAAGACAAACACCGTCCAGTGTTGGACCACCTAAGCTGCTGAATGACTTTTTAAAAAAAAGTATATATATTGTGGTAAAAATGAAAAAGTTGTTAAATAGTATAAGGACTAAAATATGAGGTGCAAAGTGATCAGGATGTGCAATACTGTAAGCCTTGCCTGTTTCATCCACTGATTCCTTCCTTTTGAATTTTTCTTTCTTTTTGTTACATGAAAACAGTGTTATTTTTGTGTATGCTTGCCAATGAAGCAAACGGAGAGAAGCAACTATGGAAAATGATGCTGTGATTTTTATCGTCAGCAAGCTCTTGACAGTGTTAATTTCAGCCAAGCTACCTCAGAAGTGTTGAATGTAAACTATTAGCTTGTGAGATTACAGATGCACTTTGGTACGGAACATTTTAAAATAAAATGCAACATGTTTGTTGTACTACTTTTGTTTTTTTCATGTCTCATTTGTCAAGCAGTTCCTTTGAAGCCCGAGCACATACACCATTTAATATGTATGGATTTATAAGCTGTCATGAAGTTTCTTTTACTGAAATGATTGAAGACCAAGGTTTCCGCTTGAGAACTACTGCTAATAGGTAAGGCAGTATGAATTAAACTGTTCTATTGCAAACTCCCTGTGATTCTTCACTGTATGTTATGGTTTCTTCCATATTTATTTCTTGCTGAGACACATGCTGAATAATGTCCTACCAAATTTAGGATCTGGAAACACATGCTATGTATATCTTTTGCTCCCACAAATGAGTCAGCAAAAGCTTTCAGCTGTGTGATTAAAGACATGAGCTTGATTCAAGGAAACAGTGAGACCCTAGTCTGGTTCCTGTATAATCTTCCGTATAAACAAAACTCTTTCTCTGGTGCTGAACACGGCCAAAACCTAGTTATGAATCAATAGTCACCAACTGATCAGGAGTCTCAGTGGTCATGATAAATAAGGTGGTTCCTTCCTGGCGTCTTACCGGCATGGCCAGGAAGACCCACTCAGAGAGGAATGTCATTGGGACAGGCCTCAGTTTGGAGAACTGTGCCAGGAACCTCTATTTGTGGGCTTTCATGTTCCAGGCAGCTTTATATCAACAAAGGTCATGTCAGCATTCATGTTGTGAATGATGCATCGGGTTATCATAAACAATTGACCATATGTATCTTCCAACATGTGTGCAAACAGTTTATTTCATCTTGATCTCTGTCAACCTCTGTATCTTATCATTTGTTACCACAGACCAGTAGTTCTCAGTCCTGCTTCCTTACTCTCCTGTCTGTTCCCAGCACATGTGTTGCGACTAATGAACTAATTAACAAGTCATTTCTGAGGCTGGAGTGGGCAGGGGAGGGGAAAGAAGCATGGCGTTATTGGTTAATATTATTTTTTATCCCCTGGTGCATGATGTCATCAAAACTCAGAAGGTGTTTTAGACGTGGACAAAACTTGTTACATTCTGATGAAAGACATTACCAACTGTGTTTATTTGACTTTAGGTTGAGGTAATAGATCAAATTGCCCGAGTTTTCCGGAAAGCACCATACATCTCTTTTGTATTACCATGATGCAAACAAAAAGAGGGTCCAGCTCAATGTTTAGGACTCAAATCAACACTATACTGATGAGGATAAGATGACAATAGGAGGTAATTTACTAACACCCTCCAAAAACACTTTCTCCACCAAGAATTGGCTGAGTTCTCTTCGAATACTCTTTCATCACACTTGCAGTCATCTTATTCATCCACTCAGGGAAGGAATCTGAAGCACAACCAATATTAGAAAACACTGTATTCTACTGCATGTTGCATGTAATTCTAAATTCCACCAGTGAGGGCTCCAAATCCCTAAAACGTACATGGTGTAACTTTACCAGATATACTTTGGGTGACCCAGTAACACAGTGAGTAGCACTGTCACCTCCCAATAAGAAGGGCCTGGGTTCAATTCCCTGCTGGGCTGTCTGGGATCCTTTCTGTATGGAGTTTGCATGTTCTCCTCGTGTCTGCATGAGTATACTTCCCACAGCCCAAAGACATGCTGGCATGTGAAATGGAGATGCTAAATTGCCCCGTAGGTGTGAGTCAAAGTGTGTGTCTGCCCTGTGATGGACTGGCAGCCTGTCCAGGGTGTTCCCTGCTTTCAGCTCAGTGAGTGCTGGGATAGGCTGTAGCCACCCATTGTAAGTAGCTCACAAGATGAATAAATGATATTCCCTTTTCTTTTTTTAGTTAATTTTTGTAAGGAATTTGCTCCTGCCCCCATAGCAAACATTCCTAGAAATAAGTATATTAATGTTAAAATAAGCTTACAATAATCTCAAGATGAGAAATAAGATATCTCAAGTAGACAACTTTACTTGCCAGGATATCATTTACTGCAATGTATAAAGTTACTGTTCCCATGCTCATGTCTCTTGTCTGTATCGTATATGATATACACTGATTTATTTCGTCTCCAATCTATCAAATTATAAATACTGACTCACATTCTGGATGCTGCTTATTCAAATGAAGCATTTGGATGAGTAGAGCTGATCTTTGGGCAGCACTACCCATCTGTAAAATGTGCATGTGTGTGTTTCTTCACCTGGTACTCACTGAAAGAGTGCAGCAGTGTGAGCCTGGGAAGAAAGGGAGCAAGCTGGAAACATTTACATTTATATTTACATTTATGGCCTTTAACTGACGCTCTTATCCAGACCAACTTATAAGGGTGCTTTGTTGTCCACACAGACACCTTATCCTTGCTAGTACAAAAAGATTAGAGTCCAAACTACCCTTGAGCTCAGAGACTGCCTGAAACAAAAACTAGTGCTAATACACAGAAAGATAAATGCAGAACGTGCAATACAATACATTTCTATAAGTACTAGATAAGTGTTCACTTTATAAAGAGATGGGTTTTCAGTTTGCACTTGAAGATTGTGAGTTCATTCCACCACCTGAGGGCCAGAGGGACAGAGAAGAGTTTTGGCTCTTCAGTTTAAGAGGACTTGAAGGATACAGCAGTGGACGTTCCAGTGGGTTGGGAGCAAATTCCTCCAGCATATTGAACATCCCTTCAGCCTGAACTCTAGTCTTAACAAGAGTTAAGAAATGCTTCTGTCAATATTTGCTTTATTGTTCTCTCTCAACTGTGGATTAAAAACATGCAGAAGGTAGAATGAATCACACGCTCAAACATCAGTGGCTGAATCATCTCATTTTCACCTCTGATTAGAAAAAAAAATCACATTTTTTTTGTCAGTATGCATCACTAACTCCCCCACAGGACCACCACAGAACAGGTATTATGTGGGTGGTGGATTATTCTCAGCACTGCAGTGACACTGATGTGGTGGTGGTGTGTTAGTGTGTGTTGCGCTGGTACGAGTGGATCAGACACAGCTGTGTCACTGCTGGACTGAGAATCATCCGCCAACCAAAACTATCTAGCCGACAGTGTCCTGTGGGCAGCATCCTGGGACCACTGATGAAGGACTAGAGGATGACCAACACAAACTGTGCAGCTACAAATGAGCTATCGCCTCTGACTTTACATCTACAAGGTGGACCAGCAAGGTGGTAGTGTATAATAGAGTGGACAGTGAGTTAAACACTCCAGCAGCACTGCAGTATTGAGAATGAGAATTCACCACCCAAACAATACCTGCTCTGTGGATGTCCTGTGGGGGTCTTGGTCATTGAAGAACAGTGTGAAAGAGGAATAACAAAGTATGCAGAGAATCAGATGAACTACAGTCTGTAAATGTAAAACTACAAAGTGCCCCTATATGGTAAGTAGAGCTGATTAAATAGACAATGAGTGTAGATACAATGAGGTGTATATAATGAAGTGGCCAGATGGTGTATATTTAAATATCTGTATTATATTTATAGTATATAGTTTTTACACTGCAAAAATTATATTAAATTTAAGTTATTTCAAGTTGGGTTTTTTTGTGTCTGATGGGATTCATAGATTGAGAAGAGGTGATACAGTGCAGTGAATGTCTCATTCGATGTGTGTAAAATGGCTCCAAAGCAGATGTTAATGACTGGTAAAAGGAGTGATTGCGTTTGGGTGTGCCAAAGGCCATAGTGTGAAGGAAGTAGCTGAATTTGCAGGTGTATGGAAGTGTACAGTCATACGTGTCTACCAGCAGTGGTAAAAATCCCAGTCTACAGGAAATTCTCCTCAGGAAAGGCATCCATCAAATCTGGCTGAACTGCGCAATTCTTTGATGCAAGAGTGTCTGAACATTGATGTGGTCTACATCCAGAAGCTTGTCCAGTCCATGCCAAATTGAATCACAGCTGTTATTCGGGCTTGTGGAGGTATTACATACTATTAGGTATGTTTCAGTCACAGGTGACTGCATTTTTGTCCAGTAAGCTTTGGAGCTATAGAAATACTTTCTTGTTGAACTTTGAAAACTGCATCACAAGTTAAGCTTTGATCGAGGATGAATTCCTCCCTCCAGTTTGGAGTGGGTTCTGGCTCAGGTTTAGTTGCACGTGTCATACCTTGGAGGCTGAACATAGTAGTAACACCATCAATGCTGCTTTTGTTTCTGAATCCACTTCATTCAGGTATATAGGTGTGTTTATGTAAACAATGTCCAACAGATCAAACAATAAATGATCAATACGTTTAAAGTCTACAGTTGTTTAAGTTTCATAATAAGTTATGAGTTTAAAATAGTTACATTCTTCAAGATCAATCTCCAGTCTGCCTCATTTTTAAACACTTAAAAATTGGATTCCTCTGAGAACATAATTTCAATTTTGCACTATGCATTTCATAAATTATGCTGCCCACATAAACCGAAGTAATGGAAATGTGGAACTTACAGTCTATTTTATGGACTCTGTTACTGTCCAGCTTAAAATGGCCAGAGGAGCAGCTCACTATTCAGACAGTGCCTGACTGAATCCAAATGCTGGCCTGAATAGCTGGAATTGGTTCAATAACATATTTTAGGCTTGTGCCTTTATTACTTATTTACCTTTATTATTTATTACTTTCAACTAAAATCCTTTTGCTGACCCTTTACTTTAATTATGTTGATTTTCTTATAATAAATTATTGAGCATTCCATTTGATCACTAACAAAACAATCATAACTTTACCAAAACTTCACCAAATGATTCTGACTTTTTTATACAAAACAGTGGGATCTAATTGCTCACCATGTGGCCATGAGGGTCAGGGATGCAGTCTCACTTCCTGTTCTAAAATGCAGGGGTGTGGCTAAAATAACTAGGTAAAATGGCCAGGAAGCCGGCAGGTCAGCTCCAAATACATTGTTTCTAGTACTGAAAGATACACAGACCCCCTAGCGTCCCCTGCAACCCACCACAGAATGTCATATCCAACATAATACCCACACAGTCACGACTATTTACTAGAATTAAATTCCCTCTTACTGTGATCCTTCACATGTCCATGAACGCATGAAAAAATAGTGGCATGTTACAATGTCTGCAGTCTGAATACCTAATTGTTTTAATTAAAATAGTATTTTTAACTGTGAGATTCAGTAGAATGGTCTATAAACACTCAAAGTAGGGGCTCATCTGAAGGTGCAGTTTCCACCCAGACGAGTGGCTAAAAATTTTCCTTGTATTATTAATATTTTTATTAATATTTTATTAATTTTTGCTTTGAAATTAGATTTAAATTCAGTTTAGTTTTGATAAAAATGAAATGGTTTAAAATGTACTATTCTGTGTGCTACTTCTATAGATGCACGCCCTGATATGAACTTTGCCCTGCCATCACACTCATTTGTTTATATTAAATGTATGTCTGTTAATTCCTGTGGTGAGCACCTGTTAGTTTTAAGTAATCTACGACCTCTCCCTGCCAGCACTTTTTATACTTTGCAGCGTACACTGATGGCATTTAGCTAAAGCTTCTATCCAAAGTGATCCACAAGGTTAGTTATATTGTAGGTAGGCTAGCAAAGTGTTGGGAGTCTTGCCCAAAGACTCTTATTGGTGTAGCACAACATAGTCACCCAGACTAGGAATCGAACCTCAGTATCAATGGTGTGGTAGCTCACTGGCAGGAAGTGGTGTTATCCGTTGCGTCATCCCAACCACTGTGACATTCTGTTATGACATCTAAACAGTGCTGCAATGTTCTGTAATGCCATACAGTGCCCAGAAACTGTTAAAGTCTTATCTTCCCTGAAACTCTAATGATTTTAATTAATACATCGAGTGCTTGTCTATACCAATGGCATCATGGTATCACTCAGTATCAACTGATGTTGATGTGCCTCTATACCCTCCAGTCACTGTTTTAGAAAATTCAGTGCTGCCACTTCAGAGCCCTGAAATCCCTGTTTGTGGCTGTAAGTGTTGAGAGAGGGATTGTATTATCATGATCTTTCCCAATAGTCTAGTGTGTGGGAATAGGAGTGTGTGAAAGAGCCCAACAGAAGAGTATAAGAGTCCTCTCCTCCATGTGTTTATGCTGCCAGATGGATCACAGAGCGGTCCAAATGTCTAAATCTCCCAAATGCAGCACTTAAGTACTTAAAACTCTATACAGTAAAACTGTGCTGCAAGTGAGCAGTTTACATCATATATTCTTATAAGGAAAGAAATAGGGAATCACTAATAAGGAATTTCTCAACCACTAACAAATAATTGATAATTAACACCTTATCATGCCCAATATTGATACTTAACTGATAATGTAACATGACAAATTTTGTAACCATTTACACATTTAACAGATGCGTCTATCTAGGTTGGAGCACGAATGTCTTCTTAGACATATCACCCAAGTACTTTATTGGTATAGAAGTGGTCACCTTGATTTGATAGGGAATCAAATCTCTGTTCATGCATCAGGGAACGTGCATTATAGGTTATATATGTGTAATTCCAATATTGGTTAAATGTTCCCATTTATTGGCACATAATATCAGACTATATTTCATAAAAGCCTAAAAAAAATTACCTATACTCTTAAAAATAACGGTATATAAATGGTTCTTGGCTTGGATGTATAGTCTGGGGATTAGACACTTCTGTTGGTTTCAAACCTTTACATTATATGGAAATTCTTTAAGCCATGAAAAGATTCTGCACAATCACACATTTCATTTACAAAACATTAAAGCATCATCCACCAGAAGGTTCTTTCAAAGCAAACCAAAAGTGGCAGTCACCACCACAAGAATCCCTTTTGAAACCTTTATTTATAATACTTTAGCGTAGTGGTTACCAACCCTGATCCTGCATAGTTTACTACCAACCGGCATTCATATTCAAATTATTCCATTGTGTTACTTTTATCAGTAAAACATCATGCGTGTCCCTCAGCAAGACAAAGACATAAAAACAGTCACTTCCTTCAGAACCCAATCATTGTGTTGGCCATTACTAATTTAGCAAGTTAAACAAAATTACTGGGAACAATTGAGATATTATTGGGATAATTAGTCGCAGATGACGAAAATTCACCATTGTTACCCTCCCCGAGAGTGGTCATCTAACAAATCACTCCAAGGGCATGGTGCATAACATCTCTTGCACCAGCTAATATAATTATCAATATGTTTACCATCAGAAAAAAAATAGTGATGTGTATGGAATGAAAGAAGGGAGGAAACCATTACTCTTCATGAGAGACATCACTGTCTGTTCAAAGTTCCTAAAGACCACCTGGTCAAAGAACTACTGGAACAATGTTATGTGGACTGATGTAGCATAAATAGAAATTAAATTCATTTTAAATCAAAATCATTTTGTTTATCTTCAACCAAACCCAGCATTCCAGCATGAGGACCTTATCTCATCTGTGAAATATGGTGGTGGCACTATTACAGTTTTGAAACAGCTTAGTCAAAATCCTGACCTTAATCAAGTAGTAATGTCTTAGCAAGACATGAAATGAAGGTCCTTTAGTCAGCATCCTAATTGTAAAATGGTGTTAAGCCGTCCTTTATTGGGGAAAAGTCCAAACACTGAAGCAGTGTCCAACAAGCCAAAACCGTGGAGAAAAACAGAACTAGACTGAAAGTAAAAACCTGACAAAACTACAATAGGGTTACATATACACAAGGATTGCTGGAGCGTTAATTGGGAAAGTGGGACAAGGCAGGAGGATAGTCTGCATCAGGACTGGTTGGGGGCGGAACTAGGTGACAACACTGTGTAGTAGGAGGTGGAAACTGTGACACTAACAGTAAGAGAAAACACGTATAGTATTTGTCTTATTCCTAATGATTGTTGTTGTAGCTTGCTTGGTGAAAATCTGGATTTCTTCTCACTTCAAAAGTTTCTGTCATACTTGCATATCTGTCATAGTATGCATTACCCTCAGCAAAGGACTAACTAGAGCTTGCACGATAACCCTATGATAATTATACAATGGCAGCCTGAAGCACTACAATTTGTCAGCCACTAACAATAACGGATAATTAATACCTTCACATGCTCAATATTGGTACTCAACTGATAATGTAGCATGATGAACTTTGTAAACATTTGTGCATTTAACAGATGCTCTTATTTAGGTTGGAACAGGAATGTCATGAATCATTTGGGCGTGTCCACATGCATGACTGTGGTGAACAGGAACTCGTCGCCCAGACTGGCCAGACGGAAGCAACCTCCAGTCTTTTCCCTTTGCTCACATACCTCCTGAGAAAGTCATGCAAAGTTGCCACAGAAAGACTGTTGATATCAGTTAATGACTCATTAGAAACACATTCTTCACAACAAAGAAGCACACTTGTAAGTACAGTATTACATGCAATATACAGTTCTAGGTACAAAAAATGTATACTCACTATTTTACAAATTTTACATTAATTGCTAATTTATCGAAAGTGTGAAACAACAAGGGTATGGCCAAGGGTGGGGGAAGATAAAATTCCTGCAGGGCCGGATTTCTGCACAGTGTGCTGATTTTCCTGCTCAAACACACTTAACTCAAGCAGTTAATGACCAGGTCTAGTTGGTTTAACAGAGCAGAGAAATCAAGAAACTTTGCTGGACTCTGACCCTCATCTCCCCACCCCTGTGTTCAAGCCTCTCTTTTATTTAGGATCCTTCATAGAGCTTCCATTTGGCTTCATGGCAGCCTTGCACACCTTAGCTGTAGAAATAAATCTTGCATCAACTATATACTTCTGTTTATGAAACAGCTTTTAAGCATTTAACGCAAGAAAAAGGCAGTCATTTTGTGAATATTGCAATTTAGAATTGTGCTATGTTTGGTAAAAATGTCCCCCTATGATAAAGTACCCCTTGTTTTCATAAGATGGCTCTTTTTCCCATCTATTCCAGCAAGTCGGATGTTATTTTGGCAGCAGTTATTCAGTAGACTCACCTTATCTGATTTAATGTCTGGAATACAATAAAACAGTAGTAGAGCAAGGTGCCATATCTATGATGAGAGGTGAACACTTAAGGCAGCAGAGTAAAGTGAACTCTGCATTCATGCTATTACATACACTCAGGTGCACCCAGAAGGAAGTGTCAGGTTGCAGTGCTACTGGAAAGGAAGATAAAGGTTACCAGGAACAATGAATGATGAAATTTAGACTGATATGGGCAATATTTATTGAGCTACACATACAGAGGTAGTGTCTCTCAGTATGGTGTTGCTTTCAAATAAACAGTACATGCACAAGTTATAACTGGGTTAAATGCAACTTTGGATGCACTCTTCATGTTCTGGGGGTCCTAACCATAACTGTGTTTAGTGACTCTGCTAAGCAGTTAGCTTGGTTATAACAAACCAACAGTTAATGCCAATTCTAACATCTAATATCAACAAATTACCTCAAATGATTAGAGCAAACTTAACTTTACAGTGCATTAAGATCATGAAAAAATGCATTCCGCCACGTGCGATCAAACATTTAACTGGCACTGGCATTGTAAGACAAATACAGCATAATATATGAAACCATGAATTTCTTGAAGGAAAGCTGGTGTAGCCTCTAACAGATGCCGTTTGTTAGCAGATTGGAAACACCAATGAAAGTGTTGAATTTCATAATCTATAATATACCAGGTGAAGCCAGTGCTAAAAAAACAGCTGTGCATTTCTTCTAGTGGCTTCATTCACCTCCAGCATCCGACTGAGCTTTGTACTGACTGAGGGACTGGGGTAAAACCCTAGTGCTGTAATACCCCTCAAATAACAGCCGCTCCAGACCATGCTGGCGCTCGGCTGAGGGAGTGCAAAACACATTAGTAGCCGCGCAAACTTGCCAGCAGATTTAGTTGAGAAAGATCTCAGTGGAAGCTGCAGAGGATGGAAAAAAGCAAGGTTGTCATGACAACCCTGCACTCTGTCTGTATGGAGGAGTATCCAATCAAGTGTAGAAAGCTGGGCTCATTTTAAGGACAATGAGGATTTAGAGGATTGATGGTTGTCCTAAACTGATTACGCACATGCACAGTGAGACAGGACACTCTGTCCTCAGATCAACTGAGGTTTTATGTGTTGTTTTAAATGTTTTCTCTGCTTTTCTGTTTGAAGTAAAAGCTGTTTGTAAAAGCACTTGGATCATATAGCCTTACCTTCACTAACAGCCATAGTTTTAGCTAATAACTGAATAACTGTCAGTTGTAATTGTCAATTATACTGCCATTGGCGTAGAAAAGACAGGACTTGGGAAACGTAGTGGTTTGTCCAATTACTGGAGGTCAAGCAGAACAATGTAATACAGTAATTTAGTATCTTTTAAAAAAGCAAATGCATTTAACTCCATTTTGTTATACTTTATATAAAAGCCATGGTTTTAGGCATGCTGACGTACCTTCTTTTTACTCTTGCTTTGTTTAATATTCAGATGCATTTGTCTCTCCTCACTCTGTCTGCAGACATACATTTTAAATTCCAGTTACTGGGCCGAGGGGAACTGTTCTACTGGCTGCTCCAACATCTGTGTAGTGGGCCCTGACCACCTGCTCACCATTGAACTCTGGCCTGCCTACAGATGCTCAAACAGACCAGTTCCCCTTTCAGCTAGAGATTAACAATCTAAATTGGACCTTAACAATAAGAAAGGTACATGCAGTGGTGCCCTTACAAAATTTACGGTACCATTTTGAATTTTCTATATTTCTGCATAAATAAACGTTTCCAGTAACTGTTGATTAGTCCTGCACATTGGCTTGGAGGAATTTTACAGGTTCCTCTGGACAGAATAGCTTCAACTCTGGGTTGTTTCCTGAACTGCTCACTTCAGGTCCTTCTCCAACATTTCTAGGTAAGTCCTAGGTCAGGACTTTGACTTAGTCATTAATTTATTCTGCTTTAACTGTTCTTTTTAACTTGTGTGTTAAGGGCTGTTGTCTTGCTGCATGACCCATGTTCTCCTGAGAGAAGAGGTTCACAAGCAGATGTCCTGACCTTTTCCTTCATAATTCGCTAGTATAATTCAGTATTTATTGTTCCATCAATGTAGGCAAGCCGCCCTAGCCCAGACACAGCAAAACAGGCCCAAACTATGACATTACCACCACCAGGTGTTTGTGCTGGAATGCAATGTTTTACTTTCTCCAGACATAGCGCTTCTTATTAAATCAAATAGTTCTATTTCGGTCTCATCAGCCCACAAAACATTTTTCCAACAGCCATTTGGCTTGTTCACATGACCTTTAGCAAACTGCAGTTGGGCAGGCTTATTGGAGAGCAGTTAGTTTCTCCTTGCAACCCTGCCATGCACACCATTGTTGTTGAGTGTTCTCCTTGCTGGTGGACCAGTCCTGGGGAGGGTTATGGTGGTCTTTAATTTCTTCCATTTGTACACAGTCTGTCTGACTGTGGATTGGTGGAGTCCAAACTCTTTAGAAATGGTTCTATAACCCTTTCCTGCCTGGCGAGCATCAACACCTCATGTTGTGTGTCCAATCACGTGTGGTTGTCATCCCACTGACTGAAAACACCTGACTCTGATTTCACTTTTAAATTATCTGCTAATCCTCAATGTTCACGTACTTTAACCCTCACAGATATGAAATACTGGATCAGTTTCCTCAAATAAATAAATGACCAACTATAATATTTGTGTCTAGTTTGTTTAACTGGGTTCGGATGACTCACGGAGGGCATCACTGCTCACTGAATGTCTGTAATCGTGGCTGTTGGGTCAGTCAGGTACAGGGATAAGGCCCGTCCTTGCTTATGTCACATTTGCGACCAAGAACTTTAATCATTCGCATGTCTCACAATGTCAAACCTACTCGCCAAAATTAATTCCTGCCAGCTGATTCCTTCTGGGTGCAACTATTTGTGCAACTATTCTTTTGATGATGAGTGTACACAAAAAGCATTATTTAAAGGACTAGTTTGCTTTGCTAAAAATATCACATTTACATGATTGTCTGCTTATCCCAAATGCAGTCGATCAGCAAAGACACGTTAGGTGTCCAGGTTTGGGTTTTTTTATGTAGAACTGGAGCTGCAAGTCTAACAGTGTTAACAAACACTGAAAGAAAATAATAACTGTTTCTACAAAGACATGGCAACATTTTCATAAATTTGCTTTAAGTTCTGTCAATAAGCTACATAGACTCTTTTAAACACAGAACAGCATGGACTTATTTACATGCTTTAGCTAAACCTGGAACTACATTTATCATTCACATAACTCACTGCTTCCTGTTACTATTTCACCTTCAGACTCTGGGAGGCTGGAGTGCAGGCGTACGTCAGTATGCAAGTATGTGTTAGCACTGTAATACATAAGGCTTACTTTCTGTAAGAGAGTTACAAGATTCGTATTGAATAATAAAAATAATAATAATCCACATACCAGCTCAACACACACTAACACAACACCACGGCAGTGTCACTGCTGTGCTGAGAATGATCCACCACCCAAATAATACCTGCCCTGTGGTGGTCCTGTGGGGTCCTGACCATTAAAGAACAGAAAGAGGCTAAGAAAGTATTCAGAGAATCAGATGAACTACAAAGTGCACCTATATGATCAATGGAGCTGATAAAAAATGGACCAAGATGTATATGGACAAAGGTGATGCTTTTAACTAGCCCTTTGCCTGATAAGTCCCATTACTTGGGAATGCTCGTCACTTTAGTTTAAGGCTCCATCTGTCAATGTAATGTCATTCATTTCATCGGTAATTTTGCTATTACTGGCATAACCAGTTCATAACAATTCAAATACTTTATTCAATTATTCATTATTCAGAGAATAACAATGAAATGTATTTGTCCAGTTCTATCAGGAGAGACAGGAACATTATAAAAAAGAAAATCTTTTTTTCATCCAATGTGTTTGATTCCATGTACATGTACTGCTAAATGGTAACAGTGCTTTCTTTAGTTTCCATAGAGGTTTCAGGCATCTACAAGAGAAGCCAATGTGCATTATTAATATTTACTCATCCTTCAACTTTTCAGATGTACTATGACCCACCAAGAACATAACACAAACAGTAATAACATTAAGAGACTTCTCTGGGTTTTCTTCCTCTACAGCTCCTCTCTTTACTGCCTTTGACTAATACTGCTGTATCCCGAGGATAATGAGTGCCCCCCTTAAATATAGCCATATTAATTATAATTAGTAATGAGTAATTTAACAATAAAAACAATCAAACAAACAATGAAATACTGATGTAACTAAAACACATATTAGGTATATTAGGTCACTTCTGTCTCTTGAGAGACAGTTCAGTGCACAGAGAACTGAGCAGTGACTCAGTCTGTATCTTTGGCTCTGAACTCCAAAGACTTCAAACACACTAAAGCAGCTGCCACGTTTCACAGAGTAATAAAGTGGAATATTATTAACTGGCTGATTCACTCCTGAACTTCAGTGGACTTATATTTCAGTTACTGACCGACAGCAAAAAAGCACCCAAAACACAAAAGGGAAGGGATGTAAATTGGCTGCATTGCAGTACATCACCAGGTGAGAAACCCAGAGGCTGGTAATATTTGTGTGTCACAACAAAGGCTTCCCAGCCACATAGCAAACATGATTTACATATAAACATGATTCATTCATGATTATGTTCATTTGTCCAACACTTATGGCTCTGTGAAAGTTGTGAAGCTATGCATGTGAATAAAAACAAATGCAATGATGTGCAAATCATTTAAACTCTATATTTAAATATTGTTATATATTATTAAATGTTATATATTTAATAATATTGAAAACATTACAAAAGATAAGATTTGAAAATTTGAAATTATTGTTATACTGATATTGATATACATTTATATTATGTTTATATATATGGTGGAACATTGTTCAGCAACAAACAAAAGAAGTAATATAAGTAGAAGCAAAACACTAGCGTTACCTCAATTGCTAGTGATGCTCTTGGTGAGGAAAGAGATGAAGTCTGATGCTGAACTCACAACATTGTTTTCAGGCTGGTAGGTAAAATGCAGTTAATGCTAACATTGAGGAAGAAGGACTGTGCGTTGCTTACAATAGGTTCTGGTGATATGAATTAGATTGATAAATTGCTCCTGTAATGCCATAACAATACAGTATAACATAACAAACATAAATGAAATTGCACACAAAACATTCAAAAGTCCACTTGCTGTTCACACTTAGTCTGATTACCAAGATTCAGTAAACCCCTATGTGGAGACTCCATTTCATTTTAAACCTGAGATCCCAGTGGTATCCCCATATATGCAGATTCACTTCTACCATGGATTTAGCATCAGTCTTTACTCAATTCTGAACATATGATGTTGCAAGCTTGTTTAGTACCATTTTGGCCAACAGAAATAGAAATGGCACCTTCTTCTTTTTCCAGTCATTATGCTGTGAGCACATACCGTTGAAAGAAGACCACTTCCTTTCCTCATCTCCAAAATGAGTGCACCAAATTCATATTCCCATAATAAACAAAATACAACATTATAAAATGCAAAAATGAATAGATTGAACATTTAATATTGATGTGTGCTTAATACTTGTACTAAGAATAAGCTAGATTCGGGCATAGATTCAGAGGATAATAAATCAGTTTGAACACAGAATGGCTGAAGCATTACAACTGAATATGTTTGTTATCGGTCTAGGCAGCATATACGAAGAATGCTGATGAAAGTAGGTGTGTTGACTATGGCATAACCTTATCCTGCAGTAGAGCGTCTCATTTCACTGTCTCGTTTTGGTCTGGCATTGCTCATAGAGCTCCAGCACTGTGTGCCAGAACATGCTCTTGGCTGAACAGTGGATGGTGGGTGAACACCAATGCTGTCAGGTTCATATCCAGTTGCCAGAGCTTCTTGCTGTTCTCTGCTTCACTGACAGCCAAAGGCTAGACAGAGGACGAACAAGCTAAGTTTAGCATGGAGATGCAAGGGGCTACATCGCTGAATGGCTTACGAGATTAGAGTGGAGGCGGCAGAGCCTACAGCACTGTGAACCACACAGAAATATCTTGTCAAAAGAGTCCATATACTTGATTTTCAAACGATTGCTCTGTCCCAGGGACCCTATGGGAATCCTCGTCTTCTTTCTAATTAGGTTTATAATCTTGTTGCTTCCAGAAACAGTGAACATGTACTGCTAACATGTACCACACTTGGAATAATCCACTGGCTATTAAATGAAATCCTCAAAATGAAAACTGGTTGGTCCTAGTCTTGGGTAACGCTTCCATAAGCATTTCTCTACCAATCACGAGGCTGACATCTCTTGCCCCGTCCACACAAATTTCAGACTCAGAGAAACTTAGTGAGCTAAAGTTAACCCAGCCTAACTAGCAAGGTAGACCACCTGTCTGTAGCTGCCTGATTTCTATTCATTTGTTTGTCCATACACCAACATTGTCTGTCCGTCTGTTTGTTCAGCCGTGACTTTGTTTTCATCCAGTTAGCGTCACATAAAAGCTGGATGATGATTTTAATTCTGTATGAGGGGAAGAGCAGGCTAGGGGTGTTAGCCAGAGAACTGTCAATCAAGCTGCTCATTAGCCACGCCCCCACAAAGTTCTCAGAAAGATCTGATCAGCAGTTTTTACAGTTTTTCAAACAAGAAAAAGTAAGTGAACTCTTTGGAATGCCTGAGATTTTATTTCTGCATTGATGACCAATAAAATGTGGTCTGATTGTGTTCTAAGTCACAATTATAGACAAACATAATCTAACTACATTAATTACGCATAAAGAGTTGAGATATTAATAGTTATCAGTCAGTATAGGTTCCCTACTGATAGCTCACAGTGAGGTAACCAGACAAAGAATATAGAGAAACAGGAATTTTGTCTTTTGAATGAAATGACCCAGTGGGTTTTACTTAATGTGTCAAAAGACATGAACTAACAAGATAAGAAAAACACATTTCTATTTTGCTGGCTGCACCAGGAGAGCAGTCAATCTATGTGAGGGAGAGGAATGTGAGTGGCGGCTGTACACATATTGCTAACTCTGACTGATAATTCAGCATTTTTGATGTCATCTGTGCCAAATTTAGTCCAACCAAATTCAAATCAAACAGACAAAAATGGTAGAAATAGTCATTTAAAAAATGTCTCTAAAGAAAAACATAGATCATTTAGAATAAAATAATGCAAAAGAGTAGACAGCGGCTTTACCATTTAGAGCAATTTAATGGAAAGACTTTTTATTAAAGTAAATTATGCAATTCATGTCTGACTTTGTACTAGAGGTATAAATTACAGTACAGTCACATACTAAAGTTTGGGCACCTCTGGCCAAAACTTCTGTTATCATGAATAGCTATGCAAGGAAAAGATTATCTGATTTCCAAAAAGCCAAATATTAAGCAAGATTGTTTATTTTGATCTTTTATAGTTTCAATTCCAAAAAAGGAAAATTTGCAAGCTCAGTACTTAATAACACCCCCTTTGGCAAGTATCACAGTTTTGTAGCCAGCTAAGAAACTTTCCATTCTGGTTTGGGGGGCTTTCACCCATTCTTCCTCACAAAAGAAATCCTTGAAACAAGGATGACTGTGTAATATTCTTGGCCCGTCATGGATCCATTACTCCTTTAGGTCTATCTGCATGTTTTCAATGAAGTTTAGGTCGGCACACATGAGGGCCATGGGAAAATGTTCAGCTTGCACCTCCTGAGGTAGTCCATTGTGGATTTCAATATGTGTTTAGGGTCATTATGCTGTTTTAAAAGCCACCCTCTTTCATCTTGAGAGTTTTTACAAATGGTCTGATGTTTACTTCAACATTTGCTGGTGTTGAAGTGAATCCATTCTTCCCTCTGGCAGTAACATAATTGATCTACACCATGTGCTTAACAGTTGGATAGGTGTTCTTTTTATGAAATTCTGCACCCTTTCTTCTCCAAACATAGCTCATTGCAGCCAAAACATCTTTTTTATCTTCAGAAGTCTGCAGGACTTGTTTTCAAGATGAATCAGGCTTGTTTAGATGTTCCTCTACAAACTTCTAATGATTATTTTTTTTCTGATGACTCCATGAAGGTCACATTTGTGTGGGTGTCACTGCACAGTAGGAGAGTGCCCCACTATTCAGAGCCTGCTTAATATTCCTGGTTATTTGCAATCAAACAGGGATTTTAAAAATTTGTCTTTGTAGTAGTTCTCTCTTTATCTTTCAGACATTAACTTGATCTCCACTGTTTCTGTGAACTGCCATTTCTTAATTACATTCAAACTGTGGAAACTGCTACCTCAAATTGCTAAGCTTCAGTTATTTTAATTTTCAGGAAGCTGCTTAGAAGAGCTAATGGCTGCTGCTTTTTGGGACAAGGTTTGAGGAATCAGAGTATTTATAAAGCTTTGACATGTGCATCACCGGGCCTGTCCTAATGATAGTCCTTATTCACCAACCACACTTAAAACAATTCTTCTTATAACACACTTACACAGTTTTATTGAAGATTCGAACAAGTTTTAAAAGTGTTTTTACCAGTAAAGTGAATGAAGTATAACCAGTGGTGCCCAAACGTTTGTATGCCACTGTATGACTTATTGAGTTAATTGAGTTATTTTTTTTTACTTTGTTTGCTATTATGTTTCATTTTTCTATTTATAACTTGCTTTTTTCACTCTTTTGACACTTTATTATTAAACTTTTTGAACATTTTGCCCATGTGTGTATCTTGTATCTAATTGTTCCAATAGCTGAGAAAAGAACTCTCAAGTGAGTAATCAGGCGTCTTTAGGTCACAAGAAAATTGGTAATATTATTTGTATCAATTGTCACTACAGGGTTAATATCAAGTGTATCTTGTTTTGTACCTCGTTTTTGGTGGACTGGTTTGTTTGTTAGACTTATTGTTATACTTGATAATAATAGTCTTGATTATATAACTATTATATGCTATTTATAATAATAGTATTTGATTACGGTGGTGTAGAGGGTAGCACTGTCACCCAACAGCAAGAAGGGCCTGGGTTTGGTTTCCAGCTGGGTCGTCCAGGGTCCTTTCTGTGTGGAGTTTGCATGTTCTCCCCATACCCACGTGGGTTTACTCCAGGTGCTCTAGTTTCATCCCACACCGGTCAGGTGAATTGGAGATGCTAATTTGCCAATAGGTGTGACTTAATGTGTATGACTGTGTCTGCTCTGTGATGAACTGGCCTTTGATGAACATGAACCTTTTCTTGCTTCTTCAAGAGCGAAGATTAAACCAGGTTATTCTTAAGTACTCAAAGGTTATTGATAATGTGCTAACTGTGAAAGCCAGGCAGTTACATCTACTTTTCATGAGCACATTTACGGCTGTTAGCATCACCTCAGGTTTATGTGGAATGAGCTCATAGGGAAGTGTGGTCCTCTCAGGTTCCTCAATCTCATGGCACTAAAACTGATATGCCTCTTCCTGTGAATAACTCTGAAAGGAAATCTATGACGTATTTTCAAAAGTGAAAAGAGCAAAAATAACAGCCAGCAGTGTAGACTAGCCAAAGGCCAGAGGGCAGATAATACAGTTATTCAAAATAATAAAAGTAACTTTCTTTAAAAGTAACTGAGAACAGTCACATGTCTAAACAAACATGGGTGAATTATTTCATTCAAAATATACAATTGACAAAGCTAGCTGTAGCATCTGTCAATAAGCAAAAATTAGAAGTGTAGTTTTAATTAAATATGAATGAAATGTATGTTAATGTTGAAATCCTTATGTTTAACACATTTATCTTAATGGCTTGGTTTATGCGATTAAATCAGACTTACAAGACACAAAAAATAACTCTCTGAGATACAATACAGAATCATCACTTGCAATATTGCTAAAGCCAGCTAAGCTAAGCTAGGCAGTCACATTGAGAGAAAAAATAAAGCACAGTCAATACATACTAACCTGACAGTTAGGATTTCAGGTGAGCAGTATTAATGGTTATTAACTATTAATGATTAGCAATTCTACAATCAAAAACCAAAATAATAGGACAGCATGATAAATTATAATTAAAACTGAAAACAGAGATTTGTAAATGATGTTTTACTTTGAAAACAGTACAATTTTTTTTCTCTAAACACTTTTTCATATTTTAATTCTTGCAACGTATTTAAAAAAAAACATAACGGTAAAGTATGAATGTTGTAATGTTGCTATTCCTTTTCACAGCAAGTGTTTTAGTCGTAATCAGGATCCAAATCTGAAAATACCAAGTGTACAAGGAATTTCTCTGGGTAATATCTGGTTAATATTATAATTTATAAAGCTAGCTTGATGGTATGCTCCAAGTAGTGGAAGGGGCTTATGGGGTATGAAAGAGGCATGAGGGAAGATGGTGGACAGTTGGGGCTAAAGTGCAAACAAACAGCAAGTAAGTATGTGAGATAAGAACAGATATACAGTATGTAGAAATCAGAGAACTGAGCAGCAAATATGAATATAAATATACATGTAAACATTTTTATAGAAGGTGTAGGTGTAAGGTAATAAGTTAAATTGGATATGTTCACTGACTACAGTAAACAGATAAAGGTTCTTGTTCAGAGGGATTATGTTATGGTATATACAATGATTATGTAAATTACAGCATGTAATAAAGTGGATGTGCAGCAGTATAAAACAGAGGGATGTGAGAGGGGTCTTTGACTAAGAGCTTGATGACCTTGGGTGGATTGACTGCCCCATTCTTCCTGCAAACAAGTTTTAAAGTGCAACAGTGTGGGCTCTTTTAGTGGCATTTCACATTTCAAAATGTGGCACAAAGTCTGTATTGGGGACAGGTCAGTATGGTAGGCAGGCCAGTCCTGCACCATCACCCTGTTCTTCTGCAACCATGCCTTTTTATTGTGTTCAAAACGTGGTTTTGCATTGTCTTGTTGAAATATGGGCTCTGACACAAACCCATGACAGACCCTGTCTGGAGCACATGGTGTCCAAAAAGACCTGAAAGACCGATTCGTCTGGCTATAATACATGTTTCCACTCTGTGATGGTTCATCCTGGATGCTTCCGAGTCCAGAGAAGTCGACAGTGCTTCAGGACATGGTAAACAAGTCTTTCATTGGGCACAATAATGCGTTTGTAGTTTACCCTTTAACTGCCTTAACAACCAGGCTAACTAACAGCTAGCAACTAAATACTAAAGGCTAACTAATTATTTTTTTTACTTTTTTTGTTAGGAAAAGCAGATTATAAACACAGACTTAACAAACCAAGAATTTGCTAATTAACTGTGTGGGTTGTCAGGTGCCTGCAATAAAGCACTACAAAATACTACTCTAAAAGTGTTTACCTTAAAGTAGAACATTGTTGTACTGCATAACCCAATCTGGAGTAATTATATTTCCTATGTAATTCCCCATGTAGTAGCAGATACCCTTCAAATGCATTTCATGTACATCTATTTTTAGCTATACAGTCATCGCTGGCTGAGATGAACTATTTGGACATAAAGCACATTTTGCCTACTCCAGTGTAACTGCTTGAGGCTATTAGCTAATTGACAAGTCCTTCATGCACTGTGCAGTTCACAGATACTCCAGCCCAGAGGCTGGAAGGACTGGTCCATACTTGCACTTTGGGAGCAACACAGCCATGCAGTATAAAAAAGTGCATTACAGCTTTAAAATCCTACTTCCTGTTTACGACCAATGCATTTCGTCTGTCTGTTGGTAATCATTTTTCTGCAAAATAAAATTAAAGGAAAATAAACAGTTTTTGTTACTTTGTACTATGTGTCATTTACTGTTAGCTGTTTATTTGCTCAGCAGATCTGGGTGCTACTATCGCTTGCAAATCAACAGTACAGCAGAAAAGGAGATTTGTAATATTAAAAACTATATATATATATATATATATATATATATATATATATATATATATATATATATA
>CM067478.1:19623926-19653245 GCA_034552555.1 Semaprochilodus insignis
AAAAAAAAAAAAAAAAAAAAAAATCTTGCATACATATTGCTGTCTTACGTTTTTACTCAAAGGGACACCCTCCCCACCCCAATGCTTTTAGTCCTTCACAAGTCATTCTCAGGTGTGATGGAGCAGCTGGACGTTGAAATCGTGCCCTACATTGTGCTGCTGGTGGTACCAGTGCTGGGACGGATGAGTGACCCTAGTGACAGTGTGCGCTTCATGGCTACACAGTGTTTCGCTACCCTCATACGTTTGCTTCCTCTGGAGGTTTGTGCTGCTTACTTGTTCTTATAATGACATACAAGTATATAAGTATATAAGGTATATAAGTCCTCAGTTTATGCTTTAGTTTTGATCTTTACCAGAGATGTCTGTCTGTATGTTTTCATCTGCAGGCTGGCATCCCTGACCCACCCAGCATGTCAGATGATCTCATTCGCCAGAAGGCCAGAGAACGTCACTTCCTGGAGCAGCTACTGGATAGCAGGAAGCTGGAGAACTACAAGATCCCTGTGCCCATAAAGGCAGAGCTTAGGAAATACCAACAGGCATGTAGTTTTATGGGTGTGACCTTTACAAATCCATTTCTTTTTAAAATTTAGAACATTCTGTTGCTGCATAAATGGAATATGTTGGGTGTTTGGCCTGAAATGAGCCATGAATGTCTTCAAAACTTTTTGTACAGTCTGTTTCTTTATGCTGGAGTTGCTGAAGGTTTTGTTGATAGAGCTGCCTCTTGTCTCTTACTTGTGATTTTGCATAGTAACTGTGTGGGATGAGTAATCCTCCCCTGGTGTGGCTGTATGGCTGAGAGCAGGGTAATGGATGGCTGGTGTCTGCTCTCTGTGTGTTTTTAATTGAACTACTGGCCGCTCAGCACTTTTTTTCCCCCTCTTCATCCTCACTTGGATTGTTTTCTGCCAAACTTACAAATGGCTTTTTGCCTTTAAATGAATGGCGGCCAGAGGCTGTGTGCTGACAGCAACAAATTACATTTAGACTGAACAGGTAGTAGGATAAAAGGAGTGGCTGCCATGCGTCTGTTTGTTGCTGGCATGAAGCCAACTCTAGAGAGAATCATCTACCTTTTGAAATGGTTTGGTTGAATTGTAGGTCTCCAGCTTTCTGTACACTGTACGGGAAAAGCTAAACACATTTTGTGGAATTGACTGTGCAATTGTCTTTTTTTTTCTTTTTTCTTTGTGTTATTAAAAAAAGAGAAAATAATAGAAATTGAGTTCATATAGAAAAGCAGAGAGGCATTCAGGGAACAATGGTTATTAGGTGGTTATTAAGCATATGAACATGTCAGATGGCTTTTTATGCTAAGGATGCTGGACAGCTTCATAATTCTGCTGCTGTCCTGCTGTTCCCTCTACTAGATACCAATAAAGCAAAAATGCAGGTTGCAGTTTATATAGCAGCGCTGCATGAAAACCATGTTTTGTGAAGACACTGCACTAGCTTTAATCCCCTGTGCTGTAAAGGGGTTTCTTGCTGATGGCTCTGTAATGTTGTATGTGCGTTTCTCTGTGGTACAGGATGGAGTAAACTGGTTGGCGTTCTTGAATAAGTACAAGCTGCATGGAATCCTGTGTGACGACATGGGGTTAGGCAAAACCCTGCAGTCCATCTGCATTCTCGCTGGAGACCACTACCTCAGGTATATGCAGAAGAATTATTTGTCATATCCCATTGAAAATGTGACACTGCTTATTTTCTCATTAACTTCTGTCTGACTCTAGAATGTCTTCTAATCTATGTTGGCCTATTCCAGCGGGTTAGGAAGAAAATAATAATGATCAGTGAGCTTTCTTAGACTCTACTGTGATGTGTTATACTTGGAAATGTGTCATGATTTCCAATTCACACTGACTTTTCTATGGAGGTTGCTCCCCCTTTTGCTGCAATAATAGCTCCTGCTCTTCTGGGAATATTGTGCACTAGATGTTGGAGCATTGTTATGAGGAACGTTAGGGACGTCAGATGCTGATGTTGAATGATTACAAATGCTAAATGCTATTTATTTATTTGCCTATTTTTTTGGATCTGTTTATGTCCATGTGCAGGGCGCAGGAGTATGCCAAGACCAAGGCTGCAGACTCTTGTCCTCTACCCTCCATAGTAGTGTGCCCACCAACTCTGACTGGGCACTGGGTGGATGAGGTGGGCAAGTTCTGCACTAAGGAGTTTCTGAACCCTCTGCATTACACAGGCCCCCCCACAGAGAGAGCACGGTATGCACTCCTCCATCTGTGTTTGGAGGCTTTGCGTGAGGGTTTGTTAGTACATATTACAAAAATGTTGCAGTGTTTTATTTTAAGAAATGCCTAATTCAGTCTTTAGAGTTAACCCACATATGTATGTGTGTGTGTGTGTGTGTGTGTGTGTATATGTGTATATGTGTGTATATATATATATATATATATATATTTTAGTCTGTTCAGTCCCACAGATGTTTGGTGGTATTTATGTATCCACTTAAATGTAATGTATAGAAAGTAAATGCTTCTGTTTCTGTTCCAGATTACAGCACCAAGTGAAAAAGCACAACCTTGTCGTAGCCTCTTATGATGTAGTGCGGAATGACATTGACTTTTTTAGGTAAACGTAACTCTTCTTTTTGTGTGCACATTTGTGATTATTTTTCAACTGTATGCATTTATTTATTTAAAATTTCTTTTCTAACCCTGACAGAAATATAAAATTTAATTACTGTATCCTCGATGAGGGTCACGTTATTAAGAATGGGAAGACCAAACTCTCCAAGGCTATCAAGCAGCTGGCTGCCAACTACAGAGTTATCTTGTCAGGAACACCCATTCAGGTGAGTCTGGAATTCTTAAACCGCTGCTCTTAGCAGTTTGCATGCTTCCTGTATTGTCTATGGAAAAGTAGGAACCTCTTTATTAGCAGAAGAAAGCTTGTTTTTCCAAGGGAAACCAAATCTGTGTTTTCGTTTTAATGAGCTTAATAAGCTATAAGCCCCACACACAGTTCTTGGTTAGATCAGTGGCTTTTAATCTGTTTTGTTATGTTTATCTTTTTCATTCAAGCTTTGCTGAATGTTAATATAACTATCATACAAACTTTTATTATGAATATATTTTCCTCTGTAAAAACATGTGTTTAAAAAAAAAAAAAACCCCAAAAAACATATAAATACAGTGGAATGAGCTCATCTATTCTCTTCTCTCCCTAGAATAATGTTCTGGAGCTGTGGTCTCTCTTTGACTTCCTAATGCCAGGCTTTCTGGGCACAGAACGGCAGTTTGCTGCCCGCTATGGGAAGCCCATCCTCGCCAGCCGAGACGCCAAGAGCTCCTCTCGGGAACAGGAAGCAGGTAGGGCTGTCATGGCTATTTCCTCGTATTTAAAAAAACGACAGCCGAATCTTCCTGTCTTTACCTTCAGATAAGCCCTTGAATGCAAGATGGATTTTCATTACACTAGGAGCTATGTTTAGCTCCTTTTGTCTGTGATTTTCTGATGAACGTCTATGGGGTATTTCCAGGTGTTTCATGAAAAAATATATAAATTGCTGGTCCTTCTTGGTCAAAGTACTTTCTGTGGTTTTGATTTTGATTTTGTTGTACAATGGAGTGATGGAATATCTGTCTCAGGGGTGCTGGCTATGGAGGCTCTCCATCGGCAGGTGCTACCCTTCCTGTTAAGGAGGATGAAGGAAGATGTCCTCCAAGACCTGCCACCCAAGATTATTCAAGACTACTACTGCAACTTGAGTCCTCTACAGGTACACACCGTGGCGCTGACAGTAAGCACAAGGCAGCTGCTGTTACCAGATATTTTTAGTAATTGTCTCTTTCTGTCTCTCTGTTTTTAGGTTCAGTTGTATGAAGATTTTGCTAAGTCTCGGGCGAAGGTGAGCGTGGATGATGTCCTCTCTACAGCAGGGCAAGAGGACGAGGACAAACCCAAACTGAAGGCCACAGGCCACGTGTTCCAGGTCAGACACGACTGGGCAACGTCAAACTTCGAATTGTGAATCGTGATTTAGTTTGACATGTTTGACATGCAGAAAATTTCTTTAAGGAAGAACTGTCAGTTCACTTTGTTAAAAGTGACAAGATTTACACTGACAAAGCTGTATAACACATTCAATTCAGTTCAGACTAAAATATCCAGACACTTTGAATGTCACAGCTACATCAACAAATCAAAGGCAATATAATTTGCTTTTGGGTTTGTATACTGGTTTGTATACAATTTGACTCTTTAGTTGGACCTGATCTAATGAAGCCACATGGATAACTTGCATTGTCAGACTCTGCCTAAAGAGTCTGGTATGTTTCACCAAGGTATCTGGCCAAAAACCACCACCTATTGTAGGAAAAATGAAATTGACCGACACACTGAACGATCACACACATGCCTACTGTGAAACTACTATTCTCTAGGCTAAACTTGGCTGGAACAACAAAACCTTGATTCAAGTCAGGCCAGTACAAAACAATACACAGTAGTGCATATCCGTGGAAGTGTCGATAGCCAGTCAGAAGCAACTGGCAGAATTCCAACAGGTTAACACATTAAAGATATCGGACTCTTCGTCTACCTGTAGCTGCATCTGTGACAAAATTTAGTGACTACATAATTGCATGAGTGACTAAAAACCTTTAAACAATTCATTGAAACATTGCACTTCTGCATCTAATTGTGTGAACCATTTAAAAAAACAACCTTGTCCATTTTTACACATAGCACCCTACCCCAGAGGTTAACTTCCCTTATAGTGGGTCCAAGCTCAGGGGGCAATGCAGACATTGCTTGTGTAGATCAATGCAGAAGTGCTTGTGGGATAAAGGTTGCTAGGGTATGTAAGTCATGTTTCGTTAGATGGGTTTTCACTGACCTGTACACTAAGAGATGCCTCACTTGTATCTAGGGCACCTTACTAGGAAATGGAAAGCAGCAGCGGGAGGTGCTAGGGCAGCATGGAGAAATTGACACCCACACATGAACACTGATTGATATTTTTGTATGTGTTGCAGGCTCTGCAGTACCTGAGAAAGCTGTGTAACCACCCAGCGCTGGTCCTGACTCCTCAGCATCCAGAGCACAAGCGCATCACCGAACAGCTGGCCTCCCAGCACTCTAGCCTCCGGGACATCCAGCATGCACCCAAACTGTCTGCTCTAAAACAGGTACCATGCTAAGAGCAAGTCGTGCAGCCTGCTGTGGCATTAGTTGTTCCCATAACTGGTCCTATAGCGTACCTGTGCTGCATATGTTTTTCCTCGCTCTAACACAACCACTTCAACTCAGGGTGGAATTGTTTATTAATAGATTAGTTGAATCACATGTGCTAGCGCAGGAAAGCACTAAAATATGCTAGGTGCTTAAGGACCGGCGTTTCTCAATCACAGCATTAGTACAAACTAATTCAGTTTAAATAAGGTGGAGAATTTCTTTTTAACTTGCACTCTCTCCTGTGCTGTGTAGTTACTGCTGGACTGTGGGCTGGGCTCAGCCGGATCTTCAGATGGAGGCACAGAGGCTGTGGTGGCTCAGCACCGTGTGCTGATTTTCTGCCAGCTAAAGAGTATGTTGGACATTGTGGAGCAGGATCTGCTGAAGCCACAGCTGCCCAGTGTCACCTACCTCAGGCTGGACGGTAGTGTGCCTGCTGGCCTGCGCCATTCTATCGTCTCTAGGTTTGTACATGCACATAGGCATTAGGGATGTGCGTTCTACCTAATTTTGATAACTGAGCACTTGCACAACACTGGATGCTGATGGAGATTTGTTTTCTTCTCCTTGGTAGTAGAAAACATTTTATTTGTAATTGTTGGCACTTGTAGTACTTGGTACAGAGTAAGAATTTAATGTACAGTACAACTGCTTGTTTCTCTGTGCATTTGACAAACCCTTGAATCTTGAATTTATTATGTGCCAGCATATTAGTTTGTTAGAGAAATGTTTCCTCTGTTTCTGGATAAAGCTAACATAATCTAAAGTAACTAATTTGGTGATATGGTGGCGATAATGCTGTACTATATCTGCTTTCTCAGTGTCCTTGGCAGCGTGCTCAGTTAAAGGCACCCTTGTTTCAGAGTAGCAAAGTATGATGTATGTACATGCTTGCAAATATGAGCAAACTCTCCAAAATGCTGTTAAAACAAACTGCAGTTCCATTAAATTGTTGGGTTGAAGCAATAAAAGTAACAACCCAAGCAAAAAATCCTACTTTTTGAATAGCAGTCAAGAGTGCCCATGGAGCCTTCTAGTAGAATTCAGGCTTTTTGATTTGTTAGATGTGTAGAATTCTTGGTCTCACACTTGTGTGGGTTTCTCCCCCCACCTCCCACCACAGGTTCAACAATGACCCATCTATAGATGTGCTGCTACTGACTACCCATGTGGGTGGCTTGGGTCTGAATCTTACAGGAGCCGATACAGTTGTGTTTGTTGAACATGACTGGAACCCTATGAGAGACCTACAGGCCATGGACCGAGCTCACAGAATAGGACAGGTGTGTGGTAAAGTATTTGATTTCTAGCGTGTAAGCAGTGGATGCTGGTTTTGGCTCTTTATGTAAACTGTGTTTGTTTGTGTTTCAGAAACGTGTAGTGAACGTTTATCGTCTGATCACTCGAGGCACTCTCGAGGAGAAAATCATGGGTCTGCAGAAGTTCAAGATGAGCATAGCTAACACGGTCATCAGCCAGGAGAACTCTAGCCTCCAGAGCATGGGCACTGACCAGCTGCTTAACCTCTTCACCCTAGACAAGGTCAGTATACTGTTAACACACAGTTATTCTGACTGTGGCTTACTTGGATGGTTCTAACTTCAGATGGTCTTCTCAATGATGGTCTTCTGTTTGAACTGTGTAAGTACTTGATGGCTGGTATCTTTAAACCAGATATATGCAGTGTTATGATCTGGGTTTGGTTCAGTTGACCAGGGTTGGTTCGGGTTTTGTGGCAACAAAAATAAGTCAGCTACTTAAATGTACTGACTGGCCAGGTTATCCTATCAATAGATTTCCAAATAATGTGTAGTAAAAGGTTGTCGAGAGAATGCCACGGCAAATGCTCACTTTAATCATAGCTAAAGGCGATCCAGTTACATTTTTTCTGCAGCTTTTTATGTATGTTTTAACAGATTCTGGACCTAACTAACATTTACACTGCCAAGGCTCTTTATGGCACTTGTTTTGTAGTAGCAAAGTGTATTTACTTGCAGAACAATCACATTTTACAGTCCTGCTAAAACAGGACCGTTTCCCTGAATTGCCACGTTGCAAAATGTTTTTTGTGATGAAACATAAATAAAAACCCAAATAGTGATTTCGGTATTCGAATACTGGCACCATGAATGGCTAACCAAGTACTCATGTACATTCCTGGTGCAGCCATACGCTGTTCTTCAGTCGTCTTTCTAGATGACTGTGCACACACATGACCCACTTCTTGCTAAACAAATCAGGAAAGTGGCCTTCGCTCTCTCACCCAGGCAGATCACACTAAACAGTGCTGCTTAAGGATGTGTACGCTCCTTAGAACATAGCTTTGTCTGTCTACATCCTGCCATTGTTAAACACATGCATGTATTCAGTCATGCGGTCATGCTGTCATACCAACACCCCTGCACACCCACAAGCAGACACATGGCTTCTTTGTTACCATGTACAGCCATCCAAAGGCACACTTGAACTTTCTGAAAGCATGAATCCTCTTTCACATAACAATGTGCGCCATTTGAATGTGAAATGAGTGTTTTAACACACGTTCTCTGTCTCTCTCTGTACATGTAGGATGATAAAGTGGAGAAAGGTGAAATGGCCTCCTCCTCAGGGAAGGCCAGTATGAAGTCAGTGTTGGACGGACTGGGAGAACTGTGGGACCAGCAGCAGTACGAGGCTGAATACGACCTGGACAGCTTCATGCTTTCATTGCACTAACCCAGCACGCCCTACTGAGACAGCCTCCAACAAAGTCTTCGAGCTGTGGCCTATCGCAGACTCATTTGCCATGGACCACCTTTTTCCGCAACGCGGGTTTTGGTTCGGAACCTCTCTGGCTTCAAATGCTGCCTTCATAAGGACATTTGACCGTGATTATACCTGCAATATTTGAACGGTCCTGTCAGCCTGAGCCTCAGCAGTCTTAAAGATGCCGTACACTCCATGCGTAACCCTCACCACACAACCCCGTACCGCCAGCTTGATCCAAGCTGAGAATGACCAGGATTGTAATTAGTTCTTTCATCATGACATGCCTCAGTCTGTGGACACGTTCTTAGATACTGCGGGAGCTCCTGCGTAGCGTTTCTGATGGGAACGGAGGGAGCATTTAATCAGTATAATCCACTACTCTCCCTGCCCCATACAGTCTTAAAGCTTACCTCAAAGTTGAATCACCTATCAGTATTTGATCGTAATAGACTTAAGCTTTGGGATTTTGTATTTCATTTATTTTTGTAGAACAAGTAGCCATCTTAGCAATCCCCAATGCACTGAAAGGGCTTCTGTAGCCTTTTATGTTGACCTCTAGGGGACGGTGTAGAGGCTTTTTAGTAAGGGGGAGGGGGGGAGGAACTGGGGGGGAAGAGTTCGTCTTCCTTTCCGCTAGGGGGCAGTAGACTTTCTTCTGAAGCACAGTGCCTGTCAGTCCCTCACCCATCACTTTAGCTCAGAGCCGAAACATGAAACGAGCAGCCTGCCATGGCGCACTTGCACACAGAGAAAATGTGAAATGTCTCCCCTGTGCAAGGACATGGTATTGACTGTAAACATGGGTACTATTGACCTGGCAGACATGGGACGCTCACGAAACCTTGTTGCATAGTTTTAAAAAAGGAAAAACAAGGACTTGTAAATACTTCTGTAATTTGCTTTCTTTGATTAAGCTGATAGAATTTTAATAAATTCTAACGAGCTTTCTTTGATCCTTGTGTTTTTCTGTAAAAAAGAAGGAAAAATACCATCTGCTTTAAAAGTTGTTGTTTTTTTTTTTTTTCCTCCCTCAAATATTCCCGGGGTCAACCACAATGCTGCAAGGTGGAATTTGAACAGTCATTTCTACTGACTGCAAAATTTTGGGGTTTGGATAATTGCACCATCAATGTGGAATGTTTTAAATTCTTATTCTGAGCAGAGGACTGCTGGATACTTGATTGTCACTGCGTAGACTACATTTTGAATATACACAGTCGAGTCACATTATGACCACCTCCTTCATGACTTATACGCTGATGCCGTCGAAAGTAGGAAGTTGCGTTTCTGTAGCATTTTCTAGGCCCACTCATCCATGTTTAAGGCACACTCAGCCAATTTGGGTATGAATCCATCCTTGCAGATCACGTACACCCATACATGCTGATTGTCTTCCCTGGAGCAGATGGGATCTGTCAGCAACATGTCACATGGCTAGAAATGTCCAACATTGGTCGGAAGAGAATGGCCAAGACTCCCAAGTACTACCCTGGCCCCCTAATTCCTCAAACTTGAAGCCCATTGAATATCTGTGGGACCACCTCAGTCGTCGTGTTCGCTCTATGGATCCTCCCCAACGTACCCTCCAGCAGCTGTGGGATGCACTGCAGTCAACATGGCTTCAGATACCAGGACCTTATTGAGTAACTCCTAGCCTGATTAGCTGCTGTCTGTGCTGCACACAGCAGCTACTCTGGATATTAGCTGGTGGTCATAATGTGACTTGACTGTGTATATTGCCATGTGTCAGAGTGGATCTGTTCTTTTGTTTGTCCATGTTGTATGTGTTTGGAGGGAGGTGGTCGGGTGGGGTCTGTGCTTTTTCTCTGCTTCGGCCATCTGCTTTTAGACAAGCTGGTTTGGCTCCCAGGAGCTTGAACTACAACGCTGCGAATGCTGGAAGATTGATCCCTAGAGCCACATTTAATGCACCACTCTCCAAACTGCAGCCCTTTAAAAGATACCTAAAATCTATAGTCAGAGGAGGAATGGATGGAAGACGGGAGGTTTTTAAGGGTTTCAGGCTGAGGATTCGTGTTGACTCTTTCAGAAGCAAAGCCTGTCTGTGCCAGTGGTTGTAGGCTAAGTTGGCTGGCTTTTAACACACTCGCCATAGTGGTGCTAATGCTTTAATAGCAACAGAATGTTTTGGTTTAACAGTTCTACTCTCTGGAAAAGCTATTTCTTCTGGTTTGGTAGGTTTTCCATGCGTCTCTCAAAATTAGTAACAGTTTACTTTTTCCAACCAGATTCTCAGGGAAACTGGGTAAGTTTCCAGATTTGGAAGTATACTACATCATATTGTAAAGTTTTACAGGTATATGCTGGACATAGTTAAGCTTGCTAGACAAGGGCCAACGGGGTGGACCATCCTGATGCAGCCCAGTGCTGCATGTCTACTTGGGCTCAACCCCATTTCACCCCTTGCCCCTAACCCTCTGTTTTGCATGTTCATGTCTAGGGGTAGGGTTGTCCCGATTGTTGTTGAGATGGAGGGGTAGGGCGAAGTGTTAGGGCTACATGCCCCTTCAAACGGAAGGACTGAACCCTCACTGATTGGGTGAAACCACTAAACCAGCATAATGTCATAAAAACAGCATAATGTCATAAGTTTATTTTTAGGTAACCCCAAACTTTGTGATATTTTGACATTCAGGAGGGCCCCCAACACCCCTGTACCTCCCCTGCAATTTGCAGCTTGGTTTTGTTGGTTAGGTTGTTGGCTAATTATTAGATAATTAGATATGAACTTGTGGAATTCTAAGCTTTCTTGAGTGACCACATTCCTGCCAGAGATTGGTTCATGAGCAGTAGCTGGATTTATTGTAGCCTTAACTGCCCTTTCGCTAAATGGATGGATAATTGTTACACTGTACATCACAAGATGCTAAGAACAGGCTTGGTGTTAGAGATTCGTGACTGTTGTAGACATAAAACATGCACAAGCGCTTCAGAAAGAGAGGCCATGCAAAGGACGACAGTATTTCACAGCATCATACAACTATGTTTAATAAGATCTGCTTATTAGTACAGAAAAGGGGGAAATAATGAAGGCGGGAACTACAAACTTGAAGCAAGTCATAAGCAATAGCAGCATTGCCCTCCATGTGTGTTTGGATTTTTTTTTTTTTTTTTTTTTTTTTAAATCACAGTTTAACTACAATGTTAGACAAGCACAGGTCCAAGTCAACAATCTCAAAACCTTGTCATGATAGAACCTGTCATTAGTAATAAATTAAAATAAATTAGAAAAAAAACAAATCAATCCTTTTTTTTATATATATATAGAGATATATTATGTATATTTGCTTATTTTTTGGAAACCACAACATGATTGAATGGGCTATAGATTTGCCCACAGAGAATGACCGTGAAGCACAGATGAATATATACTACCCAAATCTAGCGTTACATGAAATATATAGACATCTACAGAGATTACGGAAAACTGCCATCACCATACGACTTTCCTTGGTCATTTTCTTGTCCCCATTAAGTGTTTATTGCCCCGGTTGATTATGTAGTGGGGTCCTTTTATTACAAGGGGTACAAAATGGTCGCAGTGTGCTAATCGTGAAATAATCAATATGTGAGGGTAATGAGCAAACTAACTTTAAGGAGGACACCAGTGGGTTAGTACGCAAGTCTAGGATTAGTAAAAGACCAAAACAAACAGGTACAAAAAAGGCAAGCTAGAAAGAACATTCTTGCTTAGTTTGACCTCGGCACAGAAGGGGGTTACCACAACACCACTGCTGGAGCATTGCAAAACACCCTGTAATGTGACGGGGCATTAGCACAACGTTATTTATGGCCATGCCAGGCAGAGATGTACGTGATCATGTCGTAGTGACACAGAAGGCTGTCCGTTGAACCCACTTGCGGAACTCAAAAAAAACATGTTATGCATTATCAAATATTAATGATCTGCAGTGATTAACTACATTCATGCAGGGCTACAATCACTGTGGTTGCTGTTAATGATGGTTTGCTGGCTGTTGTCCAGCCTAAGCTGCTAGCGATGGAAAAGCATCTACGGCTGGGCATTTGGGGTTGATCAGAGGGTGAGAAATGCTTCCAGAACGGTCTTGTCGCCCCCCCCTCTCCCAGGCCACTGACTCTGGCTCCCGCTCCATCAGAACATCCACCTCAGATTGGCTCCTTTCTGCCATTTTTCTTTTATTGCCCATTCGTTCAATACATTGCCAATCACTTTACATTATCAAGCATCATTTAGTTTCTTTTTGTGAGCTTTTTATCTTCAGATCGGCACACTAATGCAAGCGACATCAGCGAGTTAACCCAAAGCTTTGCATTTCAAAAAATTCTAGACACTTTAGTAACATTTACAAAGGTTTTTTTCAGCTTCATAAAATAAAATGAACCAAAAAAAGAAAAGTTTTTTTTTTAAGAATTAGCATCATAAAATTAATTTATTCCAAGTAAAAATACAAAATAATATTAATGACATTGACCAGATATGAAAGTCTCTCCCAGAAATAGCTAATATTAATGGTTGAGAAATAAGTCGTCTGTAAAGAAATATGAAATAAAAAAAGAAAAAACAAAAATATGTAAATGTTTTAATTCCTTTCTTTTTTGCAAAAAATCTCTAAAAATAATGAAAAAATTTCTCAGTACAAAGGCTACATTACCACTGGAAGGTACTAGCATGTAGAGTAGGTAAATACACAGTAGAAAATGATTTTAGTGAATCACAATGCTTGCAATGAAAATAAATCTGCAATAAAGATTTTATGCCTCTTTTTCTTTTTTTTTTCTTCTTTTTTACAAACAGTACAAACAGTATTGCACATTACAACAAAGAATCGAGGTTACAGCCTTAAAAAAAAAAAATGGGACTAATTCAAGTCTTAGGTGAATAGAAGGCCACCATACTGCTGATGCACCTTGGGGGCTTTCGATCAAGTTACAGTTAAACCGTTTAGTTTAACTGTTCTGTTCTGCGTTCTGCTTTCCCCCCGCTCACTCTTTCTTTCTAAGAACCTCCATAATGATTTAGCTTAAACTAGGTCAGGTTAACAAATTAGGGCATTTTTGCATCTTTTACAAAACAAAGGGGGAAACTAAACATAAAAAAGTTCTCTAAAAAAAAATAATAAAATAATAACAATAACAAACATGAACAGAACATTTCATCCTCTGATCAGCGTAGTCAAAGACCGATCAGAACTCCATACAAAATCATGGATCTTCAGTTGACTTTCTAAGCACCTAAAGGACTGTTACTTATTTTCCTTTTTCCAGGGTGGGGTTTTCAGGGAGGGGTTTCAGGGTGGGGTTCAGGGAGGGGGTTCAGGTGGGGTTTTGTAAAAACTGATTCTTTTTAACACTGTCACGTCATAAGGGTGGGGAATCTTTGAACTCCGCGTCAAGGCCGCCTCTACACTTCAGCTCTTCCTATATTAGTTATAAAGCTCTAGCTCCTTCAGTTGCTTTTTTTTTTTTATATTTTTATTTTCCAAAAAAATAATAATAAAATTAAAAGTAAAAGCAAATAAACATGACAAAAATAAAATCAACCATCTGTTAAATCATTTTCTTGCAAATTTAAATTAATAAACATTTTGTATTTGAATAAACTTACTTAGAAAATATCAATTTCTCTCCTATATTTCAAAATTGAGGTATTGCAAAAGATCATGTCAGTCAGAAAGCACACGGTTTATTCTACGTTTTTCCTCTCTCTCTCTCTCTCTCTCTCTCTCTCTCTCGCTCTCTCAAAAATAATAAAGGAAAAAAAGAAAATAGCTGACTGATAGCTAACCATCCAGATACAAAGAGTAGTGCATAACAAATGTCTGTTACAGAAAAGGAACAAATATAGAAAACCCTTCTGGGCAGGGAAGGAAATATCACAAAACCACCCAGAATTCACGTCCGTAGAGATTCTCACCGTTACTCGTTAACCTCTCGGTTAGTTTTCTGGGATTTTCTCCACCAGTAAAAAAAAAAAAAGTAGTTTTTTTTGTTTGTTTATATTTTCCATTTTTCTGAAACACAAAACAAAAGTTCCATCCTTTCCGACTACAAAACCCGGGCTGCAGGCTTTTTCCTGCGCTAAATGAGAACAGGGACGTGATGCGCACATGACTTGCTCGCAGTGCTTGGAGGACACACTCAGAACAACCATGTGCTGAAGCCTCAGTGTTGCTAAGCCGCCCCAACTCACTCTTTAGCAAACTCAACTTTTCCCCATATCAGCAGCCAATACTTGGTTTTTCCATTCCATTGCGTTTTCCCATAACCCCGCCCACTCTGCCCAACCACCCTCCCTCCATAGACTATTTAGTTTAAAAAATATATCCACCATCGTTATTAGCAGGTTGTTTCTATTCTTCAAGCTTTGCAGGAAAAATCCGTATATAAATGCAGCAAGCACACAATGTTCTGGCAATGTTAATCCAATGCCCTACAGCCACACTGTTCGAGCCTCCGTATGAGGCCTCTGAGGGGGCTCACACGCACGTCTCCGTTTTCCTCTAGACTCTGATCACCTTCCTAGTCGGGCTAGTGTACGGGTGTGAGGTACACGGCCTGACCTGCTGTTAGTGAAGGGTGCGAGTGTAGACCGTGAGAGCTCTTTGGTGGGTTTCTTTCTTTCTTTTTTTTTGTATATTTCATGTTGTTTGCTTTGTAGGGGGCAAGGGAAGGGTTAAAATGGTACACACAGAGAAGTCGTGTTTCTCAGGGTCAAGCTCACCTTTTATGTCCGCATCTTATGTGAGTAAGAACTAGCAAAAGTCTGAGTACGCGAACACCGATCAGGGAAGAGACTCTCTGGATGTGGTGATACATGTGTCTGTGTGTGCTGTATACACTGGGTATGAAGTTTCACAGGACTCGTGTTAGACATCAATAACAGTTAAAGCGAATCACAGTTCTAGGCATACTCAAACCTAACTACATACTGTATAAAAAATTGCACAATTATATCAATAACAATCACTGCAAAAATGTTCTTCACCTACTACAGAGACAGTTTGTTTGAAGGCTATCCTACATCTAGGCCTTTTAACTGGTAATTGCAGTGTAGTCATCCGCTCATGCTCGCTCTCGACCGACGCAAATCAAGCCGAGGTTCACTCGGGGGCGGAGGGGGCTTGGGGGGGGGCAGGGATCATCCATCAGGACTCCCCCTCAGGCTTCTCATTCCTGTCCAGTTTTCGTGCTCTGTGTTCATCTACGGTGTGCAAAGTGGGCCAAGTTGAATAGTAGACTCAATACTAAAACTATTGCATGCAGCAACCTGATTTGGATAAACATGCAGTTTTAGGGGCAAACTCCAACCCCGCCGAGCACGGTCTTGGGGGGGGGGACCCCATGCCAGCCTGCCCACCTCACAACCAGGTGCCCTAACCTTTCCTCATCTCATCCACACCCTAGCCTGAATAAAGTACTATGGTATAGGTTCATATACCACGGATTTAGCAGCAAAGCTATTGCAGCATTACATGTACATAACACTAAAAAATAATATTATTTTAAAAAAATAAAGGCCTAAAAATTATAAGCAAAGAAAAAAACAGAACTTTCTCGATTGCGAACATGAGGTATTAATAGTACTATATTTCCAAAGTGGAGAGCAAATAGGTGCGTTAATATTTGGGGGGGGGCGGTTTAAACCACTACAGAATGTCATAGTCGCTGAAATCTGCTACATCGTATGTCACCTATATCTGATTTTCTTAACGAATTTATATGTTTTTTCTTTTCCTTTGGTGCATTTAATTTTCTCTCCCTCATTTTCTACTAGGGGCAAACTTCTAACATTTCTGAAAATAAGTGCATGCTTCTTTCACAAAAATCCAAAATTATCTATGTGTTTATAGATAGATACAAAATAAAAAATATATTCTTTTTAAATATATATATATATGTATATATATTTATATATAGACGTGTGTTTGTATGTGTATAGCCTCACTCTTGTCTAATGGTATCCTATAGGGAACACTGATCAAATAAAAAAGAAAAGGAAAAATGATAAACCAAAATTAAACTCTGAACAGAACAGTATTCTCACAACCTAGCTAACAACATCAAGTGTGGTCTGTGTACATGTGTGCCAAAGTGCAATTTCTGAGCAGAGAAATTCTCAAAATTCTTATTTGTCTGAACGTTCATTAGCAGAGAGTATAGTGGACAAAGATATTAAGAGCTGTGATGGTTCTTGATTTTCCTTGTTTCTAAAAAGAACTGATAAAAGACCCATGTTATCTTCAGTTGTAGTCGTTGCTTGTAGTCGTGATGGTGGTGGTTAGTTGGTTGACTGACTGAGGGGGAAAAGGGGTGGTGGTCAGCACTGATCTGGGCTGTGCAGAGGGGTCGATTGGGCATCGATGGGGAGGGGTTGGAGTGACCCCCCATCAGCTCCAGCGGAAAGAGACGTGGCGGGGACGGTCTCCTCCCTCTTTGACCAGCGGTTTGTGGAACTCGCGGCCGGCGCGGGAGTGGATGCTGGCCCAGCAGTACTCGCAGTAGTACTGCAGGCAGGTGACGTTGGCACAGAAGAAAGGGGCGAACTTCCCCCCGCAGCGCGCACCCTGACACTCATCACACATCTGATCGTCCAGCACGTACGGCTTCACCTCCACCTACGGCCAGAGACAGGAGTTACTGCTGACGGGTTTAACCCAAACGAAGCAGGCAGCAGAGAACAGTTTGAGGAAAGAAGCAGAGCAGTACTGCAGGGGTTAGACATCATACACAAACATTAGCTACTGTAAAACGTGGTTAACCAGTTAACCAAACATCTCACCAGCGATACATTCCGAGTCCCTTAAACTCAATTTAACCTGGCTCAGATACAGTATGTGCATGATTCTGGTGGTCATAGTAAAATGGATCACAACTCAGGATATAGACACACTATGCCAAGGTAACGTCGGCCCATTTTTCTGATTCTCTAAAATACCCTTTTCCTGAACGTTCACCCCGAGCCCTCTATGATTCCGGGCACAGACGCTCATGCTAGAAAATCAATTGCTTCTAATGATTCTGCCATCAGACGACGGTTACAGTCAGCAGCACACATGAACCTGGAGTCTAGTGTTATTGTCCAATCATACGGACATGGGAAATGTCACGGTCACCTTTGCGGCTAAATGGCACACAGATGCAGTGAAAGCAATTACACCTGGCCTTCCCTTAAATATCACACATCAAAGAGCAAACTCGGTCCCCTGCTGAGTCATCAGAACCTCTGAATACAACTGAATGAGGGGGGGAATAAAAATCATTTGCGGATCACAACTTGCTGCAGGTTTGACACACTCGGCAGAAGGAACAAATGTTGGAAATAGAATGTACTGGAGGATGTGTCTCCAAATTGTGAAATTCAGGTTCAATTCTGAACTCCAGATAATAATGTTTTAAATTAAATAATTCTGACAACTGAGCACTGCTACCTTCAAGTCACCAAGCAGATAAATACACTGTGGAAAAGGTGTGGAACAGGGCAGAAGATGATTTGCGTTTTGGAGGGTTGAACTGATGGAAATATTGCTGTTTTTGCTATTCTAATCTACAGTATTTAGTTCACTGTGCATGTTTCATTCAAAGTATTTATTCTGAGCTGAATCAAAGCAGTTTAAATCTGTGTTACCACATGTACAAGTGAATTTAAGATTGAACTGACAAAGTTTGTTTTACAGTGTGGCCTACTGCTAGTTTCCCTGTAAAACATGTGTCAGGACAATACACATATCCATTCATTCGAATGCAAAAGTTTGGGCATCAATGGTCAAATGACATGTTTTGTTATTCAGCATATTGCAGAAAAATGCTGTGATCAGGAAATGTAAACTCTGTAATATAGATATTAGAAATAAGCCACAGTAAACATTAATATCGCTGGTGATAATTCCATAATCATTTTATCATAGTTGTTTCAGAGTTTCCAGGAATGTAATTCCTCTGGTGAAAAGGTGCCACTGTGTTTTTTTTTTTTTATTGCTGGATTTTGTAGTGCGTTTTAAACATTTTCAGTATATTTAATATTTAAGTTAATCCTTTATTCATCCCACAGTGTGGGAATTCACAGTGTTGCAGCAGTGAAAGGATAGCAAGGCACAAAAGGTACAACAAAGCAGTGATCATTTTTGTCATTGACCTAATAATTAGGGGGTGCTCATAGAATACTCGGTATTAGTCAGGGACTGCCCAAAATTGGATTGGATATCGAAAAGGAAAAAAAGGAGAATCTGATATGATCCAGTAGCATAAACTATCTAGTAAAAGCTGAAATAAAGTTGCACTTGAATGTCTGAATGGCACTGACGATTCAGTGTAAAAACTTTTAATAAAGAACATTTTAATAAATAAGAAACAGCAATATCGCACCATGTTACACGCCATGCATTTCTTCCTTTAGGGGAGAATATTAGTTTCACTATTTCACAGTGCAGTTGTGAGGGAGGGAAGAAGATGGTGTCGGCAGATACTCAAGGTTGCGCTATCAGTGCAATTGAGCCACCCCAAGGCAATTTCGTAATGCGGTCTCTCTATCTGCACTGTAATAAGTAGAAGAGGGCAGAGGTTTGCACTGAGCCGAATTAAAATGTTGGGTTTATTCATTTTGGAGTTGAATGAAACCAGTTACACTGCTAGCTGACACGTTAAGTCATTTAGTCAATTCGTTACTAGGCTGAACTGACAGACCACTATTTTACAGTGCACTGCTCCAAAAACAGGTTACCACTGCAGAATCATGTTTTAGTGACAGCCATGCCATTCAGTGACGGTTTCTCTCTCTCCCTCACACGCACACACATGGCCTCAACCCAATCTGACTGAACTGGCAGACTGCCAGTCTTAGCCTGGTCACCATCAGTTATGCCCTACAGGACAACACGCCTAAAATAGCCAGCGGCTCTGCTGGATATGCATGTGAAAGAAACAGCAAAGGCCTATAATTAGGTAGACGGTGTCTGAAACTTCAAATGTCTGTCAGTCTACCAGAAGCCAATGGTCAATGCTGATTACAAGGCTGACCTAAGGGTTTCCGTTTGTATTGTTGGAAATTTACTGAGGGCGATCGGGGCATTCTGGTGCCTGGCATAGAGCTTGAAGAGGGATGATCTACGATGTCTGTAGGCTCCACACATACACTTTCTCCCACATAAACAAAGTAATGTAAGAACACACAGAGAGAGCTGTCCTGTAAGTTCTCGAGATTATAGGAGACCGACGTTAAAAGTAAGGGTGTGGTGCTGGGAGAAATACAGTCCTTTTCCCCCTCAGTAGTTTTGAACAGTGTGTAAAAAAATCCTACTATTTTTGTCAGTACCACAATGAGGTAAACACTTCAATGCTGTAAGTCTCAAGAATGTTAATGGTTTGATTAAATAGGCCAACATTACATTGATGGTGACCAAAACACTGAAGGTTAAATTATCGTTTTAAACACATATTGCAAATAACCGGTAAAATCTGACAAAAACCTCATAAATGGTTTGTAGCGCTTGGCTCAATAACACACAAAAATGTGTTGTCTCTGCTTGTTCTTGCTACAGCCCTTGAGCAGATCTTCAAAACAAGGGTGGCTTTCCCCTCTAGCGCCACAGTATCATTGACCTTCCCATCTTGTAGCATAACCAGTAAGGTGACGGGCTGTTTTTTTTGAAGGGCGGGGCTTTCTCTGTAAATATGGCATGTTGAGAACTACAGCCTCATCCCTGTGTTTATCAGTACTTTAGAGTATGATGAATGATGCCTTAATTTAATTACTTTGTATTGATAAAGTCACCAAGCAGGTAGACACAAAAAAAAAGTGTGGAAGACTGTGGAAAAAGTGTGGAACAGGGAAGAAGATGATCTGTGTTTTGGAGGGTTTAACTGATGGAAATGTTGCTGCTTTTGTTAATCCAATCTATTTAGTTAGCTGTTTCATTCTAAATATTTATGCTAAGCGAAATTAAAACAGTTCAAATCCTTGTTAGAGCATGTGCAGTATTTTTAGGTTGAACTGAGAATTTGTTTTACAGTATGGTTTACCACTAGCTTCCCAGTAAAACATGTGCATAGACAATACACATATATCCATTCAGCTGTATGCAAAAGCTCTGTATTTGTGTTCTGTACTGATACATACACCCCCACAGGACCTCCACAGAGCAGGTTTTATGTGGGTGGGGGATCATTCACAGCACTGCAGTGACACCGAGTTGGTGGTGGTGTGTTAGTGTGTGTTGTGCTGGTATGAGTGGATCAGACACGGCAGTGTTGCTGGAGTTTGTAACACAGTGTCCACTCACTGTCCACTCTATTAGACACTACCGCCTTGCAGATGTAAAGTCAGAGATGATAGCTCATCTGTTATTGCATAGTTTGTGGTCAAGCTGCCCACAGGACTCCGCTGGCTGGATAGTTTTGGTTGGTGGACTGTTCTTAGTCACTGAGGTGTTTAAACACTCCAGCAGCACTGCTGTCTCTGATCCACTCACACCAGCGCAACACACACTAACACACCACCACCACAGCGAAAGATCCTCCACCCAAATAATACCACTAAAGAACAGGGTTAAAAGGGAATAACAAAGTATGCAGAGAAACAGGTGGACTACTGTCTGTAATTGTACAACTACAAAGTGCTCCTATACGGTAAATGGAGCTGATAAAATGGTGTAGACACAAGGAGGTGTACCTAATGAAGTGGCCAGCAGGTTATTTACATTGTAACAATTTGAATATGTTTCTGTATTCAAAACACTGAACACTGGTAGGTAAGACAATGTACTTTTAATGTCCTGTTGTAGTTTTGATATCAGTAACAATATAATGATATTATACTCAATATGTGTATTAAAGTCAATAATTTTGATATTTTAATTATATGACAACCAAGAGGTTTTTCTGTAATGGACAGAAAATGGTGTTACAATAAGCATACAGTAAAGAATGGTAACAGGACAGACACTTACTCGCTTGTCAATGTCGTTATGTTGCAGCTGGACAAATCGAGCACTGATGGCAGCGATGTAGCTCTGCTGATTGGAGAAGGCCACGCGGCCAGCACCTTTGGGGTACTTTAGTTCAGGATCAGTGTCGATGCCAGCATAGCACACGCCTCCATACAGCCTGTCCATAATCATCGCCAGCTCCACTATACACATTCAAATAAACATGAAGAGAAAAGACAGTCAGAGGAGCACAAAACAGGTACCTGTCTCCAAAACAGACTTCCAAACTTCTTGAAGTGTAAAAGGAAAAAAGTGTGCTGTTAGAAAGCATACAGCACTGGCAGTACGACTGCAGGAAGGCTGCGTCTACAAAAGAACAAGCTCTCAGGAACAGAACTCTAAAGAAGTCTTTACTTTCTGTTCCTTAACAGCGACAATGCACACTAATCATCATCATCATCATCATCATCATCATCATCGTCATCATCGTCATCGTCGTCGTCGTCGTCGTCGTCGTCGTCGTCGTCATCGTCATCATCGTCATTGTCATCATCGTCATCATCGTCATCGTCATTTCATGATGAAAATGTGCCGGATTTAGACAAATGACTGTATTTTTATTTGGTCCCTCATCAGGGTGAGGTCGGCATTAACAATACAAACGATACTTCTCACACAGGCAGAACAAAAAAGCACATGAAATGCACACAATACATAAACACACAAACTTTCAAGTCATTCTTCACCTGCGCGCAGAGGTCGTGGAACCCCGCCGACAAAGATGGTCTTACGGGGGTCCAGAGGCTGAGAGCCATCCATCACAAAGTCACTGTCGCTCAGATTCCAAGGGCGGATTTGGACCTTAGGACAGAGAAGGACAGAGAAGCTCTCAGATTATCCTCGACTTCTCAAAACAATTGCTTTTTGAAGTAAACACATTGCTTTTCCTGACAACGTCAATGTGACCACTTTACTGAGGAAGCAGGACAAAGAGGGACAAAAACACTGCACACAAACGTCACAACAAAAACAACGTGTACTTAAAGAACAAAAAAAATAATGCCAAGATGACATTTAAACTAAGACAACACGTTTTTAAATGAATACCAATAGTAAAACAAGGAAATTAATTGTTTAAGGTAAAGGAAATAACTAACTAACTTTCATTTTAAATATGGTGAAGGATTCAGAGACACAAACTACTGCACTGCAGCACCAAAATAAGGTCGCTCTGTAGGAGATGGCTTCTGAACGCTGGATTTGTGCCAACCATGACATAACCGATAACTACAAAGACAATAACTAGCAGTAAAGATGTATAACTAATGTGATGTCACATAATAAGGTGTGTTACAATATGGCCAAGTTTTGGCTTTTATTTCATTATTCTGCAGCATCACTGAGGTGGGCAAACTCACCGGTTTATCTTTGATAGTGGGGCTGGAAACACACAAGTACAGCTTTCCATCTTCCTCAATACAGGCGTCAATGAGGGCCTGCACAGAGCTCTCCTCCTGAAACAGCAAGAAGGCATAACCTGCAGGGGGGGGGGAGAGGCAAAGAGAGACTGTGTTATTCAAGGTCAGCTGTAGTGTCTGGAGCTACAGTTTGAAAGTTCAGTAAAAGGGCAGACATGTCTATAGTACGGTGACACTGATGGCAGTAAAAGGAAACATGTGGGTTTTGTACTGCAAGTCATTCTGCAGTGAAGCTGACTGACCAAGATGTGTCTTGTGTCTGAAGTCGACTTCTTTAGTTTAGCATTACAACCACAAGGCTAATGTATCTAACAAGTAACAGATGCACACACTGCACCAACTGCCAAGTGATCTGAGCTGTGTCTAAGCAGGCCAACTAAGTATGATACACAGTGTCAGAAAGTACATAGGTAAGTGTCTGTTTGAGATTACCATACAGATTATAACACAGTCGGAGGCAAATATGTGATGACTTGGGCATACAGTGCCCACACGCTGATCTACTACTAGTCAGCTACACTGGACCTGTAGCTTTAATGCACACGTCCAACAATGAGCATGGACCGGCAGGATGAACAGATCTGGGTAAAGAGAAAACTTGACGCTCTATTCTAACTGTAATATAAACCCCCCTATAAATGCAGGCAAAGCCTGTGCTGTACAGTGTTTTAATGCCATCTCTGTGTTATTTTATGTCCAGCCTGTCCCAAGAGACTCTCCCGCTCCCACTGCAGTGGAACATACGCAGCACAGGCATGTGGCACAGAGCCAGCAGAGGACTGAGACAGGGCCAGAGTGAATCAGATGCATCGTTGGGGAAACGGAATCAGACGCATCGTTGGGGAAACGGAACACTCCGGTATGTGCAACTGTCACGCTTTTACTTTCGACATTCCATCAGCGACTCGGAAAAAACAGAAGAGCTGAAAAAATAATACTGAGTCAGAGAGAGAGCGAGAGAGCGAGAGAGAGAGAGATGTGTGTAACACAGGGACAAACGGAAATGGATACAAGTGAAGAAAGGGATGAGCTGACCGGTTAATAGACTCCATATATACACTAAATGTATTTTAGTAATCACCAGAAAAGAGAGAGAGAGAGAGAGAGAGAGAGAGAGAGAGAGAGAGAGAGAGACAGACAGACAGACAGACAGACAGACAAAAATATTAGAGGGAAAATAGAGAGAGAAAAGCTAAAGAGAGTAAAAAGAGAAAGTCACAGACCTTTAAGGTCATTTATCCTTGCAGGGAGAGGTTCAAAAACAATAAAGCCCTCGCCCTGGGCTTCTCTCTCCCTCCCTCTCTCTGGATCATGTGAGGTGAAATATATGAAAACTCCTGCCTGTTTGTTTCACTGTTACTCACACTGACTGAAGCGACTGAGGAGTCAGAGCACATACAGTACAGAGCACCTGAGCACATGGTTTCAGACCCTTTATCTGAAGAACTGTGTGCTTGTAAACACACCAAATATCACCAGGGAGGCATTTCACAAAGCTGGATTTCTCAGTTAGCCAGACAGCAGCAACAACAACAACAACAACAACGCTTCCTTATAAAGGAAAAGGTGATCTGCTGGTGATCTAGTCTGAAGGACAAAGTTTGCTTCCATATTTCTCCATGGTGCAGCCATCCAGCACAATTAATTTAACCTTTTCACGTTTTCTTTTTTTATATATATATATAGATAACAGTGTGTCTGTCAGCAACAGCATAAGTCTACTGTTAATTAACAACTTAACGTGGCTTGTTAGCACAGCATTTGAGGTAAGAAAAAAGGTATTCTTTTGTTTGTTTTTCTTGACAAAATATCACTGTACTGGGCAGCACTCTGCATGGCACAAGTCACACTGAGGTCAAAGAAATGTCACAGGCTGGCCTATTCCTAATACAGACATCATCTTAAGTGTGTTTGTTTGAATGTGTGGAGGAGAAAGTGGGGAGGGAGAGAGAGAGAGAGAGAGAGAGAGAGAGAGAGAGAGAGAGAGAGAGCCTGAGAGAGAGGATCAGAGCCAAACCAGCAGAGGCACGAGAGGAAAGGAACACTGTGTTCTCTCAAGAAAGGGAGGATAGAGAAAGAGAGTGAGAATGAGTGCCCAAAGAAGACAGAAGAACGAACAACATGTGAGTTGAAAGACAAAAATCATCAGCCTAGAAGTCCATAGGAAGGGAAGAGAAGAGAACAGAAGCGAAGAGAAGAGAAGATTGTGCAGCAGAGCTGGACGAGATGAGAGAAAAACAGGGCTGAGGCTTAGTGGCGAGGGGATGACTCTGAGGCAGGACAGTTCTCTCGGTCAGTCAGACCCTGTTTATATCAAATAACACACTCCCTCACTCACATACACTTCTGTGTGCTGAAACAGCAGAGGGTCACGTGTGGTGGGGGGAGGCTGCAGGGGGATGAGTGACCCTAAACTTTCTTTAACACACCAGTTCCTCATCTGTGAGCGTGTGTGATCCAGTTGTGGTAAAGCTCTCAACTGCGAACAGTAAAAGTCACGCAGTCTGAGCTAAAAGAGAACAGCTGTGCTACTGTGTGTACAGACTTCACCACAGTCTCTCTGTCTCTCTCTCTCTGTCTCTCTCACACACACACACACACACACACACACACACACACACACACACACACACATACCTTTTAACCTAAATCCACAGCTTTAAACTATAGCTGTTTACTTTACACTCGGTCACAAAATCAGGAACTAATATCCTCCTCCAGCTTTAAAAGTAGAGGAGAAGAGAGCACAGTGAGCAAAGCAAGGCAGAGTGCAGCGCTAACGCTCGAGTTTCACTAGAGCAGCAGGTGCTGAAACACACACACACAATTTCTCCTGGACAGACAGAAGCAGTGCTCCTCTACTTATCTCAGATTTATGGGCATGTGGAAGAGAAAGTGAAGAGAGAAACAGAGAGAGAGAGAGAAAAAGAAAGAGAAAGAAAGAGAAAGAGAGAGAGAACAAAGGCACAAAGCAACACACAGATCTATCAGGCCCTAAAAAGACAGCACCACACAGACTCCCTTAAAACCACAGGACCACACTGACAAAGTACAGACTCAGTGAGAACAGCCTGAAGACAAGCAGACTATGGCAGCAGTTTAGCAACAAGGCAGAGCTAGGTTAGACATTTCCCTGCTTTTACATCACATGTATATCCTTAAGCTGCATGACACAGGTTCTTCATCAATAAACTGTATCCTGCCAGCCTTGCTCACTCCACTTCGTCTGGAAAACTAGAACCTCACCAACAGTTAGCTAATATTATCAGCCGATATCAATGACCTGAGGCCAACTATATTGGTAATCAGAGGAACCACCAGTCATCAGCGTGATCTCTTGTACTGATGTGTTGTTCACAAACCAGTCAGCTCCTTTAGGTGATCACCGCGAGCTGACCTGCATCAAGGAGCTTTGTTTAAATTAAGATAAACCGAACAGTCTTAAGACACTGTAGCTGAAAGACAACAGGACCCTCTCCTGCTTCTCCTTCGAACATTCTGGCTCAGACTCCACATCATCCGTAAACCTGCTGCTTGCTGTGTTTGGTGCTGGTTTTGTTCTTGGAGGGTTTTATGCAGTTCTTGAATGACTGGTTGCTGGATTTGCCTGCATTTTTGCTCCTTTGGGTGTCTTGTGCCCGCTTCTTTAACTGCTTGTCACCTTCGGGCGTATTAGATTAAAAAAAACAATAACAGACAAAATGCTATTTTAGTTAATTAATACATTAAAAGGTCACTTCAAGTTTTAAATGAAACTTCAATCGACCTTTAAATTAAATGAAGTGATCTGTAACTAAATGCTATACAGTGATCGTGAATAAGGAGGCCAAAAAAGGCAGCTCATATCTGTGAGCTGAGCCATTTGATCTGACTGACTAAAGCTCTTGAAAACAAGATGAAACCTTGGAAGGCTTAGTCCAACATACAGCTTCTTATATGTGAGCCACACAGGCTAAACCGGTGAATATGAACACAAAACACCATCATGGTTACTATAAGAAGAAAGAGTAAGATGTGTACAAACCTCAACTTTAGCACATGGATAACATACTACATGACCATTAGTCTTACATTTCATTAGTTCTCTAATTCTGGGTAGCTACACCCACAGAATAAACTGTATTACTTAAGACTGTGTTTATTTGAGATTGAGAAATGGTGCCATTGAGTCACACTTTACAATTCAATTTATAACCAACAATCATATAAGTCAGTAAGTCACTCTTTTCGGCCACCAACTATCAGCCAATAATATTGGTTACTGGAAGTTTTAGCCTAATGAATGAACGCACATAAAAACACTGAGGAAGAACTATTTGAACAAAAAGAAAGTCATGCTTTGGCAGGACAATACGTATCTAATTGCCACAATATGAGGGTGTGACCCACTCAAACACACACACATGTAGGATTGGTAAGAGAGAGTCAGTCTGACAGCTGTAACTGTGCCTGAGGAAAGTATTGCATGTTCTGCTGACAGTGACAAACATGACAACAGCAGAGAGGAACAGAAACAAACATGTTTTGTCTTCCTAACACACATGCACAAACAAACAAACAAACTAGAAAAGAAATAAGAAGTAAATGCAGATCTGCTAATAATATGACAAAAGCATTTTGAAAAAAATTCAAAAAGATCCCATACACTGTCTGTACTGAAGAAACCCTTATTACCGCTAGTATAAAGTACATTTTCATCAAAAGATCGACTTAAAAGAAACAGGCCTGAAAGCCTCTCTCACTGACCACCCACTAAATGACCACCTAGTAATAAAAGTTGATCATGTTACCGACTACATAACAATAGCAATAATCACATGACACACCATATTTAAATATGTCATAGAAAGGAAAACTGTATGTACATTATCACAGTTGAATAAGGAGAGTTCAGTACATAGAACTGTCAGTATATAGAACTGTCATACTGTGAACCTCAAACACTGTTGCTCCACCTTGGAATACAAAGCCAGCATTCATGAAAGAAGACAATAAAACTGGCAGATTCTAAAATCTTAAGACTGTTATGTAACAGTCCTGACACATTAATACTTACACCCCCAAAATTTACATATGACAACAGAGCAGCAAATGGGGGACAGTGTGCAGAAATCGGTCCAGGTTCATACCCTTCAAAAGAAGCAAAACTGTCCACAGCCGTGATTTATCTTTAAACAAGGCTGAAATTGGCCACCTATATGCCAGCTTCTTAAATAAATCTTCTATTCCACCCTAAATGCTACAGCTCATACAGGTGCCAGAGTGTAACTGCAGCACCACTTAAGGTTGAATAGCAATGCTGCAACTTTAATTTACTTTGTGTTGTTGTTGAGAAGTTTATTTTCCTGCTTTTGTCTATTTCAACATGTAAACCACTCAATCAGAGCAGAGCTCATCACATTACTCATGAGCTCACCAAAAAAGGAAAACAGCTTATTTCATTCCAGGGCCAAATCATAAGGTGTAAATGGGTGTTTTTTTACCACCACCCAAACTCATATACCTTCTATGTAGACATCAAAGAACAATGATGAACGCTGAATAAAGAAATGCATTCTAGGACACCCACAACAAACAACAATGTCAACAATGTGAAAGCCATATGATCACTGTTTGTCAACATCAGTCACACGTGTGGTTTAATCAATGCCACAGGGAAAGGCAGTACAATAGAACAAGTGTTGCCAGGTGGCATCAGAAAAGCTGATACAGCAACTGACACTCCACAGTTCAAATCAGCAAACTAAAAGAACACTACAGACGGCTGTGACTCACTTGGAGAATTTTAGCTTTACAAACTCAGTGCAGGGCCTGTCTGAAACTGCCAGCATCACAATCAAAGCTACTTTGACAGTGCCATACATTAACATGGCTGCAGGAGCAAACCACACCAAAAATGACTATACAAAAGTAGTTTAGTCTACATGCACTACACAGTAAAAACAGAATCCGCAGAGGGCTGAGAGTACCTAGCAGAGGTGACCTTTGTTTAGCCTCACTCTGCTGATTGGCTATTTAAAAATGGCTCATCTTACGGTTGCCTACTCCATTATTGTACATGCCAACGTCAGAATCATCCGCTTGGGGAAGTGGCTTGAAGCACAATCGACATTACAAAAAGCTCTTCGGCATGTTGTGTGCAATTTCACATTTCCACCAGAGAGGTCACCAAAAACTTGCATAGTGCTTTAGCAGAAACCTACAAAAAAACAAAACAAAAAAAACAAAAGAAAGAAAACCCCCCCCCCAAAAAACAAAAGAAGCTCCACCCCTGGAGTCACAAATCTGACAGTATTCTGGTCTGCTGGTTGGGGTTGAGTCGTATTTGACAATTCTGAGCTCATAACTGATAATTACATATATCCGTCAGTAAAATATTGAACAAAAAACAACGTTGGGGGTTTGATTCATTACTAATCATATCAGTCAGACCCTACTCTATTCCCGTACGATACTGCCTTTTAGCCACCTGCAACACACTTAAGTCTGAATCTTCAGGAATTAATCAAAGCACTACAGACCACAAGCAACACACACACACATACACACACACACAGATGCGTTCGCTCACACTCAAATTGCACACATGCGTTCACTAGAGTATCACAAAACCACATGGGCAAGTGTGCAGAGCCACACTGTGAGTCAGCGGTGAGCTGGAAGGACTTTCACAAAGGCTCAGAGACACAGAAGCTCGTTTTACGCTGCACCGTGTGGAGAGTGACCAGCATCTTCCATTCGCTAAGCCTGCAGGCCTTTTTAATATGGGGAGAGATTGATGACCACTGGCCATGGCTCCCACATCTGCTGAGGAATTATTACTACGGCTGTGCCATATGGACAAAATACTATATTGCGACAGTACTGCTACGTATTGCGGCTGCAATATGAGCCAAAATATATTAAACACTGTGTGTGTGTGTGTGTGTGTGTGTGTGTGTGTGTGTGTGTGTGTGTGTGTGTGT
>CM067478.1:19668026-19688304 GCA_034552555.1 Semaprochilodus insignis
TATTTTATTCAGTATTATATACTGCAGTTATCCGTCTACAGCCTTCTTGTCTTGAGATTTGATCGCCACTATTCAAAGGCAATCAAAGACATGAGGGATTCATGTAACACTGAGAATCAAGCCTTAATACATTTACACAGAAAACCGTTTATTTTGCTGAATTTAACATTGGACAAATATAAAACATAAAATGTGGCCTGGGCAAAAATGATGGCATTTTTTATGTACTATGTAAAAAAATATATATAGCAAATACAAATAAATTGTGCTGTAAAATTTGTAGAAAAAAAATCCTGCTCCCTGAGGAGGACGACTTGTCTAAAAAGATCAATAAACGTCATTCAACTATCATTCAGGTGTTCAAACCTCTACACTGAACTCTAGATGTATCTGATTTTCAACTAGTTTTAAAGCAGTTGCCATCTGTAAAAAAATTCTCCAGGGAAATGGCTCTGTCAGGAGGGGCAGCCAATACAGCTCACACCACTAACACACCCTCTGGTGCATTCTGAGATTCTCACGGGGGGACGCCTGCAGCTCCAACAGGCTCTGACTGGCTTGTATGCAAACACAGTGGCAGCGATAAGGCACCTGTGTGAATTTGCACAGAAGGGGCCACGCAGTTCTGGAGGCAAAGCCCGCACCTCTCACAGAGACTCCTGTAATGTCAATCAGCAGCACTGACAACACGCTTGGGCAACATGCTGTTGTTTTAACTCACTTTGGCAACTTAAAAGACAACCGTCTTAAAAGACTTACGGAAAACAGACTTTCCCAGGCTGTATGCAAGCTCTGAGGTACAGAGGCCATGCTGTCTGATGGAAAACAAGGGTGAAGGAAAAGAACACTTCTCCAATCTGCTAAACAAAACTAAAAATCAGAGAATAGCTGCTGGTGAGAGCACTGCACAACAAAGCTTATTAACCATCAGCTTTGCATCAAAACATATGCACACATACAGTAAGGCAGAGATGACCTCGGCGGCCCAGATCCATGGCTCTCTCATGTAGAGTCTGGAAGAGCTCAACAGGCTACATTCCAGAGTGGGATGGGCTGCTGAGTAGGGGTCTTTCACTTGGCCTTAGGGGCATTCTGTTCAAAATGTGCACCGTTGTGCAGTAAGACACATAAAAAGTTAATGCTGTCAGAAATCAGTAATGGCCAAAACTAAACGGATGAAAAGCTAGTTAAAATAAGTGTTCAGAAGAGAATCTATTGTGCTTTTCTGCCCACCCCCCTTTAGTGTGTTGCGTAGCTTTTCATGCACTGAAACGTCTTGCTAGAACCACAGCCCTTTTCTCTGTTACAAGGTGATGTCATCTTATAACACAATCCTCTAGTCTGCCTTCACACAACACACAGCAAATACTGGAAGCCACATAGGGACAGAACCGCTCTAGCAGTTGACCAGTCAGAACAAAGTGAGAAAAGCTGACCCAGGGCTCATTAGGAAGCGGGGCTTAAAGACACAGGAGCTACAACAGAGTGTTTCAGACAGAGAGACACAAATGTACACTACGAGAGCATGTAAGCATGCACAAATCCATTCTAGCACACATCAAAAATAAAATTATGAACTTTGAAAAATAACCATATTGGGTGACCCGTCTAAACAGAGCCTTCTCCTTATATTTGGAAAAAAAGAACTTACTGTGTTTTACTTAGTTTCTGGATGTCTATCTAGCTATCGTCTTGATACATCCAGACAGAAAGTTACATCATTGCCCTTTCAGAGAGTCATCTACTAGTAGTGGTGCTCCTTGTAAAAGCAAGCTAAACGTTTTCACAACAAGGTTTACTACCCAAAGGTATTAATAATGCCATAAACAGTGGTGAACCTGACCTTAGGACATCTATATATCATATTCACGGACAGAACACACTCTCAAACGCCTTTCCAAATCCAAGCCATCACAAGGCTGCACTGCTGCCGTTACAGAATAGCGGAATCAGCCCAACTTGAGCAGTGCTGAACAGACACATCAACAACAAACTGACCACCGCAGTGACCATTTCATCAACACAGCTGCACAAAGCTAATTGAATTGAAATTCTATGAAAAACACAAAAGGGAAATGATGAAGAATACAAAACTCAACACACAGAGCAAATGAGACTGCTGACTTTCCAACGCAGCTCTGATTAACAAAGTGCTGCAGTCATTTCCCTATTATCTCCCAGTCGAACACAATAGAGACGACTGACAATTGACAGACTACTACCAACTCTTACTGTCTCTGAGTCATAATGAAGTACCATGCTGCAATCCTGCTGAACAGCAGCTTCATAAACTTAACAAATTACACCAGTGATAACCAACTACCATGTCAATCATATATATTCTGGAATATTATGGATATTACACTTGATGCTGGTATGAGCAAAGACAACATTAGACACAGTGATGCAGATGATCCCGTTGTGATTTAGATGGTACTGTTGGAGGAATATTGTATAGTAGATGTGTTCTATATATTATGTTTAACTGACTGTATTTCACTACACATAGTGCCCATCATATCTAAAACACTTAGGTTACAACCATTTGAAATATGCCACTTTGCAATGTGATAAAATCCAGAATAGTGAAAACATAATTGCTTAAGATGTTTTCACAATAACATACAATAAGCAAGAGCAACAAATGGTTCCTTCATTTAATATACATGCAAAATAAACAACATAGCGTTAGTACGTCTTTTAGAAACATGCACACTCACATCGGAGCTGCTACAGTCATTAGTTTGAAAACTTCTGATGACGCATCTTGATGGTGTAAGGAATTTCTAAAAAAACAGAACTGCTTTGGGGTGGACTTTTACTACCAGTAAGCCAAATATCTTACTGTAACCATATGACTAAACTGTATAACTGTAAATTGCCATTACAATGGAGAGAATGGATTATTCAAACAACAGAAATGACTCATTAAAGGAGGAGGTGGCTCTGGTTTCTGGTGTCCATTTTGTGCTTAGCTACATCAGAATGCAAGTTTCCTCATTAATAACACTGAGAGTAAATCGAACAGGGCAGCAAGCTCAATGTTCCTCTTCAACGTTCTGGCGTACATTCAGCGCTTTGCATGCCTAGGACAGAACGCAACAGCTCTGATCTTTCCTCCATAACGCAGCCACGTTCGCCCTGAACAGAAGCCCTACTCAGGTCTTAAGTGTTAACAACAACACTGATCTCAGATGAGTGGAACAGAGACAGCTCTTATTGACTCTGCCATGTTCCATACGTGCAAGTGAACGTGCCAAGCCTCAACTATCAAGAGCCCCCCACCCCCAGCTCCCAGCCCCCAACCCACCTGCCTTAAAATAGAGCTGGATATGTGCCCCGAGCATCAGGATGGTAATCGGGTAGTGTGCAAGTGACATTTCCTCACAGGACACTCTGGGCATATGCTAATTCTGGGTTTCTCGTTCTATCCCTGCGTTTGATTGGATCACACGAGTGGACGTACATAGTGCTGCTTTACATTTGCAGGGAATTTGTCATGCTATCGCCACAGCTTCAATGACAGTCCAGCATGACCTTGCATGTGCATCAGATACATGGAAGTATAGGTTACAACAATATTTTTACAACCTATACTTCATACCTACCAACAACTGCAAGCACATGTGGCTAGCTGGATGTGAAAACCTCCAAGCCCTACCCAAGACTTATCTATCCAAATGAGGCAAGGGAAGGGCATGTATATATACAGACATATATATAAAGTGATATCCCTTTACACATCACAGATTTAAACCTAGTGAGGTGGTGGCAGCAGGGCAGCCAGTCAGACTGAACAAACCTGCTGACTCTGAAGTTTGTGTGAAATTAAGAAAATGTTTGAGTAAATTAAGAAAAGGTGATTATTTTCATTTGCATATTATAACATTTTGAGCATATTCTGTTGTATGTTCAAGTATCCCCCTTTATATGAAGCGAAGGTTTTGCTTAAACCACTCCCAAAAGTGCCTTTAGGGGTAATAATAGTTATAGTGATTACAGTAATTTAGTTTTACTTCAGTTTGTTCTGGGTTGCATTCATAGTTTTAGTTTTGCTTTTATTTTCTGAAAATGAAAGCTACAGTTCAGTTATTATTTAGTTTCGCTTTGACTTTTTTTGACAGTTCTGACTTTTAGTAATAGATTTTCAGCATCGCCAATAAAGAACCCTGATACCACAACATGTATGTACTGAGTGACATTTGCTTATGCAGTGGACAGTAGATGGAGCTTCACTGAAACAAGAAACATGGCCAGTGTGAAATTATTTCATGTTTGAATTAAGTATTAATAAAAATGCTCATGCAAAAACTGTAAATGCCAGTAATTTGCAGGATTTCAATACAATATTTCAATACAACACAATTCAAAATTTAAAGAGGGACAACGACAAAGACTTTCCGTAGCTGTTAAACTGCTCAAATGTGAAGTACCCAAACAGTTAATGCAACTTAATTTGTTAGGTTTTGACACAGAAATCTGCTTTTTCCCAAATAAAACATTTAAAAAGAGGGTTTTAGGGTTTATAGGTACTTATCAGGTTGTTAGAGTAACTTTTTTATGAATGCGAAATTTTGTTTCATAATACTGTTTTTAATTTTACATTGCAGTACCCCGTTTTTTCACCATTTTGGTTTTAATATTTATGATATTAAACTATAATAACTGAACTATAATAACCTTAGAACATATCAAAAAGCTATTGGTCCAAAGATGGTCTAAGCAAATGAAAGGTCTGCATGCCTATGAGAGTCATCACCACAACAAGGATTTATTGAAGAGGAAAAAAAAAAAAAAAAAAAAAAAAAAAAAAGGGATATGGCATTATTCCCATAAGCACTACTTTTCTGTTTTGCAGCTTTCACAAAGAAAAAAAAAACTTCTACTATTTTCCTGTTCTTTGTTGGTTTTTGCAAACCAAAAAAAGAAAAATATGCATCACTTGCAACAAAACTATGTTGAAAATGTAGGTGTTCCAAAACTTTTCACCTGCGCTCTACTGCCTACATAAAGATTAAGCCAAACCTAGCATGCTGTCTATGTGGCAAACTACCTGCAATACAAACAATGTTGTCTATCCACACCCAGCTCTCAATGTGTTACTCTAAATCTCAAGTTCATTCTCTCCCTCTCTCTCACATACACAACGAGTTAATGCCTGTATCCGCCTGCTATCTGTCCTGTACCCAACACACCTGTTCCTCAGCCACATCGACCACACACACCCTATAAAAGACATATACCTTCCAGTCTACTCAATGAGTCACTGCAAAAAGCCCAAGCTGCAGATATGGGGTGGGCAGAGGAGCTGAGGCCAGACAAAAGCATTGAAACATGGGGTGCGAATCTCATGAGAGATACACAAACTTAAAAGTAAAGTAAGCAAGTTAGGATCTCTAACTTACAGTGAATACTTTATTCTTTTACATGCCACTCACTCTGTGGCATGCAGAATAAGGAGGAAAAACATTGGTACGAGTTGTAATATAACATCCAATCATCTATGTGTTATGTAGTTTATGCAGCTACGACACCATAACTGGTCTAAATCTGTCTGATGTGCAAGTATTATAAAAATATGTTATATATGTGATACATGGAATATGATATACTCAAAGAAGGGAAACATTTTGTAATGAGATATCATTTTAAGATCATATCACATCATGTTTTTCTGTTTTTAAACACAGCAGCTGTCCTTAACCTGCTCCTGCTCCAAACCTGCTTACTATGAATTTCTTCTCAGTAACTCATATTGAAAGTAAGGAACCATGACTCTATTCAGATCAAAAATTCTATCACCCCTGGTTATTTTCCCTTGAAGAGTTATTACACAATGTTAATTCCACACTTTCTGTAAACTGCAGAACTCCCCTTACCTCCACAATAATGCCAATATTCAGACTGAAGTGCCAGTGGCACAATTACAGGCTGCATCTTGCACTGACCTTACACATAGCTCAGAGAGGTGGGGCAAAAAGAAGCAGAGCTTGTCAGGAAACATTAAGTTACCAAGGTTTACCATCTCCATTCATCAACACTTGCTCACGTTCTCTACATGTCTTTATTCTAGTCTCTGCGTGGGTTACTCACTAATACGGGAACACACCACTTTGGCTTTCCTGGAGGTCAGGACAAACTGAACCAGCCACATGGGGGTCACAGCTCAGCTAAACTTACTCAGATTTTACAAACACCTTCCAACGCTCTCAACTTGGCACTTTAATGCAGAGCTCAGCACTCCTCCTACATATCCATGTGCACATTTTCAAATACACTACAACATTCAAAGAGAAAATCTCATTTATGGAATTTTCCACTTACTCCAGATATAGCTTATCAGCAGAGACACACTAGAACGTAAGTCACCCAACTATTCTATCAGCTCCCTCAAACCGCATCCACATCTTCATTAAGCTCAAACAGACCTGTCAATGTGGTCTAGGGCAGAGCACAAAAATTAGATAACAGGGTTTATATTCACAAACCACTTTATAAGCATGAGTGCTATTCTGGAATCACTATTCTCTGGACACATCGGGAAGTCAGTGTGACCTTACTGAAGCCCTGGATGCAAGCTGAGAGACGTTTTGCGGATGTAGTTTTACAGAAACCGTTTGGGCCATTTGGGTGACTACTGATTTCTAGTGATTGTTAGCAAGTTAAATACGCAATATCGGTGCTGCAAACTTATCTTGGCTATGTACTGGCTCATATATGCAGATAAGGTCAACTTAGGTACTGAAATCTGGTATTGACTCAGGTGTAATTTTTGATATGTGGTGCTACTAAAGCCATTTGGTCTGTACTGAAATACCATACCCAGGCCGAATCACCACTGTGGTCAATCCATATCTATAGCCAGTATGCTTCTTAGGTAATGTGTTTCATAAGTCACGCTTTCAATATGGTCAACAGCTAATTGGGAAGTTCTGGGTTGGGCACATTTCATAAACGACTGAACAAGTCAGATTTTATTTTCTGAGCAGGCAGTGAATAGGAAATAACTGCAGCAGCTCAACCCTTTGGCCACAGGGCCAGAAGGTGGATCATGTGAAAGACCAGAAGACGTGCATATACATATATATATGTATGTGTGTGTGTGTGTGTGTGTGTGTGTATTTCTGCGTGAGAGAGCACAACTGTGTTATCTTTTGTGTGAAAGCACAAGGCTGTGCATGTGTAAATGCATGAGGCTTAACACAAGGCAGCTTTGTGTTTGGTAACAGAGTCTTTGGACTGTGTGCCTGTTTGTGCCTGAGTTGAAGGGAGGAGAAGGAGGGGTTCAAACCTAACTCACCCACCACACACAAAGTAGACCCTAGTTTAGGAACGCACCCTGAACCTCAAGCACGGGGGGGGGGGGGGGCATGTTTGTTCAGGAACCCCCTCCAGTCTCCTCTTCTCAGCCCACTAACCCCTTCACAACATAAATTCCCCCTCACACATTCCATTCCGATCAGATTAATGTGCATTCGGGAGTGAGAGTGGATCACAAGAGGGGGCTCGAACAAACTAAACCCTCCTCCACCTCAAATGGCCTAAAGCCTCTTCACACGAGAGGCTTTCCTCTTCAGAGTTCCCAGTGCTGGAGGAGAGGACCCATGAGACTAAAGCAACTGAACTGCTCATTTCAGGTTTGTCCAGCTCTCAGGAAGCAAGCCGGGCACTGCGATTTGTAGTTGTAATAAACCCTTCTATCTCTGAAACAGTGCCTTTTCTTCTTTAGTACAGTGTTTAGTATTTGTTAGAGCTCCTGTGTTTTTAGGCTCCACCTCTCGATGAGCCCAGTGTTCTTTGATTGGCCGGTTCGCCCACTCTGTTTTCATTGTGGTTCTGCTCCTATACAGCTTGTGCACCGTGTCAGGCCTCGCCATGCTTGCCAGTAAACGGACAATAAGGATTGTGCAAGGAATTCCAGATAGCTAACTAGAATTCCAAAAATGTATTTCAAGCTGCTGAGAAAAGTGTTTTGTATAGGAGAGAGTTGCTACCTCTGGCATGTACTTTTGGGTTTGCAGACCGCTTAGCCAGACATAAGCAATAACATTTGGATTTTACGTTTAATAATCTCCAGTCAGACCCATTACACTTCCCTGCGTGACCTCTTCACACTTCTCTCTCAAAACTTACCTGCTTAGCTGACCAGCAAGTGATAAAAGCTTGTAGTGACACAAGCCTTGGGTGTAGGAAGGTGTTTGCTGGCCAGGAAGGTGTTTGTTGTCCCATGTAGGTCATATGCAGCACTGTGTACATGTGGGGACTTTCTAAAAGAGCACATGAAAGGGTAAAGAAACTCTTGGCTATGATGGGTGAAAGCGTGATGGAAAGCGAAACCTCAAAATCTTAAAGGGGACCCGTTTTTCTCTTTCCTTTAGTACGTTATGCAGCTTTTTGTGCATGTAAGCGGTCTGCAAAGTTATAAAGCCCAAAGTACATGCCACAGGCAGAAACTGTCTCCCACAGAAACCATTTTTCTCAGCAGTCTGAAACACCTTGTTGGAATTCCAGCCCTGTTCTCCTACCGGCAAGCTTGGCACTCCATCAGACATTACAGAGCAACCACTGGAGGCCAGGAAGAGTTTGCTAAGTTCTGCAGCCACGTTGAGAAGATGGCTTTGTAAGAACAGCCACAGCCATGTTTCAACCAGCTCAGGAGAGAAGGGCCGGTCTGCAGACTGCAAGACAGGGGAAGAGCACACTGGGCTTATCAGGAGGTGGGGCTTAAAGACACAGGAGCTCTAACAGAGCATTTCAGACAGTTTCATGTACAGTATTATAAAACTATTCTGTAAAAAAAGAAAAATAAGCATTCCAAAATTAAATTATGAGCATTAAAAATGAGCATAATAATAGGTTCTCTTTAAGGAACAGTGACCGTGACTGTTTACATACATGAGGAGTGAACAAAGCATCAGTGTGGACATCAGTGTGATTCCATGTACCTGAAAGTGCTAACACCACAAAGCTTCCCAGTTAACCAGCTAATATGTTGTATAGCTGACATTAAAAAATTCTTATCATCATCATTTAATATTTGATGAAAGCACCAAGAAAGGCACACTGAGATAACATAACGCAACAATTCCATACCAGTACCAGTCTGGTTCTTCTAGGTATCCCAGCTCTTTTTCTATGCACCACCACTCTAAAGCAGCCCTGACCCCCATTCCAAAGAGCCATGACAGTCCTCCTGTTCTTTACTGGGGAGCCCCAAGCCACTCCCGCTTCTCCAAACTCACATGAGGTTTCTTCAGAAATCTAAAAGACTTCTTCAGAAACTGAGAGCAGCTTCACCACAAAAACAATGTGAGGACTGGAAAAACACCTCCACATGTGACAGAGTAACAGACCTAGCTCATAGCACAGGCACAGGCAGCAGGCACTAAACATGCTTGCAAGACACCTTTCAGAATGTTGTAATGAAATTCTGTCATTCACAGCCGTTCAGTTCTGCTCCACTGCATTTTCTTTAACCTGTGCATTTTTATAGCCAGCTTGCTGCTTATTGCGGTAAGAGCATTCATGCTTCGCTGCTCTCCCGCCATCCTGACACACATTTGATGGGCAGCAACTATGACATTGGAGTTCTGATTGGTCAGCCGATTTTAATGCATGCAAACAGCAGAGATTAATACAGACTCTGATTACAGCTACACAATGTGGGTTGCGGACTTTTTGTGAGGAATGGCATTAATGTACATGTTTTCTTTTTCAAAGATTGACGTGTTTTTTTGTCCATCTGTCAAAATCGGACACCGTGTGAACACGCCTGCTTGAGTAGTTTGAGCACGACAGTCTGCCTGTAGTTGCTCATCTTCAGTGAAGTGCTTCAATTTAAAGTAGTTCAGGTTAGCAGTTTCTTAAACTTGAAGAGTCAAAGTGGAATCATGCCATCTTCACTTTCAGGTGTTTAAATCACCTTCAGGGTAAAGATTTTTAATGTGTTCCCTTAACAGTAGTCCTTAATACAAAGTAATACAATCTGATGAGCATTAAACTGGTACTGTATTACATAATCATAAATAAGGGAAGCTGTCCCCAAACTTTTGTCAGACTGCATATATCTTCTACACAAAAGATTTCATAGTCTGGAAGGGGGGGGTGACCTGAACCACCACTGTAAACCTAAAAGGGTCCTCTGAGGGGACTTTTGACAGCAGATGAGGCCAGCGACAGCAAACATTTTCCTGACAAACATTTGGCTAGAACTCTACTATTTCAGAAGCTCTCTGTGAGGAGAGAGAGCTTACTGAGGATGCTGTGCAGCCTATGAATGGCCATGTTGTTTCAAAGCACTCTCTTCGAGTGTGCAAAAGCAGCCTGCCCAAGATGTTGGCTTCGTGCTCAACAGTTGATGTCTGGTTTTGCTTTTTATTTGCATTAAAACCAGACCAAAAGGACTCTCTTCTCTCTGTCTAAATACTCATTCACGGCTGCAGCATACTCAGCTTACATTCAAATAATTCCCCAGAGCTATTCTAGGATGCTTCAACTGCAAGAAGTGTACGCGCACCCTGTATTAGGGACAAAACATCGCATACAAATTTCATCTGTACCCTCCCCGTCTCACTCGAGAAAAAAACACTACGTAACGATCCAATGATCCAAGATCTCCATATGACGGATAATAGGGCAGAATATAGGGGTGAGCAGTATGATAAAAATATTACATGATGGTACATTTACAAGATACACGATATGCATCACAATATTTAGCCTTTTTTGAGAATTGATAAGCTGGAACAAAGACAAAAAAAAGAACCAGCAGAACCTCATTTAGAAAAGAACATCAAAAACTACCAATGTTCTGTATTCTACACAGCACTAAATACAGTCAGTCAGGTCAGATCATAGTCTATAAGTTATGAAACCGTTGGTCAGCATTCTTGGACACAGATGGTCCAGGAGAATTCCATCAATTTTTCAGTATAATTCAGTTGCTGAGTTGTAAACACAGTCAGTCAGGGTGGTTTAGTGTGAAATTGTTCAGTGAAGAGGAAACAAAAAAAAAAAAAAAAAAAAAAACAAAAACAGATTTTCTTTTAAAGCAACACATTAGCAGACAGTTGTGGTATCCACCCCTAACACAGGAAACAAGGAAATGCACAATTCCACCTCCCCCTACGTGTTCACTCATTACCAGTCTAGAAAAAAATGCTGCAAGTTCAACATTAAGCTTCATCCCTTTTTTCTCACCAAGTGCACCTTCAGCATGGAAAGCACTGAAGTAACTTTTTTTTTCTTTTCTTCTATTTATATCACTTTTGGTTACATTCAAATGTGGTTTCTTGCCAGGTCATGGTCACTTGGCTAGAGGTTCTACCATTGTTGCATTTACCATTCATTTTATTAACTACCTGTTCTCTAAATGATCTGCAGCAGGACCTTCAACATGATGGACAAGAGGTTAGAATACACCGCCAGAGCAGTGCTACTTCTTCATCCTCGCATGCTGGACTGATTCGATGCCACAGTGACTCACCATCACCTCTTCAAGTGGTGTTTATGACATTATGAGACAGCACAGGCTGGAGCTAACTGGTTAGCATGCTAACACAGACACCTTAGGCATATTTCATGAAATAACTTGCTGTGAGGTAGCACTGACGCATTAGACTATTCTGATGTCCGGTTCCCATTACCACCAGTGTGAACAGTTCTGACTCTTTCTCTAGAACAAAGCATTTCAGGTCAAACCACTCTGACTTGCCCTATTTACATCTTGAACAAAAGACTTGATTACACAGAAATGTTGATAAATTGGAAGTTCCCTATAAGGTTGCATTCACCATATGTTCAGAAAAGCATGTTGCGATGTAATTGATCAATATAACAATAAATATCACCATAGTGCCGACCCCCAATAGAATTGCATTATGCTTTGCAACATAAAAAGCACTGGTGTATCAATAACGGAACATACTGTTTCTGTCCAAAGAAAAACAAGTATCTTCAAAATAGTGACTTTACAGGAGAGGGCAAAAACCTAATGTAATTCTAATGCAAGTCAATGGAGCCAGACTTTGTTCCAAGCAATTCTGAGCAATTTCTGTTGGTCCATTCCTCACAATTTTTTCACACTATGCAAACTGCAATCAAATCATGAATAAAAGTAAAAACCAACAAAAATGGAGATACATGTTTTCATTGGACAGCTATTATATATAAGGACTGGACTGTATTCATTTGACCAAAATAATTCCCTTTTGTTGAATAACATGAATACCTTGACTAATCAAAACATCCACAGAAGTACTCATCTGAAACTGTGATTGTTCAAGATGTTCATAGAACACATAAAAAAACCCCATCATAACAGGTTAGAGGCCCATTTGCATACCGATGCCTTTGCAAAGGGCAATATTGTGATATCAGTAACAAATTATATATAGTGCAGCCCTAAAAGACAGGCATGGTATCTGGAACAGATACAGGCAGACTAGATTTCCTCTGTCTGCATGCACCACCCTGGACCCAAAGGAACACCAATCAGCTCACATCTATCCATTGCATCCAAACCAAAATGAATTTGTTCTTTGCAGAGACAGAAGCAAAACAAAAGACATCATGAAAACTGGGTCAAAATAACTGAATGACTGAGGGCCTCAGAAAGCCACTTGTGACAGATGGACACACACACAAACACATGAAACAATAAGTCATATCTATATGACAGATTTTGCAGGTAAGGCAGTGGTTAATTCACAATGATTTGTAGAAGAGAATGTCATACCATGCTGGTAGAAAAGACAATGTAGAGTGGAACCAAAAAAAAAGTCAATCAGCGATGATTTGAATGAAGCCAAAAAACCAAATAAGCATGGATGTATGAATATTCCTAACCTGCAAAATGATTCCTCCATACAATATCAGCGATAGTCATTGGTGGCCCCCCGACAGGGTGTTGTTTACCTTTGTCATGGTCAGTCCTTATCATATCCATTAAGGAATTCTCCAAAGTTTGCAAGCTAAACGGATCAAAGGGCCGATTCCGGTCCTGGAAGACAGAAAACAAAGGCAACGGGTTAGACTTCAGAGAGTCAATACAAGTTCATTGCTGCCAATGACAACACCACCCTCTTCACTTTCAAATGCTCTTGAAGAGACCCCTCTTGGCCACTCCAGTCTTCCTTTGAGCCCTCTTTTGCTTAATGGGAACCAGTCACATAACAAGAAAAACAAAATCAAGGGCAGGGCAAGATGCTTGGAGCACTTGAGACCAGGGCTTGTGTTCACCAAGCTTAGCTTCTGATCTAGGATCAGATTCCTCTTTCATTTATGATGATCCTACTGACAGCAACTGATCCTAGATCAGCACTCATACTCTGCGAAGCTTGATGAACATGGGCCCAGATCTGCAAAAAACATCTGCATTCACAAGTGGGGACATGAAGAGGAAGTGACATCAGAACATTGCAATTCAGTGTCTAACTACACAGAAGCAAGTACAACCGTCCAGCTGTCATAACCGGCAACAGTGGTGACATTTAAAAGTCAAACGCACAAAAACAAACATGGCTTCAAGGAAATATGTGACAGAGGTGCTTGGTCATAACTTGTCTGTGCAGATAAAGAGCCCACTGTTGTTCTCCAGTAGAACCACTAGAGCAGCAGCTGCCAAGGGCCATAACAGTAGCTTCTGATGCCAAAGGCTGGAACATTTACATAACAAGTTTTTTTGACCGCATAACTCACATTACACCCAAAAGCTGCAAAGATTTTGAGGAGGCCATGGACCAGATTTTAGGAGAAAAAAAGGCAGCAAAAATAATAAATGGCTTGTCAGACACAGCCATGTGGTATTCTCTCATGAGTAATTAGAGTAATGTCTGCGCTCTAACAAGCTACCTACACTTCGCTGGACCAGATCTCGAACACAAAGCAGGTTCATTAGAAGTAATGCTAGCATGAAACAAGAAATACATTGCTTAAAGACCCAGGGGACCTCTGTATTTTCTTTCCAGAAAGATTAATCTCTAATACAGGCAAACAATAAACATGCACTAATTATACTCTCTGAATAATGTTCCAATGACCAATAAATGACCAATATATTTCCCCATATTTCTCAATACAAACAATGCAAATGTGGTCCTAATCTAGGGAAATACTTCTGCAAACTACGAGATCTCAACCTTGTGATTGGTTGAGATCTCGTAGTTATTTGTAGCTTAATGCTTTACTTTAGAACAAAAGTGAAGACAGCAAACTATAAAACAGCACTCATGGAATTATGCGGTCACCTTAAAAAACTCCAAAACGGAATCTTTACAGGAGGACAAAACAGCTTTCTTAACTTGCAATGAAGGCTGATACAACAAGATTTTTTTCTAAGCAATTATGGGCTGATACTATTGGTCTGTCCATCATGAATATTCACTAAATTCAAAAGGTAACTAGAGCTTTTAAACTGTGCAAAAATAAATAAATAAATAAATAAATAAATAAATAAACAAACAAACAAACAAACAAACAAACAAACAAACAAACAAACAAACAAACAATCATTTGCATTTCCATTTATATTACAGGTGGGCAACAGGGCAAAAATATTGTGATACAGCAATTTATATACATATCAGGATATGTATTACTTCAGACTCTTGCCAGTTGGAACTATTAATCATAAGCCTGAAGAGTCTTTATGACAGCCAAAAACATCAATTTAGCTGGGTGTGTCTAAACTCTTAGACTGGTACTGTATATCATATTTATATCTGAGATTTTTCATTCATGCTTTACTGGAGGTTTAATAAAACACCCAAGCCTAGCACCATACAAACACTTTTAATATTTGTTCTCTATGGCAATTTACAGCAAGCTTTACAGTGTACAGTAACTTCAACAATGAAGATGGTGCAATGGTGCATAAGGTGTGCAGTGTTGTATTCTGTGCATCCTAGACGGCCATGATGCAACCATTTCAGTAGTCGTGCTAAATCATGCCCAATCTCCTCTGCAAAGGCCCAGTGTGGTTTCATTCCAACAAAGCAGGAGAAAACATGAACAGCTGTTGAAGATGGAGATCAACTGATTAAACGAGTAGAATCAGGTGTGCTCTGGCTTGTTTGGAATGAAGACCTGCAGCCACGCCGGCCCTTTGCGGATAGGATTGGACACCCCTGTGCTAGGAATGTGTAGTTTCAGTATTTTCAGCAATGCAATGTGGGGTGGGCAATATGACAAGTTCATCATTGACATCACCAACACTTCCAGAGCACTGAACAACTGCATGTATGATAAAAACAGATTTAGACTAATGGATGAGAACCTGTTAACAAGAGAAAGTGGCTGATTGGTTTTCAGCTTGTTAAACTACACCAATTTTACTCGTTGATTTTTAGTGACTGTTTGTTTTTAACCCCTGCCCTTTTCCTTCAGACTGACCCAGTGCCCTTGTGGTCAGCGTGTATAATTATTGCATTTTGACTTTTGTCATTGTTCAACATCTGTTTCAGTGAGACACCATTGGCCTTGCTTCATTGCTCACGTCAACCCTCAAATGCAGTATTGGTTGCCTATGGAGAATTCTCCATCTCCTACGGAGAAGTCCTTAGTAGCTTTAGAAGTGAGCTTAACATCCTAAATGTGGTTATTCTGAACAACACACAAAAATAATGGAATGGGCAGAAATGGGTGCTAATAACTTGAAAATAAAGCAATAACAGAGTTCCCTAGCAGGGGTATAATGGGAATGGGTTAGGCTGAAGTCCTCTACACTACAGGACTGGGGTCAGTTCCCTGCTCAGGCAGGGATGCTAACGTTTCAGGCTGCTTTAATGCACAGGCAAGCACAAATGCAAAAACTGCAGGGCAATAAGTTTGCGAATGAGTACAAACATTACGAACATCAGTGAGCACAAGAAGATGTGTGAGTAAGAGAGAGATTTGGCAGTGGCCTCTCCCTGCCCAGCAACACAGAGAAGGCACACTGTTTGTTCACCACCACATCTATTGTCATGCAACTGGCTGAGCCATTCAAAAAGTGTTATTTCCCCTCTCTGGGCCCAGATAAAAATCTGCTCACTTTGTACTAATCATGAACATTCAAAACGCTGAGCTTCCCACTTCAGCCTTGTACGTACACACACACACACACACACACACATACACACACATACACATACACACATTTGGTCCTACCAACATACAGTCAACTCTTCTCATCAGGACTTTAACTGATCACCTTCTCCTTCTCATGACCCTCATGACAACTGAAAAGGCCTATAGAAATATTTTTATGCAGATTTCTAAGTGGAAATTCCAAGTTGATTTCATTCGTACAAATGGTAACACTCTACCTAAGGCATAGTAAAATGACCCGTGTGAATTTGGCAGCTTGGTGACGACCACAAACACTACACTACACAGAAGTGGGGGTGTGAGGGAATCGAGGGCAGCTGAAATTCACATGTACTTTGAAAAAACAGAGTATTCAAACACCTTGAGAATTTGCATCTCAAACCAGAGAAGGGGCCAAGGTAGTTCCAGTTCATTTACATAGGCATCCTGCCTCGTTTGACTGCGGAATATCAGACAAGCACCAGAATGCAAAATTCAAGTATGAGCGGAGGAGAGGGGGTGTCCTGAGTGATTTTTGAACAATGTTATTTCCCACACGCTCACATAAATTCGTTGGACATTATGCAAAGCTTTTGAAGGTGTATCTGTCTAAACCAGTGCTTCCTCACTCTAGTCACTGAACTATGGATGTATTATTAATCTAAGCTATACTGGAGCAAGCACTGTTGTTCCTTACAGTTCTCTACAGAACTTCAGAGGAATTTCTTAGTACATCAGGCATCAATCAGCATAGGAAATGCAGCTTTCAGCACTATTTTTCTCATTTTAAGTTCCTTTTTGCTCTAAAATGATGTTTCTTGGGTAATTCCAATGATTTTTGTAAAATTCAATCACTGAGATGTAAACACAGTCATTCAGAGTGGCTGGATGTACAATGGTTCATCAAGGACAAACTTACAGACTCTAATTTCATGAAAATGGTGGTGATAAGAACCAGGGATCGAGATGTCAACAATGCAAATATGGCAATTTTATTTGCTATCCAGAAACACCAGTGAACCTACATGTCTGTGGATGATGGTAAAATAGTGGCAAATCTGAGAGGGGGAAAAGTTTTCTTTGGGGACTTGCCCTGCATTTACTCCTCTGACATTAATGAAGTAAAAACGCTACAAACTAAAAGTAAAACAAATGTCTCTGCATCAGGCAGTGCATAGATAACCAGTGTTCTTTTGTGTATTGACTATATTCACAACATGCTTAGAAAAGCCTACTGTGACAATTTATCACTGCCATATTGCCTACCCCTAATGCATATGTTAATCTAGATTTGTATTATTTAATACAATGACCTAGAAGAGAACGATATGCAATAGTATTTGAGAAAAAAAAGAACCAGGAGAGCTACATTATAAAAATATTGTTAAAAAATGAGAATACATGATTATTTGTATTCAATATTTGCTATTCTGTGCTGCACTAAATCCAAGTAAAAGGAGCTAATTTTTCAATGAAGCAGGCAGTTGGTCAGTGTTCTACAAATACAGGCGATATTGACAATATGTTCAGAAAAGCATACCACATTGAATTGTGACATAATTTAATCACAACAATAATACATACTGATATACTGGCCAGCCCCACTAACGAGATCAGCTATACATAACTGTTGTCAGGACAAAACCTTGTGTCTTACATTTAGTGTACGTCACTGTGACCAGACTTCTTCACTTGGGCCATTTATTTTCGGTCCATTCATCATTAAATGTACACATGCATTTAAAGGGCGAGAGATACTTTTAAATAAATGTCAAAATGGAGAAACAAGGTTTTTGTTTGGACAGCAGCTATATGCTGATAAAGGATACAAATAATAATTCTCCTTGTTTAAGCAGGAGATCATGAAAGCTGATAAGACTAGAAAACAGTCTCGGATATCCTTCAGCACCCACAGAAGAGTCGTATTTAAACATTTTGACATGACTTTGGTGCTCTCAACATTAAAGACGAAGGATAAGTATTTACTTCTAGATAAGAACTGTAACATCTTGCGATCTCCAGTCCGGCACGTTGTGCTATCTTCTGCTTCTACTTTTTCAGAGTCCATGAGACAAGCGTACGATGGACTTCAGAAAACAAATGCACAGGAGTCTTCTGTACTTCTGTACTGAATATTTTCACATTATCAAACTCATCTTGCTCTTCACGGTGCAATTCTGATAATCTTGGTTCAGTTTATGCTCAAAACGGTTTAAGCCCACAAGACAACACAGTGTGAGAGAAGCAAAACAAGGCAATGGTTCTGTGTTCTGTGGATCATGGCTTGCATGACTCATCACTTCTCTCTGCTGCAGCGGTAACCTTTTCCACTGGTGTGAAAGTGCAGTTAAAACAGGCACTATCTATCCACCAGAGACATGTCCAGCTACACGATTCGAAAGCAAGTCATTCACAAAGTAAAAAACACAGCTCATTACAAAACAGAATCAACAGTCTTTGTGAAAAATAACCAGTAACGAGAAAAACGGCAAATATATTAAAACAGCAAATGATATTTGTGTAGGTCTCTAAAAAGTTTCTCATTTGTAAAGATCTGCTATGGTATATGGCAAATGTATAACCATTGGATATGACTAGCCACTGCATGAACCACAAGGTGCAAGACCCTAATTTATGACCTTCAAACATGTTCTCATTATTTCACAGGCAAAAATAAACATTAACGCACAAGCCATAAAAAGAAAATAAACAGAGGACGCGAAAGTGCATTAGAACACACTCGACCCTTCAGACTGGATCTTCAATGTTTCTCTTCATGACAGCACGAGGGAAAAAAAACACAACGTGTAAGCTCCGCCCTACTCACAGAGAGCCAATCACGATTAAGCGTTGGTCCCTTTAAACGCTGTCGCCCAATCATATTTGAGTGGCGTTCCCTTTAAATGAAGTCATCCAATCAGATTGGAGTGGCGTTTCCTTTAAACGCCTCCTGTGTGAGCTGGCACAGACGGACAGCAGAAATTAACCGTTCGCAGTTCAGAAGCGACCACCTGAGAATGGCCGTTTACCTCCAACTAAGTGATAGACATTCAAGAAAGGTACTAAGAGTACATGAAGAAAAAACATAATTTGTCTAAACACATTGTTTGTGTTCTACCTCTGAAAAAAGTCCGGACTCGGGAGTGACTCCGAGTTGTAAACATAACCCTCAACACTGATCACGAGAGGCCACAGTACTCTGACTGTCTGACTGGGCTTTAGCTTTATACCTGTATATAAGCTGCTGATGTCCAAAGAGATCAGATATATTCGCTGTCAAGCCCTGCGGTCATCTCAAAGACAGATCTGAAGGTCACATTCTGCCATATTAAGGGTAGTTTCATTATCGTCAGCTATGGTAAATTATCTATGGGACATACAGGCTAAAATACTAGTTTAGTGTTAGTTCAGCTACTAAACCAAAAAAACCTTATTAATAATCACTAAATGTACGCAGCTTACAGAATCAAACGAGAAGATGCAATTCTGTGTGGATTTCAACTCGCCTGAAACTCGTCTCTTATTCGTAGATGTTATATAGCAGTTGATAAACAGTATATAAGCTAACGCTAGGAGTCACAAACCTGCATTAGCAAAGACGGCAGCATAAACTGGGGAGATGCTCTGATAGCATAGCTGTCTTAACATATAAACAAGGTGGCGACGACACTCAACAGCACTAATAATAATAGTAGTAGTAATGAGCAACAGAAACGTAAATGGTGATAAAGTGAAACCCCCTCACCTGAAAAGGTAACATATTGTTGCTGTTGTCTGTTCTGAAGGCGTTGTCCTCCATCCAGGGCTTTGGGGTAAGAGGACCGGCTCTGGGAAATTTCGGCGGAGCAATAACGTTGCTAGGATAGGGCTTTTTCATCGGGGAGATTGGGTTTAGGGGAGAAGGGACCCCGACTCCGACCCCTACCCCGACTCCCACACCGACACCCACCGCCCTGCGCGGGTCCCTGGCAGCCTGCAGCCCGCTCCACGGGCTCGAGCCTGAGCTCCACACCGCGTTCTGGTGGTTATTCCAGGCGGACGAGGAGGAAGATGACGAGGCCGGTGAGACTTTGCTGTTCACCACGGCCTGGTGAGCGTACGCGGTCCGCTGGGGGAAAGCAGCTTGGTTGGGGCTGACGGGGGACCTCCTCTGCTGGGACTGGGGTTGCGTCTGCTGCTGCGGCGGCGGCGGTGGCGGCGGCTGGGGTTGCTG
>CM067478.1:19697743-19739370 GCA_034552555.1 Semaprochilodus insignis
ATCTGAACACTAATTCGATCCGATCACTTGCAGATTATAGAGTGCATAGTTGTGTCAAAAGATCTGGTTTGTTTTTCAGAGTTTGAAAATTGATTTATATATTTGTTGATTTTTATATATATAAATTATTATTATTATTATTATTATTTTTTTTTTTTTTTTTCTTTTTCAAAACTGCCTTTTAGTAGGTCTGGTCCGCTATAGGTAATTTTACGAGTAATTTAGAATGCATGGTAGCATCCAGAAAGATAAGTTGTGGTTCTGTGGAATATGGGTGATGAGAGAAGTCAAGCAAGGAAAGGTGTATGCTAGCTATATACTGTATATATTTGGAATAGGTTATTGTGGAGTGGTCCTGTAAGGTGCGGATGTAATGGCCTACCGGTTCAGTGTACCTTTGCCATGCTTTAATGTTGTGTAGTTAAAGGCAAAGCAGCTTAATTAATGGAGGTTGCAAGGTTGACACTTGTCTAGATCCCTCAGTGAAAGGATCTGGCACCTGAAGGTTTTAGAGGAACGTATCCTTAAGTGCCGCATGGATTTGGCAGAGATGCCTTTTTTAAGTTTCAGGAGGACTAGGCAGCACCCTTTTCAAACATACTTTAAATGTGAATTTGTCTTTCTTCATGATTCATATGCCATTGCTAAAATCTCTCTGGTCACACCTACTTGTCCACTGTCATAATGACCTTGAAATGTAGCCTGACAAGGGTTATTGTGACATGGAAATAGCTGCTGTGATTTCAGTACAGAGCTTAAGAGGTATTTGAAGTTGTGCAAGAAATGTTTCTTTCCCTTTAGTTATGCAGTCATCTGGAGGTTTAGCAGATTTGACACCCCAGACACACACTTGGACAGATGCTTTTAGTCACCACTCTGAACTCCGTCCAATTTTGCTACAAACTTCTTTTTAAATTTATAATTAATTCAATCTTGTTTCCTCATAATGGCCAAAAAGTCTTGGTGTTCTGCTGTAAGTGGACATATTGAGATTTTACCCTTCAGTTATCTTAGAGCTGTTGAATCATGCAGTAGTTCATTTTTTCTTGAATTGTCTAAATTTAGGGAGCTTTTTGGTAAACGTTGCAGTGAGTTATTGATTTGTTAGGCTGTTTTTTTATTCTGTTGTGGTGCAGGGCTGCTCTATGTGTCCTGACCTTGTCCATGTTTTTTCCACTGAGAGTCATGTTTGCCAGAAGCTCTGTGCTCACGTCCCCCATGCTGTAAAACAAACCAGATAACTGGACTGGGGACTGGTCAGAAAGCATGAGCAGGCAAGTTTGTTATTCTCTTGGAAACCAGGAGGGTGGCGTGACTGTGTTTAATTCATTAATTACAAACACACACACACACACACACACACACACACACACATTACATTCAGCTGCTGTCAATGTTTTGAGCCACTGGGCTTTTGTGTTTTCTCAAAACTACATCTGAGAGAAACTTTGTCTGGATGATTAGGTTGATTGTAATTAACCTGTATTAGCAAAAGAATAGAAATAATGCTGTAATAAGTAACGCTGTCGCCCTTTCAAAAATCAAATGTATGTTGTTGATTACTCAGTAGGTTGGAGGATGACTGTGCGGTAATAAATGGAACCCATTTATGTGCTTTTGCTACATATGTCTTGATTTATATTAATGAGATATTCTAATTTTGGAATATGTGGACTGTTCATGGACTGTTATTGTTTTTATTGTTTGTAAATATGATTACTGTCAAAAATATCTTTAGATTGCACAGTCGCCAGTATAGTTGGTATTGACAGTCCTAAATATAATTAATTACTCAATTTGACACTGAAGAAGCATGTGTATATTGCTAGCTGCATGCGTTTGGCATCAAAAGAGAAAATTCTAGATCTACAGTTTCATGCTCCGCTGCAGTCCTAGGCGTATTGCTGGAACTGCTAGTGACAGGTTACAGTGAGACAGACTCTATCAGCGTCATGCACAAACCAGAGAGGAGCTCTTATCAAGGCCTGCCCGCCACCCCCAGCTGCCTTCCTCTGCAATGCAGTCTTTCACTTTCAGAAGTGAGAGAGAGAGAGAGCTAGGCTTGAATTCTGTCTGACCTTTAATGCCAGACTTCCCCAGTCACCCTTTCTATTTTTTGACCTCTTATATATAAAACTTTGTTGGGCTTGGACGGCAGCCCCCTTTTTCATCATTTGCATTAGCAGTTTTAGGAAGCTATTTAGCTTTATAGCAGCTTTTTTTTTTAAATCTCTGAATGCGATAAAAGTCCAGTATGTTTACCCCTACAAAGTTTTATCAAAAAGTACCTGGTCTTCTGCCTTCTGTTCTTCTCAGCTTCAGAGTCTGTGGTAGATGTTTTCGAGACCAAGAGTTATGTCACAAATCAGGGTTTCCCCATTTAGATAGATCATCCTATATAGGTCACTGCCAAATGAGTTAAAGATCATTTCTGTTGGTCAGTCTTCACTTTTGACTTTTTTATATCCAGCGTCTTGTTTAGTGAAATATCCCCCTGGACTAACATGGACTGAAACTGACCCTGTGGTCCTTTGAAATGTCATGCTACTGAGACCAAAATGGCATTAAAGAATATAGGTTACATTTAATTGGCTTGCAAACAAAAACATTGTGAAATCAGGATGTGAAAAGTATTTTGCTGATGTTCTTGTCCAAGAACACTGAAACCAGACAGTTCCATGATGCTCTAATTAGGAACCAAACACAGGAAGGGTAAAAAGCTAGAGCAATCAAAGCACTTTACTTTAAACACAGATATTGCTGTGTGTTCTAGGGTTTGCACAGGTCTGGTACAGTTCTTTTTTTTTTCTTTTTTTTTTCTTCTTTTTTTCCTTTGCTTCCATGTAGGTAAAACTGATTGGACATGAAAAATGTTATTGATTTTTTTTAATATGCTTTCCGGATTGCCTCTATATAGTGCTAGAAGTCTGCATACTAAATATCTGCACACTGCAAAGCCAGCACAGTTGTCCAGTTTTCAGTTTACCCTAGTTGAAATTTACTGAAAGATTAGTATTAATAAAATTAATATAGTTGTGTGTTTGTAGACTTGTCTAAGTTATGTATGTTTTGAGAAAATGAAACTCCTTCCTGTAAACAGTCCAGTAAACAGTGTGTTACCAAGTCTTATAAAAGACCAATTTACTCCTTGCTTTATGGATTTGCAGGTCAAATGTGATCTATACAGTATCTTGTGACAACGTTTCTTCAGGTTTTTTGCATTTCCTTCTTATGATGGTGAGATGATGGTGAGATGATGGTGAGATGATGCTGCTACTGTTGCGCATGTGCATACTATTTTGAGACACAGTAATAACCATGTTGTGTAATAAATAAGATGACACTGATTAAGAATGAGAATTATATACACCTCAAGTGACACCAGCTCAGTGATCAAACATAAGAGGGCAGTCACCAAAAATGGCAATGAATGGGGCAGATGTATGGGGCGCTTGGCCCTTTATTAGCCAGGCCTGTTTGCACATTGGTTCTGAGGTTCCAGAGAGACAATTCAGCATAAATAATTTGACACGCGAGTTTCGCTGTAACTGGTGAGCTGTTCATTTAAACCTGTTCTATCCATTTTAAGCTAAAAAATGTTGCAAGTGAAGTGTACAAAGTATTCGATAGCTGTCTCGCCATGTATTTCAGCATGAGACGGTGTTAAGAATTGTAATAGTAGTAGTAGTAGTAATAATAATAATAATAAGAAGAAGAAGAATTTTAACGTATTGATAAGTTGTTGTGGTTTTCAAGTATTTTTGCACTGCACTACATTACTATTTGTGGATTGATTAGTTTAGTGCCCCGTCAGTTTGAATGTAGGTGTAACTTTGTGTTTACTTGTCCTTCCTGTTTGGTTTTGTACTTAGCATAAAAGGGTTTGACGATCAAGACAGTCATAAGGTGGCTCTTCGGCAGTCCAAGAGAGCATAAGGCCATGGAAGCCTTAGGGACCTCAGATGTACTGAGTATCGCTAAATCCAGTAGAAGCTGAAATCTGTTGGTTTCTTGTGATATCGGTCATCATGGTATTCCAGTGCGCTAAAGATCCTTCAGATTCCCAGAGCCGTGTTACCCAAGCTTGGAGATAAAAGCCTTTGTGAGACTTAAAATCCATTGTGGAGACCTAGATTATAGAATTCCACAGCCATAGCATACCATGAATAGTGGTGTACATAATTGATCAGTGTCTTTTAAATTAGACGTAGACCAACTGTTATTTTCTGGATTTGCGCTGTACGTGGTCAAAAACTTCTTTGTGCCTTTGCAGACTATGTAGTCCTGTAGTGCTGCAATTGGAAACTCTAAAGTAAATTTTGTCATTCAGCAAGTAAAACAGGGTGATGAATAATTACTGATTAGAAAGGTTGCTGCATAGTTCCTCAGGTTAAATTCAGATGAGGTTTTGGGAATGTCATGACTATCTTTTGACATTCTAATGTTTGTCTGGGGGGGCTCTTATACAGAGAGGGAGCGAGAGACTCAGGGAAACAGTTTCCATTTTGTTTACCAGTTGTAAGCTGTCCTCAAGCCCTGCAGGAGGAGCCTGTAGTGGTCTAAAAGTAAAACCGTAATGGATATTGAGCCTAGCTGCTAAGCTAGAGGGTTATCGTTTCCTCAGACCCCTCAGTGGTGTAGCTTCTCAGTACCTGTGCGGTGTAACTTGGCAGCAGTCAGGTAAAGAGAAAAGTGAGCAGGATCATTTTTCTAACCTGCAGATAGTATCTAATAGACCCTTAGGGTCATATCCTGCAGGTACTGAAATGTTAATGGTAATGAAGAGGTCTGGGACCTTAATGTTGAATGCTGGAGTGAGGTTGCTTCACTCAGTGACAGTGTTGATTGTAATGAGCTTTAGTGTCACAATAGAAAGTAGTCATGTTATGCAGCTGGAACACCCTACTACACTCTCACGCACTATAAGCTTTAGAAAAAGAGGGCCTGGTTCTCAGTTCTCACCAGTACTTCTCAACACTTATCTCTGAGTGTGTAGCTGATGCACAGAAGGAATGCAACATGTTTTTAGATGCAATTTGATTTGAGCTTCAACTGTTTTTATTATGTGTTGCCGTCCTGATCCTACAGATCTGTAGTTACATGCCTCTTACACCAGTGTGGTTCAGAAAAATACAAATTTTATTTCAGAACAGCTGCGTGTCCTTGTGAAAAATAGTGATCCTATAAAACTAGAAACATGAAAAGAAATACACAGCTATAAACAACACCCAAATGCACCATATGTCCAAATGCTGCTTTAAAGTGGGGCTATTATGCTCTTTTTAATGTTCATAATTCGATTTTGGGGTCTCCTAGATTTACATGATTCCATTTTCCCAAAACACAGTATGTGTCTCATACTGTAGGCTATATATATAGTCACCTTCTGTCTAAACTGCTCTGTTAGAGCTCCTGTGCCTGTAAGCCCTGCTTCTCAATGAGTCCTCAGAAAGGTCAGCTTGGCTACTCTGTCCATTTGATTGTTCAATTACTCGAGCTTCTGAAAGAATAACAGCGAAGCCATGAAAAGTTCCACCCCTACAGGCAGTGAATAAAGACCGTGTTACGAGATGACATCACCTTGTAACAGAAAAAGGGCTGCCATTTCAATAAGGTGTTTCAGGCAGCTGAGAAAAGTGGTACCGATGCCAGTTTTTCTCCTTCAGTACCGATTCTGACAAATATTTGGCATTGACCAAAGCCAAATACTGATCCGATATCAGTGTCTGTGTTTAATTTTGTTTCGTTTGTCTGTATCTGTATATCTCACCTCTCCTTGTCTCTAGCATGAGGTTGTAGCTAGAACATCTCAACCAATAAAAGCAGAAAATATAATTCTAGTGTCACAACTTAGTGTAATAGTAGAGGTATAAAAAGAGACCTTTATTGTCATACCATATCCTTATTTCATTTGTAACCATGTTATTCTAAATTAAGAATTTCTCTATAACCTTTTCCTGCATTGGTATTTTATTCTGACACACTGCAAAATAGAGAAGCAACTGCGGCAGATTTCATGCTTGATCATGTTTTGAAGTTTTGTGCTTCAGGTGAAGTGCAGCTGTTACGTTTTAGTCCCCTTCTGTCCCTGTCTCCTGCTACCACAATACCGGCTATTCTGATCAAATGTTCTCTGTGAAATAGAAAGATGGGGAAATATGATTGTAGTTTATGCTCTGCTTTACCACATTTCAGACACTTTGGATAGTTGTTTGAACTACAGCAGGGGCGAAAGGCATATATCAGCAGAATATCTAATATAAACCTTCGTTTACTGAACTTGGCTAAAAGACTGTATCGAATGTGCTTCAAGCGCATCTGGCTGATACCTGATTTGTTCTGTTTCCATAGTATCCAATTGGTGCATCACTAGTTTCTGTGGGAAAGAGTTTTTTTTCCCTTGGCATGTGCTTTTTTATAACTTTAGAACTATCCAGATCGTTTACATGCACAAAAAGCTACAAAACACAACAAAGGAAAAAGAAATACCAGAAAAGCTTAATAGCTCCTCTTTAAGGAGACCCCACTGCTGACACAGGTGTTCCATTGCCTGGCAATAGACTGAGCTGCCCTCGAACAGCTACACATGAGCCCAAAATCACCATGTCCGATGCTGAGCGTCAGCTAGAACTCCTCGGCGTTGCGCTGTGAAACAGCGGAACTCCATTCTCTGGGTCGAGGAAGCTCCATGCAGTGCCTTTGGGACGAGTTGCAGTGGTGTTTGTGTTCCAGAACTAAGTAATCATCTAAGTAATCTTTACCTGACCTCATCAGTGCTCATATGCCTCAATGTAATCAAATCCTCACAACAGTGTTCCAACATTTAGTGTAAAATGTTCCCAGAAGAGTAGAGCCTGTCACTGCAGCAATGGGTGGACAAACTCACTGGTAATGCCCTTCATTTTAGAGGAAGTGTTAGATGAGCAGGTGTGCAGTGGGTATGTGCCGTAAAGGCTGTATCTGGCTTGTTAGTATTTCTTTTAATACTGGGACATAAAAATAAGTTTAATATGATCTTATATGTCTGATAACATTATTCCATTATAACAGATCTAGGTTTGATAGTAGACCGTTATATATGTTGCAGTGGTTGAATCTGTTCTGTAGCCTTTCAGGCATAACACTGATCTGCATCTATTTGTACTGCTGACCTGAGACCTGTCTTCTGTGGTAATGTGTAGACTTGGATATTGGGCTCATGTTGGTGTGTGTAAAAGTTGGGATTATTTTTGTTAAGCTGATCCTAGATCATCTTTTCAGACTGTAATTTGAGGGAAAATAACCTGAGCGTTAGCCGCTTATCCCTGTCCTACTGTTACACATCCCGAAAGAGATTTAGGCTTAGCACGTTCCCACAGTCATTAAAGTCACAATTTCTGAGCACAGCAGTACTGGCTTTAGACCTTAATGAGATGAGGGATGGGGCATAGAAGTGGAATCCTTTTTGCTATTATTCTTCAGATTCTTGGCTGTACAGTACAGATATTGCGATGCAGTGTTCCCACTATACAAACTATAGAAATGATAATATAAGATAATGATTGCTGCTTCACTTTTTCAGGATGCTCTACAGCATCACATTGAAACCTAAGTTGTGTTCCAGGGCATAATGGTGATCTTGCTCTGTTTTGATTCCAAAGGCAGCCATATAAGGATAAGTCAAATTTTAATAACTGTTTACAATTAGTAGTTAATAGCTGTTTCTGATACCAATAATAACGCAAATGAATTATATTTGAGAGTTGGCAAGACAACCTAAACACATACTGAATTTACAGAGCTTAGAAAGATTTGAGTTATGCGTTTCAAGATTGTAGTTTATTAAAATTAATGATCTTTGAATACATTATGTATTATATATTTATTACACTGATGTATATGTGGATCATAGAAGTGTACGTATGCGTTGTGTGTGTGTGTGTGTGTGTGAGTGTGTGTGTGAGTGTGAGAGAGAGAGATAAGCTTGTATTCTGCGTTCTGTGCTCTGACGTAATTTTTGGAAATACCTATTGTAGTAGTACACAAACTGTAAAGGAAAATAATGCAGTAATTTGCTTTGTGATAATTGAAATGAAGCAGTTTAACATTTTGGACAGGTGGTTTTCATTTTGGCAAGGCTGATAATATTTTTCAGAATGGTTTTAAAAGAAGTTAGTCTGGAGTGCTGGACTGTAATTGATTTTTGGACTACTCTGTGTATTACAGCGTGTAGTCTACCACATTCAGACAATACTCTTATGCTGTAAAGGCAAAGAACTTGAGATACTGTTTTACTGGCTTGATTTGTTGCAATTAATCACTACTGACAGTCTTTGTGTTTACGTCTTAATGAACGTTGCATTATATGTGGGTGTGAAACATACAGATTTGGAGCTGTCATTTCTTTCCATAAAGGACTATATGTATTCCATGCTATCAGTGCATTATCTGCTGCGGGGCACAGAGGCCAGCAGGCCAAGGCTTGAGTTTCTCAGGGAGGATAGCATTTCTGTGCTGTTGTATCGGAGGCTGTCACAAGGGAGGCAGGGTTACGGGAACCGGAGTAAGAGAAGGTCCGAGAATGTTGAGAAGCTTTCCTTTGTTCACAAGATCGGAGCTGAGTGAGGAAGACTTCTGTCCGCTTACCCTGTTAGATCTGCAGCTCATTTCCAGGGGATCCATTTCCATTTGGGCTTTTTGTTCATCTGTTCCTATAGGTCAGTTTTGGAAAGCTGCCTATCAATATTGCAGCTTCTCAGTGACGTACGCAAAGCTTTTGCTTTCAAACCTAGTGCTTTACGTTGACCACATACAGGGCCGAGAAGGCTAAATACAAGCTACTGTACACTGACTTGTTTAGAGGTGTCTGGAAATGCTGGAAAATGTCCTTTGACTAAGAGCTAGTAACTCACCAAAAAAAAGTCCCAGAGGAGTCTAGATCATTAAAATGGAGTGTTAAATGACAACGCTCATCTTATTTTGCCTCGTCTGGCCACCCTTTGGCCTTTGGGACCAGCTTGGACTGGAGGTTAATGGTTTTAGTTTGATAAGAGGAAGGAATTGCTCTCTTAAGTCATTTGACCGGCTCTGCCTCGCTCATGTTTTATTCAGGACTGCAGGATGGAAAGAATTACCTGAGAGAGTGGCCGAGTGAGCTGGAGAGCAGCAACTGTCCTTCTGCTCCCCCCCTCGGAGCAGTGCTCATTGGGACAGACAGTGCTGACAGAGGACCAGAGATTTGCCCTGCATTATTTATAGCAAGCCTGAGCTTTTAATTATAAATGCAGTATTATGCGATTGGGCTGAGCCATATCCGACTCTCCCCTGGCGTTCTGTAGCAGACTGATGAAACTACAGCCCAGCATGGGTGGAGAGCAGAGGGAGAAAGGAGACTCCACTTCAAGGAGTGACAGTTAAAGCACAAAAATGCAGAGATTGTGAGGTAGATCATCATTGTTTCTCCCATGTGAGATTATAATGAATAATGACCACTTATTTGTTCTGTGTTGAGATGTAATCTGTTGATCTCTTACACATTAATACTTTAATTATTAGTTGAAAATGTCATATTTTAACTTTATTAACTTGCATATTTAAAAGTCATATTCTATATGTTGTAAACTTGGTAGAATCCCAGTTCTAGGACTGAGCAATATGACAGTGTTTATTATTATTGTTGGTGATGCAGCAGTCCTATACTCTGACCTTATAAAACAAATCGGGTATGAGCCAGATGTGTCCGATTTATTATGCTTGATAAACATGATAAACATCGAACTCTTTGTATTTATTAACAGAACAGAAAGCTTATGCATGTAATGATTATACATGATCACATTGCAGGCAAATGTCTTTGTTTAGGGAAATTAAATTAGCAAGCCTGAAATCTGCCATGGTTGCTTCTCTGTGCTGCTGTGTGTCAGAATAAAAGCCCCGTGCAGGATCTTTTCCCTTCAGTTTCCAGAGCAAAAAACTCTTTCATACTTTTGTATTTTCAATATCACGTATGCTAAACAGTTGTGGTTAAAATAAATTAGAATAATGTGGTTAAATATGAAATGAATAATAAGGATGACTCGTTCCAATTTAAAATGAATTTGGTTTGTTTTTTTATAAACAGGTTCATTCACTCAAACTCTAATTCATGTTTTAGTTTAGATATTACACTGGAATTATGACTACTGTTTATTTTGCTGGTAAATTATCCAGGAGCATATTAATAATAACTTTTTTGTAATACTGGTACTGAAAGAGAAAAAGTGGAATTGGTCCATCTTTAGTTCTTGTGATGAATTATGTCACAGTACAATACAGTATGCTTTTCTGAACATATCGTGTATATTGTCATTACTTGTAGAACTTTGATCAACTGCAAATTCAGTATCACTCAACTTAGTATAACAGTATGCCAAATATTGAATAGAAATCATTGTGTTCACAGTTTTTCATGGTATTTTTAAAAGTGTAGCACTGCTGTTCAGTTTTGACTGATCATATGTCTGAAAAAATAAACATTTGTGACTTACGATGTATTAATTAAGCTAAAGCACCTGTGTTTTATGTCAGAACTGACTTGGCATAGCAGCAAAGTAGAACATATTCAGAGTATTCTCTACATGCTTATAGTGTTATGTGACTTATGGCAGGCTGCAGTAAATATACTGAAGCATGGTGACTGAGTGCCCCTACTGTTGTCATTGTTGCTGTTTTTGTTGTTCCTGTTGATCTTTATCTTCGTCTTTGTCTCCTTCTTCTCCTTATGACGCTTGACTGCATTTTTAACGTTTGAAGTCGAATATTGTGCATTATGTATCATGCGCATGGCTGCATGTTGATAACACAGCGGTGCAACGCAGACTTGGAATGGTTACTGCCTCTAATCAAAAAAGGTTGTTTAACTGAAACATGCAGTGATGGGGCCTTTGATAATCACAGATGTATAGTGTGTGTGTTCTGCCAGCCAGCCGGTATCTTCTCCTCAAAGGTTTAACGCTGGATGATTTCAGAATTGATCAAGTCTAATAAGACGGGGTTACAGGTATATTTCCACTGCAGAAATCGTTCCGACATTTCTTGACCTTCACACTCACAACATATCTCGGTTTTGACGCTTAGTCACGCTGTCATTTGTGGACACCTCTGGCTATGTGTAATTATTAATTGATGCGTCTTGCATATGGGATGCACTTCTTTTTATTGGAGTTATGTGGGATGCATCTACGCAGGTGCTCAAAAATAGTGTATGCTTTGCTGATAACCATCACGTGGGAAATCATTCGTTTGGATGGAGCGTTCTTCTCCCACACTCTCCAGTAATTACTGTTTAGGTGGAGATTGTGTACAGAATGGAGATTAATCATTGTTTCAGGCAGCCAGTGAAATGCCAAATGATTAAGGTTCAGTGTGATTAAGGAAATAGGAATGTAAATGTCATGCTGGTAGAATGAAAATAAACAGTGGAAAATCAGGACGCCAGCACAACAGAGAGATGATGGATTGAAACGGGGTGTTTTTCTGACTGTTCAGCGGTGTGGTCAGAATTCTGTCGGTAGCCATCACCTTTTTTTTTTTTTTTTTTTTTTACTGCACATGTGTACAGTTGAGTCTGCTCTAGAAATCCCATAAAATATTATCTGATGTTTATGTCTCTGACCGACCTGTTCTTTGAAGCCTGGCTATTATGTATATTCTAAGCGCAGTCTTCTGCTCTTTTGCCTGCTAGGGAAAGCAGGTGCAAACGCAAGAAAAACAAGAAGGATAATTCTGACAGCGTAACTGGTGCTAGTGGTAAATGGTGTCATTTGCATATGGTGATTGGTGCAGATGTTGGAGTGGGATTAGTATGACAACTCTTAGCACAAGCTACAAAGAAAGGTGGAGTTATTGAAGGTTAAGCTTTGCTCTTAATGAAGAACCATGTAGCATGCAGCATTGAGAGCCGTGTCTCGGTTTTCACATGAACAAACCCGACTTCTTCCTTCCTCTTTCAATATCCGTGCTTTTGTTTATTGAGCTGCCGCATCACTTATTCAGTGAGTCATAGGCTCTTATTCATGTTAGCCCTGAAATTTGTGCTATTTTCTCCTGGCCTCTTTGTGTGCTGCCTGTGGGATTTTTAAAAGTGCCAAAAATTACATCACCTCACTCAAATTTGAGCCACATTTTTATACGTTTGATTTTGCCAGTCATAGAGTGAACACTGCCTGCTGCCGTGATTCTGACGCTGTGAAACAAAGTCTTCTGACCCTTTATCCAATCTGATTCCGCACATCAGGTTCGTTCAAGTATGTCATGGTAGTGCATGATGTACTGATGAGAGTAGAGAGGGTTATTTCTGAGTGCTCAAGAGCAAAGCATCATGGGAGGTGAGGCTTGGCAGTATTCCATCTGTGCAACACCAGAGGAACTTGACCAGACTGGCTTGTCCGGACTCCAGGCACCAGGCGTTTACAGATCTGGTTCTGGAGGGCTTTAATCCACACTGTAGGGATTTCCTTATTCAAACACACCTGATTCGACTCAACAGTTAATTAGCAGGTTTAGTAGGTATGCTTCAGTACAGAATCACCAAACTGTGCTCAGAAATGAACCAGAACCAGTAACGGACAGCCCTGCCCTACTCTCCTCTGAAAGACAAGTGCAGAAGAGAACTGTAGGCTTTTCTAAAAGCTCTTATAAAATTGTGATGCGATAACAACTTTAAAAAGTAAACATCCTAGCCAAACCCTGCTGGTATCCTGTAACCATTTGTATCCTTACTACAGTTCGCTCTGCACGCTGAATAGCTGTGCTTTTGAGCCGCATCATTTTTTTCTTAATTGTTTTTTGTTTGTGTTGTATTGGATGCTCTGACCTCTATTCTTGGATCAGACAGAAGACAGGAAATTGCATTTATTGGATAGTGGCACGTGGCCCTCACCAAATCCGCCTTTGATGAGTTTAGAGGGCTTTCTTTTTTTTCTGTTTTTCTTTTTCCTCTTGCCTTTCACCTCATGGATTTTCTCAGTGAGGCTGAGCTAATGATCTTGTTTAACTTGTGCTTAGTCACTGACCCAGAATGCTGTGCTGTTTTTCTGTGCCGATTCTCTCTCACTCTCTGCCTTGTCTCTCCATACCTTTTCTTTCACCACAGTTTCTCTCTTTGTGTTTCTCTCTCGCCCTCTCGTTCGTTTCTTTAAAACTAGGTAGATCTGTCAGTGACTCAAATTTTCGTTGTCCTGACTTGACCCCTCTTTCTCTTTTTGCGGAAGGACCTTTGCCTTGCTGCTTGTGCAGACCTACACTCTTTCCTCTGTCTCACTCATTGCTCTTCCCTCAGGAGAAACTCAGGAGATATTAACTTGCTTTTACAGTGCCAGTGGACACAGACAGTACAGCCATAGCCATCCAGTGAGTAAAGAATATGGTTATCGAGATTAGTCCAAGACCAGCAGGCATACAGATAGACTGGCACATAACAGAGGACTCTTAGTTTAATATGGACAACCCTGATCATCTGACAACAGGATGCAGACCCTAGTTGGATCAGATCAAAATAGTATGTGTCCGTAAATGTGTCTGCTGGAGGCTGCTGTTGGGATTAGGCTCACGTCCCATCAGTTCTTCCAAGATATGCTGATGTTTTTAGGGCTGTTCTGCCATTCTGGCCCCTTTCCAGATGCACATTACCTCCTCTTCTTCTCCTTCTCTGCCTACGCAGTTCTACTCTAATCTAGATTGTAATCCAAGTTACCTCAGTACATGTGTTGGCTGTAACTGCTCTATTCAGATATTGGGCATTCTAACAGATGAATGAAAAAATGTCATTGCATTCATGTATGTCTCTATGGATGTATGCATCATCGTCCTCTCCATCCTTCTGTTCTGCAGGAGTTGCTGGGTGTGTTTTGCCACAGATGAGGATGATCGCACAGCTGAGTGGGTTCGACCATGCCGATGCCGGGGCTCTACTAAGTGGGTGCACCAGGCCTGCCTGCAGCGCTGGGTGGATGAGAAACAGCGGGGCAACAGCACAGCCCGTGTAGCCTGTCCACAGTGCAATGCAGAGTACCTCATTGTCTTCCCCAAGCTCGGTATGTTGGATACTGAGTTTCACATAACAAGCAGCCACAAACAGACAGAAAATCAGATGAATGGTTGACTGAAGCGAGTACTTTATTAAAAAAAACAAAAAAAACAACTTCTCTTAATAGCCGGAATAAGGGCACGTTATCCAGGATTAGTTTTTGGTTTACTAATATTTTTTAATTTTTTAACCTAAAAAGCCTTAAATACAAAACGACCTGCAAGTTATACCAGTTCCTAACTGGAACTGGGATTTAAATACATATAGGGTGAGCTAAGATGCCTAGTGCTTTTCAGGACAAGAGGGACTCACTGTGTCACTGTGTAATTAGTTGCTCCACTAATCTGATACAAAGGACACAGAGACTGGAAGAAAATGGTTTTGTTACAGGGGAATTTTCATATGTGTTTTTTTTTTTTTTTTTTTTTTAAACTACCTCACAAAGTTTCCCACTTCCCACCTGAAGGCTGCACCTGTTTTTACAACATTATGGCTTTAAAACTCTCCATAAGCTTCAGTGGATATCCTCACCAAATGCCTCCTCTAAAAACAAAACAATCCAGAATTGTCCTGAGGAGGTCTCTATTCATTAACCTCTTTTTGACAGTTGAACGCTGCAAGGACCGATCTCAGATATGTAGAAAGAGATACCTGAATGTAGAATACCGGAAGTGACACATCAAGCTAAGCTGATTTAAATGCTAAGCATTTTTTGTCACCCTCTTTTCCCACCCAAACATGCAGAACATAATACTAAAGCCTTTTTTGAATTGAGATCATATACTCTGACCTGAAGCATAACTGAATTTGCACAGTATATTATGGAATCAGGCCAAAATTTTGTTTGCAGAATCTTGTGCAGTGTGACATACCGTAAGTGTTTAAGATGCGTTTTATTGTAAGGTATACAGTAGGCTTGAGACGGTCGCGGTCTTCTTCAAAATGAAACTTGAATGACATGACAATGGCTGAATTCAGATTGTTGTCAGGGGAGAAAAAAGGAAGTTTCCTACTAAAATCTATTATAGGCTTTACCTTTTGTGTTGGTAATAGTTTGCTGACACATCAAGGTCTTTATCAGACATAACAGCCTCAGCTACATCTCAGACATCCAATGAACATGTCAGCACTTTCAAAATCTTACTACGCATATACAGACCACCACTCTGTGTCAGCTCTGTTGGCGCTGAGGTACAGGACATAGAAAGTAGAGTGCTCCAGAATAAGGTCGTACTATTCCTTTAGAGCTGCTGTGTGTCGGATAGTTACTGGTACACTGTGGTCAGGGTGATCCATATGAAGTATGCTTGAGTGTTGCTTTGTGCACAGCTCGTTTCTGCCCATGGCAGTAAACAGGGCACTGGGTTATTTATAGAGCACTTGCTGTGCTGCCAGTCATGAAGGGCTATATCGGCCATGCTGGACTCTAGAGCACAGTGACCAATGCACAATGTAACATATGATTACATCCTCATATCATGACAGATTTTGCTGACTTTTGGATTATATTTAATGCATGTTTTGTGTAGTAAAGGAAGGTACAGTAAACATGTGTTTGCTTTGCTGAACTATATAAAATATATGCACCTGCATCACAGAACATCACAGAAATAAGTGGGTATACTGATTAGCTCAGAGTTTGCCTTCATTGGTGCTGCTTAACAAACTTGGTGTCATTTAAGGTTTTATGCAAAAAATGTTTGGGGTCCTCAGGTCAAATAACATGTTTTGTTTTGTTTTATTTAATTTTTTTTATTGATTTATTTTTAGTATTCCCTAAGGTTTTTTTTGCAGTTTGTTCATAATATAGTTTGTTGCAGAGGTCTATAATCAAAATCTATATAATTTTACCAGTTGTATTGATTAGGAATTAAGGAAAAGGCCTTAACCATGCAATTACAGGATTCCGGAGAACCTTACTGGAAAAGATTAAATTTGGACGCCATTAAAAAGACATTAAAATTAAACGTTGTTTTAACAGTAATCCAGAAAGAAATCCCTTTCTAGGAAACCAAAACTTACATTGCAAAATGATAATGTAGATTGGTGTGTGAGGCAGGTTTTTGTTCTGACTGTAAGACAGCCCAGTAGGAGAATTGAAAATATGCATCGTCATCATGCAAATGGCCTGCTATTAATGTATGCTGATGCATCAAGAAGAAAGAAAGAAAGAAAGTAATAAGTAATTATGACAGCCCTAGACTGTACTGACCCTTGTTATGTTGGATTTGGTAGGAAGTTGCTTTTCCTTTTAAGCTGAATGTCTTTTATAAGACTTTCTTCTGGTGGTATGTGTCATGATCATCCTCTACATAGTCTTAGCTAAGACTGTTCATTCCCCACATTCGTGCAAATCCTCACTGGGGATTTTATTGTGTTCTGAATGTCAGCTCTGATTCTAGTAATCCCTGTACTAGATAAGTCTGCTGTGTGATTTTTCTCTTCCCATTTTTGTCCCCTTGTGTTCCAGACACTTTGAGTCATTGTGTAAAATTGATCAGATAGTGTTAGCTTAGCAGTCTGTTTTTCTCTTTCTTTCTTGTCAGCTTGTCTGTCTGGGTGTCTCTCTGGCTCATACTGCTTCATTTGTGGATAATGCTGTTTGTCACTCCAACTTCTGAACTATGTCCAACTGTGAAATTGCACTGCATCTGTTCTCCGTTCACCATCAGAAAGAAAAAGGTGGGGGAGAGAGGAGACAGAATGGGAACAAGGGAGAGCCACCTCTGTCTCCTTTTCTAAGAGCTAAATTTTTCCCAGCTGTTAAATCTTTCCTTCTTTGACAGGTTCTGGCTTGGGTGTCTGCCAGTGGATATTTGATTTGGGATTTGATTTATTTGACGAAAAAGACTTTGCAGAGTTGAACAAGAAGCATGCTACCAGAGGATGGACAGAGGACAAGACTGCTTCACCATTAACAATAAATGACATGGAGAATAAGCATGCGTTTTGTCGTAGATGAAGGAATGCAGCGATAGAGCTTTGTTCCTGTTCGTCTTTGACACACAGTAAAGCACACAAATGCAGCCATTTTATTGACTTTGCTAAACAGCCAGTGAACCTACAGGTCCTCTGAAAAACTGTAATGTTGATCTTGGTATAATGGCACTAAATCTTGAAGAAATAGGTTTTCTCTGGGGATTATTTAGCTTTATACGACCCTCTAGGCAGCACTCCAGCATGAGCATACTGAGGGAAAGATGCTATAGTCTCTGTCCCAGCAAACAGCTCCACATCTTGCATACACAGACCCCCCCCCCGGTGCAGGTGTGTATGTGTATGTGTATAAGTATGTGTGTGTGTATGTGTATGTGTGTGTGTGTATGTGTGTGTGTGTATGTGTGTGTGTGTGTGTGTGTGTGTGTGTGTGTGTGTCTTTTTGTCAGTCAGGCCGCAGCAGGGGAATGCTCATCTAGTTCATTGCTAGCCTGGATATGATGAATCACCTAAAACTTGAGTCTAAAAATAATACAGCGGTACCCGTGCAATCGGCAGACAGAGCTGACCTTATCCGTCAGCATGGAAAGGGGCGGGGGGCAGGCAGCCCCTAACGCTGTCAGCAGTTATTACCATTACAGTCACAGGATTCCCAATGCTTTTATACAGATTATTTATGCTGCAGGGAAAAGGACTGGTGGTACAGTGCATGCAACAGTCACACTGTCTGCAAGAGCGTTTGAGTACATGCACAATGTATTTGTCAGTGTCCAGAATTGATGCTTTCTAATGGCTTCCAAAGGTAACAAACCTAAGTAACCCTTAGTGTGAGAGTGCAGGAGTGCTTTATCAGTACTGCTGGAAGAGTGCTCTAGAGGCCTAGCAGGGTTTTAACACATGCAATTAGTGTCGTAAGTATTAAATGCCTGCTTTTTATTACCCTAGTTCTATTTTAGATCAGAGTTCCTGAGACTGCACCCAACAGAAGTTTTGCATTGTTCCAGTTCTGGCAATGTTTGGCAAAACTCTTTTGCATTCACCGTGTGTAGATACAGACGTTGGCACATACATGTTGCAACTGCATTTCAGGCAGGAGGCAGGAACCGCAACTGCATATTTTTTTTCATTTTTTTTTTTTTACCCATTTATGTATACATTACTTGGTACTGTGTCTGCAGCCCTGACATTATGAAAATTTCCCTTTTGTAATTGCTTTTGTAATTTCCTGCTCAATGTGTCATATACTCTCTCTCATCTAGCCCTCATACCTTCGCCCTAGTAGCTGCCTTTCCACCCATGGATGTCTCTGACGGACAGGACAGTGAAAAACAACATTGTCACATATTACTAACACGGAATTTCTGTATTACCATTCATTCAGTGGTGGTGTGTTGGTGTGTGTTGTGCTGGTGTGAGTGCATCAGACACAGCAGAGCTGCTGGAGTTTTAAAAACTCTGTCCACTCACTGTACACTCTATTAGACACCACTACTTTGCTGGTCTGCTGCTGCAGAGTTTGTGTTGGTCATCTTCTAGTTCTTCATCAGTGGTCACAGGACGCTTGGCTGTTGGCTGGATAGTTTTGGTTGGTGGATTATTCTTAGTCCAGCAGTGACACTAAGGTGTTTAAAAACACCAGCAGGACTGCTGTGTCTGATGCACTCACGTCAGCACAACACACACTAACACACCACCACCGAATGAATGGTAATACAGAAATTCAGTGTTAGTAATATGTGACAATGTTGTTTTTCACTGTTCCATTCACACCAGCATAACACCACCAACACCGCCACAACATCAGTGTCTCTGCAGTGCTCAGAATTATCCACCACTCATGTGATACCTGCTCTGTGGTGGCCCTGTGGGGGTCCAGAGCATTGGAAAAAAACCAGGTGATGTGGGGATAACAAAGTGACATACTTGGCTGAAATTTGGACGTAATTTATTGAACATATCTGGCAACTCATTTGCCAGCTTTGCTCAGCTCCACCCATTGTAGAGCACTTAGCCAGTGAGAAGGGTGGTCGTTACAATACAAAATCAAATAAATTTGAATGACCTTTTTCACAGAAGAGAAAACAGGCTGTACAAAAGCAGAATTGTGTGGGATTGAATTAAAGTATTGGGATTTTCTGCTCTTCACGGTCTTTCAGAGAACATCAAATTCTTTTTTTAAAGGGGCTAAAAGATGTCTCTAACCATGTTTTTGTTAGAGCTGAGCTGCAGCTTTAAGAGTAAGGGAAAATAGCGTTCATGTTGTTTTCTGAATCCTTCCATAGTAGTTCTGGCCAGCATCAGGAACAGAAAGTCCTTGTCCATGGCCTGCTGCCTTTTGTTGTGCGGAGCTACGGGAAACACTTTTCATGGCTATGAGTGGGGGGCGCTCGATTTACACCCCCCCCCCCTTTTTTTTTTTTAATTATCTTAATTATGGAATCTGCGGTCAGCAGCAGAAATAAACGGCTCAGCTTTTCCTTTTGCCAATAGCTATTAAGGATGACCTACTCCCTACCACCCCACCCCGCCTCTCCACTGCTGCCATGCTGGAGTGCTTAGGCAAGGAGAAAGCGGAAGAGATTGCAACATGGTCGTCAGAGTGTCGGATGGATGGATGTTCCAGCCAGGAATCGATGGGCTTGGCACACGCAGGTAGAGCCTAATGCTTGGCCCTGCAAAGTGCCTGCATGGAGAATGGCAAAATGCAAAAGGCACATGAGCTCATGAGTACTTAGATTATTAAAATCTCCAGGGTGTTTCCCCCCCCCCCTGCCCGTGTACATCGTTACAGATGGCAGACACGGGCCTAATTTTAAAGCCTGTGAGTATTTTAGTGCTGTGTCCATATTTGTCATTTGTTCCTATTTGGATCCCAACCCAAGTTTATTGGCTTGCCCAAACACGCGCAGAAACTGTTGTGTTTACCAGGAAACTTTCACTGAGATGATTTTGTAAGAGGCTCTTCCAGCACTTGTGACATTTGAATCACACGCTTTCATAGTATTCCAGTTACAGCGCCAGCCCTGAAATATTAAGTGCCTGCTTCTCATGGCAGTGGTTGGCTTATTTGACCACGCTTGATAAACACTCATAATTAATCACTTCAGCCTGATAAATAGGTTTTTATACTTGCTTTGCACAGTGGTTAGTTCTGGACACAGAAGACTGTTGATTAGTGCTGGAAATAAACAAGCTTCATTTAAATGGAGTGAATTAGTGGTGTGAATTTCCCTGTTTGTGCGAGCAAGGCTGTGTGTGTTTGCATAGTTGGAGAACATGTTGAAGAGGGGGGTATAAGGAAGGACGAGTAGCATAAGAGCGGAGTTGAGAGGAAGGTGCTCATCTGTGTGTGTATGTGTGTGTGTGTGTGTGTGTGTGTGTGTGTGTGTGTGTGTGTGTGTGTGTGTAAGCTTGATTCTTTTCTTTGCCAGCCCATGGTGCCATGGAGACAGTGCCACGTAATCTACTTTGTGAAGAGTATGAAAAAAGAGGTGTGAACTTGCTCTACCTTCATTTAAACCTGTCTTCTTGAGATCTACAGCTAAGAATAAAGCTCTGGCCTTCAGTAGAGTATATTATGTCCAATCTCTGGTTTGGAATAGCCAACTGAGAAATGCTGAATTTTACTGTCTGAGCATAATGTGGGTGCTAATTCATCTATACAATTTGGTTTCAGCTGACATTGAGAGATAAGAGAACCATGGGAAGCTTCACGATACATGTTCTGTCTGTATAACTTTTACAGGAGCATGTAATGTTTCATTCGGTTTAATTTTTAAAGATGCAAAACAAAACCAAAGCTTGTAAGGCATTCCTTCAAAATAGAATATCAGTTCTCATTGTGATGCTGTGGTATCTGTCAAATATTGTTGTGATCTGTTTTGCTTGAATATGTCAGAGGCCTTTTCTCCTGCATTACAGGGCATATTTCTGGTATATTACTTTTCAGTACTTTCAGATGGGCAGTTTTGATGAACAGTTAGTTCTCACTTCAACACTTAGACAACATTCACACTCTTCTTTTCCTGCCAGTGTCGTCCCTCTTGTCTGAGAAGCCTAGAGCTGCGTACAGACGCCCTGTTCTTTGGAGACCTATGAAGAGGTTATTAATAGCATGTGGATGGACCTGAGAGAGAGGAAATCAGGTTGCCTGCTGGTAAATATTGCATGATTTCCTCCTGGGCCATGCTGGAACATGAGCCAGAAAGGTGCATGGGGAGGAGGAAAAGAAGGTGAAGGATACAGGTTACCTTCTGTAGCTTTGGTGACTGATGATGATTGTGTCTCAGAAGTTGTTTATGTTGTGTCTCTAAAGTTGTTCTTGATGTGATGAATGCATCTGTCCTTCATGTAGTCCTGTTTGGTGTTGGTAGCTGAGTGCTAAGATTTTGTTGCTGTCTTTGACCTACAGTCAGTTTGATTGTAAGCGACTTGCATTGCACATAGCAAGAACACATTTTTCTGCTGGTTCTTCCATATCTGATATTAGTGCTCCAGGTCAGTACCAGTAATTTTACATTCCATTTGAAGCACTTCCCAGCCTGTGTGTGCGTGTGTGTGTGTTCTGGAATGTAGAAGCAAGCAAGCTGGATGTTTTTCCTTATTGCTGGAGTTAAAAACATAAAACATTTTATAGCACAAATAATTACTGCATAAAGCAAGAGGAGTGAGTGTGTACATTTTTCAGTTAGTGATGAGGTCATTGGGCCTCATTCAAAAATTAATGCCCTAATCATCTTCGTGGAAACTGCAGACGTGGGTTTCAAGAAGAAATGTCTTCCTAAGAACTGTTGGTGAATGAGACGCATTGTACATACTGAGGTCATGCAAAGTTCATCAGCCATGACTTACTATATACTGTAATAATTAGAAGAGGAGTGTCAAAAATGGTTTGTGAATATGAAGAAGCCTGCAAAGGTTTAAAGGGTTAAGACAAAATTTTAAGGTTTAATACCAATTAGGAGATGCTTCACATTTAAAGGTTATTCTGACTGTTCTGACGCACACATCTCATTTCTCTTAAGAACCATTCTTTGAAAGGTGGATTTGGTTCTTTTGGACACTTTTAGGCTTTTTCCCCCCAGTGCTCTGAATAGTGCCACTCTTTAAATAGGCTACAGAATCACATTTGTCTAGTCATCCGGTGATGAGCTCAGTGTGCTTAAGATCCTTTTCACAGTGAACCACTTTTGGTTCCCTAAAGAATCTTGCAGTTAATAGTTCTTTAGTGAACCATTTTTGTAAATGAAATGTGCAAATGTAAAGAACTTTAAAGTACCTCAGCTTAATGGGAAGGTTCTATGATAAACCCTTAAACTGGTGTAGAACAGCGGCAAATAAGACTTTACAACCTAAATTCAAAGTGCAGTTTTCAGGGTGGTAAACCAATAAAAATAAAAGGTTTTAAATTGTTTTTTTTTTTTTTTTTTTGGTCTTGTTTTTTTAAACAAATTTTATATTGGACTATATTGTCATTCAAAGGGAACTTACAATGGATAAGTAGTATAAAATATGTTTATCCTTTCAATCGGATAAGTTACAGCTGGGTTAACAAAAGTTACTTTTGGACAGGCCAAATCACATGTTCACAAGGGCCAGCACTTTGGGCAGCCGTGGTATGGAACCTTTAAATTGTCTGAATGTTTTATCAACCTTTTAAAGGTTCTGTACGCTCATCACTCTGTTTTTCATATATTGTTCTTTACAGAGCACAAAATGGTTTCTTGTGACATCACTAAAACAGAATGGCACAGTACATGTTTTGGATTGGTATGTCCCTGATCTAATATTGAATATCTTGCTGAGATCTCATTCAGGCTAATTGGTATATTGGGTGGATTAGGTCTGGGAACACACCAAACTGCACAAGCTAATAAGGAATCAAAAGAAAAGGGAAACTGACCAAGCATGATCCAGCAGATTGATGCCTAAGAACAATCTGCTGCCCCCTGCTGGAAAGGTGGACTCTTTATTCATGATCCCGTTACCTCTGCCCTGTACATTGTCCTGTTTTGTGGCCTTTTCCTCCCCTGCTTTTCTCCACTCCAGCTAGTAACAGTGGCACTAAATCTGTCCTCTTTTTGTCTTGCTCTACATTAGAACTTGCAAAAATAAGCTTGTTATCATTGTCCAGACAGTGTTTATCTCGGGGTGGGGAACTGAGAGTAGCACAGTTTGTTGATTTGCCTTCTTTAACATTCCAACCAAACCTGGAAAGTAACTGATGAGTTGAATCAGGTGTGTTTTGAGCAGGAAGATCCCCAGGTCATGCAGAAAATCAGCCCTCCAGGACTGGAGTTCCCCAATTCTGGTCTACCTGTGCTTTTTTTCTATGGCATGAGTTCCCAGCACATTTTTGTGCTTGGTCTCATCTAATACACCTTGTTCAACTCTGTAACTAACATGTAAAGTCCTTCACATCTTATTAGTCTTTCTTTAAAGAAAATGCATTTTGCTGAATCTTTAACTGCATATGTGTTCAGGATCAGCTTCATTGGTGTAATTGTTTAATGCATTGTTTAAAGCAGGCCACAAAATAACCAAACAAAAAAAGAAGAACAGAATCTTGGGAGAAACATTTGTTAAACAATGTCTTTTCTTTATGTGCTCGTGCCTGTCACTGCAGGGCCAGTGGTGTATGTGCTAGATCTAGCAGATAGACTCATCTCCAAGGCCTGTCCATTTGCTGCAGCTGGAATCATGGTGGGCTCCATCTACTGGACTGCAGTCACATATGGAGCGGTCACTGTCATGCAGGTCTGTGGAAACCCATCATTTACGTTCTATGCTGTCTGAATATGAAATTACTAGCACAATATACTACGGAATGTCTTTTCAAGCAGTATCACAATCTAGTATAGCAGGACAGCATCCCATGATAGGAAGTTCATAGCGTAGGTTGTGAGACCAAACGGAAGATCATTCATGTTGCTATATCTGTTTCCCAAACAATAAACAGACCAAAACTTGTGAAGATCCACCCATTAATATCAGCATCAGTGCAGGCACCATCAGACTTACCCCACCAATGTTTGCACCCCATGTCTGTTTTATTATACAGCATTTTTCCTCACAGCATTTTGTATTGTACTAATAATTAGTCTATTCTGATATAGTGTGATTTACATTGTCTCTCTCTGTGGCAGGTGGTGGGCCATAAGGAGGGCTTGGATGTGATGGAGAGGGCTGACCCTCTGTTTCTACTCATTGGCCTGCCCACTATCCCTGTGATGCTAATTCTAGGCAAGATGATTCGCTGGGAGGATTATGTGCTTCGCCTCTGGAGGAAGTATTCCAACAAACTACAGATCCTTAACAGCATCTTCCCAGGTCAGTGTGCTTGCCATGATGTTTCTGCAGGGGTACAGTAACACAGAGGGGGATGCAGGAATGGCTCTCATGTTTTGGTAGGTGGTGGTGGCACAGGATATCTATGGTGAAAAGTGCTATAGAGTTCACAGTGGATGCGTAAAGAAGTGGTTGGAGTTTGGACCTGCATAAAACTGAACTTACCGCAACCCCCAACAGTTGGAAACACTGTTGCACCCCGCTGACTAGAATACTTTTCTGACCGAAGCCTGAGTCTATAAATTACTTACTATCTACATATTTCCAGTTTATTGCAGTGTAGATCTGTGTTCAAAGGCATATTGTACACAGACATCAGAGCTAATAATCTCTGCCAGTCTGAAACAGCAAAACATTCCTCAGATGAGCAGGCAGACCCCAGCGGGGAGCAAGGTTTACAAGTGAGCCCTCTTGGTTAAATTATTTGTGATTTCAAAAAAGTGAAGAGGCAGATGATGCATTTGCTCTAGTATTAAAATTTAGGAGGCTTTACTTGGATCTCTCTGTATAGCCAGTCACCCAGTCTGACCTCGTATATCACTCGTGTGCAGCGCACTGGATAGAAAAAGGCATGCACCAGCGACTTGAAGGATCTGTGAAACGACACAAAGAGAGGATCAACGAATTGTCCAGCATGCGCAGAGTGACCCAACAGCCACAACTCCAGACATTCACCAAGCAGCGATTCCCTCCATGAGTCATCCTGTTAGTGCCAGCACCTTTGGTAGACGACTGCACAATGCAGGACTTCATGCACGCAGACTGTTACGGCGACTGCCCTTAACACCATGTCAACGTTGCCAAAGACTGCAATGGTCGCCAGACTGTCATGGAGTGACTCAGAATGACAGGAGGTCATCTTCAGTAACGAGTCCCGCTTTTGTCCTGGTGGAGATGACCAACAAATTTGTGTGTGGAGGCACCGTGACACAATGAACGGTTTGTTGTCAAACGTCACACGTCCAGAATGCCTGGTATCACTCCACCTCCACTCCTACCGCACAGTCTGCAGGAACTGTGTGAGAATATTCAAGCTGTATGGGATGGATTATCGCAGGACACCATTAGGAACCTCTACAACTCAATGTTGAGACGTCTTGCATGTTGCATTAGCAAACGTGGTGGCTCAACGCCATACTGAGAGACACTACTTCTGTATGTGTAGCTCAATAAATATTGCCCATATCAGTCTAAATGTTTTTGATGATGAGTGTAAGTACTGCCATCAATGTGCTGTAAGCAAATATATCCTCCATGTGTGATGATTAATTTTATTCTGAATTCTGTCTCACCCCCCGTTTGTAGGGATTGGTTGTCCAGTGCCCAGAATCCCTGCTGAGGCGAGTCCACTGGCTGATCACGTGTCTGCTACTCGCATCCTGTGTGGAGCCCTGGTGTTCCCCACCATCGCCACTATAGTGGGAAAGCTCATGTTCAGTAGTGTCAACTCCAACCTGCAAAGGACCATACTGGTATGCACAAAAAGACCATTTCAAATAAGGCAATAAGCCACAAGAGGCTGTGAATCACTATGGTTCTATCACAGTTCAGGGACTATGAGATCCAGCCTGGGTTTTATGCTTCTTGATGCTTCTCCAGATTTTTGAAGCATGTAAGCCATTTAAGTCTCGTTCTTTAGACTTTTATATTGCTGTTTTACAGTGAATTATATCCTACGCACTTTAATTCAAACCTGCGACGACAATGATGTAGTTGTTTAGCATGTTTGCTGTCTTTCAGTAGCTAGCTGACCTGCCTAGTTCTAGTTCAGAAAATAACTTAATTAGCCTGTCAGTTTAAACAAAAATGCGTCTCATCTGTACACTTGGTGGTCTTTGCGAGCAGCATTAGAACAGCATCAAGATTATTCCATTAACAGCGCAAGGATTTTTTTTTGTGACATGGTGAAACAATACCCGAGTTCAGTCGCCATAAGGCGATCACACGTGTATGTATATCATGGCTGTGTTCGAAACTGAAAGCAGCTGTCTTAATGCTTTCCTGCTTATGCTGTCTTAGAAGTCATTGCCTTAGACGGCAGCGTTGTCCACAGAGCATTGCATCGGTGCGGACAGAAAGGATTACTGAATATGTAAGGCAGTGAAGGATACACATATGTTGCCTTCAAAAACGACCAGACAGGAACCTCAGCTAGCTTGTTTTGTCTGCTATAATGACAAAACATTTATCAAGACTCATATAATGTCCTTTAAGACGTTACTGTGCACTGCAATAATACAGAAATACCTAGGAAATGAAATGATTGTCCTTAATTGAGACACTGTTTGTAGTCTTGTTAATATGTACAGAAGCAACCAAACACGATCATTCATGGTGTTTGTTTCCACAGGGTGGAATTGCGTTTGTGGCCATTAAAGGGGCGTTTAAAGTGTACTTCAAGCAGCAGCAGTACCTACGACAGGCCCATCGCAAGATCCTCAACTTCCCTGAACAGGAGGAGGCCTGAGAGGGGCAGAGAGAGTGACCATGCCCCCTTATAGACTGAAAAATCACCAATACCTCCATGCCACCTGCACCATCTCCTCTGTGTGCTTGTGTGCTGCAGATTCAGTGCCGCTCGCTGCTGCTGGGATCAGCTCTATCCTGGTGACCATGATTTGGATTTTATAGCGTATGCATTTGAGGCTAGAGAAGTGAAGAGAGGTTGACAAGTGTTGCATCACACATCGACAATGCACCTAGTGGTTCGCGCAGAAGCTGTTGATTTTTGTCCTTCTCCCTAAGAATGTGATTTCCCCCTATGTTTGGTTGCAGATCTAGGCTCATTCTCCACAGTTGCATAGTACTCAGAACTGAGAGGGGTTCCTTCTTTTGTGCATTTTATAGGTTGTGGTATTTTTAATTGAGTGGCACATGTGTAACAGAGTTTTATGTGAATAAATGATCATTTTATGTTGCTCTAAAAGTGGGATGGATTAGAAATGTTCTCTTGGGAGCATCCACATAGGTAACATGCCTTTAATTGGTGCTTGGATTGTATGAAAATAGCAGTGTCTGCTGTGTACCTGGATTGTTTATCCATATGCCCCTCACACTGTTTATTCTCTTGAAATTTTTGAACATCAGGGAAGTTTCTGGACACGGATTAAGCTGATACACCCAAACAGTTGGGAATTTGACACTAAAATAAATTAGTCTATGAACGGTATTGATGTCTGTCCAGACACTATCCCAGTTCATTTGTGGAATTCTGACTGGCCAAAACTGTGCAACAGTCATTACTAGTAGAAAATGTTTTTCCTTCTGACTAAGATTTAAACTTATACGTGGTAACTATTAATTTTGTGTAATCATATTGATTATAAATCGCCTTTGACATCACTAATCAACACTTGTGCATAGACTTTTACGATATGTAAGGCTGGTGGTAAGTAGTTGTGTAATTTGCTGTCATAACAAAATTGCAAGAATATCCCAAAACTATCATTATTCTGTTACTTAACTTTTGTGCTATTTCAGTCAGAAATTTCAAATGTGACATTCGGTAACAGCTTAATGCTAGCACTAACATCTCAGGAGCTCCCTGAGAACCACTCAACATGATTGCTGTTTCTTTGCATCACCATGTAGGGGGAAAATGATGTAAAATAATCACTTGAAGCAGATGCCTCAGATGTGTGGACAGTGTTTCTGGGCGAGTCTGACTACTGTCCCAACATTTCCTCTTTTTGTAGCTGCCATGCTTCATGATACTGTCTATACCGAACTGGAGGCATTGGTAATATTTGTACATGGTACTCGTGAGGTGTTTTGTTTTTGTGGCGCGGTGAAGAGGTCGCTGCTGAACTCCTGGACTACATGTGGCCTATGTGGATTATTATATGCTGAAAGCAGCTCGACAATGGTGAACATGCCAAATGTGCCGACTGAGGTGAGCGGATGGATTCGAGTGATGATTTCTGGACTAAAGTTGTTCCATGTGATCACTACTAACCTTTGTGCATCAGTGACTGCCACTAGTGAGGAAAGAGAGATAACCATCAGTGTATTACCTACATAGTTTTGGTTTGTTTGTTTTTTTGTTTATTTGTTTTTTAGGTGGGGGGTGTAAAAAAAAAAAAAATAAATAAATAAATAATAAATTGCATGCCAATAACAGACCACTGCAATATGTGGAGATGGAAAATTAGCCTACTGAACACAGTAGGAGACAAGTTATAGCAGCCCTTAATACTAATGTTACTTTGACTTTATCCTTCTAACACCAAACTCTAAATATAACCAACAACCCACAGAAAATGCTGTATATATAAAGAAACGACTACCCCTTACCTAGTTCATTGCCATCCAGTAAATGAATATTTATTCCAAAGTGTGTTTAATAACATCTCTTAATATTCTAGGTAAACGGCTCAACAGTACCTGTAATGCCAAACAAAATACTGATGTACAAATGTATGCAATGTATATACAGATATGTTTGAATTTACAGTTATGTTTGATTTGTGAATAAATGTATTTTTCCAATGCTTGACTTTCGTCTTATGCACTTTGTAAAAACTGCATTTGTTTTCAGTTCTGTTGTATAGTCTGTAGCTCACCACTGCTCAAACCGCGGTAGTAAAACCTTGCTACAGAGATAGTAAAGCTGGAGTTTGCCACAACTTTACTGTTGCACTTCTGTGACCTCTTGGCTTAGCCATGCCACGGTAACATGGCTAAATGGTGCCATTGTTACACATCGCAACACAGAATGTTGAAAAAGTAGAATGAAAAATAAACGTAAGCCTTCAACCACAAGGAACTCGGGGTTCATTTCATACATTTTAATCTTATTAAAACACAAAATCTCTCTCACACACACAAACACACACCAGTACCATTCCACAGACCAGTCCAAACACCACCGCTCTGGATTAGAGCTTCAGCAAGTCACAGTCTAACAGATCTTTAAACTGAGAGCTGGTGGCGATTTCATGACCGCTTAATGACATTTTTCTCTCTCAATGGTAAAACCGTTGTATGAAGGAAGTCCAGACCGCACACGAGCATTTATCTGCACCCGATACTGACTTGTACTGAAGAACACAGTTAAAATCATGCTTCTGGTTCGGCTTCATACCGCACCCCAACTTTGTTTATTCAACCAACGCAATCTTTCTTTTGAAACTTGACGGCAGCTTTTAAAACACTGTAAGGTTCTACAGGGCGGACAAGCAACACGCGAAACACTCGGATACAAGAGACACTGCAAACGTGTTACACACAACAGATAGAGGGGGATTTCACCGATGTGTAAGACGTACATGAAGGGTTTAGGAAGGGTTTGATATGTAATGTGCCTTTCTAGAGAAACTCGGCCCGTCAGAACTGTCCACAGCGATGGTCAAAAGCCAGACGGCTCTGATGCTTCTAAATGGTATTACGCAAAATGGCTATGAGGACGCTGAGACACCTGAGACATTGTTTTATGATGGTTTTAAGTTGAATCCAGGAGAGGTACATGTAGGACACTGTAAAGTAATCATTATACATGTTTTTGATTTAACACAGGTTTAATACAAGTTCACTTGTTTTGGATAGTAAATAAAAGAGTTGCAGAGCTTCTTACCATCACTGAAAGTAAAACCAGCGAGCTTCTCTACAATGAACTATTGCACACCAAACCAATCCGCATGACTGTTTACATCTTAATGATTTAATTATGCAAAAAGAATTAAATCAATGTGGGGAACTTCCCTTTAAAGGGGACCCGTTATAGATTTGCATGCTTAAATTTACCCAAAACACCGGAAGTTCTCTCATGCTGTACATCTGTATTTACCTTCTGTCTGACATGCTCTGTTAGAGCTCCGGCGTCTGTAAGCCCCACCTCCTGATGAGCCCAGTGAACTCTGATTGGCCAGCGCGCCCGCTCTGGTCTGACTGGTTAACCAGCAGAGCCGAATCCTGCTACGCCAAATTTCGTCCCGACACCACTGCAGTCATTTTGTATCGGTCCTATCCTGAAAGTCAGGTGGAACAACTTCGCAATCCAGACTGGAGCAGAATGTTTGGGAGTGGAATATATATATATATATCCCTCTCTGTGTTGTGTGGGGATAAGCCAAACTTAACGTCAAGCGGGTAATAAAGACTGTTTCGAGATGACTTCATGTTGGATCAGAGAAATGGGCTGGAATTCTAAAAGGCGTTTCAGGCAGCTAAAAAAAAAAGTGGTTTCTGTGTGGGAGAGTTTTCTCCCTCTGGCATGTAGTTTGGGCTTCATGACTTTGCAGACTGTATACATGCACAAAAACTACATAACACGCTAAAGAAAAAAAGAGAAACCAGAAAAGCATAATAGGTCCCCTTTAAAGTCAGGGCCTGTCCTCTGACTGCACACCATGTGTGGAGCAACCAAAGGAAAAGCACCTGCATCTGTGATACGAGGCAGTAAACCTTGGAGGGAGGGGGGGGGGGGGGAAGAAAGAAAAGGTTGAGATGCCTGAGAATCTACATCATAGTGGTAGAACATCTTAAAATGGCAAACATACATAGTGACGACACTTTCTGTACTACACTTAACTTGCTAACTACCTATTATTATTATAAATTCTGAATAACTAACAGAAATCAATAACCTACATAATAGCCAAGATGAAACTCCTACAAATTATGGTGACAGTACACAGGTATTTTGTTGCTCTCTAGAAAATGCAGCATTATACTTGATTTAGGCCTGAGAACATCCAGGAGATCAAAATAAAGCTGTTCTTCACTGTAGAGAAAAAAGGAGGAAAAAAAAAGAGGGAAAAAAAAAACGGCGGTTTGCAGTGGTTTGGCTTGGCAAGGCTAGTCGAGACCTGAGAGANGATATATATATATATATATATATTTTATTATCCCTCTCTGTGTTGTGTGGGGATAAGCCAAACTTAACGTCAAGCGGGTAATAAAGACTGTTTCGAGATGACCATGTTGGATCAGAGAAATGGGCTGGAATTCTAAAAGGTGTTTCAGGCAGCTAAAAAGAAGGGGGGGAAGAAAGAAAAGGTTGAGATGCCTGAGAATCTACATCATAGTGGTAGAACATCTTAAAATGTCAAACATACATAGTGACGACACTTTCTGTACTACACTTAACTTGCTAACTACCTATTATTATTATAAATTCTGAATAACTAACAGAAATCAATAACCTACATAATAGCCAAGATGAAACTCCTACAAATTATGGTGACAGTACACAGGTATTTTGTTGCTCTCTAGAAAATGCAGCATTATACTTGATTTAGGCCTGAGAACATCCAGGAGATCAAAATAAAGCTGTTCTTCACTGTAGAGAAAAAAGGAGGAAAAAAAAAGAGGGAAAAAAAAACAGGCGGTTTGCAGTGGTTTGGCTTGGCAAGGCTAGTCGAGACCTGAGAGATAAGGTCACGAAAGGTCACGTGACGCTATGCTTAACTAACATGCGCAGCATGCAGAGAAGACAAAAATGCTTTTTCAATGCTTCCTAACATCACCGGCCTGATTGGGACTCGATAGCACATGCAGGACCTCGTCCAAAGTGCTAATGAACTCTGGCAGTTCCCCAGCACAGTGAAGAATTTTAAGACACAAGCCAAATGTCCTGTGACGTTATTGCTTATAAAGTCAGGCGCATATTTACATTAAAGACTTCAGTTGTCCAGCAACACTATAGTTTTTTTTTCTCCTCAATTAAACCACATTAAAGGGCCAAACATGGGCATCCAAGTTCACTTTCAAGCCTACTTAATGATCAAGAGTCCAGTTAGCAGCATCTTGAGAAAAGAATCGGTTTGGAAGGCTCAAATTTAAAAGCTGCCCTTACTATGCCAGAACTTACAGCCCATGACTGACCAGCCTCCCCTGCACAAACACAAATAAAATCAAAACAAATGCACAAAAAAAAAATGAAGAGAAACGGATAGTTCTTCATCCAGGATTAGATTTCGTTCTGATCCGTTTGCGGAGAGCGACTGACGCGTTGAAACTTTGGAAAAGTTGCAACAAAAATAACAAAATGAAAATGATACTTAAAAATCATTTATTATAGTTCTCCTTCAACCTCAAATAAAATTAAAAACCATAACAGAGCCAACGTAAGCAGGCCAACATCATACCTTAAGAAAGTAATCTGATAAAACTGAAGTTCATGCCCATCTATTCAGTAGCCTAAAACAGCTCCTCCAAAGCAACCCAACAATTAACTACTTAAAATAAAAAACAGAATGTCAGATTTTAAAAACCTGATCACTGATTAAAATATTTCTTTCTTAAGGCCAAGATATTGTGTCAGCACATAAACCACTTGTAGACAATTTACTGCACAAGATTTTTCAAGCTGAAGAAAAGAAAAAAAAAAAAAGAAAAAGAAAAAAAAAAAAAAAAATAATAATAATAAAAAAAAAAGTGTCTTTTTTGGGTGAATGGGCTCAATAACTCAACATCCTGGCGATCAAGTTCTTTTCTCCGTTTACCCAAAGCTGGATGAATCCATTGATGCCATTTTGTCCTGACTGTATGCAGTTTGAACACAGTATATAATACATTCAGGTCTTCAGGCTGCCTAAACAACAAAAGCCTTTCTAACAGCTCTGGGGGAGCACACCCAGTCGTTCTGTAGTGTCATAAGCCTCAGCTCTGCATTTCACATCTTTCATGCATTAATTATTGACTGACGCTTTTTAATAGCTGGCATCATGCTAGGTTAAACAGGAGAAAGTAGCCAAACCATCCAAACATGAGAATATTTATACCGGCATGAGCCTGGGTAAGCCAATGGAGCAGCCTTGCCTCCAAAAAATAACCCCAAAACAAACAAGAACTACAACTAATTTGCTTACTTCATATGTAAATGTAATAAATAGTGAACAAAGAGTAAACCTCATATCTTTTATCATATGTCCCTGCCACTGTGTACAGCAAGCCGCTCCTGAAGACATCCACTTCTTATACTAATCTAAGCTGTCAGAATCTAAGATGTTCAAACTGCACACAAAGGGAAAAGAGAAAAACAAAGAAGGACATCAATGCATCTACCCATTTCTGAGTAAAAATTAAAAAGGTATTTTTATAAATAGGCAAAAGTAGAGAAAGATCTTTCCAGCATGTCAGAAATGAAAGATTTAACCTTTCGTTGTGATCAAACACACTGCAAAAATGTCTCTGTGGTTGACACCTACATGAAATATTCCTGATTAGGGAAATATGGATTTTTTTTTTTGGATATTCTAAAACAGTCTTCACAATGTGTTTTTACTTGTACAACTGACATCCTAAGTGAAGTGACTTTACGCAGCGCCTCAGTGAACTGAGCTATGAAGTAGAGCGCCGCTAACATGGTGAATTACCACTGCTATGGCTCTGCTAGATCACACATGCACTCTCACACACCCACCCACCCACCCACACACACACACACACAGTCAGAAAATGGTGTTACTGGCTCCAAACTCAGGAGAACTTCACGCTGCGTGTCTCAGCCAATCCCCCTGATGCATTGTTGCTGGTGCCTCTCACAGTTTGGCAGCCATGAAGTTGATGTGAGGTTTCGCAAGTGGAAAGAGAGGAAGACTCCTCTTAAATTCGGTCATGTCCTGCACCAGCACCGGCTAAACACAAACACACACACACACAAAACATCCATACAAAGTCTGTGCCAAGAATAAACACGTAAAGCATATGAAAATATCATTAATTAAAAAGCATGTTTATGAAATGTCAGCCAGACTACCTGAGGCAGGGAAGGAGCAGGAGCCAGATTGACATCATTCTGAGCAGGGAATTCACCCACCACTGGGCCTGGCAGAAGAACAGATAAAGAGAATTAAAGTGATGGTCCAGCCCAAAATGAAATGCACATAATTACACAGTCCTAGGCAAAAGTTAGGGTAGCCCTGGTCACGGTACATTCTGCTGAAGCGAAATTAATTCCATACATTTCAAATCACAATTACTTTCCCACATGAGGGGGAAAAAAAGAACATATAGCACATTTCATATGTTGTGTTAGGCTCAGCACAATAAATAAAAATCGTGCAGCAAAACTGCCACAAAACCTCCATATTACAAAAACTACATATAAAGCATGTGGACGACTTTTAACATTGAGCCAGACCTTCTTTTTGAGCTGTGCGTGTGACTCTTCATACGTAAAGACATATGACGTGATCTGTACAACTCCCATGAAATTCTATCCGATACCTCTGACAGGCTTTTGCAGCAGAGCACAGACACCATATTTTGGTGCGTTCTTTTTTCTCCTGGCTCAGTAACACTACTTCTACTGCTTTAAGTATGTTCTCAGTAAGGGTTGTTCAGTTTCATAGATAACAGTGCAGAAGTCTCTACAGTCATGAAACCGAAACCCAAATGCAACCTCTACCTGCTAAAATTCAAGACCTAACCCAACCAGCACTGCTAAATTTAAGAGCTGATCCAGACCTAAAGACTGCTCATAAGCAGGAATGGATAACTTTTGCTGTAGCCAACGCTGTCTTACCTGATGCAAGAACCTACCAACAGTGACATTTGCTGTAGACAAGTAGCTGTTGTGGAATGGCTCAATCTATCATAAACACACTGCTGAAAAGACAACGCCAGTCCTGGCCAGCATAGTATTTGAATCTGAAGGTTTTAATCCAATTTAACAACCAGATCATAACGCTCCCGTACTTAAGATGTCTTTGACCTACTTGGGAATTTTACACAAGCTTCAGTTAGCAGGATTGTATCCTTATTTGATCAAAGACAGAGTTAATAAGACCGGTTTTGTGGTTAACATACTAGATTATACTTGAGAGAATGCACAAGTGAAAATACGGATGTATGCAAAATTGACAAGTGCATATTCTTTAAAGGAGCAATACATACGATTTTTAGTTTAAAACACTCCAACAATAACTGAAACTACAACAACAGTAAATGAAGCAATAACTGTTTTGACAGCATGTCCAAGACATCCATGTATTGTGTTGCAGAGATACCAACCGAAGTTAGCATGCTAACCAGCTAGCCCTGGCCCCTGTCTCCAAGAGACAAAGAGTTACTGTAGCATTGAGTCTGCCTTCAGTCCAACATGAACAGACGAAGAATTTTATGACCCGACAGCGTATTCTAACCTCTTGTCAATAACGTTGAAGGTCCTGCACCCTGTTCGTTTAAGGACAGATAGCCAATGAAAGGTAGTAACGCAAGGACTGCTGATGCCACCACCGGAGGAGGGGAGGGGTGGGGGGGCAATGTCTGGTGATATGGTGCCCCCTATTGTATGGAGTATGAATTTAACAGCTTGCGTCATCTTACAAACTGCTCTTTCAAAATTAAAAAACAGATCTATTAAAGTCTGTCAATCAACTCAATTGCAGAATGTTGTTGGGGGCTGTTTTTGGCCAGCCAACATCAGCTGACTGACCTCTCCATGTTATACACCGCCAGAGAGCACATTTACTTAACTCAAAGTGATGATTTAGGAATGAGGTACGTACTTGTTAATTAGCTACATTTAGGAATGAAATTGTGTAACTCTGGTCATTGCTTTAAACTACTCTGGGGAGTACTTACAGGAGTCCATTTCCCGAGACAGCACATGCACAGACACCTTGTGCCTCTTGGGAGCATCTATAGCCAACAGATCCTACAGAGCCAAAGAGGGAGAGAGAAGAATTCAGAGAAACAGGGAGGAGGAGCTGAGACATGATAAATACATTTTTCACCTTCTTTCTCTCTTCTATGTAAATGAAGGAATTATCAGGAAGGAGAAAAACAGCTTCACCTCTAGGCCAAAAAATATAATAGGTTTCAGAGCCAGTTCTCCCCTGAGACACACAAGGCAGCAGGAGATATGAGGTAGAGAACAGAAGGGAGGGAGGGAAAGCTCTCTCTGCTTGGTAAAATGGCACCTTACTTAACAAAAAGCTTCAAAGGCACAGCAGCACTTCTTTGAAACATGCAACTGGTTTGTGCCAGATAGTTCTTGGAATAAATGAGTATGTGAGGAACTTACCCTGTAAAACTGCATGATGTTGTCCTTCGTTAATGTCTTTAGGTAGGCAACTTCAATATTATCTGTGGGTGAAAGTATATCATCATCATCATCAAAGCTGGAACTTCACGGTATCAGGTGTTCATGTTAACTGCTCTTACAACACAGCTGTCTGAGAGGGAAAGTCTACACGCTACTCATCAAAGTTTGAGCTTTGCTTTTAGTAGGTCTAGCCAGCATATTTTGAATACTCAAGAATTTACTGTCATTATGGTAGTTGCTTGCTTATTTAATAAACAGAGAATTTTGTGTACTCTAGAAAGCACCAGAATTCTGGCAATGACCATTTTCAAAATTAGCATCTTATTTAATATTTTAAACAAAACATTTTGCAATGTCACCCCTTTGAAAGTTCAGCAGCCACAGAGCTGAGAGAGAGACAGTAGGTTAGTTACTTGGTTTAGCAGATTATGATGGAAATCTATGCAAATTTAAAAAAAAAAAAAAAAAAAAACACATTAATAACTAATTCTTTGCTCACAACAGAATTTGAGCTTTGCACTACAAGTTAGCTAGGGAAAATTAACTTCATGTCCTTTTTGTAAACCCGCTGACTAAAAAAAAAAATAGCTGAATTTACTGCACCATCACTATAATCTTAGTAAAATTCAATTCAGTTTAATCTAGTATAGATTAATCCGATTAATATGTCTCTGTGTGACATAATGTGTATGACAATGTTACAGCACAGAAGTACAGTACATTCACTGTAAAAATGGATGCATAAACATAAAAATGTGAACCTGCTGTTTTTATTACTATATAAATAGAATAAATAAAGGATACTTTAAGTAAAGACTAATTATGGAATGTAAATATTCCTTGGTACTGATGGTTCTGAGACCAAGTACTAAACTGCATGTTTGCAGACAACAGCCCTCAAGCAGAGTGAGAATAGCTTTCAACAATAGTTAGAAAACTGGCAAATGTTACTTAAGGTAAAAATCTACTTTTGATACCAAGGAAGACACTTAACATGGGAGATTATTAGAGCATTAGTAACATATATCTCTAGTTTACGTTTAAGCCCCTGCAGATATTTTTCCATAATATCAGAAAAAAGTAAACTTCCAAACTTTTGTTGAGCAGTGTATTTCTTTCAGAAGTCCTCAGCCTGTTCCTGACCTCTGTCAAAGTTGTACTGCTGGGATATGATCTCGCCCCAGTACTTGGCGCACTCTGCTGCAAGTTTCTTGGGTTTATCCAGGCGGCGGATGGCCAGAGCCTGGATGTGCTTCTGGAAGGCCTCCTCACTCATCTCCTCCACACTCTTCTCCATGGTTTTCAGGAAGGCCTCCACCCGTGATTCCAGGTAATGAGGAGCTTTCTCTGACTGGATGATGAACCGAAGCCCCTGCACCCCGTTAGCCCTACGGGGCCCACTGAACACTATATAACCTGCAGGGACGAAGGGATTGACCTGTAAAACTTTTGCACATTTAATATGAAAGATATCACTGTCAGCAATACCACAACACCATCCAAATAAAAATTAGCTTGCAAATGGTTTAGATGTTTAAAGGATTGCACTATTGTTGGGCAAATTCTAACTGGTCAAGGTTAATAAAAGATACAGTGAAACTATTAAATATTTATTAAAAACAAACAAATAAAAACAACCCAATGCACTTTTTTGTTTTACTACTGTTTAAAATGTACCAACACTGAAATATCAGACAACATTATGATACATATCGTTCTGCTTTTGTAAATATCATAAGGCGTACCTAGCTGTTCTTTGGTGCGTAGCGTATTGAAGCAGGGCTCTGAGATGATCTGGCAGAAGAGCTCCAGCAGCATGTTCTCATGGGTAGTCTGCATGTCTGTCTGGTAGTAGATCTCTATGCCACAGTTATTATGGACCTCATTCCTCTGCTGGTAAACATACCAGCCACCTGATAACCACAGAGAACTGGACTTAAACACAGGAGCCATGACAAACAAACACACACACATACAAAACACATAGACACAGAAATCATAGACGTTTGATACACCACCTTTGATATGTGAAAGTGAATAATATTTAAAGGAAAAACTGCTACTCAAAGACTACAAGAGGCAACACAGCAGCCATGCTGTTCCTAGTACAGGCAAGTGCAGGTTGGTGTAGCTCAGCGGGTAACACCACTACCCACCAGGGATCCACCACCACATGTGGGAGACTGGGGTTCGAATCCCAGTCTGGGTGACTATGCTGTGCTACACCAATAAGAGTCCTTGGGCAAGACTCCTAACACTACATTGGCCTACCTGTAATATGATTAACCTTGTAAGTCGCTCTGGATAAGAGCGTCAGCTAAATGCCATAAATGTAAATGTAAAGTGCTAGCTTTCCTAACAGTGGAACTGTGTTATGTTTGAGGGTCTCTAGAGTGCACCATTTTTGAGCTATAAGCAGCAACACGCAACCTGGTGGATTTTAATTCAGACCTTTATTTAGCACCAAACACCGTTCAGGAACACTGCCTGAAATGCATTGTGCCAGCAGAACAAATTCCTTTAAGATTTTGTCCTGAAAAGCTGCAAGTTAGCGTTATCACAATCCAAATTACTGGGCTCATAAGGAGGCCAGCAGCTCCTTACTGATTGGAGTTATGCAGCCACTGTTACCAGCCAAAGTGCATTAACATGCACAACAATGTAAATGGTTACCTGACAATGCTAAGAGTAAAGTATGTAAGAGGCTGAAATGGCCCACAGATAACTTAATTTATCTGTAATTGAATTGTAATTTCAGTCATTTTCTCCCTCTACAAAGTCATGTGATTTTGAGCACCACACCTACAAAAAAGATTGAAATGCCTTCACCATACTTCACAACATAATTATAACAATGTAAAAATAAAATCTCTTTATTGTGCAAAACAGAACTACACAATACATAGATAAACCTGTTGTGTACATACTAGCAACCAGCAACTTCTTTGCCTCTCCAAAACATGGTGCCGACAGCTGCTTCACATGCAGTAATTTTTGTTCATATGTGCATCACATTCACTCATGCTGCATCTCTGAGCATTAGACTCCAGAGTTCAGCAAATATATTATGGTCGTAGTCAGTAGCAGCAACTTTCAGGGTTGCATGTGGCTTGTTAGAAGCAACAGGCCACAAGACCCTGCTGCTGAGTGATACTGCTGATCAACTAGTGGACAGACTAGTTAGGCCAGTGGGCTGCTATGTTAGCTAAAGGCTAGATATAATCTGGGCTAACATTATCTCAGACTGCAAGTAACTACACAGTGGCGGATAAGTGATTAAGAATCCAGGCTCTGCCAGTTTGGTAAGCAGCTCCGGTTAGCATGCTGTTACAGATTTAGAGAGTTTTTACTGTTGCTTGTCCTTTTACAGCACAGACAGGCACACATACCAGAAACTGCTTTGTGATGTTGGTCATAGTGATTGGTATCTATGCTGTCTATTTTCAGGAGGCTTACTTTGTTTTTTATAGAAATCTTCAGGGCTATTTTTCACCTGCCAAGTTCAGTCTTAGAAGTCGGGTGCATTTTCTGCTTCTCACACATTCAATGATGTTGAGGTCTGGACTCTAGAATGGGCCCATACGTTGTTCTGAAAACACCAACAGCTTCTTTGAACTGCAGCGTTTCTCAGCAAGGGCTTTACAGCTACACGTCTTTTCAGAACCAAAGCATGGAGTTGACTTGGACATACGAACAGAAATACCTGCAGATTTTTACAGATTTGAAGCAAAAGTGGAGTATGATTTTCTGCTCTGTCAAATATGAGCTTTAAGTACTGTTTTTGTGAAAGTGACAGTTTTGGTGGTCTACCAGGTCTTGCAAGAAATCCCATTTTGTCTATAGCATTTAATCATTTTCAAACATCAGTTTTGGAAACTTGGGCTCCCCCATACCATTTCCTTTGTCTTTTCCTTCTTCGCTATTGTGTAGAAGTTTATTAAGGAATCTTTCACAGTATTGTATTTGTGTGAGCCATTCTGTTATCGCTTGGATAATAAACATCTGTAAGCATGTTGCACAGATAAAACCTCTCCTACTGGAGTGCAATTACTGTGCAAGTACTATTTTAACACTCATCAGTCTAAAACACCTGTTGATAACTACCACAAAATTCTCCGCTGCGCTGCAGTGGTGCATCAGTTAATTTTTTCTGTTAACCTACAACAAACCTGACACTCCCCAACTTAACTACAACCATAAATGGGGCTGGAGCCGGTTCTTGAGAAAGTGACTGCACGTGTGCACATTTAAAAGAGAGTGAAAGACTACAAGAAAGATGAATAAAAATAAAACAAGTGTGTGTGGTCCAGCAAGCTGATATTCCCCTTGCTGGGTGAACTTTTGCTCCCCTTTGAGTCAGTACACAGCTGCAGGAGATGTTACACAAGCACTGTTTAGTAAGGCTAGAAAATTGGGTGATGGGTGTGCTCGCGTTTGCGACTGCAGTCCTGCTGAGGGGTGATATGAGGATTATTTGTGAGGTAGAGAGTGAGAGAGCGAGAGACAGAGAGCGCACGCTCAGGTCACTCACCATCAGGCACCTGCACCTCTCTGTAGCGAATCAGCTGGCTGGGGAGGAGGGGCTTGGTGTGAGCATGCTCAATCAGAGTATCCTCAACCATCTGCATCATACTGAGAGCAGACTATGAACAGGGAGAGACAGACATTTAAACATCAGCACTTAAGCATGAATTAACTGAGCACACGTTCACAAGACAGCCTATACACTCACATTTTCAACCAAGAACTCTCTGGGAAACATCAGTTTCCCTTTTTTGGTTTATCAGTTTACAATCTAATGAAATAAGACATACCATATTAAGAATGCAGAGATGCTGGAACTGGGGGCCAATGAGGTTATCCGACATTTTTCATGAACATACATTAACATACATAAATATTTATAAATTGTAGAGACTGGAATTAAATCTACATGGACTAGCATTTCATAGAAAAGTAATACTTATTTCTAGGTTACAAAAGCAGCAAAATGGGTAACGTGGAGGTATTTTTAATCACAGAAGTGTGCCCTAAATACACTGCTCTTTCAGAGCACAATAAATGTGTCAAACATCAGTTTAAAGTTTCTCTCAAACCTAGAAGTCTCTCAGTGCCAGTATTTCATCTGCTGATACCTGTACGGTATTCTGATTATCATTACGCATCTCTACACCATATGTAATCCTATTCATTAATGGCCGTATATTACAACACATTTCTATGAAAAGGACAGCAAACTTTAAGACTTGTCTGGCTTAATATGACTCAACATGCTTCCCAGGAGACAGACAGACAGACAGACAGACA
>CM067478.1:19739409-19939256 GCA_034552555.1 Semaprochilodus insignis
CACACACACACACACACACACACACACACACACACACACACACACACACACACACACACACACACACACACACACACACACACACACACACACACACAGACAGACTTTCTTCTAGTTGAGCTCTGAGAGGTGATTTCCTCAGCAGATCCAACGAAAGGCTGAAAGTTGCTGTCTCTACTGACAGCTAGAGGACATAACAGCGTTTCAGCAGGACGCTCCACTTTCATTTATTTATACAAATCAGGGGTGAAAGCGTGTCAGCCAAACATCAAGAGACCTTAGGCAATGCAAAGAAAATGCAGTCTCACTCTACTTCCTTATGCTCACTCTCTCTCACAGACTCACTCCAAATCAACCTTCAACCACATTAAAACGAACCTGCTTGGTGATGTTGCCATGCAGCAGCGCCTCAATGTGTAACCGTGACAACAGCTGAGGTATAAAGGCCTTGAGGCGGGGCAGGGTGACATCTGAAATGGATTCGGACGTAAATAATCAAGCACTGAGGTATTCACAGCCATTATCAAGACAAAGCAGAGGCGCAGACTGTCAACACCGCCTCATACACACAAACCCAAAAACAACCAAAACTCTAACACCAATCAAAAGACAAAACTCTCTCCCCATGCAATAATTCACAACGGTGTTATGCACGAACACGCTGCAAGGAATGGCCACTCTAAATTCACAGAGCATCTGACCCAGATTCAGAGAGCAGAATGACAGAGGTAGCACGGGATAAACTATCAAGAGAGGAAGAGTGCAAAAAAAAAAAAAGAAAGAAAGAAAAGAAGATAAAAATATACACAGACATGAATCAATATTAAAAATACTAAATGCAAGACTGAGACAGACATAGAAAGACAGTAAGAAAGAAGGTTAGAAACAAAACAGAAGATTTGGTCCTAACTAGCAGCCAGATAGGAGGAAAGCATTTATGGCACAGGACAGTTAAGGATGAGAGAGGTGCAAACAATCAGAATCATAGATTGTAGAAACAAACAATATCACAAACATGGCATCTCGAGATGACAACCATCCTGCAATGCTCCTGATTTGAATAAGGAAAAAAATCTACAAAACAAAAAACAAACACACAAAAAAAACAAAAAAAAAAAACAAAAACAACAATCTTTTTGGCTTCAAAGGCGAATTCCACCCATTCTTCTAAACGTTGACAAGTAATATTATACTTATAATAGGAATGCAGAACGATGGTGCAGTGGGTAGCACTGTCACCCAGGGAATCCAGGATCCTTTCTGCATGGACTTTGCATTTTTTTGTTGTGTCCAGGTTGGTTTCCTTTCACAGTTCAAATACAAGGATTCAGGTGAATTGGAGATGCTAAATTGGCTCAAGGTGTGAATGTGTATGTCTGTGTGTCTGCTCTGTGATGAACTGTCCAGGGTGTTTCCTGCCTTCCATCCAATTTAGGCTCCAGCACTCGCCGCCACACAGAAGGATAAACAAGTTTGCAGAAGATGAATGAATGAATGAAACAAAGATAATAGGAACCAGATGTCCGAGTTTAAAGCCTGTAAATGTTTCTGTAGAAAGTACAATGATGCTTAAAACATACTTCTAAAAATTAATTTATGGTGAAGAGGTGGCATGCAGGGTGTTGCACAGCAAATCAGACCCCAAAGATAAAAAATGAAGACCGCCATCTGGAACAATAAATAAAATGGCTATATCTGCATTGTAGTCATTGCAACCTCTAGTTCGCCTTTACCAGCACTGTAATGAAATCTAATTCTCTAGTTTCTCTAGAACAAAGCATTTTGCGATGCACCACTTTGAACGAATTTGTCTCAACCACTGAACAATGCTGAAACTTCTAACACTGATGAAATTTCCCTTTAACTCAATATTTACACCATCAACTTCAGTCTCTTCAGATAAGTAAAATGTTTGTGCATGCATATTTCTCACCATCCAGTGCTTCCTTGAGCTCATCTTTGGTCCAGGCTACCTCAGTCATGAGTAGACGCAGGTAGTACATGGCATGCTGGTGAGGCTGCTCCGCTCGGAAATTATTCAGAGATCTCATATACTGCAATCAGATCAAATAAGATTCCATCAAACTGCTGCAACTACAACTTTACAATACACACTGCAATGGAATATTTAACTTTCTGCCAAAACAAGAGTTCTGACTCAAGAGCATTGACTCATTTCAGATTACGCATGCTTGCCAAAGCGCGTCTTTCAAAAGACACACTTTGCAAATCCTAATAAAAGCACTGCTCCAAAGGGGGTAAAAAGATCAGAGGACAAATCTAAACCAGAGTGCATATTTATATAACACGTTCAGCTTAAAGTCCACCTCTGTGTCCTTTTGTATCCAACCTCTGAAGCAGCCCAAGACTTACTCTAATGATAACTAAAGAATTAAATTAAATGCTGCAATGTCTTCTCTAAACCTGTATACAAATATAAAAATACTTGTATACAACTCCATTCTAGGGCTAGGGAAAAAACGGCAACAGCAAGTCTCACAGAAAAATGTTTCTTGATATAAATATAACAAAAGTATGACATTTCTAGAGAGCCCTGGTGGCATTTTCCACTGCAAGAAAAGCGATACTACTCTGCCACCAGAGGGCCCACTTCCAAGCTTTGACATTACTCGAGAGAGGGAGACAGTAGGAGAGAGCAAAGACTAAAATGCGGTTTGAGTCGTCAATCTGCAACCAAATAATTACTGACAAGATAATACCGTATAATACCATATAATACCATAGTACCGCCACAGAACTCTTAAGCAGCTGGCCAACATGAACGCACAGCACAGCCAAACTGATGTTACTGTAGTGATTAATCCATCACCAACATACTGAGGCAGCTAATGTCTGCTGTTCATACTGAAGCTGAAGTTGTTGTGAAACTAAACAGATTAACTTAATGGCCCAACACTGATTACCAGACAGCTAAAATAATCAGTTTTCAATTTTTAGCTGGTAGAAATGACTAACCTGGGTTTCTTTGTTCTTTAATTTAAAATTAGGTTACTTGTAGACATTTTATAGAGCAATTATCTAATAACATAATGCATACTGGTTATTTGTTTATTTTTTACTGCCATGTGCGAGTTCACATTGCTTTATTTTATGTAAAATTACACAAAATATTGACATATATTTTACACGACTGGGTGTGTGGAAGTCCAATGAGTCTGGAGGCTGCTCAACTGTGTAACTTGGGGATGTGTGGAGACGTCCTACGCCAGCAAAGCAGATCAGCAAACACAGGTCGGAGTTGGTAAACTACAGCCAAAGTAGGCAGGGGCAGGTGGGCATGGTGTCTTATTGAGGTAAGCAGAGGTGGGCAAAAATGGAAGTAGGTTTTGCAAGGGGGAGTACTCAAGAATCACACTAAATTCATCGTGTCACATTTTCGCACGGTGACACCAGTGCTTCTTAAAAAGGGCAAATATCAGGCATGGCGATCAGGCATGGTGAAGTCAAGTCAATTTCTCAGGTTAAGCTATGCCGAACGTCAGAGATGCCAGCTCAGAGTGAGAAAGAAAAGAGACAGTGTGTTTGTATGCTGCTCACCGCTTCCTTGATGATGTCAAAGCGTTTCTCATCAATCTCAAACGTGGCCATCTTCTCAACGATCTTTTTGAGTAGGATGTGTTGTTTGTCATTATAGCCCTTAACGGAGAGCTAAGAGAGAAACAAAGAGTCAGTGCATCAACAAAGAAGTTAGAGACCAAAATAAGGTGTTTAGGTGTGTAGAGTAAAACATGCAGATCTCAGCCGGGCCCTCAGGGACGAACACTGCAAGTGTTGATCTAAAACTAGTGTGACTCCTGACTGTCTTCCAATCCTCATTCTGATACACACTCAGAAAAGCAAAACATCAACCACCCTGAGAGTACGCTTGCACACGCACGCACACACGCACCAGAAGTGCGAATAAGCTTTACTGAATGACCCTCACACAACTCCTGAGGGAAAGCAGTTTTTTAAGCTCCCTACACCAACACACAATGAATATTTAGAAACCAAAAAGGAACAAGACAGTATATCAAAACTTCAGGATGCCTGAAGTTGTGTGTGAGGGTTTTGTGCATCCATTCACATTAACTCCCCTCCTCACCTGCAATGAAGTCTCTCTCTAATTAACGAATAAGAGGAACTCTAATAACTCCAAACTCTAAACTTTTTACTAAAGGTAAACAAATCAAAACCCTGTTTAATACTAAACTGCCTCCCAACCGCAGAACTGTGAAGCTATGCTGTCATAAGCAGAAACAAATGGAGTGGCACTGAATGACATTTACAGAGCACGATTTTGACCACAGCTGCAGTTTTATTAACAAGTTTGCACGGGCATTTGAAACGTGTAGAGTTAGAGTGTGTTAGAGTGACAAGTCAATTAGGGATGCACCTTCATACTGGCCATCTACTAGGATAATGATTAGAAAACTACCATGGCAATGTATAATTAACCTCAAGAAGTTATACTTAGAGTTGTGCATAGAATGTCTTAAACGACCACCATTAATAGGTTAATGAAATCAAATAAATACTGTTCTAATTTAAAGACTTTCCAAAATTCTTTGGGGGCCAAAGTAGAATGTTTGTGGTGGCCCAGAACGTTCATCAGTGCATCCCCAACGCCTGTCTACACAAAGAAACCTGCAATTAGTGACTCACGTCAGTGTGACAAGAAGTATAAGATCAATTACCATTTTATAGACACACCCACCATGCTCTAAAAACTCACCACCACCTGTGATATACTGCACAACATCAACTTATTCAGACTGATATTAAACCACATCACAGACCTGCACTGGAATAAACCAAGCATAATCCAGTTTAAATCTTCTGCTAAACAGGATTGTGTGAAACATTAACGTGAAACTGAGATCACCAAATACTGGTGATTTGCACACAGAAGTAGTTTCAAAATGGTTTTCAAAAGTTAAATTCTGCATACAAATCCAAATCCAAAAACATTATTATTAGTTAGTAAAATGCAAATAAAAACAGAAAGCAGGGCTTTAGAAAACAGACACCGTATTCTTCAGGTCAAAGGAAAAAATAAAAAAATAAAAAGGACCATCCCCAATGTTATCAAGAAAAGCCAGAATGGGATATGCGGCTGTGTTTAACACAATTGGCATGGATGTCCCATATGTCTGTGAAGGCATCATAAATACATACGCTTTTTGGAGAGGCTGCTCATACAACAAAACCTTTATCACCATTTTATCATCATTTTGACAGTTCTGTTTTTACCTTCAATTTACATTACATTAAAGTGTCTCTCTCCTGTAAAGTTATCATTTTGGAAATACAAAGTTTTGTTCCAATAGCAGCAGCTATATGAATTAAGTCTTTTTTCAGGGACACGTTGAAGAATCAAATTTAGAACACATTTATATACAAAACAAAAGATAATTCGGTTAATTAGTCAAAAACATTAAATATCTTGTCTTTTTACTATTTTCAAATCATTTACATTTATTTAAATTTTTCCTACTGTCAACTATTTTGGAAATGGGTTTTGTAAGATATCAATCAAGTAAGTGGTTGGTCTTGGTACTGGTGGATGTATCTCTATAAAATGAGTAATGCCCAACGGTCAGTGTTTGTTAAGTTGTCTTTACACGCCAACACCCATCATTATGCATCAGGCCATGATAAATATCAAACAAAAACAGAAGCTTGTGAGCAAAGCAGCAACCTCATTTAGCAGAGCTGGACATCTCAACTTGTACAGAAGGTTAAATCAGACCTTACCATTTTTGTATTGTTAAAAGAAGACAGACATAAGCAGAGAAGTTGTAAAACAAGCCAATCCAGCACACTCTTAAGCCTCAAGCACTCTGTGCCTGCCTCCACCCAGAAAGGGGAATGGGACAGTTAAAAAATGCCATACTTACAATTATGGCATTCATTGCTGAGGCTATACCATAGCTCAGCCCTGCCAGTCGGGCTGCATATGTATACTCTTTTAAATCATCCTTCAACAATCTGAGAAACAGGTAGGTCATGTTGCAGTGGAGGGGGTCTGGATATAGGTAGCGACTACCAAAAAAACAGGAAGAAATTAAAAAAAAAAAAAAAGAAAACAAAATTGTATGGTGGAAAAACGTAACTTAAAACAGTCAAAAGAGATAGCATGAAGGACAGATGGAAAGGAACAAGAAGAACAGAGGGAGGGAGAGACAGAGAGAATAACTGAAAAGAGTATGTATATGCAGCCTCAACACTGGCAGGCCAACAAGGGCTAATGCAGCAACTACTAACAATAGATGGTAAGAGGGGCGGGGGGGATATTGGACACAAGACAAATCCATAACACATGTAAACCATTATCTACCCTCTGGGACGCATCTTTGCCAGAAGTGCGCAGGAAGCAGACTACACCAAATTCAGAGTGCTGGGCAAAGGAGTGGAGGCGGGGGACCACTAGGGTGGGATGATGCATAATGAGTGCGACAAGAACAATTCAGATACTTACATACATCCCATAGATGGTATTTTGGAGGTCATAGTTCAAGCCAGCTAGTTCGGCTGCATATGCATACTCGTTGAGGGAGTCCTTGAGGAGCTCAAGGTACAAATAGGCCATGTTACAATGCAACGGGTCCACGTAAGCAAAGGGGCTGTGGAGACAACCACAGTGAACAACCCAAACAATTTAATTTAACACATATTTGGGCTTTATCTGATGTTTATGTGACAATACGTGAATACAATATAATAAAGTCAGTAATTTAAGACGTTGACGTTCACTCGTATATGTCCTATTTTAACAATTTCCAATTAGTTCTATTTTAACAAATCCAAACAAGAAAATACTACATACTTTTTAAATAAACAAACAGTGTCACTGGTGCAAGTGATCACTTTTGCCCCTGTGGCAATTTTCATGAACCTTCCATAAACCTTTTCATGGTTCATATTTAAAAACTAACAAACATTCAAAATTCACTTACTTTAATGGTTTATTTGTATACCCAACAAATGTCATTGTGGGTTCAGATATGCATATATTTAAATAACAACTCCCACCCCTGTATTCTGAGGATGCCTGTAGAAGAAAGATTGTTCCAGCCACCTCCGTCATAAAGCTGAACACAAAATATTAACTGGATAATTTGCATGCCGCATAATCAGAACCAATACAGCTGTCCTCCCTTCACAAATGACTGAAAATGCTGCTTTCAGCAGAGTAACAAACGGACTGGAAAGACACGGAAAATGGAAAAAACCCTAGTAAATCACCATGCACAAATCAGTTTAATTGACGTCCATGTATAAATCACATCTAAAACCTGAAAACCATGTGATATCCATTGTGAAAGCTTACCTGAAAAATTCAAAGTTCAGACAAGCTTTGGGCAGGAAGAATTTGTCGTCCTGCTTGAACCACACTTTACTCATCGCTGTGTCCTACAGAACAGTAAGCGTTTAGTGTCATTTGCATTCCGCACAGAAAAACAGGATTTCACTCAACACTTCTCGGCTACCTTTGAAGTCATTTAAAAGTATTAACTGAGTTTAAATGAAAGTGAAGAGTGCAGAGGCTCAAGAGAGTTTCAGCTAGTAGCATGACTGCTTCAAGCTCAGATCACTTTAGATAGCCCTATCAGTTCTGACTATGATCAAATACATACACAGTCATGTGCATATCAGAAAAAAAACGGTTTATCATAACAATGGTTCAGAGTAGCGCTTCTTAAAAGACACACCTTGATCAAAGCAGGATAGGACGGGGAGTCCTTCTCCAGAGGATAAATCTCAAAGTTGGTAGGGATGAACTCGTTCCTCATGGGGAGTTTGAACTTGCCATTCAGGTCAGCATTTTGCCATTTCTGAAACAGAATTGTTAACAGCAGTTTAACATGTAGTGGCCAACTTCACAAGAATGCATAGAAAGTGAAGAGGCTCAAATGCGCTATGAAGTACTGAAGTGATTTATTCATACAGAAGATACAAAGTGGTGTATATGGGTTTCCGGTGGGTATGGGTATATGGGTTTTTCATTGACATAAAACCACTGACATTTTTCTCTACGTTCAGCTCCAAAATATCAAACTTTTTCCAAGAAAGCTGTATGTTCTAAGAAAAGAATGAGATGTCTTCCTACAATAAGGTTTTCAAACTCTGGATGGCACAATCAAGTTTCTGTTTTCCCAAAGTATTCCCAAACCCATGTGGTGAACAGTAACAAAGTAAATGTAATTAGTTTCTGTAAATAAGCTATTTATTTGGTGTATGTTTAATGAAATATTTCCACTTTGGGGGCCTTTTTACTTTAACTCCACTACATTACAGACTCAAATATCTTACTTCTTTCTCCACTACATTATGCAAAATCTGCCCTTCCTTTTGTTTTGAACTTGTTTTGAGCTGTTGGACATTTGATGACGTTGCTTCTACATGATATAAATTGTTTGCATTCAGTATTGTGCTTACGATAATTTAAATAGACATCAGCATCAGAATAAATAAGGACATTCCATAAAAAGACAGCCAGGCACTAGAGTCTTTTCACCTAAAATGAGTTGATTAAGCCTTATGACAAAAATGATAACAGGACATTACAGCCATAATAAACTTTTACTCAAGTGGAGGTGAAAAGGGAGGTCTTCTACATTTACAGGAGTAATAATTTACCTTTCGTATGGTTTATTTACTTTGTCCACCACTGGTTATGTTCAATACAGAAGCACAGAGATTTCCTAGGATTCTATGAACCTTCTAACAACATTATAGACTGTAAATGGTAAAATTCTGTAATTAGTTCCAACTGTCCATTAAAATATTGGGCCTCATTCACCAATAAAGTTTGTGTGCCAGTGTCACAATCTTTGTAAACAAACTGCATGAGCAAGTTATAAGAATAAATTTCCAAGACCAGTTGGTGAAAGAGACCCATCGTTCTTAGATTGTTTGCTCACAGTTTTCTGCAAAGTGGTAAAATTTAATCCATCCTTGCTTCTATGTGACTGAGCCTTTTTTCAGGTCACCACATGTTATCTATTCACCTGTTTACCTGTTGAAAATCCAAAACGGGTGTTTGTGATTATTCCACAATCTTCAATCTTACACTGACCCTGTCCTAAATTCAAATTAGCATACATTGTATGTGGTTTCCAATTATACAAACATCAGTAAAGATAGTCTGCTTATCACGTTCTTGTGTTGTTTTTACATTTTACTAACTGTCACAATATTTTTTGGGATTGGGTTTATAGCATCCTCACATTTTTATCTGAAATTTGGACGCCTATTCTTAGAAGTCTCACTGCAATATTTTATGTGCCAAGAAAGTATTTTACTTTTATTTTAATAACTACTTTCAGCTGCAAAATATGTGAAAGTTGCTACAACTAAATAATAATTAAAAAAAGAAAATGGAAAGAATGACAGAGTTGATAAAGTTTGGATATGCCTCACAGTTTGACACAAGCCAGTGCTACAGAAAAAGAGGTAGTACAGGCAGCTTGACCAATCCAACTTGTAGTTCTAGAGAAAAACCGCTCACCTTGATGACTTCAGCAGAGAGAGACTCCTGTTTGTATTGTGTTCCATACCACTCTTCTGTCTTGTCAGTCTGTCCTTCAAAAGACTTGGAGACGACAGCGACCCTGCAGAGAAACAAGAATAGACCGGCATCAATACCTGTACTACAATCAGACCACTCTCAGTTTACAGACACCGACATATCCCATCTTTCACAATCCCTCCGAGGAAAGCCAGACTGTAGAAATTCTGCTTTTAGTTAATCTGCTCTATAGTAAATGGCTGTCAGAATGAAGATGATTATATTATATGCGTAGAGCTTGAGTTTCTAATGAACCTTCAATCTGGTGCACCAGAACGGGGATCGATGCTCTGCATCTGGACAGAAATGCACCTGAGCAATTTGGGCTCTCTGATCGATGGAGGACTTTCAGAACAATGACCTGCTATTCTGAGTCACCAGCATCAATCAATTGCATAACAAAGCCTAAAATAGTCAGCAGTCAAGAGTCTGAGTGAATATACGCTAAGCCCAAGCACTAACTGCACCAGAACTTAATCACAACACCTTTTTCAGCTTTGCAATATTAAGTGGGACCAGATGACCTGGTCCCATGCCTATTAGCATGCATTTTCTCTGCTTTACTGCTTTAACAAGACTTGGGCAGCATATCATCATAAACTAGATCAGCTTTCAGTGAAAAAGCTGCTAAACCAATTCGGTGGCCCGGACCAGTCATTTATACCCATGCGGCAGTCGGCCGATCCACTTAAGTGAATTTCCAGAGAAGTTTACTTTTCATCAGCTTCTGCCTAGGAACTGAACTGTGCTTTCTTCACAAACTTGACACAGACACTGAAAGAGATGCGCACCAGATGTCATAAGCGGATGGATACACCAGTCTGGTAATCATTACAGTCAGTGCTTTTGAATGGCTGTGATGGTTACAAGGTTGGTGTACACATCAAGGCAGGTCATGTCTTTCATTACCAAACATATGTGAAGTTGTAATATCTCCAAGGTCATTTTGAAACCCAGCATCCCTCCCCAAAAGGTCAATACATTACATTTGCATACACATGCTCTTACCCATAGCAACATCACTTTAACCACATTACAGGGTTAGGCATTGTTCAGAGTCTTGCCCAAGCACTCTTATTGGTTTAACAAGATGTAGCTGTCTACACAGAGAGCAGCAATATTGCCCATAATTCTATACCAGCCATGCTCATCCCTTTGAGTGCAAGTAGCCTATCAAAGGATCATAATTAAGGTAAGAGCCTCTTGCCAACTGCTGTTTCATTATTGTCCAATACTGCATAAGGATAAACCCTTCATATGCCACTTTGCAAAAAAGCGTGCATAAAGGTGATGCAAGGAATGGTGCAATAGATTTTGGCTTCAAAAAAAACCCACCTCCTGTGGGAAAACAAGCCTTACGCAAACAACCCTAGAATCTGTCCTAGGTGCAGAGAGGTGTGAAAATGTACAGGTAGTTTTGATGTTTTGCTGTTATTCACCAATGCTATTATTTGCATTCTTGAGCATAACAACCACAGCAGGCCCCAATATAAAACCCAACTGACTACAATATGAAATCTGTTGATGTCTCTGCCTTCTTCCATCCATGGGCAAGATAATGTGGCCCGGGGGTGGCGGGGGGAGGAGCAATCCTCTTTTGAAGCTACAGAGGAAATTGAATTTGCAAGGCTCTCTCACATTGCAAAAATTTGGAGGAGAGGAGGTGCTTCTTTTCCGAACACACACACAGACACACAGACACACACAGTAGCACAATCCCACAGTCACAGTGAGTACACTTCAAAACCAGATGATAAGGTAGTAACCAGTCACAGTCCTGTTTCACCCTAAGCAGTACGACCCCTGCCAAACAGCATACTGATATTCAGAGTGAAAGAGTTCAAACATGAAGACGCTTCTTTGAAGAGAAGCGAGCCATTTATCCCAAGTCTGGGCAAAGCCAATCGCCCCTAGAAGGCAGGAATAATTTTGTCTGACCCATTCTCTGGTCATGACATGTGTCCAGGAAATATTTCTGAGATTTTAAAACAGTTGCACGTATACTGCGTGATTCCAAAAGTGGAGCCAAAATTTTAGGCAACAATGGGGTACAGCTGAGATGGAAGCAAATCATTTCAGGTTTTGCTATAGTAAGTTGCAGGGGGTGCTTACATTTTCTCAGTGAAGTAAAGGGGGGGCGGGGAGTCAAGTGGAGTTAAGAAAAATCTTAAGAGAATCATAAAGCAGATTAAGACAGTGTATAAGCACATATTTGACTGACCTGACATTCTCTGGTCTCAGCTTGTCCAGAACCATCTCTATAAGGTCTGGTCTGAAATCCTCCAACATGTACTCTGCTGCAAGAACCTCCTCCAGCGGATAATACTAGAAGAGAAGCATGGCAATTTTGACAAGCACTGGGGAATGTTGTGACAAAGGGTAAAGTAAAAAGTGTATAATAAAACTGAGTGTTACAATACATATCCAGCAAAGTTTCAGGAAAAAAAATCCAAGTAATATGACAAAAAGCTGCTTTAAAAACACTGATTAGGCCTATCTAAGAACTGTCAGGCAGTGGCCTAATATTCTAAAGGCCGCACCTGACTGACATACCACAATCCAAGCCTTCTAAGTTAACAAAAAAAATAACTAAAAGAACCATGCAGATGAGGAGGAATGACTGAAACGGTTTCCACATTTGCAGGTGGTGGTATAGACTCCTCAGTAAAAACCATTACCCAGCAAAGCTTTATAGAAGGCAAGGTTATTTTACAATTTACTGCTGTATGTGCATTCAGTGAAAATTCATATACTGAACGCAGCTTTCCTAAAGGCATAAAAGAGCCCGGGTATTTTGGTTGCCCAAAGCATTGACATAACCAGTCAAAACTTAGTGGTTGCAATTAAATTAGCCCCAATCTGAGTCACAACCTGTCACCTGTACAGACCGCCGGCAAAGAACATTTCTTCAATCTGCAGGCAGTGGGCTGATGACATCAGTAACTGACTAGATAAGCACAGGTAGTCATGGTGACGACCTTTCAAGATTGAGGGAAGAGAACCTACATGCAGCAGTCCTGCCACTTTAGAGGTGTATCCACGAGGACGTTCCTTATCCTTGAACCTGAAGGCTACCGTGTTCAAATCCTGCCAAGACAAAACACAAAAGCAGACCAATTAACTTTCATAAAGGATCAATATAACATTCTGTAGAATTCCTCCAATTAAAATTTTTTTATTTTTTATGAACTGTTTTTTTTTTTTTTCCATATTTCTAATAAAACCTCATATGTAGAAGCCATGGACAGTGTGCTCAAGTGTCAGGAAGGCCCAGCTGATCAACACAAACAAACTTTTTGTTGATGGCTGTAGAGAACTCACACGCTTTTTTTCCCGTCGTCCCTGGTATTTCCACCCACACTCACTATCATGTATTTTCATACCCGATTACCAATAGTCAGTGCAGTACAGCAACATCACGTTTTTGTGACATGAATCAAAAGTCTTTTATAGCAATGCTCCTGGGTGATTAACACATTTTCAAATAAATAATCTGCAGCATCTATGCCAGACTAAACTCACAACTTCAAACAGCAGCTTGTTGGCTTACCTTACATTCCTGGAAGACCCACTCCTGAGTGCCCTCTGTACGTAGCTTCTGAATATACTGGAACATGTGAAAGATGATGTCTTCTACATGTACTGAAAAAAACAATTGAATCAGAGTTCAAGCACAAAGTTATTTCAAACATATTACAGAGACAATTCATTTAAACAGAAACAGAGCAACACAGATAAACAATCACTTAAATATTCTCCAGTGGTGCTTACACAGTCCTTCTTCTGTTAAATCCACATTGATAATGAAGAACATGAATCCTCTGGCTCCCTCTTTCTGACCTCCAACTAAAGTGTTAACCCAGCCTGAAACAGAGACATTTGACATTAACAGATATATTACACCTACAGACACAAAAATGTAAATAAAAACATAACACAATTGTGGGCAAATCATTTATATTTAAATCATATATTTAAAAAAAAACTGAGAAATATTGTTTTTAGGGAAAAAAATAAAAAAAACCCACAAATACATCCATTTTGAACTTTATCCCATCACCACAATTCAAAAAGGTTGCGACAGGAGAATGTTAACCACTGTCTTCTTTTTACCACACCGTAAGCATTTAGGTACTGAGGAGACCAACTGCTGTAATTATGAAAGTGAAGTGTTTGCAATTCCACACAAACACGCTCTGACCTTTAGCTTTCAATTCCGACAGCAAGCTGCCTGGACCCTCATGTCCAATCAGGTGGCCCAGATAATGGCCAGGGTTAGACTTGTAATATTTCTGCAGGTCTGGAATTGGGAAGGTCACATACAGGTTCCTGATGTCCTTAATGGGTACGACCTTGTAAAATTGCTGCAGAAAGATAAGATGATACACATACATGAAACTTAACACTTGAAGAGAATGTATTTGGTATTGAGAAAAAAAAGGGTTTTATTCTTCAATAAGTAGTACTACATGGCTAAACCTTCATGGGAATTCACTGGTTGAGGCTAAATGTGCTACTGTAATATCTGTTGTGTCCTGAATTAAGTCTCACCCTAAGATGCTCCTCCTGGAAAGGATGTACAGGGAACTCTGGGATAGGCACCGATTTGTTCTCAACCTCTCCAAAAAGCTTTACAACCATAGAAGTCAAGTCATCCAGAGATTCTAATAAAATAAAGGCCAAACAAAACAAAAACACTCATGAGAACATGTAAACCTTTGTATGCAATTACACACATTTTCTATCTTCCTGTTTTACATGCACTCAAAGTGTTCTAAAACCCTATGAAGAGACCCATGAGTCAAACAGCAAAAAATATCCTAAAAAAAAAAAAATGCCTGTAAAGACACAAGGTACCCCGCCTGGACGCAAGTTTTTGCCTTTTATTGGCAACAGCACTTTAAAAAAAAAAAAGAAAAAAAGGTTGTACTGGCTCTTTGTACAAAAGAGATGTGAAAGCCATTCATTATGAGGCCATGCCATCGTAAACACAGCTGCCAAACAGCCCTCTCACCTGCCCAGAGGAACAGGTAACATTAAAACAACAGAAAAGCAACATTACAAAATGCATCACAATCACAACTAATAAACAGAGCAGCAATATTTATATTTAATAATAATTAATAAATCAACCATATCACAGGAAGTGGGAAACCAGAGACAGAGACAGAGAGAGAGAGAGAGAGAGAGAGAGAGAGAGAGAGAGAGAGAGAGAGATCACTGAAAGGGCAGAATGTGCACAAACTCAAAAGTGTACTCTAGAAGATTTCAGGGGACTGTTTGGTTTTGAAACCTGTTTAAGTGTGAAACTGCATGGCTCAAGAGGGGAAAAAACAGGAGAGAGATTCTCAGAAAGCAGCTTTCAGAAAGCTACTTTTTTCCACACCAATGAGGCCAGGACAGAAAGAAAATGTTTACAAACAGCTTCAGTCCAGTGGAGGGACTCATTGGCGAACATCTGAAGTGGAAAATTTGCCAAAGGCATTTAAAATTGAGTGCTTGAAAGTGCCATGTCAAGCAAATGAGTCCCCAAGTGTGAGCTATATGAGCAATTTGCATATGTACCAAAGCATGGAATTAGAATCTTGCCACGAGGATCAAAACAAATCTGTGTGGAGGGTGGAATAAAATGTAACATATTCAAGCATAATAGACTGCAGTCAGGTAGGGGTGTGTGTAAATAGCTTACCTCTACCCAGAACACAAAGTCCCATCAGGTTTGATGAATAAAACGTAGAGTGGAATTTCAGCAGCTCCTGACGAATGTCAATACCATCTTGTGATGGTCTAGTCTCCAAGGTCAATTTATTACCTACAAGACAAAAATAATGCATGTCACAGTTATACAGAATTATGTTAATCTTTCTATAACATCCAGCACTTCCAACTGTATTCTGCAGAGACAAGATTGTAAAAAAAGGGGGGGAAAAAAAGAACCTCGTATGGAGGAAAACGGACTTAGAACAGATCCGAATTAGCGGCCTCTAATAACAACACATCCATGTCTACACTAAGCCGTACGCTTGCCCTCAAGCAGTGTGGGGGAGCACGGCTCCTTCACCTCTGCTGACATGGTAGAAAAACAAACAGCATCTGGACATCAGGCATAAGCTCCATTTCTCACATTTGCCAGCTGGAAGGACTCGTGCATTCTTAGTCTTACCCTGACCTCGGATCAGTGCAGAACGTCACTGGTTTTCATTAAGGCCATTGTAGTCGACCTGAGCAAGGCTATTCTTAGACCAGATAAGACTTATATAACTCAAGACTGCCTCCAACTGGCTATTTTGGGCTCCAATAAATCTTATGATGGCAAATCAGACTAAATTGCTTTGGACATTATTCCCTAGCGCCTGTTATTTCAGCTTTTTGGTGGCCTTCACTGAACATAAAAGGACACACAGCTCTCAAGAGACCCTGTTAACCTATGGCCTATCCTTGGGCCACAAAAAAAGGGTTTGCCTGGTCTAGGTCTAGTCTCCAGGACACAGGACTAAAAGCACATCTCAGCCACACTGACATGATCAAATGTTCCCCTTCAAGATTCATTCTTTTAATCAAAGTTATTTTATGTTTGCCTCCAGACACAGACTCCTATTGCAGTTGTTTAGGGTAATTTGCTTTGAGCAGGGTGTGCACAATTTATTGAGCCTACATTTCCTTATTGCCAAATCACTGACTGAGCACACCAAAAACGCTATACAGCATGATCAACAGGGAGAAATTGTTTGAGCTCAGTGATGATTCAAGCAAAGCAGGTATGATACACCTCAGACTCATGGATGAGGAAAAGCTCACGTCTTTAAATGTGCAATGAGGGTTTCTTATTCACAAGACACAAGCTTTTTATCTCTCAGTTTTTGGAATTACTGTAAACAGCTGAACAGATACCTGTTCCAAATTTGCTAAAGGGGTGATCAGGGTTCCCGGTGGCCTTCTCCAGCTGAAAGAGTCTCCAGGCATCATTCATCAGATTCTTCTCATGCTCAGAGTCCACAGCATTTACTTCACGGTCCTTACAGCTCTCGTCAAACAGAGGACACAGGAAGAACTGCGCAAACCTACAAAGAGAACAAATTACAGTGAACAAAACTACTAAATGCTTACACTACAATTTTTTAAACTCTACTGACGTACTACTACTGATTGAAGTCACCCATCACACCGAAAATGGATAGAAAGTGTAGATACATTGAGGTGGTCATAATGTTATGCCAGACTGGTGTATATTCCTGCAAAAATAAGCCCACAACACGTTATAGCTGGCTTGTGGTAGGATTGGTCTTGCAACAAAGCAAAACATTTAACCAGGATTAAATGCCAACAACAAAATATCTATCAAATTGGACACCACCTGGCGGGGCAAACAAAACATCATTACAAGATGAAGTAGCTTCACTGAGGTCCCTAAATGAAGCAAAAACAAAACAAACAAAAATACAAAGCACAGTTCAGATGGTGTTGCCCAATTTAGGTGGTAACATCTGCTCTTTAACACTTATGCAAAACGTCTGGAACAATTCACGCAGAACCCAACTGCCATGCAAATACAGCATGCAAACTGTTCAGTGACTATACAAAGACAGTAAAATGCAATCACACAGATGAGCAACCCAAGCTGATAACTACCCCTAGGTCAACACGAATTAGATCCATTTAGATATGTATAAGTGCAATCCAACTTCTCATTTTGTCCTGACTCAAAAAGTTCCAAGATACTACCATTCATTGATAAAGCCCGAGCACCCCCTTGTGAAGTGTGCAGTCCTAAACACTTACACGCCTCTATTAGCAGATGAATTACTTAAGATTAGAGAACAGTGAAAACACTGAAATTTAGACTGGCACTTTCTTCATAATAAGTAAACCATACTCCTAGTATTTCAGTCCTTTATGATCAGAAGTGCATTTAAATTTAAATCTTGTTGAGCGGTCGATTGCGAATAATCACATTTTTAGACTACACCAATACTGGGTAGGTCTCAATTCTTTGGGGCTTGATTTCACAGAACGTTACAAGAATGACTTTTGAATGTCCTCACACCATTACACCACCTTAACTAGTCTGGACTATTGACACAAGGTAGGGCTGATATTCATGCTGTTGTCACGAAGTTCTGACCCCACCATCTGTGTTTCTCTGTGAAGAGTCATCAGACCAGGCTACTGCACCCTCAACTTTCAGTTCTTTGCTGGCTAATGCAGAACCCAAGGTGGTCTTTTGCTGCTGTAGGCCCTTCACTTCACACACTACAATCTCCTCTGTGGTAATAACAATCGTACAATCACACACACATATACATATATATATATACACACACACACACACACACACACACACACACATTAAAATGTGCAAATAATCAATTTCAACTTATTATAAAACCATAAATAAATAAAAAGGTGTAATAGCAAACTATCTTTTGAGAGCAGGGAGCAAAATAATTCATGCTGGCAGTAACCATACACCACCAGCAAATGACACCCGATCTCCAAACCATATCCATAGTTTATCAGTTTCACACCTGCTGCTCCTAGAGAGACTTTTTGTTCAAAGGTCCTTAACATTTAAACCTTGCATGCTTGCCAGATGACACTTTTCTAATTCAGGTTGTCAACTTAAAAAAGAGAAGACACATGATCTTCACAGATGCCCTCTCCCATGGCGACACTTGGAAATGGATTCACAGTTGTGGAAACATGATGCAGTAATGCAAGGAATTCACCACAGTAGTTTGGAAACAGAGAAGCTCCTCTTTACTATCCCACTCACTCACCTATCCAGCGCTCCTTGCAGGTGCTCATGGGACACGTCAAAGTAGTAGTTGGTGTGCTCTCCGCTGGTAAAAGCATTGGAGCTGCCTGCATGCTCACTCAAGAATTGACTGTACTCGTTCTCTTTCGGATACTTCTCAGTGCCCAAAAACAGCATGTGCTCACAAAAATGTGCCAAACCGGAAATGTTTGAAGGATCTGACAACGAACCTGGAAAATGAAAGGAAAAATGTTCATAATTATTAATATTTATTTATAACTTAACACAGTGGTAAAATGACTAATTATTTTGTCATTTCTTAAAATATACAGAAAAGTATTCTGACCCTTCAACGTACATGCTATATCTCAAACATAAGTGTTTTTCTGTGCAACAAGTTTTTCTGTGAGACACTGGCTGCTGGCCTGTGCTTTAAAAGTCAACACACAAAAAAAAAAACCATATACTCCTTTGTTTAGCTCCACAGGCATCACAATAAAAATTCTGTGTGTGTGCATGATGCTAATATGGTGACTACAAACCACAAAATTTGATCTGATGCCTCTGACTTGTTTTTATGCCTCTAAATTATTTCAGACTCCAAAGAGGAACCCACACCACACAACCTCACATGGCGCTGCTTTGAAATGTATGGAAAGAAAGAAAGAAAGACTCATTTACAGTTAGGTTTAAACTTTATAGTAAAAAGCTCCAGGTTTCAGTCAGGCAGTAAAAGTGGAGAATGAGGGCAAAGAAATTAGGTCTTGATAGTGTGAATAAATAACACAACAAGCTTTATCTCTATAAGATGAAGCATTATCTGCTAATCCTCTTCTGAGCTCCACTCGTGTCTCGTGACACACCATACCTTCTTAACCTTCTGAAGCTACCCTACTTCTCGACATAGGAGACCTTAATTACAGTGTACAATATTTTTACGAACATATTCATCAATGCCTTTTATTTGAAGATGACCTAGTAACAGTAACACAAATAAAAAGCAGATGCTCTTTCAAAATACACATGAATTCAACAATAAATATCAGATTAAACATTGACGATGTACATTGGCAAATGACAAATAATACAGCACGTTAAATTCTTTGCTAAATTTATAGTATGGTCCCTTCACACCTGTGGAGTCAAATGCTATCCATGAATCTGGACTAGTAGGTCAACCACTGCATCTTAAAGAGATTACAAATGCAGACAGGGACAGAGGACAGCTGCTAATGCATTGGGCATAAGGATAAATGAGTCACTCTTTAGGATGTGCGATTTGAAACAGGGACAAGAGACAGACAGAACACATTTCAAAACTTCAAATCCAAAAAAAATTCAAATTTTGGTCCAACATCAAAACTTGTAAAGTAGCATGACCTGTGTTTATTTATATTTTTAAGAAATGTATTTTATGCATATAATTAAAGAGCAGAAATATAGCTTTAACAAAAGAAGGTAATTGTACACTTATTCACAGCTGCAACACACAGCAGCACAAAATCCTTGACATCAGGGGAGAGGAAAAAAGAAGCACAAAATAAGACAAAATAAAGCCTGTTATGACAAAAAGCGAAGGACGTTTAGGGCTACTGCTGCATCTAAAACTTAAAAAACACAGCGAGAAGAGGCTTTTCTCCTTTACCTATGTGGACGTCAAGTGCAGCTGATGATTTGTCTGTGGTGGGGTCACTGACAAGAATTGCTTTCAGGCCATTGGTGAACTCCAGTCCTCTGTACTCGCGTTTGTCTTCTGGAGAGCGAACGATGTTATTCACCACCCTCTTCACTGCTGGGTCACTCATTTTGTGGTTTGGAACAACTCTGACAAAAGAAGACATTACCATTCCTAAATGTTTCATGTTTCATTTTAAGTTGTAACCATCATTTCAGGCTAAATGTATAGAGCAAATTTATAGTGGATGTCACAGTACCTTTAAAAGAAAGAAAATAGATTTAGGCTCAGGTTTTATTAAAGGAGCAATTTTTTAAACCATACTCCCACTCCCACCCCCTCCACCCCAACCCCCCAAACACAGAGTTGGATGACAACAATTAATGCAAATACAACAGGGGGGAAAAAAAATCAGATAATACAACAATCACTTTCAGCTCTGGATAACAATGTACTGGCATGTGCATACACTATGCCATTTCTATTCTTAAAACAAAAAAAGAAATACAAATTTCTTGAACACATTGCTCTGGATCACTTCCTGTTACACTACAGAATTACAGACTTATAACATATACCTGATTCAGTCTCTGCTTACACAAAAGTATTATTCTAGCTCAACTTTTGTAGTATACATCGAAGCACTGCACTGCCTCTCTGACACTTTCCATCAGCACTACGTTCACATTAAAGGAGAATTCTTTAAGATGTTTAAAAAAGGCATTAAGACTGGTTTTATGGGAAATGGTGCACTGTAAATAAACTTACCAACCTGAATTTCTTTACAGCTGTGGTGACAGGAACCAGGGGTCACAATGTCTACAATGCAAATATAGCCATTTTATTCACTGCCCAAAACGCCCAGTGAATGTACTGACACCGTACATGTACTGTGTGGATAATTGTAAAATGATGGTGGACAAAAACAAGATGTCAAACATCAGACAGTGTAAATTAGATGTTCTGTTTAATTATTAATTTCTTGAGGACATCATTTGAAAATGCCTGTCATAGTCTACATTGTGTGCAAATGTCATGCTGAAAGGTACTTTTTACTTGAGGAAAAAAGACTGCTTTCTTAGACATTCATTAAAAAAATTTGTAGTATGTATATTTTTTGCGTTTCCTGTAAAAATATCATTTTGAGGAGCTTTGTTTCTGACAGCACCGATTCATGACCTTTCAGACGTCTGGTTCCTGTCAACATATCTAACTCTAAGGTTCTCGAGAAGGGAGCATTTCACAAGAAATGACTCTTAATTTTAACTGCTCAAAAAATCTGTTCACACAGACAGAAACTTTCAGCCCACATTCCCTGTCTGGATTACTTACGTCTGTGTCCTTATCCAGTCAGAGTCCTGAACAGCCAAACTAAACTGCATTTATAAAACATCTATTCTTCAACTGAACTTACACCGAACCGAACGCAGTTCCCATACTCAGTCAGTACACAGCGTCGTTCCCATTCCCAGTCAGCAACCATCCACAACCAGCACACGGTTTGCACTGGGTTGGTTAGCTGCTGACTTTTTTGATGAAGATTAGGGAGCGTCTGAGACAGCTGTGATTAACAAATGAATCATTCATTAACCCAGACGGCAGCATCACATAGTCTGCGACCTGGCCTAATCCGGGTACGAAAAACTACCTTGCTGGTTAAAGTTACCTGGACGCGGCTTCACACCACTTCCCTGTTTTGACGGGATGAACACAAACTTTAAACCATGTGCTTTGTATTCTACATCATCTCCTTCCGATTATGTCGAAGAGATCTTATTTACAATATACCTGAACTTCTGAACACTTCTGCTTATCCGGATGAATAAGGCCAGCCGCGCTGAGTCTTTAAAGCCTCCAGTCTAACGTTACCGAATGGAAATGTAATGTTCGTATCGATGTCACTAAACTTCTATTCTTCGCAAGCGCGCGACTCGTAAATGGAAAGACACGTAAATGGAACGTTGGATTAAGTTTCCCCGACTAAAGTTTTGAGCTGGATAAACGCAGGCGCTTCCCAGCTAACAAATAAGCGAGCTAACGAGCCGAGTTCATAAAACACCGGTGACTAAACGCGTTATTTTAGCTTCTCATGCTATAACACCAACATTGTGTCAAAATGTAAGCCAGCCTTAAATAATTCGTTAACTTTTGGCCTTTTTATCGTGCAGCTACCTACCGTGGTGCGAGGAGGACTTAGACTAAAGAGATAATAGGACTTTAAAGCTAACGTTTTTAGCAGACTTTAGTAGAAAGGCTAGAGCCGAGCTAAGCTAAGCTAAAAAACAAGCTAGCCGTAGCCTTTAGCCGGTTAAGTGAGCCGCACTGAACCATAAAAGCGATAACGGAGGAAATTCAAAACAAGATGGGTGTCGGCCACATACCTGGCAGCTTGACGAAACACTTGTGGAAACACTTGTAAAATCGGTAGAGACGTTGATATCCTGACTGACCGGCTAACACATTGCAGCATACTTCAGCGCCCGAGCAGAAAACCAGTTTGTAGCCGTCAGGCCGCCATCATTTCTGCAGGCTTAACCAGTCGATCCACAGACGCTCATCCGTCTGTAAAGTTGTAACCTGACTCAAAAAACGAGTCTTCTTAACAAATTAATATAGAGACGATCTGTTGGTGTGTATATATACTGCATCATAAACCGCACACTTACAGACCTGAACACATATTTAGACCTCTCCCTAAAGCTCTACGATTGATTAATTATCCTTACATTACGAAACAGCACACATTTTCAAAACACGTTGCTCAGTAATTCCGACGGACAGAACAAACTGGATTAATTCACTTCAGAGAATTTCCTAATGTAGCATCTGATCTGATCTTCATCACCATCAAACTTATTATCGTTGTCGTGATCAATATAATTTGTTTCGTCTTTTTTCATCAATATCTTTTAATAAAAGAAAACAAACCAACTATAGCAGACTGGTAGATCCAATGAAAGACCATTTTTGTAGTTTAGGTCATTCTTTCATTTAAGCATTTCTGAGGTATACTGTACATACAAGAGGCACTCTGATGGGTCTTTTGCTCCCCAATCCCCTGGCAGCTAAAGAACACTGCACTGGCCTGCAGGACATGCGTGTGGAGCCTCCTGCACTGAAGGTGGAAGTGATTTCTCCCTGAGTTGTTTGTCTGTCCCCATGGACTTTGCTATCCAGACGCCATTAAGCACCGGTGCGTGGCCACTGCGCTCTCCACTGTGGGTGGTAATGCTTGCTATGACATATTCCTGGTACACATGTAACACTAGGGATCAAGGAATATTAAACAGCGGAAATGGCGTGTCCCATCCCTCTGGCACCCACCATCATGCCTCGTTCAAACACCTTCACATGAGCACACTGGCCAGTGTTCAACCTCACCTCAGCTTTTTAGATGTGGGTGTTGTCAAACCATCCCCTGAGGTAACGCAACTCCATAATCATTTTAGATACTACTATCACTTATATCAGTATGTCAGTGTAATAATAATAATAATAATGATAATAACAATAACAATAATATCTGCACAAATTACATATTTTTTTTACAATAACATTTATTGTAAAACAAATAGAAAAGAAAAAAATAGAAAAAAATGAAAGCAGAGAACAGCAAAATGCTAGGTAAAATGAGTGGAAAAGAGAATGTCTTCATAAAATAAGTTTAATATCTTTTTTATTATTTCTATTTGCTGTGAAATGTTCACACTTTAATAATTCACATTTTGATTCTGAATGTATTTTTATTTCATCTGTTAATCATGACGGTTTTGTACCATCCATAGTCAAATCTACAGTCATGTCTATCGAAGCCCTCCTAAAGTTAATGGAGAAGGTGGACAGGGCCTCACGCTGAAGACGAAGTGCTCTAGATACCGGGGGATTAGGTCTCACGGGTGAAGCTGAGCAGACTGTCTGATCGAGCCTGCAGCACACAGGCAGTAACTCCACCACCACGTTAGGAGGCACCCTGCTAGAGAAAGCGCTGAGAGAAGCCCGGAAGTATTGCATGTACAGATGGGCTGTTGTAGGCTTATACGGTGAATGTTTTTGCTGAAACAGACAGAAACTCTGCTTTTTGAGAGATGACATCTGCAAACCTCGCACAGCTGTTCGGTGTATGACCTGAAACGCAGTAAAGTGCTGCTATTCGGCCCGTTAGCAACTGGTGGAGCTCGCTGAGCGGTAGAAGGAAGCTGGAGAAACTCTGCGCTCTCGCTGAAAGATTTGCATGACACTGCAGGAGTGAAGTGAGACTGGAGCCAGTTTAGAGGAACCGCATGTGCAGTTTTTACATGTGTGCTTTACCAGCGAACTGACTGCAGGATCGTGTTGGTCTTGCTGCAATGCACGGTGAAGCCCAGCGTCCAGTAGGCGGACCAGTACATCACTAAGCTGGTGGTTCAGGACTGAGTCAGTGTCCTGCCTGGACTGACCGTGCAGCTGAATTTCGGACGAGATCACGAGGATCAGGAATGGACTATGGCTGTATCTGAGACTCAGCTAATGTTGAGTGTGGGACTCATTGGTAAGAGCCGTTTAGCAACCCCATGTGCAGTGCACAGATGAGTGCTGCTCTGAGACGGTTTCTGCACCACAGAAGAGGCTTGATCATTAGATAATCATGTGACTTAGCTGAATGGAAAACAGAAAGTGTGAAATCAGGTGGACCACAGGACTAACGCTTTAGAGGCCCTTTTCGTTAAAGGGCCCATGCTAGAGTTGGGCGATATGGCAAAAGAGTAGGACCATGGTACTTCAAGAAATGTTCTCAATATGCAGTATGTCACAATATGCATTTTTCAGACTTCTAGTTAGTCTACACTGATGAAAATGAACCAGTAGAGCGCCACCTAAAATACTATGGAAAATCGAACACACAGATTCAGTATTTGGTATACTGTGTTGCACTTACGACCAGTTAAACAGGACTGATTTTCTCTCTTTATAAAGAAGCCTGCAGTCGGTCAGTGTTCTATGAATACTGATGATCTCCACAATACGTTCAGAAAAGCATACTGTTTTGTACTGTGACATAATTTATCACAATAACAATATACAGATATAGCCATATAGCCCAGCCCTGACCCATATCATGGAAAAGTCCTATTTTTGAAATAACGGTTTCATGTGGTATATGAACATTGCTAACAGTTTAAAATGTTTTCTTCACGGTCCATAAGGTCCATGTAAGGAAACTAAGCTGCATAAGAACCCATTTTGGTTTTATTGTTTTTGTGATGTCATATGTCTGCTATTCATCCTACATCTTACAGTTCCTGGGCCCTTCCCAAAGGTCACACCTGCAGCTTATGGAGTAATGTGTAAGATTATACAATCTGTCAAATTCATACTACACCCCCCTTTACTCCTCCTGCCGTTTACTTCCCAGTCCAAAGACCAGAGTCAGAGTGGGAAGCAACAGCAATGTGGATTCAGGGTTTTTTGTTTTCAAACAAAAAGCAGATGTGCTTTTTGTAGACTCCTAGACTCACACTTATTGCTGCTACAGTGACTCACTGTTGCCTCTTGAGGTACAAAGTGGCATTACAAGACAGGATGGGCCAGGGCTAGCTAAGCTAACTTCAGTAGATATCACTGCAATATGAAACAGATTTTACAGATTAACAAAATAGCTATTTCTTCACATTCTGTTGATCACTTTAGTTCATTTTTCAATTTTTTAATTTTTGAAATCTTACATATTCCTTCTTTAAGTAACAGACAGATTTCAAAATGTATTAAAAGTGTACAAACAGTAGACAAGCAGCAGACAACAAATGTAAGGATATGAATCACATCTTCTGTATAACCTATATATAGGTTATATATATATATATATATATATATATATATATATATATATATATATATATATAGAGGTTAATACCGCTAATGTGCAGGTATATATATATATATATATATATATATATATATATATATGTGTGTGTGTGTGTGTGTATGTATGTGTCTGTTTGTATGTATGTGTATATATAACGTGTATATATAATATATGTATATATAATGTATGTTAATACATAGTGCACATTTTCTCTAACCCTGCACATTGGAGCGAAATCGTCTGGTGGCCTTCAGGACTGGTTTGACAAACACTACTTCAGTGGCGCTGTTGTGGCCGACTAACTCTAATTTGTTTCTTCTCAGAAAAGGATGTGAATGGAGACACACTGTGGGTTTGGTGTTACCCTTCTGTCAGCAGCAAGCTGCGAGAAGTTCTCTTGAGGAAATGTTGCTTGACGCTGGACAGTGCAGTGCTGCATACGTTTGTGTTTGGGCAGTACTGCCGGACATGGTACTACATCAGTACGGTGGATGTCCAAGAGCCCACTGTTCTCAAGAAGGTAAGTTCCACAGCTTAGCATAGCTTGATTCTGAGAAGCACTGGTTGCTTAAACTAGAGAACCCCTCAGCACCTCAATTCAGTGGGTTGTGTTAAATTTTTGACCTTCACAGATACTTCAAAACTTTAGAAAATCTGTTTCATGTGTAAGACACTGGTTAAATACTGTTCATTGGATTTAGACTATAGACAATAGTGTAACGCAATAATGTTTAAGTTTAGTACACTCATCATCAAAAAAACGAGTTGCACTTAGAAGGAAGTGTGGGATTGTAATGATATTGGGAAGGAAGATAAAGGATACAAGGAACAATACATGCTGATAAATGTACACTGATATGGGCAATATTTATTGAGCTACGCATACAGAAGTAGTGTCTTTCAGTATAGAGTCGGGCCATGTTTGCTAACACAACAAAGCCAGATCTCTCGGCAAGGAGTAGTGGAGGTTCCTAATGGTGTCCTGTGATAATCCATCCCCTGCAGCTTGAATATGCTCACCCAGTTCCTGCAGATTTTGCAGTAGGGGTGGAGGTGGAGTGACACCAGGCCTTCTGGACATGTGATGTGTGACGACAAACAGCTCATCTTGGCGCTGATCACGGTGCCTCCACACAAGGATTTGTTGGTCGTTTCCACCAAGACAATAGCGGGAGACTGAAGATGACTCGTTGGCATTCTGAGACACTCCGTGACAGTCTAGCACGACACCATTGCCATCTACCAGTGGTGCTGACACTAACAGGATGACTCATTGAGGGAATCACTGCTCGCTGAATGTCTGCAATTGTGGCTGTTGGGTCACTCTGTGCATGTTGGACTATCCGTCGGTTGTCTCTCTCCGGGTTTCATGTCTCCCAGATCCTTCATGTCGCTAATGCGTGCCTTCTTCTATCCACTGCCGCCAACAGCGTGCCATGGTAATATCCGCACAACCGGTATGGCCGAACGTGAAACTCGAAACATTCGTATGTCTCACAATGTCAAACCTACAAAACGTTTGTTTTGTTCCTGCCGGTTAATTCCTTCTGGGTGCAACTTCTTTTGATAATCAGTGTAATTGATTTTAGACTGGATTGATAATACACTTTATTATGAAAACTGTTATATAAATAATTGTGATTAACAGAATTGTTAGAATGTAAGCACAAAATTGAGAGTCCTCACAGTTATGGAAAAATAATTTCAGTTGGCTAATTTCCAACAGCTCAAATAACTTACAGACAATTATGTAATAATCATTTTAATGCTCAGTGTTAGCTTGCTAGTATTAGCAGTATTTTGACTGCTAGGTGACCAAACGTATCAGGTTTGGAATACTTTCATTTACCTCACGGCACAACAACAGTAATTTCAGGAAAAAGCCATTCTTTTTTCACTACCATAGAGAAAAACAAACTAGTTTCGAAGGTCCAAATATGGACATGGTGTTGACTGCAAAATGAAAGCACAACTTTTGAAATCTGTATCTAAAGGGTCATAATACTGAACAGCTGAAGATTTCAACATAAAGTCGTCAAATATGACGTAAATATCTGCAATTTCTCACATAAAATCTAAAACTGGCCTTTTATAAACCTTTAAGGTTGTTTTTGAGTGTAGTTTGGATACACCATCTGTCAGTGGAATAACAACACACAGAAGTTCATTACTTTCTTTCAGGCAAAGTTTGACATACTTTTATTTAAGTGTTTATTTATTGGCCTCATTCTCATTCAGTGTATCTGGTATTATGCTGGTATTATGTTTTAGGGCATAAAGTCACTAATCCTGAAATATTTGTTTATCCCTGAAGGTTACACATTTTTCTATAGTTATTACAGCCAAGGATTTCAACCCTGAAAAGTATGCTGCATTCAGTCGAGTTCTTTGCAGGTGAGCTGTGTACTGGAATTTGATGGTGTATAACACTTATTAATTTCTTGATTGTACTTCATTGAGCTTAGGTTCTGTGCAGTTCTCATTTATTTGATTTGATTGACATGTTCTCCTGTACTGAAAACATATATGTTTAAGTTAAAAGGCTTTATGTGATATGTGTTTCTTCAGGATGTACATCAAACATGGCAATCCAGTAAAGATGATGGAGGGTTACATTGCTGTCCTTACTAAGGGCATCTGCCAAAGTGATGAGAATGGGTCCTTCCTCATCAAGGACTATGATGTCAGAAAAGCCTACTTGGCTGGTTCCATAAAAGGTAAAATATTATCGTCTGCTACAGAATGAAAATGTAAAATGTCAAAATCTTACTACAGCACAGCTTTGTTTTTTATTAGCCTTATTGTATCTGGTTTCTCCTTTTATTTGTAAGGACTTTAAAGCTATAGTTTGGTGAAAAAGTTACAATATTTACAATTTACATTTTATTTCTCAAACATAAGACAAAAGTGTGGACAAAATGTCACTTTTACTACAGAAGCAAGTCTAGTCAGTTTGTGATGACACAGTTTGCACAGTACGAATTGGTGGTTTATAAGCTATCGTTAAAAAAGGGGCTACATAAGCCTCGTAGCTCCAATAGCTCCAAACATATCTTGGCTGACTGACGGACGACATTATTGTTCAGCTCTTTAGAATCACCAGTCAAAAGTTTGAATCACACTTTTCAGTTAAACAAAATGAACATGTTGAAGATACATAAAAATATTTTATTTTATGGCTACTAATCACATGTTTTGGCCAATTTGGCCAATTAAATAGTTAATTACAGTATATTATTATTCCTAACTCCATGATGATCCCAAGAAATATTAATCATAACTCCCTGATGATCCCTAAAACAGTTTTTGGTGTATGGGTGTAGTATTTCAGTATACACTCTAGTAAGTTATTATTAATGTGGCAAGTGCCTAATATAGTGTATGTTTAATGTAAGAGGAAAATTGTGTAATTGTGATGTTCTATGATCATAAGGAGTTATTATGCACACTATTATTGCACACTTTTTTGTCAGTTCAAACGCACTGACGGGCAGTTGGAGTTGGAGTTGATGGTCTTAGATTCTGAAACTTCTAACCATTCTTCTGCGTCTCTGTTTCAGATGTTGTATCTCAGTTTGGGATGGAGACCATCATCCTGTACACAGCGCTGATGTTGAAGAAAAGGATTATAATCTATCACCCTCGGGTTGAGGCTCTGCTCGAATTCACAAGGTAATCACAGCAGTGCTACAGTGACCATTCTAAGATTGTTTTCAGAAGTGACGCTGGTGTTGGTACCATGCAGTTCTTATGGTTTGGAGTCACATATTGGTAAATGTATAGCTGCTGTAAATGTGTTTTATATTAGCTCAATGGAAATAAACCAACCTTTTCCATCCTGATGATTCTAAGTCAGTAAATAGAATTATGGTTTGAGTCCTGTTATGAGTTGTCTATAGTTGACTAGAAGGAAAAAAAAGTACATGGCTTAACAGAGGTTTGGGCTTGTTTCCGCTAGAGGAAACGCTGGTAGCTTTATTGTCTTGTTGATTGGTCAGTGGCATTATACTTGATTGTTTTTATATATATATATATATATATATATATATATATATAAAATATTTTTTTCTTTCTTTCTATGTGTGTCTACTATTAATATCAGAGCCCTTCCAGCCTTGACATGGCACCGGAAAGACTGGTCCATTCTGTACCCATATGTTCACCTGGAGGACGGAGAGCTTGAGAACCTTAAAATGTGTACAGGTATGGGGAGTTACGATTGTCACAGTACTCATAGCTCAGAATTTGATAAATAGAGGTCACTATGTTAATTCAGTCAGTTCACTGATGTAAAGTTACTATTTAAAACATTGTTGAAGCTGTAAATTTAAACTGTTTGTTATAGAAATCAATATGAAGTTACACCTAACTGATTTGAAGTTGGAATCAGTTTACTAATCAATAGTAAATAATGGTGACATCATATTAATGAAAGCTGTCAGTAGAAGAAGCCTTCTGATTGTCATACTATAGTAGTGGTAACTGCTTTATAACTGATGATACTGCTGGTACCTTCTGTGATTTTATAGGGTAATGGCCTTGTTATCTCAAATGTAGTATTACATGTCATTTAACTATAGGGTTTTATTACACCAACCCTTGCCCTGCATCATATTACTATCTGTGTTGTGTTCTATGTGTGCTCAGGATATGTTGCAGGATTTGTGGATCCTGAAGTGACCAACAGATCAGATCTCTTTGATGTTTTTGTGAATCTTCCAGACAGCGAAATCACCATAGCTCAACATGCCAAAGGTGAAAGGTTTTCTGTCTGCTTCTACTTCTGTAATATTTCGGCGAAAGCAGGTGGGGAGACCAGTTTATACACTCGTCATTAAAAGACTAGTTGCATAAATAGTTGCACCCAGAAGGAATCAGCCGAAAGGGATGAAACCTGGTGGGTAGGTCTGACAATGTGAGACATGAAAATGATTCAACTTTCACGCTCTGCCGCTCATGTGAAGTAAGCAAGGACAGGCCTTATAGCTGTACCTGACTGACCCAACAGCCACAATTACAGACATTCAGCGAGCAGTGATGCCTTTCATGAGTCATCCTGTTAGTGCCAGCACCATTAGCAGATGGCTGACGCAGGATTACATGCACGCAGACCATTGCATGTTACATTAGGAAACATGGCGGCCTGGCGCCATACTGAGAGACACTACTTCTGTATGTGTAGCTCCATAAATATTGCCCATATCTTTCTCAACTTTTCAGATTTAATTGTACCTGGTAACATTTATCTTTTTTCCGAATAGCACTGCAATCCATCACTTCCTTCTGGGTGCAGCTATTCTTTTGATGATGACCATATATTTCAACATTCAACATTCATTTTCTAAAACAACATTTTTTCATAGCTAGATGCATTGCATATTCCATTAATTGCTTGACTGTATAGTTACACTGTGATACATTTTTTGCCCTGTGCAGAGGCAATGGCTATGGGAAAACTGCATAAAGAGATAGGCCACTTTATCGTCCAGTCTGCAGAGGACAACGATCGCACTGACGTACAAGTTATCAAGGTGAATTCCTTAACACTTGCAAGAACATCTTACAATTTTGTCAAAATATCAATAATTTTAAGATTTCTTTTCCCCTTTTAATCAGGATATCTCAATTAAGACCAAGGAAATCCTCAGTAACCTAGTGTCTCTTGCCAAGGAAGGGGAGGATGCAAAGTTGACTTTGGAGTCACTGAAGCAACGTCATTTCCCACCAGCAACCGAGAACTTCCTCTTTCACTTAGCTGCTGCTGAGCAGCTCCTTAAGATCTAACAAATCAGAGCCCTCCATGAACCACTGAGATACTTCAGAGTCATTGCTAGAGTGGGATATGACCACATGATTTACTGATCCTAACACAGTTGCCAAGAGGAATCTACAGAGTTTTATAGAGATTTTAAGGTGTACCATTTTAGGGCATAGCTGGTGCTAGTCACATTCAGGCAAGAGTATTATACAGCTGTTCCGGTTCTGTGACCAAGACTGTGTCTGTCTGTTAAAATCTGTTTCATTTTTTTCCAGAGGCACTAAGAGATAAATGGTTTATATAGATTACGTACCAAATTAAATGAAGTTGGCACTTTGATGTTTGAGCTTGAAAGCATTCCTTTAGACAGCTGAGAAGGTTAAGACTTGATTTCAGATTTACGTTTACTTAAATTTGTGAATGATCCGCACAAAGCTAAGAAAAGCCTTGTGGTTGTCTTTATGCCTTAAAATAAATAAAAGCATTATTAACCTAAAGAAACAAAATACTTTAGTGGTTCTATTCATATACAAGTGTTTTGATTATAAATTGCTTATTTTAAAGGACTTTTAAGTGATCCATGCTTTAAAATTGTCCGCTAAAGGAAAGAAACTACTTTATAAACTGTACAAGTTTCTAACTGCACACATACAACATTAATTCATCCAGTGTTTATATATAATCACATGCTCCCTTTCGCACATGCTATATTTGTTTTGATCAAATATCACATTATATTGTTCTGCTATACTCAGAGACATGATAATGTATCTGAAAACATCTGAATTGCACAGTATGTATTTTTATTAAATGTTCAGGTGCACTATTATTTTATGCCATGTTGTTTCCCTTGCCCAGAATTTTGTACACCAGATCACTATATGAAAACTGAGTCCTAATGTAAAGACTTAAAAATACACTTGAGTAGAATTAACACAGAAATAATGGCAATATGAATGAGACAAAAACGTGCACTATTGGAACAGCAATAGTAACATTATTTTGTTTAATGCATTAACAATACTCTGTTCTGTTTAGCCTAAAAACTATTAAATCAAAACTTCCAAAGCACTTTGTTTGAAGTGATGGTTTATTGTAATAATAACAACAACAACAAGATGACCTGCAGCTTCTTCAGTCCTGAAGACTCAATCCAAAGCCTTTTCGGAATGCTCGCAAACATAGTTGGAAATGCATTGTGTCTACGCTGAGATGTCAATTTCAAAGTTGGTGTAAATGTGTCGGTAGGCTATGCTCTACAAGTATTGATTTAGACATGACAGTTAGAGTCCCCTGTGGTAAAACAATTGACCGTCTTCAGTTAAGGCCTGCAACTGCTTTTCTACTTGCTGCTTTTTGATCTAAAACACAGAAAAGAACATGAGAATTAAAAGGTACTGTATTGGATTTAAAAAAAAAACCTATTATCATTAATCACACGGTATTCAACTGAAAATGCATAGTGTATCACAGTGTTTGACAATTCGTCTTGTGTAACTTGCCTTGCCAAGTTGTGGAAACAAACTGAAGGACACCGGGATCATCAAGCCAAGGACAATGGCAGTACTAATATGTCTAACAGGAGCAACTATCATGGGGTTCCTTTGGACAAATTTTGCCCTGAGGAAAAAGAACACACATATATTTAGTTACTAAGTCTACAGTAGAGCATAACATGATACTGAATATGGACAGTAATACCTCCTAAGAAGGTAGAGCAGTAGAGTGGGCACAGTTGCAGTGGTACCAAAAAGGGTTGCTCGAGATATGGCAGTCTCCTTTACAGCCTGTGAGAAAAAGAAAACGACTGAACAACAGAGGCGTAATTTATTACCCAACAAAATAACGAGACTCAACAGCTGTAGTAATAAGGAACTTCGTCTAAACTTGTAAGGACTACATGTTTCAGATTTTGACAACTTTTCACTGCAGAATTCATCTTACATTTAATGTTGTGCCCCAAATTTGAATGCTAAAATACCTCATTCTAGCAAAGCACTGCAATAAACCTACACTGTCATTAGTTTCTGACAATATTACAGAAACAATATTGGGGAGACAACATATCAGTATTTTGATACTTTGATACTCAAGATACTAGCTACGAGTAGTCCACAAACCCAACTCCATAAACCTAGTGACATCACAATAACCAGAATGCAGTGATTTGCAAATTAATTTTTTCAATTATTTCTTTGTAAATAGACACTAATTCCGAATTCAATGCCAGCAGCACGATCCAAATTCTTCTATAAGCTAAAGCTGGTGTCTGGTGTCATCTGAAGACATTAGTACAGTGCTTGATGAATGCTGTTCAAGGGACAAGTGATGTAACACAGTGGTAAATATGAGCCTGTCCCAACATTTTGGAACATGTTGCATGTATCACATTTGGAATAAGCATACATATGCACAATAAAACAATAAACAGAATGAGTTAAAACATTAAATGTCTTGTCTTTGTACTGTTCTCATTTGTGCTGATCCTTTTTAAATGTACTTCTCATCATTAACCAACCAATAGCTCCAGCTGAATCGCCACCTTCCATTCAACGCATCACAAAGCATCAAGGCCTTTTTACAGCTGCAGTGTCCTCATGCAAACTGGGCTGAATAAAAACCAACAGTGCCCACCTTACAAGGCACACCAGTACTTCAGTACTCATCAGTAGTGTCCTTACTTTGGATCCAGCCTCCTTTGAGACGCCGACTGAATTCCCATTAGAATCAAAGATTTGAATTCCATTCTCTGATTCCTCACTTCTCACCACTATCACGCTGAAGGCAGCCAGAAAAACTAAAAAAAATGAAGATTCATTAGTCATAGTTGCAGGAGATTAGAAGATTCAGAGATTAAGGATATATTCAGTTTACAACAAATAAGCAAAATGGACATAATCTCACATACAACATAATCTCAAAACAAGATTAGCTGGCACTGTGACTGCACTGACAATAATAATAGTGTACTTTAGCTCAACATTTTAAGCAAGTTTAATTTGTTTTTAATTTGTTCTGGTTAACAGGCAACTATTACATGGGTTCAAAGGCTTTAGTTTATATTAGAATGAGCAGTTTCCTTAAGTTACAATCCATTTGAAGACTTAAATCAGGTTCCCATTATATTTCATTTTAAATAAAATCTATCATTTACAGTTTGCAGTGTATGAATAAGTGCAGAAGAGTGCTTTGCTAACCTGAAAGAGGGATGGGCAGCACTGATCTACAGAATGTCTGAGCTACAGTACTGCTGATCTTCATGCGCTGGAGTATAATTTGAGGAAGGGCCTAAAAATTTGCACAATGTTGGGAGAGAAAAAAAGATGACCTATCCCAGGATAACACAGCGTCCGAGACACATTTGAGGTTTAGTAATGTAAGAAGAACAAAGATTAAGAGAAACAGCTCTCACCCCTACAACTGTTGAATATGAAACCGCTCCGACAATAAGCAGGGGCTGCTTCACTGACGTTTTATTTCCCTTAACAAATGCAAAGGACTGATCAGTGTCTGCTCACATGCTTGGCTCCTTATTGTATAATGGCAAAACAGTTCATCAACACTAAAATACTCAATCAGACTCAATTTAAGTATGAGATCAACAAGCATTGTTTATAGTGGTCCTGTTGTGCAGAAATGGTCAGTTACCGGTATGGCAGTTGTGTTTCTGTTGGCATGGTTGAACCCTGCACAGTAACTCTGAAGAATAAACTGCAGAGTGGACATGGAAAGACATCATCACACTGTCATGAAAAGACAAACATTACAAAACACAATGATGTAGAAACTGTGAAAATGACATTACATGCCAGAACAGGGCAGGTTTGACTCCTTTATGAGGTAAAAAACTTGCTACAACCTAAATGACAAAAGAGAAGTAATGAATTAGATATTTAAAAACACAGAGAGACTTCAGATATAGAACTAGTTTCATATTATATCTAGATTCCGCTTAATTAATACACACAGCACGAGAAATATATAAATACACTTAGCATCAAAACTCACCAAGGGAACTGCTATAGGCAGAAAAGCTGAGAAAGAAATTATAATAAATTGGTACTGAATGCTCATGTAACAGGTACAGGTAAACTGTTGATGTCTAAATTAAAGACGGGAACTGCATTGCTTCTAGTTTGGGAGTAACAAGGTGCAGTATTTTTAAGATCCAATAATGTTTATTACCTTGAGGGCGAAACACTGGGGAAATCACTGCTCCACTGTCAGCATGGACAGATGACTATGTATACCAAAAAATATATAAATAAATACATTTTTAAAAAGTTCTGTTTTATATTTGAAATCTGAAATCAATCAAGGCCAAATAATCTGACCAATAATTTCAGATATAATTTTATTTCCTAAAGGTGCCACAGAATGCATTTAATCAGCATTTTATATTGCTCTCTGATGTTCTATATAGAAGGTATGTGACTTCTGTCTGTGTAAAAAATGTCCAGATGTGGTTTTACACACGCGTTTACACCCTATGATTTGGTCCTAGAATGAAAGAGCGGTTTTCCCTGCTCTGGTGAACTCATGAATAATTTAATGATTCACAGACAGGAACATATGTATAAGAAAGATTATATAGAAGGTTTCTAGTATCTGCTCTGCTGTAATAAGCTGGGTTGTCAGACTTGTTAGTTAGCTGTACTAACATTAGCTGATCTTCAAGCTTCAAATAGTGCATAAAATCACCCAGCATGGCTGCTATTTACAGGCTGCTGCTGAGGAGGTGATGCTAATAAAAGTGACACTGCTCCTCCCCTCGCTCTCTTTAGTCAAACACTGAGGGAAGCTGCTCAAGATTGTTCAAGGTTTTGGCTTCCTGTTCACCAGCTTGTTATGTGAATTTTCCGTTCCACCTTAAATGGTGCCGTGTTACTTTCTGGCACCTGTAGAAGCTGAAACATTTAAGGTAGAATGTAAGATTTGCCCAAAAACATTGCGAATAAGAAGGCAGCCTTAGCCTTGCTTAAAGATGAACATCAACCATTCCCAGTAACAGTTTTGTTTCTCGAGAAGGGTATGGAAAGTGGCAGCATCCCCTTCATAGCCAGAAACAACAAATTTTTCCATATAGTCCACCATTTGCTGATGCTCTGTTTTGGGGGTGTAAACATTAAGGAGTCAAGACTGTTACATAGCAGTCTAGAATTTTGGAATTGCAACGTTTGAACGTCCTCTTTAATAAATGCAGGATTTGTATTTGAAGGAGGAGACAACAGTGTTTGAGGTTCACAGTATGTCAGTTTTATGTACCAAACTGTCCTTATTCTACTATGCTAATGTAAATACAGTTTTCCATGCTATGGCACCTTTAATCTGCTAGATTTCTGTGAGGATTTGCCAAAGAATGCTTCAAGACATTACGCAGTTATGACCATCGTGATGAATGTGACAATGGATTCTTACCACAGACAGTGTCCAGGCATCATGAACCTGGAGACATAAAGCATAAAGAAGTATTAGCATGGAATATATATTTTAATTTAAAAAAATTATTTATATATATATATATATATATATATATAAATAAATTTTCTAACTTCTTAACCAACCTTTTGATTCTTCTGCTGCTTCTCGTCACTCCTGAGCAGACAGCGAGCATTTTCTATTTCAGTCTAAAAGCAAAAGCAAAAACATTTCTCTCTCTTGTGAAGACGAAGCCCTTGTGGTTTTATGAAACACCACATTAATGTCTGGAAGAGCTCTGGAATTCCTTTGCTCAGTGCAGAATTTACACAAATAAACGGCAACAAAAGAAAGCTTGGACACTGGAAAAATGCTCCATTATTCTAGACGATGGCAGCGAAAATCAGTACTAAACCATAGCAGGAGCATGCCAGCATCAGTGCTCTATATAACGTGCATGGTTTGAACAGAGTGGGATACAAAGTACTTTGGAAGTTAAAATGTCTGAGGACAGAACTGTAATTGTGGACCTGTTCATGTGCCCTAACCTGCTCTGGAAACACACACTAAATGTAGGATCAGAGATGAATGAACTACTCACATCCGACGCCAGCAAGGAACTGGGGTCAAGGAGCCTGAACCAAAGGCGAAGTCTGCTGAGGAACGACTAGAAAACATTGCAACAGATTGTATGACACTTATAAGTAGTAATAAAGTCATAACAATAACCTCGATTTAATCAGTCACCATCCTTCTACTGTACTGTGTTGGAAGCACCTTGCCGTTGTTTTGCCAGTATTCCAAGTTCAGATCCATGCCAGCGACCTCAGCGGACAGTTCTTAAAGGTTAACCTGAAACGATGTACAAATCGTCTGAAGTATCAGTATTAGGGATGATACAGTGAAACCATGAGTGCAATATGAATGTTGCCAAATCTGAAAACGGTGTAGGTCAACCAGGCGGCGCGCGCATGTTTCCAGCAGAATTCGAGTTCCGTGTGACGTGCAGATGACGAACAGAGCTCCTACTGCGCAGGTGCATCACACGCGCTTGTAAGCCGAGAATTTGGGCTGTGTCTCAAACGTCAGTATTCTAAGGTAGCAGGGCAGTGAGTCACTAAAACTAACGCTGCTGAGGTTCCTCTGTTTGACAGTTTTATTATGAAGGCAGCGTGCACGTGTCCGTCTTACATATCCAATAATAGTTTGTGTTAGTGCCGACTCGGTTAGGTAAACAAGGGCAGACGACACGAGCACTGACACAGTGGAGAACGCTGCCTCCTAAGGAGACAAAACAGGCAGCAGGGCATCGAGACACAGCCTTAGAGTTTCGGACACAGCCTAAGATTCGGTTCATCGAACCGTTTGTTTCGAACTCAATGGTCAAATCAAACGATTCATTGATTCACAAGTGAATCTGTTCCAATTTTCGTTTTTCTCTTCTCCATCCAGAAACATACAAGCAGCATACGCGAATTTTAAAAAGGAGTGTTTAATTTATAACCTAACTGTTTAAGCTAAGTTTTAATTTAAATATATACATGTTTTAATTTTGAAAAAAAGACGTGGCATCCGCTGTGACTTTAAAATTACATCATGCGTTTTTCTTTATACACTCATCATCAAAAGAGTAGTGGCACCCAGAAGGAAATGTCGGATTGAAATGTTTTTGGGAAGGATGATAAAGGTTACCAGGGACAATACATGATGATACATTTAGACTGATATGGGCAATATTTATTGAGCTGCGCATACAGAAGTAGTGTCTCTCAAAATGGCGTCGGGTCGGCGTGTTGGCTACGCAACGTGCCAAACGTCTCGGCATGGAATTGTAGAGGTTCCGTGACGACAAACCGCTCATCTTGGTGCTGACCACGGATTCCTCCACACACGGATTCATTGGTCTTCTCCACCAAGACAAAAGCGGGACTTGTCACTAAAGATGACCCGCTGCCATTCAGAGTTACTCCATACAGTCTGGCACGACACCATTGCAGTCTTTGGCGACGCTGACGTGGTGATAAGGGCAGTCATCATAACGGTCGCTGAATGTCCGCAATCGTGTCAGTCACGTACAGCGACAAGGCCCATCCTTGCTTACATCACATGCACTGCCGAGCGTCATTCGCATGTCTCACAATGTCAAACCTACCCACCAAGTTTCATTCCCGTCGGTTGATTCCTTCTGGGTGCAGCTATTTCGTTGACGATGAGTGCATATTTGCTTGATTGCTTATGGTCATGTGTGGCTATGAGTGTATTCGAACGAGCTCGACTCGATTCAGTTGTGTCGACTCGTTTGATTGAAAAGAACCGGTTCAAAGAAACGACTCGAACTTCGACATCTTTTGCAACACTTGCAAGATGGCAGCCACCTTTGCGAGGCTTCTCGGGACTTCTGTGAGTTTTGGGTTGTTCAAGCTTACTTGTTTAGACGGTCGACATGCTGTTCAGTAGGTTAAGGTGTGATGTTGGCTGTTGTTCGGTTATTGCTGCATTAATCTTCAGCCTTTAAGGCTGTTGCAGTGCTGTGACGGCGATGTTGACTAAGTTAACCTTCTGTGCAGTCAGACTAAAATGGAGCACTGTTCAACTTAAAGCGGATAAAGCTCACATGATCCATGTTGTTTGGTGGCTGCTTAGAACGTAGCTGGCTGTCTGCATCACATTTCCCGTGTTCACCTTTCACAGCCTTGCAGTGCACAGTTTAATGTGCTCCTGTTCTCAACATGTCTGACCCAGCTAACCAGCTCATTGTCAGGTCCTTCATGGTGTGTTAGAGCAGGGCTAACACTGATGTGCACTGCAGTTTCTGCAGTTGTGACACTAAGGTTAAGGGACACTAAGGGAAGACCCAGTCAGAAGGTCTTATTATCCTTTATTCCATTCCTGGGCTCTACAAGTAGGCTACATACTTTTTGCTTGTGGTTGCTTGAATTGTTGTGTGTGTTTCTTGTTGAAAGGTAATCTGTGAATCTTGCATGGTGCTCAGCTCAGTCCATCCCTTTTTCTTATCTACAGGCCTCAAGAACGGCAGTTACGGGCCTGAGGACCTTGGCCTCTCTGAATGGGGCGTCAGCAATCAGAGCTGCAAAAGCCGTCTCTTGTCCTGCTGTACAGAAAGCCTGCTTCTCCATCAGTATGTTCCGTTTCAAGAACAGAGAAGAGATCAGTTATCAGGAAATTAAAAATCATTTTTAATTACCATAATTCAGTCATTGAGGTAAAAGCAAAGTCAGTCTTCAGAGTGGTTTGGTTTGAAATCGTCCATTACGCAGGAACAACTCTCCTTCTCTTCTTTGCAGTGGGTCACTGTGCACGTCATTTTAAAATAGCAGCAAATGCAAAAGAACATAACTCTCCAAGTTCTGGATTGCTTTAGAAGAGGGTTTCTCAAATCCTGTCCTGGACCAAACACGTGCACTAAATCTGCCATTAACACATGACTTTAATCAGGTTTGTTAGAGCAAGAATATCACCAAACTATATCCCACCCCTCCAGGACCAGGCATGAGGTACACTGCCCTAAAACATCTACCATGTACGTCTCCAGTGTTTTCTAAGATCTCTCACAAAGCGGTGTCTGTAAACATACCTGTAAACATTCCGTGTAATAACTTTCTTTGAGGAGAAGAAAGTTATTACACATTTCAAATCCGAGATGTGAACCCTGATCCTAACACCACCACTGGGATCAGTTCTGAATCTGTAAGTTTCTCTAGAAAGGAGATTTTCACTTCAGACCACTCTGAATGACTTTGTTTACGTATTAGAGTAAGCAAATTGGTGGACTTTCCCTTTATTTGTTTGTGTGAACTCAAATAAATGGAGCTCCTCTGCAAGACAGGCAAACAATGTTTGTTCATTTTGGGTATTTTGTTATTTGATCCAAATCCCAGATGCTGCCAAATGGGCACCAGCGGTCACCCAGCATGCACCGCATTTCAAGGGTACAGCTGTCCACAATGGAGAGTTCAAGGATGTTAGTCTAGATGACTACAAGGGCAAATATCTGGTCCTGTTTTTCTACCCACTTGATTTGTAAGTCATTTTGTAAATTTACACCTTAATCATTTTTCCCCGTTTTGAACACCTCAGTTTCCAGTGGCCTGTCTTTGTTAACAAGTTTGTTAAACATGTGTAGTAATTAGATGAGCAGGATTTATACTCCTCTTCAGTCATGACTGACTTTCATAGATATAGTCTGCTTCTTAGCTGTGCTGTGTGATGGCTGGAACTTGAGGACAAAAGAGGACAATGTATATATTTTCCCATTGTTATTCTCTTTGCAGTACATTTGTCTGCCCAACTGAGATAATCTCATTCAGCGACAAGGCCAGCGAATTCCATGATATTAACTGTGCAGTGGTGGGTGTGTCTGTGGACTCTCACTTTACTCACCTGGCCTGGACCAACACCCCTAGAAAGGTAGAACCATTGCATCACTACAGGCATATACAATAGGGTTTCTCAACCTCTAGAAAGCACAATGTACATTGGCCCTGTAATAGAGGTCTGTGTGGGACTGTTTTTCTGGAATCCTACTCCTGCCAAAAATCTACAACAGTTGTCCCACTCCCAAGTGCAACAAAGACATTTGGGCCCGCTCATGTCCACAGTCCCATACAAGGGTAAATGGCACCCAATATTTGACTCTATATGTCAACAGATCAATTATTACTACTATTTTCTCCTGAACACTCTCGACTGCCGTATTGTCTATATTGGCTTTTCTTTAGAGCATCCTCCTGCTGAGGCTGGCTGACTGTTTATAGCCTCAGCCATTTCTGTAGCACAATAATGCAGTTCATGTGTTGTTCATGTGATTGATTGCTTTGCAACTGTTAGGATTGAATTTATCACTTGGCTGTTTTTATTATTTATCTGTTTTGTTACATTGCTAATTATGTGAGTATTGTCAGTTTATATTGACTATTTTTGAATCCCGCTGCCACTTACATTGATTGGTTAACCGCTCTGCTCCGGTGCGTGAGATTGAAATTTAGTTCTGTGCTGAAGATATTGAGGTTGGACCTGAGAGTCCCATGGAAATAAAGACCTCTATCTTGAAGAACCCAGGAGGTGGAGCATAGTGGGCTGGCGATGTCTTAAAAATCTGTGGAGAAATATTTTACTTAATATTAAGAAAACAATATGATTGTTTTCACTTGGTAAACAATATTAAGACACAACCTGCAACAAAGCACAAGGCAACCTTGTCAGTACTTTTTGCATCCCCCTAAATTTCATTTGTGAGTGTGACTGGTACAAAAATGTGTTGAAACATTCTGCTTAATTTGCTTCTGTTCTTCATTTCTGGTATAAAACAAGCTCACATTGGCCAACTGTTAATCTCACTGTCTGAACTTTGGGCCGTCTTGTTTTTCCTGCAGAATGGTGGTCTGGGTAAAATCAACATCCCCCTGCTGGCCGATCTCAACAAACAGGTCTCTAGAGACTATGGTGTCCTGCTGGAGGGTCCAGGAATAGCGCTGAGGTAAACATACAATCAGATTAGAAATTTGAAATTGTTCAAAATGATAAAAAAAAAACTGTCTGCCATGTGATTTCCATTACTTATCCCATAATTTATTCCATAGATCCAACTAGTTTTAGAGCCAACCAGTGACCTCATAATTTACAGCAAAAATGTCCTGCCTAGCCAAGCCCTTCAGCTTCTTACCATACGTTTCCTTCTGTAGGGGCTTGTTTATCATTGATCCTAACGGCGTAATCAGACACATGAGCATCAACGATCTTCCTGTGGGGCGCTCTGTTGAGGAGACATTGCGTCTCGTAAAGGCCTTCCAGTTTGTTGAAACACATGGAGAGGTCTGCCCAGCCAGCTGGACCCCAAAATCGCCTACAGTAAAGCTTTCTTCTTTCTTCTTAAACAGTTTGTATTTGACATTGCTAATCAACGCCTGTAACAATGGTTGAGGTCTACTGCTAGTTTTTAAATGCTGTATTCTTGTATTCCAGATAAAACCAACTCCCGAGGGCTCAAAGGAATACTTTGAAAAGGTTAATTAAATAACCTCATGAAATGGAACCCTGCTTCTATTAGATAATATAAAATAAAGGCACTTAATAAATTTGTGCTTGAACTGGTAACACACACTGGTAAAGACAATGTAGATCTTTTTTCTGTATCAAGCAGCAGTTTACAATCAGTTACTTATTTTTTGTGTTTTTGGCAAGTTGGCTAAATAAAATGGCTATCAAATGACATCATTGTAGGGTTTCTTTTTTGACAGTCTTTAAAAATTTGACGGCTTCTTGCGATGCTAACAATTCATTAACATTGTCTAGTCCAGATATATTTAAATATATATGAAGGACAGATGCTACTGCCATCACACCATTCTTTTATTCTATTGATTGAAAAGTGCAATTACAGAGAAAATGTGTAGTTCTCAAAAACATGGTTCCGTTTTCAGCTGTCTTGAAGAATTTGGAAAATAAAATAAAAAATCACTTGGCCAAAATATTGATCAAGACAACTTCACTCTTAGAATTCAAACCATGCCTATATAACCTCTGTACATAAACAATGTTTATTTTTTCTTTTTACAGCACAATTTTAATATTATGTTTAAAATGTCCATTCAGACATCACAAGGTTCAGGACATGAGGAACCAGAAATCAACCAGAATCTGAGAGGGGTCAAGGGTTAGAAAAACAAAACTAAAAAAAAAAAAAAAAAGGCTTTGCCACGTCTCAGACATCTTTAGTTACATACTGTATTTACACAGCAGAATGAAAACAGATTTGCTAGAGTGCTGCAGCAGCAAATCTGATCGCAATGAAAACATCTAGTAAATTGTACAATAATGTCACTCTTTACAGTTTGCTTGCAGAAACTCTGTACGTGTCTGACATTCACAATGTTGGTTCTGGTAATGGATCCAAAAGTTAGTATGAGGGAGGTGGCTGTCCAGCTTATGGAGAGCCATTTAAAGCTTTAAATCATAAAATGTTAAAAAGAAATAATAATTGCCGGGATTGACTATCTCCTCTACGAGCAGCACAAAGTCAAAGAAGCACTTGACAGGATTTTGACTGTTTCACACAATGCATATGAAAAAGGGTAGGCAAACATGAGTGTCAGGATTAACCAAAAGAAAGCAGATACAAACAGAACTTCATACAATTAGGTGAAATTCATGCAAGTACAGGCAAGATGTACCAGTGCTGCCCATCCCAAGCTCAGAAATGAAAGAAAAGAGAAGACAACCAAAATTATTCAACTGAAAGTCTTAAAAAAAACAAAACCCTGTAATAAATCTGTACAACCGAAATACATTTGGGATCTACATCTACAGTTACATTAAAGGTTATATACACGTTTACCCCAGCCATATATTATCTTCACAAGCAGACTTCATTCAAACCCCCAACATTAAAAGTAAGACTAAACCAGAAAATACAAGATCACCTCAAAACGGCCAATTTGAACAATCTGCCATTCAAACTACACTTCTCCCAGATGACCAGTCCTACTGTAATCTATATCCTGGGCAGGGAACCAGGATAAAACAAAGTTATTTTTTGACCCAAACTATTCGTTTCAGTCATTTCATTTAAACTAGCTAAGTGTAAACTGGGGAGGGAGGGGGGGGGGGGAAAGAAAAAAGAACATGGTGCTATGTGAATAAGTCTGGCTACCCAGATGCTAGTAGCCCACACCAGGTTTTTTTTAAAAGATGGAAAACAAATACCCACCATGGATATTTTGAAAAAAATTCCAAACTGTTACGCTCTTGGTGATTCCCAACAAGTGTTTAAAACAATACAACAATGGCATCACACAACTTGATAATACAAAACAGACAGGTAGGAGCACGGACACAAACCCAACTCTCCAATATTCTCATATAATAGAACAAAGGCTCTCCATACGCTTTGGCCTCTTCACTGAAGAGAGCTAGACTATTCCATCAATAAAGGTCTATGTTCACTGGTGATGGGTGGGACAGATTTATCAGAGGACGAAGGTTGTGGTTTACATTTTTTCCATTTTTAAACTGCATAAATTCTATGCATTTGCTCCAGAAGAAAGAAATGAAACGTTATTAACAATAATAAAAAAAAATTAAAATAAATTTCATGTTTATTTCATCTTCCATTTTGCCTTTGTGTACACAATTTTCCAACCTTGAATTCACTGAGAAAATGAAAAACTAGATTTGTACAAGATAAGATCACAATCTCTTCTTGCAAAATAAAGACTTGTGCCCGCCGCTGCTGGGAAAATGTTGCGATGATCACAGCTTAGCTGCTAGTCGATTTTCACGTTTGTGTAGATCTTCCTCACAAAGGCACTTGTTCCCATGTAACCAACTGCTCCTGTAGGGACAAAGTTAAATATTTAAGGCTGGACATTTTTTTCTATATTCATAAATTTCCAGTGGCAGACTACACATTGATCACGCAGGCAGACTGAAGAAATGAGACAAATTGGAACTGTTGAGTCCTGAATGAATTTGCCATACGCACCGCACATTATACCCAGAGCAGTACTGAACACAGCCATGTACCCAAAATAGAATGATGTCTGAAACAAGCCATACATCCTGCAGAGAGGGGAAAAATATAAATAAATAAAAAGATAAAATGGCCATTTATGCATCCAAACGTCACAAAGGACCAGTACCAAAGTTACTAATGCCTGCAATTTCTATCATCATGAGCCGAAAATACAGAAATAAATGCATGGGTAAAAATAAAGTCTACAGCAGCCATAGCCTTGGAGGAAAATCAAGCTCAACTCACTTTGTTTTGAAGAAATAGTAGTAAAAGGAATACATGTAAACATAAACCGCCGTGGAGGCTGCAGAAAGAAAGCTTGTCCACTGCCTGTAAAAGAATTATATGGAATTATGCAATGCAGTCTGCAAGCAGTTCAAAATAAGAACATGCATCCTGACAATTTCCTAGTAAATGACTCAACTGCATTCTTTCTAGAACTAAAACCAGTTTCTAATGTAAAAACCAGGAGGGAACAAAACACCAGCATTTAAAGTTTGTTACACTAAGCCCACAACAAAAGAAGAAGAAACGTCATGGCACTTACCATCTGTAGTCTTCAGCATTGAGGAGAAAGTATGTGCAGACAATGGTTACACACACAGTCACAATGCACAAAATCACCAGGACAAGCATCATGAAGCCATACACATAGTAAATCTTATAAGCCCAGAATGAGGTGAAAATGAAGTACCTGAGAAATGGAGAACAAGGGTTATTTAACAAGGGGAACAGTTATCTCATGTGTACACCACCTGAAATTGGCTAAAGGAATAGTAGTAAGCTTACATCTCAATAAATATTGACCCAAATGGTAGAATGCCGCCCAAACACACGATAACAGCTGGCTCCATGAACCTGACAAATAAAATGGAGAAAGTAGTAACGTACAAATGTAGATAATTCCTCATTTTTATCTAGTGCATGCTCAGATACATACTGCAAAATACACTCAAATACACTCTTTTTTGTACAAAAAAATCCATACAAGGCAGAGCATAATGGCTATTAATTCTAAGTAACACTGGATAATACATCTCAAAGCATCTACAAATTCACATATTCACCACTTTTTATACTTTTCCCTCTCAGTAAAAGTCCATGTTATTTATTGATTTCCCTTATACCCTAATTTCGTCACATTTTCTTTCATCTTTCTTTCTAAACAATTAGTTTTAAAAAATCGTGGCCTCTTATACCGGAGGAATTTTGTATTGTCTGTTATACAGGTATAAATAAAACGGATGTAGATTATAATTCAAACTGGAAGGTCTCATGTAGTCTCTTTAAATATGAAAAATACATTAGTAAATAAAAAAAATAAATAAAATACAAAAGGCGCATACCACTTCTTCTCTGGGATGGGTCTGGGCACAGCATTGACCCTGCAGGGGAAGTTTGGCTGACCTGAGAGATTCCGACCCAAGATTGTGCCAACCAGGTTCAGAGGCAGGATGACGAAAAAGCAGATACAGCACACCGCAACCTGAAAAACAAAAGGGCAGACTACATCACAACTCTTCCACTCCAAATCACACTAACCTAAAACTTTAAGTGGCTGCTGTAAATAATCCTGAAGAAATTAGACCAAAATCAGAGCGTACAGCAAAGAACAGAAGCTTGAGCTGATGTAATCCAGATACCCACAACCTGATTCAGCATAAATATTTTTTTCCACAGGAGTATTTATGGTGTGTGATATGAAATATAGAACAATCACAGACTGTTTTCTTACGTTCAAGGAAAAAGCAAAACTTTTCAGTTGCTGGTCACTTCAGCTTCACATGCGAGAAGGAAGGACCATCCATTAAAATGAGACTTCACTGTGTGTCTAATTATTAACAATTATTCCTAGGCTTGAGTAGATTAAATTGAGTGCAAACACACACCAAGAATATTGAGGTAACATTTGGAGACAGTTTGACAGTATTTAAAAAGGGGACACTGCCCAACCCTGTATATAGGTCAGGCTAAGCACTCACCATAGTACCGAATGGAATGGCTCTGGAGGCATGGTAGTAGATAGCGATGAAGTTAATGAAGAAAGCTGTTCCACACACCATAGCTGGGATCAGGAACGCTCCGATAAACATCTGCTTTATCCATCTCCTTCCTGCTCACATGCACACAAGGTATTAGCCATCCTTCTGCAACCACTCTTCAAAATAACAGTGATTAAGAACACTGGCATTTAACCCAGGGGTTTGTAGTATTAAAATAAAATGCAGCCTTTGAGTGCACATGTACTTCTGTGATATTGTGCAGTACAGTGGTTGCAAATGCGACAGTATCTTATATATGGTGCTTCTGATGTCAAACACGAGAACATTTTCCTCTACAGACTATAAATAATCTACAGTAGCTTATGTGCCAGCAGAGCAGTCAAGCAATATCTTACCCCCTTGTTTTGCATACAGGCTTCCCCCAAAGTAACCATTTACTGGGGAAGTGGCAGCATACACAAATATAGCAGTGCTCAGCATGGACCCCCTCCTACAATAGAAAAATTCAAACAGTTGTCAGTATATCCACAAATGTAATACTAGAAGACATCAGTAAGATATCTGATTAGTTATGTTCTTGTGAGCAGCACATCATGTATTCATGAATCTTCAGTCTTTAAGAAAATCTATAGCACTGATAGGAGCATTCTGGCTCCCTTATATTATTTGTTTGGTAAATTATTGACGCACTAATGTTTTGAAAACTCACTCAGTGTACAGATCCTCAAGCATGGCCACAATGATGACAATAAGGGACACGGAGAAGATCTGGCAACCAGAGCCAATAAGGGAGGAGAAGATCAGCGGGTGGCTGGAGGGTCTGAACACATCACCATGAACTTGTTTCCATCCATACTCATCCCCAAGATCTCTGTCCTGTGTACAGGCAGGAAAGGGAGCATATATGGCACATGTGATTTCCTAGCTCAAGTCATTTCAGCCAGAAGTGTTCATGTAGTGCCTGCAAGTTTCTGACCATATTTCAATGAATATTCTAATCTGGTCCAGAAAAACTAAACTGTAGTACACAGTAAGGTCATGAACATAATCCATGAAAACTACATAGAGGCTGAATAAATGCACAACAAAATGTTATTGTTCTGTTAAATTAGTACAGGAACCAAAAAGTGTGTTTAATAAGAGAACGGAATTGTTAATTTACCAAATATCTTCCACTAAACTTACCAAATACAATTATTAATTGCGCAATTATTCAACTTAGTACAAACCTAGTTTCAAATTGAGACAGTAAGTGACGCCAATAAAAGCAGAAAGCAGTGATAATGAATGTATATTCATTCTATGGATGTTTATTCTAAATCTGATGCCTACAATACATCCCAAAAAGTTTGGACAGGGAGCATGTCTACCACAGCGTTATCTTTCCTTTTAATAACACAGCTGGCACAGTTTTCAAAGCAGATTTTACATAAGTATACACAAGTCTTCAACTGTGCAACCATACAGGGCTTTTGGTGTAGCATTTTGAGCTGAAAAAGACACGTTTTCAAAGGGAGACAAGTCTGGACTCCAGGCAAGCCAGTCTAGCCCCCTTACTCTGATTATGCAACCATGCTGTTCCCCTGTAACTCATGCAGAATGTGCCCTTTTGTCTGTCATGTCGAAATAAGAATGAACATCCCTGAAAAAGACACTGTCTAGAAGGCAGCATGTTTCAAAACGCATTTAGCATTAAGGGTACTTCACAGATATGCAAGTTGCCCACTAATACCCCCATACCATGACAGGCGCTGGTTTCACTATGATTTTGTTCCTAAATCATTTAATGTTGTTATGCAGGCCAGATGACAACATATCTCAATGTCTTGCTAAACCATGTTGAAGAAAGTTCTTTATAAACTGCTTTTGGGGTTTTTTTTTTGCTGGAGTGGTGAGTCTGGAACAACCATTGTTCAATTTCATCATTGGACAAAGTCAAGGCAGTTCTTTTGGAAAACACTCTGAATTACAACTCACCATATCATCCATTTCCTCCTCCTTGCTGTATCTGGCATAGTCCTTCCTCAGAGTCCTCATCAGGATCATGGACACCAGCCCCACCAGGAAAATCACCATCATGAAGGAGTTAAATATGGAGAACCAGTGAATCTATCAGTGGAAAAACAGATAATCCTGACTTCTTTCTGCATTAATCACAAAAAATCTGTTTGCTCAGAAACAAAGAAGTCTTAAATCAATAGTACTTACTAAAACATAGTACTTACTCTGTGCTGAAAGAATGACGGATCAAGGTATTTGTCAAAGCGATCTTCAAATTTCACATCAGATTTTTTCCACTTCACCTGCAATGAGGGACAAACCAAAAGACAAGTTCTGGTTCAGTACTTCCAGAATTGACTCCAACATTACAATACCTGCAACTTCTTCATATTAACAATATGACCTTATGACCTTTTATATCTAATTGTTCTCATATACAGTTAATTGTACACGGTAAAGAGTAAAGGACTTCTAATAAAATTGTACTCACTGAGTAAGACATAGCAATCCTCGTGTTTGGCACAAGCTTGACTTTCCCCTCACTGGTCAGGTTAACGTCCACAATCCTGTTACCGTTGAAGCCAATTTCCAGCTTTTTGTAAGTCCAAAGGTAATGGTCTTCCCCATTCTCATCAGCTTCTCCAACAATCCCTACAATGCAATCATCAAGACCCATATTACAAAACAGACAATCTTGTGTCATCTTGGAAGATATGAAGCATCTAAATTAATTTCAGAAATTACTCAATTTAATTTCTGATTTAAAGTTTGCAGATCACAAACACAAGATCACATAAGGAACACAAGATCAATAATGGCCTGGTATGGCCACATACACAAAACACAACAATTTGTGAAGAATAGCTGAGAGTGAATAGAACTTGGTGGCAATAAATTAAGTTGGTCAGGTAAAACACTGAAAGTCTGAACTACTCACCCCAGATGGGCAGGTCATCGATGTACATTTGGTACCAGTAGTGGTTCTTGATAGCGTAGACAAAGGCATCTCTTTTAGCTTTGTCCAGCTCAATTTCACAGTATGTCGTCTGCATTACCTCATCTATGAAGGACAAATGAAAAGTCCACTGAGAATCAGAACTCCACTGAATACAATCAAGTTCATTTTTGATAACCTTTTTTTGCACATTCTGTTTTAAATACTCAAAATGTGAAACTCATAAGAACTACACTGCCAACCAAATACATACTACATAAGTGTCAATGTACAAAAGACCGTACCATATAGTGGTACAAGATGCATTTCTCTCATATTATACCCATTAACTCATCAGCCCAATTATGAAACTATTACTTTCATCAAACTGATGAAAATGAGTAACATGAAAACTGGATGCAAATCAAATAGCAATTACCTTTGAACTTGATGTCCAAGCCACTGAACTCAAGCTCCACTCCCTGCAAAGCCTCTCCAAGCGTCTCATGGTAGTGGCTGATGGTCTTCTTCTTGCCCGCACAGAAGGGCAGGGAGAAGTACTTGTAGGTTTCCTGTCTGTTGTGATATGGCCCCACTGTGTTCATCCACAAAACCACCTCTTCTTTGTCTGTGTACTACATTCGGGGAGAGAAAAAAAAACAAAAACATTTGTTAAAAGTCGCTCTTCAGCAACATTCACATGGACAACATTGGAATCTAAGCACTGCCATTCCCATGTTGACATTCTCTTCACAACGTCAGCACTACCAATGTAGGGAAGGGAAGGAAGAATGTCTTACAGTCAGGCACTTACAACTATTTAGAGTGGGAGATCTGGCTATTTGCTTTCAGGTCCCAGTGGACAGCATGTCTGAAAAAGCAGTAACCAGCTACACCCTCCCATTATTTAAACATCTCAGAAAGAACGTCAAAGGGTTAACGCAGGCGCTTCAATGTGCCACACCCACCGGGCCTAAACGACGTGTACTTTCTCACCATGTAATGTCAAACAACCCCAGGAACCCATCAGTTGTAGCAACCAGTGCACCAACTGATATTGCTACACTGCATCACTAATTCTGACAGTCCACACATCACTGTCTCAGACATACAAAGCAACACTTCAAGCACTTTCACATCCTACCTACAACAAAACTGAACTGAGGCACATGCACATTTATACATATTCACATTAAGTCTTCTCAATCAGTATATATTGGGCCAGTATGCAACCTAAAATATTCATTTCCCACCCTGGTAAAGGGAAACACAGGCTAAACACAGAGATAAAGAGTCAGAGAAATAAAGAGGACTATGTGGTAATGTAGGAATCTCGATAAAGCCACATTACAGTTAGCTAGACCAAGCCAGCAACCATGCTACTATAATTTATATGCATATTTTAAAACCACGTCCCTCAGTTTGCTTAACAAGTAAAATGGAGCTGGATGATCAGGAGCATGATAAGCTAGCTACACAGCACAGCAGCTCTATAGGATTTGGAATGAGGGACACTGTTTAATAAGAAACCAGCTTCTGGAGAACCACCCTACGGCAGAGTTTAGTCCTTAATCTAACACAGCTGATGCAGCTAAACAAGACCAACCATTCATTTGATATCAGCAAACTTGACCAAGCTGGATCCCTCTGCTATCACTGTGATGCAGATAGTGACACACTGAATAATGGGATTAGTACAAGGTGAACAACCTGTGCAGATTTGCCAAATACACTGCAGGAGCCATCACATTTATTACTGAGAGGAGGTGAGGATCTGAGGATCCGGTATTCCCAGGGAATTTTAATAATTTGCCATGGACGAGTGATGAACTGGGTGAAAAGGGGGCTCAAAATGTATTAAGACACACACTTCTTTGTAATTAATACTATATATTACAGAATTTCAGACTGCAAAAGACCCACAGATTATGATGTTAAAGCGGTGGGTGTCTATGATGCATTATCAGCCATATCCAAAGAACTATTCAGATATGTTCAAGAAAGTCTACATATTACAGTCAGTGAAAGTGTCTGGCCCAACATGCCACTTGAGGAGGTTTTCTCTGTATACTTTGGTAGTTTTGACATATACTGGGAGTCTTTAGCATCACTTTAAAAATAGCATCATTTTAAAAATAACTTTTGATATGACATTACAGTGCTAGGATCACCAACATCCACCAATACTCTGTCAACAAAGAAAGTCAGTCAAAAATCTAACATAATTCTAACAATATAACGCAACATGATTTAAAACTACTTCCACCAAGTTTTAAATATGGGGAGATGATTAGGATCAGGAGTGTTTGACACATTCTTGTCTAGGCAAGAAGAGGAAATTATAGCATATTTTTATTTGGTACCTAAATGCATTCCAAGCTTAACACTGTATCGGCGTAGCATAATTGTAGACCAAATATTTCAATTTGTCAGAATGTTTCCAACTAGATATTTGTTCTGTTAGTGTCAACAAGTGATCCAACACATTAACTGTTATGACCCAGAACAGCGTTTATGCACAGTGACACATTTTATTCAGCAAATTAGCATAAATTATCACAAATTAACATTAAACACAACTTTCTGAACTACAGCAAACAAAACTCTGTAGGTAAACCTGAGAAAGCACAAGTACACAAATGTCTAAGCGAAACAAGGTGGTCAGTGATGTCATAGAGCCAAACCACAAGGGGATGTATCTGGCCAGAACATAAACAATGTAGGTCTTAGTGTAAGGCATTACCACAACAAGGTATCAATGTCATGCGTTACAATGACAGAAGTTGTCTCTAGGCAAAGTGTCTGGAGGGTGTTCCATCCAGAAAGATGTTGAAGATAAACAAGTGGGAAAACTTTGGAAGTTAGTTAGCTCGTTATGGGGGAATATTCGACAATGTTCAAAGATTTGCAGCCATCAGAGCTGTGAGATGTGGAATTAATACAGGCTGCATGTGAATTTCGCACATGGAAGGAGAAGAGCTTCTTTAAGGCTCCTTATCAGTAAAGGTGTGTGAATGAGACTGACAGTGAGGACCATAAAACCCTTCTCATCAGGAAAGAACCACAGAAGAGCCTTGAATGATGCCTCTGGATTTAGAAGCAGCAATGCAACCAATCTGTCCAGTCCAACATCAAACCAGCTAACCAAATCTCAAGGACTGATCAAAATACCATCCCCACATTCAGACTTTTTCTGGGTCCCAAGACAGTGTCCTCACCAGACACACACATTAATGCATAATTACAAGCCTGTCAGTCCCACTGCCACAATCCGCCAGTTGTGTGGCTGTAACCGTAAACTCTCAGTGATAGATTACAATACGGTCAGTGTTGGGAGCGCTGAGCTTTCAGTACATCAGAGCATAAAAGACATTCCTGGAAGCAAACAAAATGAGTGTTCTGATTGAAGTACAGGTCGACATGAATATGTCCATACTCCACTTGACTTAAGTCGAGACGATCCGACACTAGCAGCTATCGCGTACCATCATTGCTGTTTCAGCTTTTGCAACAGTCTGCTATCGTCTAAAATGAAATGAACTAGCCTTAGCCAACTTAGCCAGCCGGCTAGCTCACAAAAGACACACAAAAGTCCTTGACCCGATCCATCGAGTATTTGATGCTTTTATTTGACATTAAATCGAGCATTCAAAACTAGCATCGTTGTAAACCGCGCATAAAAAGAAGTTTGACCGTCGCGTTGTGCTGATTCTTGCTAAGCTAACCTGACTGCCGTGGCAGGCCGAACCGGATACGTCTGTGTGCACAGGCGGACATGTTAACTAGCGCTAGCAAGCAGGCTAGCCTCGGATTTACTACTTTTTTATTCTCGCCGTACATTTCAGATGTTCTTTGTACGCATGCAAGATAACAACGCATTATTCGCACTTCACCCTGGGCTGCAGGTATCCGCTCGTTATTTTACCGAGCTGACAGGGTTTAGCTAGGTTAGCCAAGTTAACGTTTGTTACCAGGCTGGTTTCCACGTCGCTGCCGCTTGCTTTAGCTTTTAGCAACAGAGGGGAACTAAAACCCACATTAACATGACACTAGCAGGGTTTAACTTTTTCTCACGCTTGTTCTAGTGACAGTTAACTGCTCGTTCTCGGGAATATCCCCCTCGACCAGTCTAAGGAAAGATACAAGGGCTTCACGGCCCCCGAAGCGTTTTCCTTACCGTGTGTTCATGCTCATCCGCTCGCACCGGCAATAACAAACTTATAAGAGGCATTAAGAGCACCGCTGCGACCCTCCACCTGGACGAACCCGTCATTTTTCGAGGAAAGTCGGATTCTGGGATATTACTGAACCTTTTTGGAGCTATCCCACCTTCCTCCTTCCTGGTTCTATGACAGTGGTTGGCTCGGGATGCTCTCATGCGAATATGTTGCGAATTGTTTCACGGTGAGGCATCGCACTCGACGCTGATTGGCCAACAGCTCACACACGGCCAGGCTTGACCAATCGCGGAGAGGAGCGCTGAGTAAGTGTTGATCTTAGGAACGCCGCTCGGCCCGTGCTCCGCCACCTTCGGCCACGTCATCTAAGTGCGTGTAGCAGGAGCGGAAGAGGAGAATAACTACTGCCGCTGCTGCATTACTTGTTTAGCAGCATTACATTTACTGTGGCAATACTATACAGATTAATTACGGACAAATTCCGATGTAGTCTCCAAGTTTTCTCTTTATCCTCTTTAAGAAGTTCCAGCCTTCTACATGTTACAGTTTCACTTTTCAAACTTTCTGTATTCTGGTCCGTTGGTATTTGCAAAGGACATTAAATGGGGTCTATGATGTTCATTTTCACTGTTTATAATTTTATTTTTGGGGTATGCTAGAATAGATGTATATGCTTCTATTTTCCCAAAACTTTATTTTTTCATATTATGCACTTCTGTATTTACGCCCTTTTAGAGCTCCTGTGTCTTTAAGCCCCGCCTCCTGATGAGTCTTTTGTGCTCCGATTGGTCAGCTCGTCCACTCTGTCCTGATTTGTCAACCCCCAGAGCTTCATCCTGCTACCAGTTCCATGCCCACACCCACACTTACAGTGGTGTCAGTTGTGCTGTATCAGCTTGACACAGAATTAAATCCTGAAAGTCATGTAGAACAGGTTGGTAGACCAGACCTACCTTCACAAGCCAGACTGGAGCAGAGGGTTTCAGAGTGGTAAGTTTTTACTCTCTGTGTGAGGGTGTGCAAAACTCAGTAGGCGGGCAATAAGGAATGTGTTATAAAATTACATCACCTTGTAACAAAGAAGAGGGTTGGAATACCAACGAGGGGCTTCAGTCAGCTGAGAAAAGTAATTTCTGTGGGTTTCTGTCTTTTTAAGTTCCATACTTTTGTAGACTTTACAGACTTTTCTAGAAATTTGTACCGTGGTCCACACAATAAAAGAAGAAAAAAACTTTGATATATGATTTATTACTTACAAAATATATTACTTCAAAATATAGATATGATATCCACGGTCTATCTACCAACCTTTAGTTCTGATCATTTAAATGAGTTGTCATTATTCACAGATGTATTCTTCAACTGTAAACAATGGTTTGTCTGTTCAACCCAAAAAGTGCTAACAAGCAGTCTGAATGATGTTTTTCAATTTGCATTGAAGGAAAACGATGCAAAGCAAAACTGTACTTTACATGAACAAAGACAATAATTTGCATCAATTCAAACAACAAATACACAGATCAACTTCTGAAGCTCAGTTTTAAACCAATGGATGTCTGAATACTTTAGAGAGTAAGAATGTGTGAAGATGAACGCTTCTTGCTTCCAATCACCCACTTTTGGCACTTCTTGATTACGCTGTCAGTGACTGCACAAACTCCCTGTAATGTAGATACAATCATCCATTAATATCTGAAAACTGTAAGTTCGGTTTTTTTTACCTATATCAGGACTTGAAAGAGCAGAGAACAGATTTGAGAAGTTACCTTATGATGCCTGGCAAAGCAGCGTCCTGGTAAAGTTTATTGTGAAGATAAGGTCCATCAAACAAGACCAGTTTGACCAGTTCATCTGACTTCATGGCGGTTTTGGCTATGCTGTATAGCTGGACAAGAAAACAATACTTATGGAAACAGTAGTTTATGGATCTGCATTCTTTTATTTATTGCTGCTCAACACATTCACACACACAAACACAACTGATTGTATATCTTGCCATGTCATACCTCCTCTGCTATCTGGTAGGGCATCACATGGTCATCTTTAGAATGAAGGATTAGAAGAGGCTTCCTCATTTTCTTCAAACTGTAGCAAAATAGCAAATTCACTCGTTCAGCAGTACAGTAACAATCATGGTTATGGTCAAGTCTACTTCACATGGCGTTCCCTTTATGTTAATTATTCAGTATTAAATACTGTTTAGGATGTTCAGTTAAATGCAATTCCCATTACTTACTTTTCATCATTGGAAAAGGACAATTTATTTTTTGTTATCCTGTCATCGAAATAGTACTGAATGTAGGGAAACCTCCAGTAGTACTAGAATGAAGAAATGAAGAAAACAACAGATATAGTGGTTAAAGTGCAGAGATATTCTCTACTTCTCAATATTACACCAACATATGAAAGAGCCAGGATGTTTCATACCCAGGTGAAAGGATGTGGGAATCCCTCTGGTAATCTTGCATGTTTAATAGCACCCTCAAGTATCACTCCACCAAAAGGGTAACCTAGAAAGACAGGCCTGTGTTAATCTAAGGTAAAAGTGTTAAAAGCACTTCTAGGACATTTTAAAATGTATAATGCAATGCATGGAAAAATAAATATCACAACCAGCAATGAGAACCATGAATAACAAGGCTAAAGACATTGACTTTTGGACTTTGAAGGAGTGTTTTATTAACTAGTTCATCAGTTTCATTGTACACTGGCAAACCAAAAGTCATGGGTTTAGTAAATTGATTATGAAATGGCGTTCCCTCAGGGGGTCATGTACCCCGACAATGATGGGCTATTCCAGCAGGATAATGCACCCTGCCACTGGGCCCAAGTTGTCCAGAACTGGTTTGAGGAGTATTCTGGAGAATTGAACGGTGTTGCCAGCAAGTTCCCCCAACATGAGTCCAATTAAGGCATTTCACAATCATGCCTTGTTCAAACTCCAATAATTCACGTTGCTTTGCCATGGGTGTTCCCAACCCATCCCCTGAGGTAATGCCACTTCATGACTAATTTACATACTGCTATCCCCTAACCTTGTATAAACAAAACAGTCACACTGTGAGCGGTATATTTTACCTTAATGATTTCTAGCTTTTCCAAAGTAAGACAGAGTTTTGAATTCAGAATGAATCAAACAGCAGAGACTAAAATGGCTCAGTAAAGAGGATTTTAAATTTGATACTTCTTACCTTGCTCTTGTAATTTTACTGCAATGTTAGTTGATACTCTGCAGATAGAGTGTGAATGTGTTGTAATATCATGTAATATTAACATAACAAAATTATTAGCATAATTTGTAACATTCTTGTAATAGTAGTAACTAATATATAAAACGGTTCATATGCCTTTTTTAAACTGGTGTGTTTAAAGCAGCATCATACCTACTTACCCTGTGCCAAGCGACTGGCCCCAAATGACTAGCAGGCTGTCCTTACTGCGTGTCCTTACCCAGTTGTACAGGTAGAGGGCATCAGCAGTCAGTCCAGACTCTGTAGGTTCACCGGTAGAGTCTCCAAATCCTAAAACAGTTTAATGTAGTTTCAACTGATGAAAAATGTCAAGCTTATATCGCCTATAAAGATATGATTTTGGAGATATGAGGTGTTTTATTGGCACTGATAAGAAAATGATGAGTGGAGTAACAGTACCCACCTCTGTAATCCATCACCACTGCATGATAGCCAAGAGAACTTAGAATCTGCAACACCAAAATGCTGTCACCGGGATATGCTTCACATTGTTTAGATTTATAACGGTGTAAATAATGAAGTTACTTACATTTGCAACTCCTATGCGATGTGGGGCTGCTCTTTTGGAGTAAAACCAGAACAAATGTCAATCAGCACCACTGATAACGAGTGTAGCACAAAACATGTAAAGGTAAAGAACATCTACAGTTCACTAGAAGTGTGTTACAATCATCAGTGTGGGACAGTAAAGATGATGTTTAATTTTCTGTACTGTAAAGGGCTCACTTTGACTTGTGTGACTGGACAAAACTGCTGTTGTCTGCTTTGTGTGTTTACTGATCATTCCTGAGGGTATATATTTTTTGGATCGCAGGCATTAAACAAAAACAGGAATTAACAGGAATGTGCACAACAGAACGAAAAATATCAGAACAGAAAATACATATGCAACAGATTACCTTTACCTTAATATGCAGAATAGAATATAGATGTAAGAAAGTATTGCAAGTTATAGTTAGACCTCAGAGGAAAACATTGGCTACTTACCCTACACTAACCGGCTAAATACTGCTGTTTGCTAGTTCAGATTATTGAAAATTCTCACTCTCAGTTTATTTTACTTTTGTAGTCATTTACAGAGCATGAACCACCTGAATGATCCAGATGAAAGGCCTGAAAGAATTTTTACTTTACTTTACCTGTTCCTTGTATTGCCATGAAGGTAGATAACAACAGGTGATCCGTCACCCAAAGACTTCTCGTACCACTCCTGTCCTTTCCCTTGGGCCTCCTTCCACATGTGCTCAGGGACAGTGTGCCTAATACCCCAGAGTCAGAGAAGAGGATAGTGAGAGTAAATGGAAGACACAGCACCTTTAAAATAGCAATGTATGTTTGCTAACAGAGACGCAGTTGATTCGACTGACCACACGCCTAGTGTCACCCCCTCTTCTGAGCTCAGGTACATATTGACGGTGTGATTTAGACCGAGGTCAGCGGGCCGACTCAGATCAACAAAGTACAACACTGAGGAGAGATAGAAAAATGAATGTCTGTTAATATCACAGCTGTAATAAACTACGTACGAGACATGCTGTCATTTCTAATGGAGTTTTGCAACATACCACCATGTGCATAAACCATGTGCTGTACGAAGCCAGGAAAGAGCCTCAGCAAAAACGGGGAAGCCATATACAGGACACAGGGGACTAGAAATGCCCATTTCAGCCGTCCCTTCCATGAAGACCTTCAAAAAAAAGAAATGGACACTGTCAGAAAAAACACTGATCAGCATGCTGGTTCAAGCTGATATAGTCCTTGTCTGATGGTGGCTTAGCTGATCACACAACATGGTCATGCTGGTTGACCAGCGTACCAGCATCACAACAAAACATATGGCTGCTCTCGGAACAAATCCTTGTATCTCATTAGTTGTTGTTTTTCAGTTTTGACAGGAATTGTGACATTCTTGTAATAGTATAATGTGGTGTACTTCATACTATGTGTACATTTCACATGAATGGATTGAAATAAATTGCATGGAAAATTAGTCTTGTTGCATGTTTAGGTATGTTCTGTAAAGCTATCATTTTGGAGATATGATGTTTTGTTCTGACAGCAGCGATATGCCAGTTTTGCTGATGTCCAGCATGTTAATCGCTATTGCTGCAGACCGGCATCCAAAACGCAACATATACTGGTGATCAGCAATGCTGGTCTAATCCGATACTGAGTAATAACCAAGGCTAATATCCTGATAACAGTTGAGAATGACGAAAGGTAAATGTGAACAAAAGTATAACATATTACATGTCTGACATTAATATTAAAGAAACATTTAGATATCAATGCTGAAGTCTCTCTTTGTTTCTTTTTTTAATGACATCACTTAACAAAATTCGATGCAGATTTTGATAATGTTCATATGTTCATTTAGACTAGTACTTTACATGTCAACTGAAAACTCAGTAACTAAATCCATAGATTAACATTTAAATAGTTACATTTGAAATCCATTATACTGTATATCTAATGAAAATTAAACCTTGTCAAAAGCATACTAGAAAAAAGGTAAAGAATAAGTATATTTAATATTCTGCTGAATGTTCACAAGAAGCTTTGCTGAGTAGGTCATGTGTACCACATTAGAGCCATGTTAAATCTTACAATACTCAAAGTAAAGCATCACAGCAGAGAGAAAGACAGCATCACTAACCTCGCTCTGGTCTCCACAGGCTTTTTGGCTTTTGCTGATTTCTTCTCAGTCTGTTTAGACCTAGCTACCTCATCCACTCTTCTCCTCATCTCCGAGTGTGTGTCAGACACAATAACCAGACAAAAATGATTCTGTTCTTGAACTCGTTACTTAAATGAATTTCAATCCAGAGTCTAGAGTCTAGAGTGATAAGGAGAGCCACGTGTTATTGCCCTGTGATGTGCCCTTGATTTCGAGGAGTGGGTGTATTACTTGGGTGCACACCTGTCTGGCAATGCCTAATACGGCCATTATGCTCCTTTACATACGTTCACAATGACTAGAATGTGTGTAAACAGTCTATGGTAGTGGTGGACAGTAACAAAGTAAATGTAATTCATTACTTTATTAACTAGGCAGTTTTTTCATGTATCTTTACTGAAGTATTTACATTTTGCATTTACACTTGGTTCTAACTAATGGAAACTGTTTGCCTTTAGTGTTTTGTACTTATGATTATTTGAATAGACGCCAGTGTCAGACTAATTAATGACCTTCTATTAAAAGATTGGTGGACTGAGAGTGACACTAGAGTCTCTTCACCTACAGTGTGTTGATTACGAGTCTTGTTCCAGAAAAGATAATAGAACATTAGAGCCGTAATAAATCATGGTACTTTTACTCTCCATACATAAGTACATTTGAAGGCAAATACTTTAATACCTTTACTCAAGTGGAGGTCTACTGAAATAATATTTTGCCTTAGGTTTCTCTGCTTTAACTCAATGGAGAGATAAAACCCAGCAAACACAGCCTTGTTATGACCACGTTGTGATGACATATTGTTTTGGTGCCCACAGCACTGTAAATATAAGTTCTTAGAGAATGATGAGATGATAAAAATGATGACATTAACAATTTTGTGTGTTTGCTGTTGGAAGATGTAATTCAGTTTTTACTAGTATCTAAAATATATAATTCTGACTGGTAAAAATTAGAATTAGACAACTGAAATTTAATTATAAGTACAGAAATGTATATTTTCAACAGTTAAAATCGTATTTAGTCACAATACAGTTGCAGATCTCTTTAATGTAATTACAGTTATCAACATGTAGGTCAGATTGGCAATAGACAACAATAGCAAACTATAGCAAAGACAATTGAAACATGTTTATACATTTGTGCTTGTACTGGTATAATAAATGACACTATGCTGAAGAGTTGCTGTGTGGTTGGTTGTGTTAACATCCAATTTAAAAAATGCTGAATTCAGATTTGTTCCCCTGCCATGGCCTGATTGGGGTGTTAGCACTGTGCTTATGCTATGTACGAAAAGTACAATCTTCACATAATATTATGAAATACTTCAAGATAAATATGTTTTATTTTCACAAGTAGAATATTTCACCCGTAATTATGTAACCTGGAGAAGCGGGTAGCACACTTCAGTGGGGTTTCTGCACCAGCTTGATGCTGGGAGACTGAATATGAAGTAAATATATCTTTTTGATGTGTTGTTTGTGTTTTATGGTAGGCAGAGTGGACACATATACACCTTACAGAGTTTATGAATTAGCCCAAGCCTTTTTATTTATACTGCTAGTTTTATTTATACTGCTGTTGATTGTTTTTCCCCAAAGAGGGACAAGGACGTGTTTCAAGCCAAGTTCAAGTTCCTGGGTGTGCCGACATGATCTATATATTTTACTACTACTATTAGGCTTGTTCAGCTTATTTGGTTAAATTCTGGTAAAAACCTTTTAATTCTTTAATTTGTTGGCTTTAGTTTGGTGGTTATCTGTTGATTTGTTGTAATTTGTTGTTGACCTGGACTAGGACTTTGAATGTCCTAGCTTTAACTTAAACTGGAAGTAGAAAAGCAACCTATCTGCAATACTTGGTCTGAAAAAGTAACCCACTGTTTATTTACACATGGTGCATCAATCAGGCACATTTGATAGCAGGTCAGATTACAAGTTAACCTACAATTTAAATTACATGGTAAAATACAATTAGATCTAAAATTAAACCTACATGAGGAAATCACTAAATACACTTCAGCTATACTTCATCCAACTAACCCTAAAAATGTCCATGCCAGTAAAGCTACTTTGCATGCCTGTTAGCTAGTTAAATAAATTTGATAGTTGTTAAAAATGTTCTTCAATCTTCTTGTGAACATTGTCAATGTTCATGGAGTGCTCCAGTCTACTTCACTACTTTGGTCATTAATGTGGCCTTTAATCATAGATATCTTATTTTTAATAATTGTTCTAATATAATTCCTAGTGTTCAAAAATTAATTGCAGATATTTGTAACTTACATATATGATGGCAAAAAGTTATTACTAGTTAAAACTCACCCAAAAGCATAATTCATAGTCACTGGGTTTCTCTGCACATGTAGGGCGGAGTTAGCTAAAATGGGCCATTATGTAAAAAGGTCTATCACAATGACTGCAGTGCATTGTTGTAACAATAGCCGTGATTAATCTGAGGTCGCTAAGTTGGGTAGTTCACTCACAAGAGTGATAACGCAATTATAAGTAAGCAAGAAGTAAGACATACACACACACACTTACACAGATGTTACACAGAAATTAAGGATCATAAGTCTAGAAATGTATCCATGCAAAATCTTAACAACCTTTTTAAATGTTATGTGTCACAGACAGTAGCAAGACCCAGCTAGATGAGATGTTAAGACCTCTTTACAGGAAATGTGTACTTGTTCTTCTGTGAAATTGATGTGAAATGCATTGACTGTATTGTTACTGTTACCCTTACACCAAAGACAAATTTACTATTTACTATTAAAATAATGTTGTTCTTTCTTCATATTAGCCCATTTTAACTGAACAGCTGGACCATTTTACCTGAGCTTTGTGACATAACCCAAGAGGGAACCTGCTTATACTTTAACCCCTCTAATGGTCTTATAAATCATTTACCAAAAAGTGGCCCATTTTAGCTGACTCCACCATATGTCAGAGAAATCCTATGGAAAGTGAGCATGACACAGCAGATTTCACTCATCACTGATAAGGGTGATGTAACAATTAGAGGGAAGCTTACCAGCAAAGCAAATTGTTTATGAACTATGTTTGGTGTGGAGGACATCCATAGCTTCAACTGATTTTTGTAGTAATGTAGACAAATAATAATATACCTACACCTAAACTTAACCTTGATCTTAACTCCGGTATCCAAAAGGCACCTTTTCTGCTCTTTTAGATTTTCCATAATATGTGATGTGATTTCCAAAGTATGGTGAAAACAATATGAGCATCTGCTGGTCGTCACCTGAGCAAAAATTTCACATTGTCTTTCACTGGTGAGAATACTTCATACTTGTGAGGTGCTCATAACTAGACAAGAGCGCACACACACGCGCACACACACACACACACACACACACACAGACTACAGAAAGACACAAAGTCCAACTCACACACACATGGCTGTACAGTCCCATAGAGACACACTCCCAACCACACATGCTTTTTTTCATTTAAATATTTTTTCAAATAAATATAAAAATCTTTTTCATGGCATCAGAGTTTATTGTTCAGTGTTCAGAGTTCAGTGTTACTATGGCACATTGAACGCAATAATTTTTGTTAATTTACACTTAAAATGAAAAGGACTGAAATGATTAAATGAATAAAATGTTGTCTTTCTTTATATTGGCACATTCTAACTGAGCAACTGGCCCATTTTACCTGTGCTATTATGCCATAGAGGGAACCTGCTGATAATCTAACTCTCATAATTCTTAAACAATTCCACTTTTTATTGAACACATTTAAGTGCATTTCAGTGATTTCTCAGGGTGCGCTTATATGGAAACAGACTGCACTAGAAATACACAAGCAGTGTTTAACACAGCAACAGCGAGATGGCAACAAAATACTTTTGGAGTGATGCTGAAACCTTACATACTTGATGAAAATATTCCTCATATATGATGTGTGTTCATATTTCCAGGTAAAGAAGTTTGCAGCATTGCAACCTGTAACTGCCAGGCACAAAATGAGCCCTATTTGGACTGTAATACTGATACTAATACTCCAGTAACAGCATTTGTTATCTTACTGACAACATAGTGCAGATTACTTTTTGCTGTCTCGTTCACTACACTGTCACAACCTAGAATGCTGTCAATATAACATTGTCACAATTTTTTGATGAATTCAACCTTATGGGCACCAAAACAATAGATTGTCACAAAGTCACAGCGTGACCTTGTTTGCTGGTATACTTTCTTGAATGTGTTAATGACAGTTAATCAGATTTAAGCATCACAACATTTTCAAAGTTCTGCCCAACTCTGTTACCAAGTAAGACATAGGCCAGTATTCGCAGAACAAAAGACTGATTTTGAGCCTATGTGTGTGACATTAATATATGAAGATGCATGCTATGCTCTGAAAAACTCAGTGCTCTAACTGTTAAATGACTTTACTGAATGGGCTAACAGGTGACTCAGCAGCACACACACACCACAGATTACCATGTTTTCCCTCCAGACTCAGCAATGCAACTTCTTTTAATTTTAACAAAGAAATATCTTACAAAGTGCAGGTTTGAATCTCAGAGACAAATGAGCGCCCAAATGCCAGTGATAGTTACTACCCACTTATGATCTTTGGTGATGCCTTCTTACTGATGGCTCTGCACCCTGAAGAATGAAGGGGTTTTTAACTGACTGATCAGTCAGGAATTTCAATATTACTATCACTATTTGCAACAGAAATAGTCAAACTAAATTTCTTTATGCTGAGTCCTTTTAGTTAAGAACTGTGTTGTGTTTGGAGCAGTCGAAAGCTATTGTATACCCACAGCAAGCTAGCATGAAGGTTTAAAAAAGAGGCAGCACCTTTTCAGCAACATGGCATGTCAGAGCAGATAATACTGCTTTTTACTGCTCAACATTTTAAAAGCTAATTTTATATACCTGCAATTTTTAAATCATTTATATTTCACTAGGTAGTAATAACACATTTTTATGTGACGTGACAAACTCAGAAAACATATTTATTACTGCTTTTTTAGTCACTATTTTGCAACTGAATACAAATCTCTCATGCAAAAAAATTCTGCCATAAGGGTCATGACTGAAGAATGAACCTGTTTGTATATTGACTGATCAGTTAACAAGGCTTCAGATATTGCAGTGTTTGTGTTTATGATACGACTGTCCAAGTCCATAGTTCCTTCATATCATGACAGTGAGCAAAAATTAATAATATTAGTAATATTGCAAAATGCATTCAGCAGTAGTGTATTATTGACCCACAAAAATACGCAGCAGGTACAGTCAGTCACTTCCTTTATTCTTTCTGCTTATCATATTTACCATTCTTATGGATTACTTACTCCTCACTCCAACGTAAGTAATCATGCAAGCTTTGAATAACAGCTTGAATCTATCATAATTAAAAAGTGCAATACATTATATATTAGACGTTACTAAACAACTAACAACTAAGGGAATTGCAAAGTAGTGGAAGTTTACACTACAATCTATTATTCTGAAATTCTAAATTCTGATTATAATATATGAAAATAATGTTGCAGGTCCCAAATGTCCTTCTTTTTCACCATGTAGTTATGCCGCCAGTGACTGCACAAACTTCCTGTAATGAAAGAAATATTATCAGCATGTAATTATTTATGGCCCCGGTCCTTTACCAGAGAGAACTGAAAAAAAGATTTGAGACATTACTTTATAATGCTCGGCAAAGCAGGGTCCCTGTAGAGTCCATTATGACGATATCCAAGAGATTTATCAAATGACACCAGTTTGATCTGTTCATCTGAATTCAGGGCACTTCTGGCTATGCTGTAAAGCTGCATATTAAAATATGGTTTATGAATCTGCTTTTTGGTTTTTCTGCGGAGTATACATCTGATCACCAAACAAGCACATGTGGTATGATTATAAACATTTATTCCAGTGTACCTCTTGAGCGGTTTTAAAGTATGTCACATGGTCATCTTCAGCATGAAGCATCAGTATAGGCATCCTCATTTTAATCATACTGGAAAAATAACATATTCTCATTCAGAAATATGGCAATGAGACTGACTTACTGAAGTGTGCTCCATTTAATATTACATTCTAATTCTTCAGTTACTGTCTCTATGATTCAGTATTACACATACTTAACTTCGTTCGGGGAGGAGGTTTTGCTTTCTTTGGGTATGCTCCGCAAATAGTACTGAATGTAGGGAAACTTCCGGTAAAACTAGGAGAAAAAATGAAGCCATGAGGTACATCGCAGATACACAGATTTGAGGTATTTGGTGATACACCATAACAGCTGTCAGACATTATTAAGAATCAAAATTAGAATTTGTATCACACTTAAAAAGATGGTTCTTCACCAGTCCTTTAGTAAAGACATTAGTTCTATTTAGAACCATTTCATGGTTAAATGGTTCTTTGCGTGGTAAAATGGTTCTTCAGATTGATGGAGAACATGGTTCTTCAATGCTGAGCTTGTAATAAAAGAACACTCTTTTTGTGCTGTTTAGTACCATTTTCAAAAAGGTTCTATATAGATCCATATACATCACATTATCCATAGAACTCTATATAGAAATACATAGAACTCTTTACTAAACCATATTGAACCGAATCATCTTCAGTAAAGAACCTCTAAAGCACATTTTTTAAACATATATTCCAAATATAGACTTACAAGAAATTTTGTTGGTGTTGGTGTCTAAAAACTAAGTACATTAAAAACTATATCACTGAAATAAATAAACTGAATATAGAATTATTGTTGTCCTATATTTTAACAGGATATTTTAGAGACCATAATGAATCATGCCAACATGCAAAAAAACCTAGGTTACCTACCCAGGCAAAAGGATGGCCAGATCTCTTACGTATTTCATCAGTAAATGCACCTTCAAGTATTACTGCATCAGGAGGGTTTCCTAGAAAAATACAAATAATTATGAGCTTTTGTAGTACTGTATAATTTATAATACATTTTAGAGCATGGCTTACCCATGTAAACTTCAAGTGTTTGGCTATAAGCACATCAGTAATGAACAGCAGTAAAAGAAATGTGCAGGTTGTGGACTGTGACTCCCAAGGCATAAATGTAACTGTAACGTCAACATGACTACTACAATGAAAACCCTACTGTCATGAAAGTTAGAGAACAGTTAAACCATGAAAAAGAAGGGACATTACACCTTTGGTAACAGATATAAAGCTTTGTAACAAGTCAGAGGCCACAGTTCATTATTTAATTTCCAGTAAAAAAGCCAGTTATTCCTTTTTGTCAATATTTCAAAATATATATTTGTTTTATCTTTTCTGTAATATGGGTTCCTGTCCATCCTTCTACTGTGAAACAATATTTTAAAGATATGGGTCTGAAAGGATGTATAACTGTCAGAAAGCCAAACCAAGAAGCTTCTGGTGTTCTCAGAATGATGGATTAACCCAAGAACGCAAACCTCAGTATCACTGAATGTGTTCAGTAGTACTTGGATCTTGACAGATGTGTCCAATGTCTAATACAGAACTTTGGAGTTGTGCAAAAAATCGTTTAGATTTAATTCAAAAACTGGAAGCAGCTTTCCCAAAAAGAATAAAGCTGCAATAAAAGTAAACATTGACACATTAAATACTATAAAATGTGACACTTATTTGTTGAGGCTGTTGTGTCTTCTTTTTCTTTCCTGAAAATGAATCAGTTGCACTTTAATAGCTGTTTGACTGAAAATTAAATAAATCATGAGTGGTTCCTGATTTTTGTAGAGTACTGACATCAGTAAAAGCTTTATTACCTTGCTCTTGTAGTTTCACTGCAATGTTAGTTGTTACTCTGCAAATGCAAAGGCAAATGTCTTTGCAGCTGTGTATGTTCATGATTTGAAATATAATCATATTTTAAAATGTCTGAAAGTGATTATCTAGCAGATTCTGAAAAAAAAAACATCTTCTACAGTTATGAAAGGCTTTAATGTGCACTGTGCGGCCTGTGGCCATTACATTTGGCAAAACAATTATACAGGAGTTACTGAATTAATATATCTTGTCACCAGACTGCAATGACAGCAAATGTTGTGAAAAATCAAAACACCTACTCACACTGTGCCTATTGAGTGACCCCATATGACCAGCAGACTGCCCTTGCTGTGCTCCCTTACCCAGTCGTACAGGTAGAGGGCATCAGTAACTAGTCCAGACTCTGTGGGCTCACCAGTGGAGTCTCCAAATCCTAAAGGAATTTTAGTGCAGTTTCATTTGAGAAGGAACAATTTCCAGAATATTTGTTTTTTTAACATACCTCTGTAATCCATGGCCACAGCATGATAGCCAAGAGAACTAATGACCTGCAACACCACAACACTGTCAGCGGGACATGCTTTACAGGGTCGGATTTCTTACAGCGAATATAGTGGAGCTACTCACATTGGTAACTCCTATTCGATGGGGGGCTGCTCTGTCAGAGTGAAAGTGTACAAATTAGCTGAGACAACATTAATAAAGCAGTCAATGAGTGTAACTCTAATGATACGGAGACCTAGTTATTCCGTTTGCAGTTCATCAAAGGCCATTTCTTTGAATGGGAAGAAACCAAAATACTTTAACCTGAAGGATGGGTTGTTCTGTCTGCTGTGTTTCTGCAGCACTCCTCATGGGTGCTTTCCCTGTGAGTCCCACAATATTGTCGGCTCTTCCCCGCTTGTGGCATAACCAGAAAGCAGATTGGGTCTTTTATTTTAAGGATCCCATGTATTGTTACGAGCTTTCCCATTCAGTGTCAGATATCCTCATTTATAATGTCTCTGCTATAATCTAAGACAGGCTTTCTCAACTTGTGAGCTGCAGACCACCAGTGAGCCATGAAGCACCCTGTAGTGTTCCATGGATTTGTACTCAGGTGGAGGTAGTAGTTTGTAGTGGGCCAGAGACATTATATTTAACCATAATAGTGTTATATTAAGTATATTAACATAAATATGATGTATATTAATATACACATGCACAAATAAACACATTGCAGTAGCAAGTTATTTAAACATCTTCAGTTTGTGACAACAGGTTTTGCTTGTTTGTTTGAATTGTTGTTTGAATGTCCTAAATTTTTTTGGTGAAATTGTATTTTAAAAAGTTGATTTTTTTGATGCTCTGTAGATATTATCAGGTGGGCCTTGGTGGTGAAAGAGACTGAGAACCCCTGATCTAAGAGTCAAGCCATATACCACACCCAAGTGTAGTGTCCCAGGTTTGCGCTTCCACTCAGCCATCATTTTGGAATCATGGAAACTGCATGCGTAAATCATCATACACCTGCCTCAAACCATGCCCAATTGTTAAGTGATCTCAAACAGTCCTATGCGGTTTCTGACATAGCGCAAACTGTTTGCATGGTGCTAACCTGGTTGCTAAGATTTAAGATTAAGATTTATTACTTTTTGGCTACATTAGCCTTCTAGTGTCACTTTGCTGAAAAAAAACCCAGCACAAAACAAGAATGAAGTCTATGCTGGTCTGAGCTGGTCTATACTGATTACAGTTGGTTAATGCCAGTTTTTGCTGGTCTGATGTTGGTTTACATCCTGAACACAGCATATGCTGGTTTTCCTGGTGATCAGCTATGCTGTTCTATACTGTTTGTTGTAGGAGTACAGTAGAAAACTAAAGAGGCAAACTTTACTTTTTGCTGATCAGCTACATTTATGGGTAATAATAGTGTAAACATATGAACATAAATATAGACATTTACAGAACATGAACCACCTGTATGATCTAGCTGGAACAGTTGTATGCCTGTAAACATAACTCCAACAACATTTTCAACAAGTTTGCCCACCTGTTATTTGCATTGCCATGAAGGTAGATAAAAACAGGTGATCCATCACCCAAAGACTTCTCGTACCAGTCCTGTCCTTTCCCTTGGGCCTCATTCCACATGTGCTCAGGGACGGTGTGCCTAATACACAGGAGTTAGAGAAGAGGGTAGTGGGAGCAAATGGAAGACACAGCACATTTAAAAAAGTGATGTATGTTTGCAAATAGACACACAGCTGATTCGACTAACCACACGCCTAGTGTCACTCCCTCTTCTGAGCTCAGGTACATATTGACAGTGTGATTTAGACCGAGGTCAGCGGGACGGTTCAGGTCAACAAAGTACAACACTGAGGAGAGAATGAAAAATGAATATCTGTTAATCTCACAGCTGTAATAGACTACATATGAGACATGCTGTCATTTCTAATGGAGTTTTGCAACATACCTTCATGTGCATAAACCATATGCTGTACAAAGCCAGGAAAGAGTCTCAGCAGAAACGGGGAAGCCACATACAGGACACAGGGAGCTAGAAATACCCATTTCAGCTGCCCCTTCCATGAAGACCTTCAAAACACAGAAGTGGACACTGTCAGAAGATGTTAAGAAACTTATGATACACTGACATACCAAAAGTCATGGTATAGCAGTATGTCAGGTAATAATGAAGTGGCATGAATTGGCCCACATCTGTATAAGTTGTGAGATGTTATCTTGTGAATTAAACAATGGATAGCGTGTTCATGGAAAGGTATTGTTTGAGGCAGAGTTTGAACAAGGTATGACGGTGGGTGCCAGATGGATGGGACATTCCTCGATCCACAGTGTTGCATATGTACTGGGAATAAACCATAAGAGAAAGCATTACCACCCACAGTAGATAGCACAGTGGCTGCACACGAGTGCTTAATGATAGTGATCAGCGATGTCTGGCTAGAATTGTCTGTGCAAACAGACAAGCAGTTCTGGCCGAAATCGTTTCTGTTTTCAGTGCAGGAGGCCCTACACACATATCTTGCAGGTCAGTGCTTCGATGGGATGTGGAAGCAGAAGACCCACCAGAGTGCCTCTGTTAACACCACGACACCGACCCTAGATGACTGACAACATGTGGTATGGTTCAAAGAGTCACACTACCAGTCGCTTCAAGCTGATGGAGTTTGTGTGTGGCACAGACCCATGAAGCCATGGACCACAGCTGTCAAGAAGGCACTGTGCAGGCTGGTGGTGGTTACATGCTGATTTGTGGTGTGTTCTCGTGGCATGGATTGGGTCCACTGGTCCGCCTAAACACATCATTGACCAGAGTCTGCTATATTTTACTGCTTAGTGACCATTTGAGGCTCTTCATGGATTTAGTGGGCCCCCACAATGATGTTCAAAATTGGTTCAAGAAGCATTCTGGAGATTTCCGATGAATAATGTTGCCTGACATGAACCCAGTTAAGGCATTTTACTATCATGCCTCGTTCAAACTCTGATAATTCATGTTGCCATGGGCCAGTGTTCACATTCACTCGCAAGATAACACCAAACAACTTGCCCACACAGGTATGGCCATTCCCAAGTTGTTCCCTGAGACTTCAAGATCAATTTACATACTGCTGTACCATGACATGTGGTATGTCAGTGTATTGATCAAGATCTCAGTCAAGCTATGTACAGTGGCGCTTAAATGTTTGTGAACCCTTTAGAGTTCTGCATAAAACTTTATCAGATTTTCACACAGGTCCTGACAGTACAACCAAATTAAACAAATGAGACAAAAATATTGTCCTTGGTCATTTATTTATTGAGGAGAATTATCAGATAATTTGAAGGCGAAATTAAAGTCAGGTGTTTTCAACCAGTGCGATCACAATCAGGCGTGAATAGATGCCCTGTTTCATTTAAAAAACAGGGATCTATCAAAGTCTGATCTTCATAACACGTTTGTGTAAGTGTATCATGGCAAAAACAAAGGAGATTTCTGAGAACCTCAGAGGAAGACAGGCAGGAAAGTGTTTCAAAACCATGTATATAGAGTTGGGACTCCACCAAACCACAGTCAGACAGACTGTGTACAAATGGAGGAAATTCAAGACCATTATTAGCCTCCCCAGGAGTGGTCGACCAATGAAGATCACTCCAAGAGCATGGCGTGTTATAGTCTGTGAGGCAACTAAAGCCCATTTTCACATTGGCTGATTTTAATGTTTATGAGTTTACCATCATGAAAACACTCATCAACAATGGTGTGCACGGCAGGGTTGCAAGGAGAAACTCACTGCTGTCCAACAAGAACACTGATGCCTATGTGCAGTTTGCTAAATGGCTATTGGAACAATGTTTTGTGGACGGATGAGACCAAAATAGATCTTTTGCGTTTAAATGAGAAGCACTATGTTCAAAGAAAGAAAAACACTGCATTTCTGCTTAAAAATCCTATCCCATTTGTAAAAACATGGTGGTGGTAGTATCTCAGTTTGGGCCTGTTTTGCTGCATCTGAGCCAGGATGGCTTGCCATCACTGATGGAATAATTAATACTGAATTACACCAGCAAATTCTAAAGGGAAATGTCAGAACATCTGTCTGTGAGCTGAATCCCAAGAGAATGTGGGTCATAGAGCAAGACAATGACTCTAAGCAGACACAGATTTATGCAGAAATATGCAAAACAGACACTTATTAAATTTCTCAACTGATGCATTGAGCAGGTATCTGCAAAGTTCATATACCGACACTCACCTCACTCGATCTTCCACAGCTTTGCCTTTTTTTGATTTCTCCTCATTTCGTTCAGACCCAAGAGTTTCGTCAGCTCTTCTCCTCATCTTGGAACATTCAGAATCTGATTGTGAGGTTTAGTTATTGTGGGATTTGGGGCCAGAACGTGCAGGTTCTGAGCAGTAGCTCCTTATTCTTAAATTGTTAATTTTCTACAAACAGTACACAAATATTTAAACACACATAGACTGTCATGACCTCAGCTCTGACCCCTCCCCTCTTTCACTGCAGCTCTCTATAACTTGCACTCTGCTCCTCCATAAGTTACTTATTAAGTCTGGTGTATGTGAGCCTGAGCTGCCAGTTTTCCAGCTATGTTGTACACCCACTGAACATTTTATCAGTTGCATCTACCATAGAGATGTACTATAAAGGTATACAGTAATCTGTTGCAACACAATTTGTCAGCCACACTCTATACCAACCATCAGAAAAAGGGACCAACATATAACCACCACAAGGTAGTGTTTGTGTTGTGGGTAAAGTTTTCTGACAGAGACATAGTAGTACCTTGTTAGGAACAATTTAGACATGGTCTCTTCTCTCAAAATTTTCTCCAACTAGTTATGTTGAATAATAGGAACATATGCAAAAAGAAGTCGCTGTTCTTCGCACATTGGTTTAAAAACAAAATTATGTTGCTCAGACAGTTTCTTCAATATGAATTGTAACTTATTCATGTAAAGATTTTACATTTTTACAAAAGTCAATGTGCTATTCCCTTTGATACCATTAGGCACTGTATGTTTTCAAGCAGGTGTTTTAAAAAATAATAGTGAGATCTGTGTTTTTCCAGATTTACAGTATTTCTTGTAAGTGGGCTAACTGGAATTTGGAACAAATCTGTTAACAATATTTGTGAGAAAACGTTTTGGACATTCACCCACAAGTATTCACGGATAATGAAATCAAGGGGGTTTCTTATAAGTTTATCCTCTAAATGTATCCTTTAAAATCCCTTTTGGTGTCTAAATTTAAGGTGCCCATTGATATAAACTGTACTTTTGGTGAAACTCTTCATGTATATTGTCACCGCACTTGAAGACCACTGCAAAATATTTGTAGCTGTGTCTTGGACTTTTGAACTTTGTGTAGAAAATGTCTTATTTGGATTTACAAATTATCAATATTAACTGAAAAATCAATGTTATTATAGAATCTAATTATTTTATTAAGTTTAAGGTGCAAAAGAGCCCTATTTTGTTACATCATAAATGGACTTATATTGGTCTCTTCTGACCTCTAATAATAAATGAATAAATGAAGACTTTTATTTTGAACTCCACTGCACTAGTTTAGTTTAGCAGTTTAGCAAAGCACCCCTTTTGCAGGTCTAGGACTTTTATTTTGAAATGCAGCCCGTTTAGCGGAAGTGGAGAAATTACTGCCAGGTTCCTGTTGCCGACACATGTGAGGGAAACAGCATGGATTTCTATTCGAAGTGGGGCAGTTTGCCCACTGCTCCGAGCCTCAAACACCTTACAGAGACTGACTTCGGGGTTCCGAAGGACAAACAACACGCAGCAGTGCAAGAACTAGTCAAAGCTCACATCGAGTCGTTTGATCAGGCGGTGACTGATGGACTGTGCCGAGTTGTTGAGGTAAGTTAAGCACAGAGGGCTCACGTGGAGCAACAGGGCCATCAGCATCTTCATTATCACCGTATCTACACAGAGGACGTATATTTTGGCAAAACGTCTTGGATTAAGATTTCCTTGCATTCTGGCATTAGTGTAAAATGTGTTTTCTATTAGTTGCACAAAAGAAATGTGTAATGGCAGAACTCAGCAAGAACAGTGGTAAAAGTAGCTGGCAAGCTTGCTTGTTACCGCCTGGACAAGAAGATCACATCTGACCTGTGAAGTAATTCAGAGTGGTTTGTTTTTAAATGGTTCACAGTACGTCGGTGGTCATCAACCATCCTCGTGGAGATTTACTTTCCTGCAGAATTTAGTTCCAACCTGCATCTAACGTGCAACCCTCCCCCTTACCCAACACTACTGCTTCTGATCCAGCCAATCAGGAATTTGTAAAGAAGTTCATTAGCTGGAGTTGAAACAAGACTGTGCAGGATCTCCAGGAATATTGGTGGTGACCACTGCTGTGGCGATAGGAACCCAGGGTCATGATGTCCACTGCGCCAACCTAACGATTTTATTTGCTGTCCAAAATGACCAGCTTACCTACTCATGTTGTTTTTATTTTTAGTATCTGATAGCGGGAAAACAGTTGTGAATCAGCAGCACTGTGTTGCCTCACTACATGTATATCTCCACCAGGGAAAACGTTATTGGCAAAACCTCAGAACCAACATTAAACAATGTCTCGGGCATCAGGCCGTGTGTTTGTATTAGTAATGACTTTAGTTGTATTAGGTGTTTTGATTAGTTCTAAGCTCTAGGACAGCACATTTCACAACAGATCATTTTGAATGACTGTCTTAATTTAATGATGCAGACTTTTAGAGGTCTGTGGAATTCTCTTGAAACTAAGAAAATGTTGTGAGTCAATGTGATTTGAGACAAATGTGAAAACATCATGACATTCACATGCCTTCACCCCGCCCATCCTCAGGCTATTCCTCCTTTGGAGTTCATGTACAAGGGCGACAGACTCAGCCTGGCATTTGTGGAGGCCACCATCCACAGTCCTACTATCGCCAAAGGAGGGGTCAGCAGGGACCTACGTGTCTTCCCTGCCGAATGTAGAGGAAGGAGATGCACGTACAGAGGAAAATTGGTGGTAGGTTTCACTGTACTTTCTGTGCTTCAGTTCTGCACGAGACCTGATTGCTGGCAGTTAGAGCAGGCTTCTGTTGTTGGATGGGTTGACATGACTTCCCTCCTTGTTCATGCCGTCTTTGGGTTTGTCTCCTCAGGCTGATGTTAGCTGGTCGCTGAATGGGATCCCTAAAGGAATTATAAAGCAGTCTTTGGGGCAGGTGCCCATCATGGTTAAGTCGAAACTATGTAACCTCCATGGCCTCTCACCTAAAGAGCTCATAGAGCATCATGAAGAAGCAGAGGTAAGGACAATGCTGAAATCCGCCAAACATAGTAATAACGTCAAACAATAAACATTATTAGAAGTAAGTCTTGACGATATGATGGTATGATATCTGTATTGTAAGCATTTATGCCACAGTGTGTAAGAGTTTGCATTTGAGCATACTGTGCATTTGGTCAGTACTTCTAGAGCAGCTGTATTACAGAGAGCTTACCTGGTTAAATGGATTTTGTGTGGTCCAGAATTTGGATTTTGGTGCTGTATTCATGTGGAATTCTCAATACAAATTATTTATATTGAATGATCTATGATGTATGTTTTGTGTGTAACTATTGGTTCTTGTCTGTCTGTTTTTGCTATGATATTGTGACACATCATGAAAATATCTTGAAGAGGTTTTTTTTAAAATTTTTTTTAAATTTTTTTTTTTTTAATAAACACTCCCTATCTGACACTTTCTCCACCTGACCCCTTTGTTGTCCTGTAGGAAATGGGAGGCTATTTTATAGTGAATGGTATTGAGAAAGTAATTCGTATGTTAATCATGCCAAGGAGGAACTTTCCAATTGCTTTGGCAAGATCCAAGTTTAAAAGCAGAGGACAGGGCTACACGCAGTACGGTGAGTGCACCTCCATTCCAGCTTTCTATTTAAATTGTCATTGTTCTGTACTGTAGCTGTTTGGTGTGTGTGTGTGTGTGTGTGTGTGTGTGTGTGTGTGTGTGTGTGTGTGTGTGTGTGTGTGTGTGTTAACCTTGAAGTTGAACTGTGAAATGGTTCATTGACTGACTGTATCTCTTGGCTCAGGTATTTCGATGCACTGTGTGAGAGATGAGCACACGGCCATTAACATGAACCTTCACTACCTGGAAAACGGAACAGTCATGCTAAACTTTATTTATCGTAAAGAGCTCTTTTTCCTTCCACTTGGCTTTGCTCTAAAGGTAATCTTTGAATGCCCCCTAGAAAGCCTTATTAAATATTTTGTCGTGTAAAAGTCAAAATGGTAGATAGTAAGTTTATTCTTATACTGACAGACCAAACATTTGCGGTATGCTCATAAGCTCATGTGTGGAAACGCCCCAAAACACCTTAGACTAAGATAGTAGAACCCCAGTGTCAATAAATGTCTTGGTAAACCTGCACTTAAAGTTTACTTGTGTGTTTTTCTTCTGTGAATCTTAGGCTCTGGTGGACTTTACAGACTACCAGATCTACCAGGAGTTGATTAAAGGCAAAGAGGACAACTCTTTCTATAAGAGTTGTGTGTCAGAGATGCTGCGCTTGGTGATGGAAGAAGGCTGCACCACCAAATGCAAGGTGCTCAACTATCTGGGTGAACGTTTCCGGGTCAAACTCAGCTTGCCGGAGTGGTACACAAACGAACAGTGTGGTAAATTCCTTCTAGAGTAAGTGTTTATGTCCCATATTAACATAAAACAATTCATGTCACATCAATTTCTTTTGATTAACTTTATGGGTACACGCAGTTTTTGGTTGCTGAATCTTCATCAGGATAATAACTGCTGAAGTGTGTTTGGGTGTCTGAGTCTGTAAGGACTAAAACTGATTTTTTCCTTCGTCTGAAGTGAGTGCCTGTGCATTCACCTGAAGTCGGATGTAGAGAAGTTCTACATGCTTTGTCTGATGACGCGGAAGCTGTTTGCCTTTGCCAAGCAGGAGTGTCAGGAAGAGAATCCAGACAGTCTGATGTGTCAGGAGGTGCTCACACCCGGACAGCTGTACCTCATGTTCCTGAAGGTAAACTTGCTGATACCAATGTTACCGCTTCAGTGGTAATTCTTAAAAGTTCTTAAAAAATTTTGTTTCAAGTATGTTTTAATGTAAACTAGTTTGAAAATAATCTTTTTTTTATGAATTTGCTGTGAAATGTAAAAGCATTAACCTTTGATAGGTTCAGCTCAAGGTACTAATGCTCTAACTAATGTATATGTTTAGGAAAGAATGGCAAGTTGGCTGGTGTCTGTGAAACTGGCCTTAGACAAGAGGAGCAGTAGAGCTGTAGGACTGACCACAGAAAATCTGACCAGGATCTTCAACATGGGAACAGACCTCACTAAGGCCTTTGAGTACTTATTAGCTACAGGCAACCTTGTTTCCAAAACAGGTAAATTTTAATACCAAGATGTGGAATGTCTGTTTTCAGTAGGTTAATAATTTTCAAATAGATTAAGAAATTGGATTTGAGAATATAAATAAATTAGCTATAAAATATATGCTGATTTAATGTTTTATAAAAAGTAAAAAATGAATTAAATAAATATATAAAAAGACACGGGTTCATGTTTCCCAGTGTGTTGCATTACCCCCTTTTTTTGTACAACAGTCTGTAGGCGTTTGGGGAACTAAGGAGAGCAGTTGCTGATGTGAAATGTTTTCCAGTTCTTGCTTGACATAGGATTTCAGCTGCTCAGCAGTTCGGGGTCTCCTTTGTTGTATTTTTAGTTTCATAATGCACCAAATGATTCTGGTCTGCAGGCTGGCCAGTTTAGCACCCAAGACTCTTTTATTACTGCAATCTTGCTGTTGTAAAACGTGCAGAATGTGATTTGACACTCGTGCTGAAATGAGCAAGGTTCCCTGAAAAAGACGTCATCTGGATGGCAGCATATTTTTATTTTTGCGTGTGCGTGCATGCATGTGCGTGTGTATTATGATACATAATTTTTGAAAAACATTTATATTTATGATCCATGATGACATTTGATGATGGTAATTTGAGCATGATGGAGATCAGTGTGTGCTTGTTTTAGAGTGGAATTTGTATTTTTCAGTTTTCATTTTGATTATTTTCATTTTCTGTTTTCTCCATCAGCATTTGTAGTTCTTGTTTGCTATTTGTTTTTGGTTTTGTGGTTTTTAGCTTTAGCTGTCCTCAGGTGCCGAGGACAATAATAATAATAATAATGTAATAATCAGTAATATTTGGTTAATACACATCTTTCTGTCCTTCAGGGTTGGGAATGCTTCAGGAGAGCGGTCTGTGTGTGGTGGCAGACAAGCTGAACTTTATTCGTTATTTGTCCCACTTCCGCTGTGTACACAGAGGAGCAGCCTTTGCCAAGATGAGGACTACAGCAGTGCGGAAGCTGCTGCCCGAGTCCTGGGGCTTTCTTTGCCCTGTGCATACTCCTGATGGAGAGCCGTGTGGCTTAATGAACCATATGACTGCTCACTGTGAGATTGTGGCCCCAGTTTACCCCACCACCACGCTGCCTGCCCTTCTCTGCTCTCTTGGTATGCAACAATGTGATTGGGGGATGACCAATGAGCTTCCCACATTTTTCCAAAAAAAAAAAAAAAAAGGCTGGATCCAAAAGAAAATACCAATATAGAGCTAATTCGGACAGCACTAACATCATTTGTGTTTAAGGCTTGTGTAATGATCTTGCAGCAGCTTTTTTTTTTCTTCTTACTGGTGGACTGTTTTCCACCATAGCTCGTTCTTTCATTTTATTTGACACAAACAGGCAAATGATTTATTAGATCAAGTGGATTATTAAGTGTGAGCTTTATAAAGGCAATTTGTTGAATCCTGTAAAATCCAAGACTGATCCAAGACTGGCCTGGAGACTTGAGAGTAAAAGATCGTTTAATCTTACCAGGTGTAACTCCAGTGGATACTACTCCTGGTCAGCCATATTCTACCTGCTACCCTGTGGTACTGGATGGGGCCGTGATCGGTTGGGTAGAGAAGGACCTTGCACCCTCTCTGGTGGAGTCTCTTCGCAGGTTTAAGGTCAGTGAAATTTCGGAGAAGTTTAAATGTTGTGGTTTTTTTTTTGTTTTTTTTTTTTAAAATCTTAATAATTTGCTCATGCTGAATGTGAGGGCAGCATTTGTGAGAGATTAGGTCCATATGCCTTTATGATGGAGGAAACGTTGATTGTGAGATTCCATTTTCTTCTCCATATCTCTGTGCACAGAATTGTTGACGTGTACTATTTCTGTGCCACCATCTTTTCATTATAGGTTCTGAAGGAGAAGAAGATGCCTCCATGGACTGAGATTGTTCTGGTTCCTCAGACTGGTAAAGCCAGCATGTACCCAGGGCTGTACCTCTTCACCACGCCGTGTCGTATGGTGCGGCCCGTCCACAACGTCGCCCTAGGCAAGCAAGAGCTCATCGGCACTTTCGAACAGGTGAGCATGCAGATTTCTTTTTACAACAATACTGCTATCTCTCCGTGAGATCATGCAAATGCAAACCCATGTAAACCTCATATTTTATTCATTTTGAAAGGGAGAAAATAGTTTTTTGGACCATTTCTATTGCTCCACTCATCATGACATTAACAAAATGTAAATCACAGCTGGTCAAACTATCACAAAAGTTTTGTTCAAAGTTTGATACATGTATGATTGGAAATATGTTTGTAATATGAATGTAATGTGTTTCTGCTTAGCTGTACCTTAACATAGGGATATTTGAGGGTGAGCTTGAGCAGGGCGTGACCACACACCAGGAGCTCTTCCCTCATAGTATGCTCAGCGTGGTGGCTAGCTTCATCCCCTTCTCTGACCATAACCAGAGCCCTAGGAACATGTACCAGTGCCAGATGGGTAAGGCTGCTCCGTCATTCCTGCTCTACTGGTTTTAAGTTTCTCTCCCCAAAGCAGTGAGCATTATATTAAAAATGAAGATCAATTAGATAGTTTGGTGAACAAGTAGATAAATAAAAATATTTTTAAACGTTCTGTGATTTTTAAACGTTGGTTTCTTTAACCCTTTTCCCCCCTCATCTTTGTCTTTATCTCTACAGGTAAACAGACTATGGGTTTTCCTCTGCACTCTTACCAGGATCGTTCTGATAATAAGCTGTATCGCCTGCAGACCCCTCAGAGTCCTTTGGTCCGACCGATGATGTATGACCACTATAACATGGACAACTATCCCATTGGCACAAATGCTGTAGTAGCTGTCATCTCCTATACAGGTTATGACATGGAGGATGCCATGGTGAGCATCAGCAATAATAATAATGAATATTGAATTACTAATAAATAATAATGATGATGATAATGATAGCGATAATAATAAGAATAATGAAAATTTCCCAACTGTTTTTTTTTTTTTGTTACTCTTTATTGCCTAGATTGTGAACAAGTCATCCTGGGAGCGTGGCTTTGCCCATGGCTCTGTCTATAAGACTGAGTTGGTGGACTTGTCAGAAAAGGTCAAAGGCGAGGACGGTGTGGTGTTCGGAACTAAACCAGGTGACCCTAGAGTGGGTGACAAATTGGATGTAGATGGACTTCCCCCTATAGGAGCAGTCCTGAAATATGGGGAACCATTTTACAGCTACATCAACCTCAATACAGGCCAGAGCCATGTCATCGTATTCAAGTAAGTTATTAGTAATTTATTATTAATAGTTTTTAGTTAGTCATCCTGCAGCAGGTACACACTGAAAGTATTCCTTATTTTGACAGGACTGTCCTTATATTTTCTCCAACTGTTCAGGGGTAAATATAGCAACTGGACTGGCTAAATATAAAATCCTGCTTTGAATTGTCCTCCGGGTTTGCTTCATGTTAATATTTTGAACTGTACATTCCGATAAGTGCTGATATCATTGTCTCACTCAGGTACCAGGAGAGTTGTGTGGTGGACAACATCAAAGTTTGCAGCAATGACGCGGGCACAGGCCGGTTCAAGCGTGTCTGCATCACGATGCGTATCCCACGCAACCCCACTATTGGAGACAAGTTTGCCAGCAGGCATGGTCAGAAGGGCATCCTGAGCCGCCTGTGGCCAGCAGAGGACATGCCATTCACTGAAAGTGGCATGACTCCGGACATCCTTTTCAATCCGCACGGATTCCCCTCACGTATGACCATCGGAATGCTGATTGAAAGCATGGCAGGGAAATCAGCAGCCCTCCATGGCCTGTGCCACGACGCCACGCCTTTCACCTTTTCAGAGGAAAGCTCTGCGCTGGAGCACTTTGGTGAAATGCTGAAGGCAGCAGGCTACAATTACTATGGCACGGAACGACTGTACTCGGGCCTCAGTGGCCTGGAACTAGAGGCAGATATCTTCATTGGAGTGGTCTATTACCAGCGGCTACGTCACATGGTGTCTGACAAGTTCCAGGTGCGAACCACTGGAGCAAGGGACAAAGTGACCAATCAGCCAGTCGGGGGGAGGAACATTCAGGGTGGTATCCGTTTTGGAGAAATGGAACGAGATGCCCTGCTGGCCCATGGCTCGTCCTTCCTGCTCCATGATCGCCTGTTCAACTGCTCTGATCGCTCTGTGGCCCAGGTGTGCATGGACTGTGGCAGCTTGTTGTCCCCTCTGCTGGAAAAACCGCCACCTCATTGGTCAGCCACACGCCATCGCAAGACCATTTGCCTGCTGTGTAAGAAGAGCGACTCAATCGAGACAGTGTCCGTTCCCTACGTGTTTCGCTACTTTGTGGCTGAACTTGCAGCAATGAACATTAAAATCAAACTAGATGTGAAGTGAAATGTAATAACTATCGGAATAAACCCTTACAATACCCGTGTCAAATACATAGAGATGAGATGTTGCGTTTTCAGTTCCTCCTGAATGTCATGCTCATTAAATCCTTGACAAGCAATTCTTTCCTATATGTAAAAATGCTATTTTTATATTATTGTTGATGGATGTATTTTTCAGCAGTTGTGTAGAGTGGACATTCATGTCTTTAACTCTCTCTGCCTGACATCAAACGAAAGCGCAAGTGGGAGAGAGAAGAGGCCACTCTCTCAGGGTTGAATGGCAAATTCAGGAATATTAAGCCTGTCATGGACAGAAAGCTAGTCTAATACTTACCTGACAAACTGTTAGTAAACTGCTGGTTGCTGAAAAAAAACAGCATGTGTATGAAAACAATGGAATTTGCTCAAATTTGATTGTGAAGTGTAAAAATAAACCAAAACTTCTCTGTACCAACATCATCAGTCTCTATGAGCTTACATTATAGAACTTGAATTTAGTTTGTCAGTATCTAAACTCACCCACTTTATTTAAAAGCTCTGCATTGAGGTTTGGTTTATTGTCCAAAAGCACACATGATCGGTGACATCCAAATCTTTATTTGGAACCTGACTAAACAGAAGCAAACCAGAATCCATGTTGTCCACCCATTATTGAACACTTGCTTCCAAGTTCATATATGAAGCTTACACTATGAACGAATAGGTGAAAGCCTAGGAGAACTGTAAGCATGCATAAGGTGTGGATGAATTTGTCAAACTATGGCATGCCTTTAAATTACTACAAGACAAATATTCAAAAGGGGAGTAGAATTTATAGCTGCTGTTCATGCTTTTAACCACCAGGTGTCATTAAAATGCACTTGAGCAATGAACCTGTTTCCAACACAATTTAAAAGATCAATTTCTAAGATTTTTAGTCTAAAATATTGGACTGTATGTCAAAAAAGTCTATGTATTATGTTGTAGAGATATCTACTGAAGATAGCCTGTTTACCGGCTTGTCCCGGCCCCTTCTGAAGTGGTAATACCACTTTGTACCTGAAGAGGCGAAAGTCATTGTAGTGTTGAGTTGAATTAGTCCAGTATTAGAGGATGAAGCAGTAGCACTGCTGCCCCAACCGCATATTCTAATCTCTAGTCAATCATGCTGAAAGTTCTGCTTCCAGTTAGATCATTTAAGAACAGACAGCCAATGAAAAAGAAGAATAAACATAGCTGAAGCTCTTGGCAAGTGACTGTTATTATGACTGCTGCCACTCACTCCTGGCAAGAAGCCCCGTTTGGCAGCAAACAAAAGAAGTGATCACAACTATCCGATATGTTGCCCCGTGTCATTAGGAATGTCAATTTGACAGATAATCTTGTGCCTAGTTCTTTCAAAGGAAATCTTCAGTTTGACTGTCACTATTATCTGTACATATAAGTAACTTTGTATTACACCAATTATTTAATGATTATTTAAATAATTGGAGATTTTTAAAAAAGGACAAATAAACGAATAAAAGTTACTGACTAAAAGTTACATAATTGTTTTGTCAAAACAATAAAAATAAATTTAGATTAAACCTTTACATTTTTTCTAAACTTTAATCTTTGATTTCATTTCTTTTAACATATATTTACCCTTTAAAAACCATTCTGTCAAAAATGCATATATATTTGCATAGTGTGTCCAGCATCATCATGAAAACTCCCAACTAATAACCACCATCCTTTAAGAAGGTAACTGTGAGAACTGTGGGAGCCCTGCAAATTCTGAGCATCAGAAACCCCTTATTTGGGATATAGTAGTAAAACATGGGTGCCACCATAGTCTCATAAAATCAAATATTATCTCAGATTATCCAGTACATCAGGCAAGTCCAGCACCGATGGGATGGTGTAATTGGGAGTCACAGTGTTTTCTGGGGGAGATGCTCCTCTCTTGTTAATCCACACTGTAGCTCGAAGTCCTGCATTAAATCCACCCTGGATATCTGTATCTAGAGAGTCTCCCACCATAATACAGTCTTGTGGCTTCACCCCAAGCAGCTCAAAGCAGTGTGTGAAAATGGAAGCTGCTGGCTTCTGCTCAGCATGCTCTCCTCCCACTACAACAGCAGTGAACAGTCCCTCACACCTCAGCACCTCTATCTTCTCCCTCTGGGTCTGAGTGTCACCATTAGTCAGCAGCAGCAGCTTGTAGGAGCGAGTGAGGTCCTCCAGCATGGCCAGCACTTTAGGAGATAAAGCTAGAGCTTGGAGACGTGTGGTCTTCCATGTGTAGTAGCAGTCTGAGGCCAGACCTTGGCCAGGATCCACACCACCTGCTTCCTGAATGGCCTCATGCCAGTGATTTATCCGAACTTGGTCTATCGTTTGACCTGCAGTGGGGTCAAATGTTTCCTCAAAAAGTTTACGGACAAACCGCTCACAGATATCGCTGATGTTTGCATGGCTCAACTTGTTCTTGAGCAGTTCACTGACCTGGGGGGATTGGAAAAGATCATACAAAAGACATATTTAAAACATTATTGTTCTGTTAATATCAAATAATACTGATTTCAAAATCAGTTTCTGCTACCAGTCATCTAGCCAATGGCTAGTTCCACATTGCTTATAAGTGAGATCCATAAGGTCTATAAGGCAAGTGAATTATTATTATCTCAAAACAGTGACCACTTTGGACATAGGTCACTGTCAGTCATTCTGGAAGAAATTCAAGAAATACATAATGGTAAAGTGACTTATCCACGTGTACCCCCAACTTAATAAACTTAATTTATCTAGCACGTATACGTACTGTGCTTCAAATCGTCCCAAAGGTGTGTTTTATAACCCTACCTAATCACGCCGAGCCGAGGTTCATATACTCATCATTTGCACTGAACTACAATTCCCATGATCCCTCTTTAACACTGGGCTACTTCCGGCATAAATGCGTCTTTACAGCCGTTTTTTGTTTTTTTAAGACAAATGCAGCTTTCTGGTTTCAATGTCAGTTTAAATTCCTCACATCGGCGTTTACTTCAGTGTTTACTGTGCTTAAATTAGCGCTCTAATACGAACAGCCGCGTTTCATTCATTACCTTGTGAATCGCCACTTTACCGGCTCCTGCTGTATCAACAAGCGTGTTGTCTAGGTCGAACAGAATTACTGATATCCCACGGCTTTCCATGTTATTCCAGAAACCTCTAGCTCTGTCCAAGTCATCTGAGAGAACACGAACTGCTTTCAAACAACTAATCCAGAACCATGGCTCTGAACTAACCATGCAGGATCCACGAGCAACGTCAGCAGGATGTTTGTTAGGCATTATGGGAGATGTAGGCCTTAGCTCGGCATCATGGGTGTTGTATTTCGTTGCCCATCAAGCAGATGAGCTGTATGTCCTTAGTTGTGGTCTAATAATCTTTCAATAACATTTCTCAAATAATTCATTAATTATTACAAACAAGTCTAAAAACATCAAAGCAAGCTAGCTGAATCTAATCTAGATTAAACATGTTAAACATGTAGACCGGTTACATATACAAGAATAGAAGTCAGGCCTACATAAGGCAGCATTTGCAGACTAGCTGACATTTAAAGGTGCCATAGAAAACTGCGTTTACATTGGAATCACTGAACAAAAACCCATATTAATCCCATATTCATGTCACAGTATTTAAACATGAGCTAGCAGACATCTGGATTTCTCTGTTCTGTCCTAGTTGTTTGATGGTGGAAGAACCGCAATACTGTATGTCTGGCAGTGTGATTCTCTTGCACCAGACAAGCATCCTCCTTTTAATGGTGTGTTTAAACTGAAATCAGTGCTTTTTGTTCGTTTTGGATGCTGTTGTTCACTACAGTAACATGCATTCATGTTAGCCACCTGCTAAAAACAGCTATAGCTGTTTCGGCCGTAGTCGAGCAGAATTGATTTAACGCTACTAAAACTTGTTGGGATAAAAGTTAGTTAGCTCCAGGCCAGTAGTACCACCTCTCTCTCCACTGCAAGAACAGTGACACTGCTCAGTTGTCGCCACCAGAGGGCGTACTTCCAAGTTTTTGCCCTCTGGTGGCGACAACAGAGCAGTGTCGCTGTTCTCGCAGAGGAAAATGCCACCGGGGCTCTTTAGAAAGTGGAAACCTAAAATGGGATATTATATCCAACATGTATCGTACCTTTGTTATATTGATAGCGAGGACAATTATATTGCAATAAATGCTGTTACCATTTCATCGCCCAGCCCTAACCCCAAACACAGTTGTTTCTCCTTGAAATACAAATCCCAGATTCCAAAAAGAGGTCAGTGAAAGGAGCCAAATCCAAAATACTCGACTGTTGCATAACAGTCTTGACTCATGGATATTTTGTTTCACCTTGAATGCTGCAGCTTGTACAGATGCCAGAATGTAACTGCGGCACAATTTAAGGTGGAACGGAAAAATTGCCAAACAAGCTGGTGAATAGGAAGCTGACATATTCTAAAAGAACCTGAACAATTGGACAATATCGAGGAGCTTCGTTGGACACTGAAGAGACTGAAGAGAGAAGTGCAGTTCCACCTGTAAGTAGCAGACATGCTGTGTGATTTTATGCACTATTTGATAGATTAAGTAAATTGGAATTGAAAGTTTCAGTGAACTAATTAACAGCTTTATTTACTTTGAGATCGATAGCAGTAGCTAGTATAGGTAACACTACCTACCAGCAAGCTACAGTTAACTAACATTAGCATAGCTATCTAAATAGCATGATGTCCAAACGTATTGCACAGGTTCGTTTTATTTTCCAGGCTGTTTTAATATTGCTTCTTTGCGGTCATTGTGGTGTCTCACTGTAAACCAGCCAATCAGAGCAGAGCTCATCAAGTTATTCAAAATCATCAAAAATGGGACAAAAATCGAATTCTAGGGCAAATCATAGGGGTGTAAATGGGCATGTAAAACCACATCTAGGCATTTTTCACCCTGACCAAAAATTCTTGGGTAAATTCTTACCTATCAGAGAAGAATTTAAAACGCTGAATAAATGCATTCTACGGCTCCTTTATATAACAAGCGCTTAGATCAAATCAAAAGGCAGGTGACATGCTGACAGGCAGATGACAGGATCAGAAGTAAGATCAACTAGTAGAAGAGTGAGACTTATCAGTGGCTTCCTCCTGAGACGTGGGCTACAGTGAGACGTAGCAGTGGGGCTGGCGTGACTTACATGAAGACTTTGGTTCTGGTATTTTCCTTTCAGTCAACACTCCCCAGTTCTTATCACATAGTTTCATTAGGTTCAGGATCAGATAGGTGAATTGCTGACCTTCAGGAAGCTGCTGTGGTTGAACTTCATGATTGAAGTGTACATGTGAGAACAAGTATCCACAAAAAGAGGAACGTGTGGGGCCCTTATCATGACCACATAGTGACCTGTGCACATGCTGATCATGTGATCAAGGGAGATATCCCTTATATGTTATAATATTATATATTTTTTTCATTTAAAAAGCAATTTGATTTAAAATCAAAGATTTTATGGAGGGCTAATAGAACTCTATCAGTGCACTGTACACACACTGTGTGGACGTTTTATTTATTTACATTTGAGAAAAAAAGTTACATTTTTTATGGTTTGATAAATAAATTCCATTTCCTGCTACTGTTCTTTGTTCCTTCTTTTGTGTTTTGCTACTTTGATTCTCCACCTAAATGTAATCAATGAAATGGCTCATCTCACTACATACCTCTTCCTTAGTGAAGAGGTAAAAAGATAGTTGGAAAGAAATAATATCATTGACAAGATATAATGTTTGCTTTATTTGTTGAATTGAAATTAAAACAAAACCTAGTTGTGGTGCTGACCAGCACAACATCTCAATTTATGGCAACCTGAAATAAAACAGGATTTAAAAAATTAAATGTTCATTTTCATGACAATATTAAGAACTTTGGAGTATGTCATGACATTTAAAAGATAATATTCCTGTTTTCCTGTATCCTTTGACTGAAGTGTATTGCCCACTTTGAAAATCATTTTTGATTTACAATTCACATTTCATGATTTAATGATTTCCAGTTGCCATATAATAGAAAACTGTAGTTGCATTGGCATAGTTGAATAAGGAGAGTTTGGTCCCTAGAATGGACATGACAGGAACCACAAACACTGTTGGTTCTTCTTGGTGAAACAGGCTGATATTAACAACCCCAAAATTTACACATAACAGCGGAGTAACAGCATCAGAAATGGAGGACTGTGGAGAAATCTACCATTCTACCATTTTAGGCTGTGAAGAGAATGTTGGCACATTTCATATCATTTCAAAGAAACTGAAGTGTTAATGGACATGGTTGAGGTCCATCATTAAACAAGGCTGAAGCTGGCTTCTTACTCATGAGTTTCTGAACTGAATGTTCTATTCCACCTTAAATGCTACAGCTTGTACAGGTGCCTGAATGTAGCTGCATGACCATTTAAAGTGGAACAGAAAAGAGACTGAAAATAGGGGCACTTCCAACTTTATTAGCATCATAACCTCAACAACAACCTGTCATGGCACATTTTCGAATCCATGTCACACATGTAAGGCTCTGAGCTAGCTGAGCACTTTCTTTCGATGATAGGTAGGTTGGTCAAAGGCAGAGGTGAAACATGATTTTTATTTATATTAGTTTTCCCACCCACTTAGTGCACAGTGATGTAATCAAATCTTAGAAGACATTTCAGAGGCAGGGCAAATGGCATAACATTTTGATGGAACATTACAAAACATTTTTATTATATATAGAATTTTGCTTAAAATGACCAGCAGCAGGAACTAACAAGATTGAAGTGTGGTAAAAGTGCAGTAATGGATCACAAGACTCCCACATGAATAGTCATTTCCCAGCAGTCGTTGTGCTTCCCCATTTATGAACTTTATCCAGCAGGGTTTGTTTAGGTCACCAACTGTCCATTTTGTTTAATATGAAAATGCTTTTCTTGCCCCTTGGTGATGTACAACAACTGAGATGTTCTTCTAAAGAAGTGAATGGCCACAACATTGGTCTCTAAAAATTGTGATTTTTTTCTTTTTTTCAGCCTGAAAAGGGATAAGGCAAGCAGTTGAATTAATGCTGGCAGGTGCCATCAGAGCAAGAACGAGCCTTTACAAGGCTTTGCAATGGCCAAACCCCATATCCTTGGAAGTGGAGTGAGTCCTAGAGTTCCCTAACATGTTTCCACTAGAGGGTGTTCAGTCATCACTATTTGAGTGAGATTAGGTTAAAGGCAAACTGCAAAACTAGTCCAGGCACACCACATTATCTTGTTTGGGTGAATGAGCTTAGATAGTAGTGTCAAGTTCATGTATTCAGCTTCACGTAGTTAAATAATAGTTTGATGGGTTTGTATTTTCCAGAGTATCTTCAAATTATCTGTAAATGAAGAGTTTAATTCTGAAATGCTGTATGTCTATTAGTAACAGTTTTAGATAAAACTATTTCTTGAAAGAATGACAGCTGATGTTGTTTATAAGATTTCTGTAATTGTTTATTAGGGTGGTTTTAAAGATACTATACCACTGACACGTCTTTTATGTAAAAAGGCTGCTCCCAACAACGTATATCATAAGAAGAGAACATTCTTGGCAGTGGTCTATATGGTGTTTTGAAAATAACCATTTAAAAGCTTATTATTCAAGTATATTTGTTAGGAAAGTAATGGAGTTTTAATGAATTACATTTTCAGTATTAACATTTAGATATTAATTTCTTTTATGTGCTAGATTTTTGTTCCGTTACATTGCTGAGAGCATATGCTTTGGGCTTGCCTCTTTTGTCACACCTCTTACATGAAGTTTATCATTTTATTACAGACCAAAAGCGCATCAAAATGTAGAAGAATGGAGTCTAACACACTTAATTTCCTATGCTGGCAGATCCTGGCTGTACTAAGAAGTACAGTTAGAAGAAGTTACTCAGTACCTGCTATGGTTGTTCTTCTTCTCATGTTATTATTAGAAGGGTGTTTTTAGTTTTACAGTTTAGTTTGAGTTACAAAGGTAACCATATGTTTAGATAATGATTGATTTAGGCTACTTCTGTCCACTGGTCTCTAAAAATACAGGTCCTCTCTAAAGAACGAGCTGGAATATTTCGGACAGTGCACACAGTGACATTCTTGGAAAAGTGTATTTTCTAGAATGGACATGACGGGAACCACAAACAAAAAAGTGTATTACATGGCATTGCACGGAGGGGGAAAAAGTGCTCAGAATGGAACGAATGAAGCAACATTCATTCAGAGTTAATTCTACAGTGTGAAACAGGAGCAAAAGCACAAACAAAACACTGTTTTCCTCCCCTATAACTCTGCCCTGCTTTTACTGCATTCAATACATCCAAACTGCACCATACAGACAGATACATTCTGCTGCATGCAGATTAAAAAAATGCTTTGTTTGTTCCTTTCTTAAACAATCTGCAGTCTGCACTCCTTCTTACCTTCTTACAAAGTCACTTTTGATAAAAAGCCTCTATATATATATATATGTATATACTCTTGTGCAAAAAGTTTGGCACCCCAGGTGTGTAGATTTTCTAAGTGAAATTAAGTTAAAATATCCTCCACAGGGGACACACTTCTACACATTACACATGCTCATCAAAATTATGGTTACACAAAACGTTACCTTCAGATGGAATCAGCTGACAGGAATGAAACTTGGTGGTTTGGTTTGACATCGTGAGACATGATTGCAAACATTTGGCGAGCAGTGATGCCCTCCATGATTCATCCTGTTAGTGCCAGCACCATTAGCAGATGGCTGCACAACACAGGACTATATGCACGCAGATCGTTACGGTGACTGCCCCTAATGTCACATTAGCATCGCCAAAGACTGCAATGAATTATCTCAGGACACCATTGGGAACCTCTACAACTCCATGTCGAAACATACGCATGGCGGCCCATCGCCATATTGAGATACACTATTACTGTATGTTTAGCTCAATAAATATTGCCCATATCAGTCTAAATTTATTGTTCCTGGTAGCCTTTATCTAGCTTCCGACTAGCATTGCAATCTGTGTCAATTCAGGCTGCAACTTTTTTGATGATGAGTGTATATATATATATATATATGAAAGGAATATCCGATAATATATATATATATCACTTGACATGACACTTGACTTGCATCTAACATATTGAGAAAACAAACATAAAATAGGCTCCCCCCCGTGACCCAGGAGGATAAGCGGCTTACAGTGTGAATAAATGAATAATAATGTAAAAAAGATACACACAGCATCACTTAGATGCAAAAGCGCATCACTTTTTGCTGTTTCATTTAGGTTTTTTTCTAGTAGCATGGACATTAGTAAAAACCTTCGGTGTAACCTGTCCATCCAATTCAAAAGTTCCTAGCTACACCCCTGATTGATCTTTTAGGGGTTTTTTTTTAAAGATGTAGGAAGTTAAGTGGTTGAATTCACACTGACTATTAATAGACCAGTAGCTGAATTTCACATTCAGATTGTTGTAAAATGCAGAGTCAGCTCTCGTTCTTAGTCACTACTGCAGACACAGTATCAGGAAGGATGCTGGGACACTGCAAAGCTGCTGAAACTCAGATTTAGCTCTTCCCTCTGAGAATCATATCCTCTGTTATGTAAACTCAGCCACGCCTGCTGGCGTGCTGTTACACCTGGCCAGGTGCCAAAGGTTCACACGCACAACGGAGTCAGTGCTATCACACTGGCCACGTTTCTCACGCATGCGGATGCTGCTCATAGCATGAATGCCAAGCCCAGTGTAAGCTATTCTATTAATGTCACTTATCATGCAGTCACTTTTTAGAAACTGCTCTGTAAGCCTTTGTTTCAGGAAACAGGGAGTGTGTGGGAGCTCACTAGCCTACTTTCAGCTACCAAAACAACCAACCCACTGCCTGAGGTACTGGATGCATCAGATGAGTGCAGACTACGACTCTCCAGCTGTTCTACTTTCTCCTTTTGGTTTTAAAACTAATGAAGTACATTGATTCTTTGATTCTTAAGACTGGGACCCACCACCATAGCTGCATTTTTCAAAGGTGCAAATCTCCTGTTTTATCACATCCCAAAGGTGTTCTATACGATTCAGATCCGGTGACTGAGAAGACCATTGAAGAACATTGAAGTCATTGTCATGTTCATGCCGGTTTGCAAGGACTTTGGCTTATTTGTTATGACATATTTGGATTTTGCCAAATTCTGACCACATCATTTGTGTGCCTCAGACCAGGCTTCTTCCCGTCTTCAACTTTCCGGTTTTAAGGAGCCTATGCTCGCTGCAGCCTCAGCTTTCTGTCTTTGGCTGACGTCTATGGAACCTGATGTTGTCTTCCACTGTTGTAGCCTGTCCACCTCTCTCATGAACAGGAGGTTTCTGTATGCAAAACTGCAGCTAACCGGGTGCTTTTTCTTTATTGCACTGCTCTTAGTAAACGCTAGATACTGTTGTGCATGAATAGGAGATCAGCAGTTATAGAAATACTCAAACCAGCCCATCTGACACCAACAGTCATGTCATAGTACACGGTTTCACCATTTTGGAAACAATGCATTCTGGTTTGAAATTTTGTGAAACTTTTGCTGCTGCTGCAGAATGTCGCCATGTCACTTGGCATTAAAGTCTTGCAGGAGCAAGATGGCTGCAGTTTTCAAAGGTGCTACAGTTGCTCTCCATCTGCTGCACCAGCTACAGCAAGCTTTCATAATGCCAGAACATCAACCCTATTGGCTGGAATCTCTAATGACAAACATGACGTGTAAGTAGATGCCATTCTTTTGATTATCCCTTTCTGTAGTTCATTTTGCACATATGGCCAACATAAACCAGTCTTCTTATATTTGTACAATTTATAACATAAAGAATTATGGAAAAATGAGATAATTTTATTGTGACAAGAACTGAAAGGATAAAAGCATAAACATGATAAAAGGCCTAGGCATCATTTAGGAAAGTTTTCAATCACCTTTATTGTTTCATGCATTCTTCGTGGAAAAACACAGGGATTTCAAGTGCATCAATTTCATCTGAAACAAAAAGGCAAACGCTGCAAGATCAGGCTTTATGGTGGTCACACTAATAGAATGTGTCTGACTTGATGGTAGTGTTTTTATACCCACCCATACAGTCATCAGCACACAGTTCACATTAGCCATCAAGTCACGCTAATTCGAAAACAAACACAGCTGATGACAGGTTTGAGTCACTTATCCATAATGAATGTGAGCCACATCTGAGCAAAAAATCTGAACTGAGCAGCGAGGCTTATAATGTGAACGTAGCCTAAAACACTAATTACACACAAGGATAAAACTTTGATGTATACACACTGTTACTGCATAGCATGATGCCTCATTCAGTAAGTGTGGGTGACTAATAGGTGGCATCAGTTTTTATCCGAGTTGTTGATGCTTTAATAAAAACAATTTCTTTGGATGCACAGGAAATCAACTGGTTCAGTGAAAGGAGTTCACTTATGCACAAGTATTTTCCACCTTGTTAGGGGGGTAAAGAGAACATTGTATACATTTGATTTTTCACTAAACAACCTCTTTAAAAACAAAACATTCACTCAGTGACACCTGTGCTGTAGCAGATGAGGGGCATCAGGGGACGTGTGGAGGTAAAAATGGTAGATACTCTTTTCGTGCAGTCTGCAGACAGAACCACCTTTTCATCTTGGTGGGTGGTCGGGGCCGCAGTCACATACTATCTCTCCATGTACCTCACAGCCCTCCCTCAGAGACAGCTCTGCTTTTGGGTCACATGATGTTCAATTGTCTTAGATAACACCTGTCCTTTGTGGAATAAAAGCAGAGCACAGGAGCAAACACATACACAAATATCACCTGCTGAAATCACGAAACGTCATACCACACCAAACCCCTATTTAAATATCAGAATCACAATCAGAATCACTCTGCGTGAGGAGTTTGGTGGGATCAATGCATTCCTAAACTAAATACACATACAGTACAAATACAAACAGGTTTACTTAATGCACAGGTGCGTCAGGCATGACTAATAAGGGGCATGATTAATAAGGGAAGGGTAAGAAATGACAGGGACGTGCAGTTTTACACTTAGTGATACTTGTAACGGCCATATGTCCATTATGCTCACTCCTAGATTACACACAGTCCTAGACGTGAGATTTTTATCACATGCCAGGGAATGCATGCGACTCCTCTGTGGCGAGACTAATACTGCTTGTGAAGGCAAGTGACTGGCGACCTGCACGTACACACACACACACACACACACACACACACACACACACACACACACACACACACACAAACAAAAATAAATGCATCAATCTGTTATATCAGTTTGTTACATAATATGAGACTGGATGATAGCAGCCTCCTTTTTTGTCACATTATGTAAATGTAGCTCAAAATGCACATAGAGAAAAAAGCCCATATAATGTCATCTCATGCTTTAAAGCAGCATCAGGTTAGCGGCACTTTCATGTTTAATCCGCAGCTGGCTTATGAGTTAGGCCTGGTCTACCTGCTGTACATGTCTTGTGTGCGTGTGTTGTGACTTGTGTCGCTAGGCAATTAAATAATTACGCTACATGGCTGAAATAGTACATCATGTGTGGTAAGAGATGGTATGGGTTTCATAAAGAGTGTCAGTAAGAGGCTTTTTAGGGCATTTGAGGTGAAGAACAGAACAGTATGTGATCAGGGCTGCTGTGTTTGTGTGCACGCGCTTGTTTTCCTACATTTTCAGGACAGAAATATGCTGGCTATGAAGAAAAGAACATAAAGACCACCGAACTAACCTGCAGTGTTAAGGCAAGCTTACAGTTAGGTTTAGAAAAGTCTTATTAAATGGTACATATATATGTATATATGGACTATTCTACTGAATTACTTTACACTGAAAACTGAAAACAAGTAATCAAAAATGTTTACAAGGGTTATGATCCATTTACACCCAAGGCATTACATTCTATCAGTGATATAATAATAAGCTACATACTGTATATTCAAAATCACAATGTATATGGTACTTTTTATTGGGAAAACCCTAACCTCAAAATTTACACGGATAAGTTGTTTTAGGTTAGAAATGTTCATAAGAGAAGGTTTAAGGTGAAGCTGAAAGAATTAGAGTTATCATGAGTTTAATTTTTAAAGACAAAATGTTTCATGTCACAACTGAAACACAAAGCATTTTAGTCCATTGGTGGAGCCGTATTTATCCACAGGCTTGCTAACATATTTTTATATTATTTCATTATTATAAAATATTTGTATTCATTTATGTGTTTGCTAGCCATGTATTGGTGTTATTATATGTATTTTGTGTTACGCTTAAGTAATTGTTACTACCAAAACACAGTACTGAAGCATTTATTATTGTATTATTAGTGGCAAAATGGAATGGTCAGTTATTTGTTTTAATAAAATGAGTAAATTTAATGTATAGGATCTTTTAAAGCAAAAGTTTTTAATCTGAAATCCAAGTCTGAAATGGGGCACATGTTTTTGTTGATTTTGTAAGCAATAATGAGTAAACACTCTCTGAAGAGAACACACTTCTGCATATTCTAAAGCATGATTACTGTTTATTTGCTGAATTAAACATATTGACAAAATATTACATAACAAAATATGGCCTGTCCAAAAGTTTTTAAACTCAGCAAATATGCTAATTTTCAGAAAAGTGTTTGTTCTTGTGTAGAGGACGTGTTAAATTAATTTTATTTAGAAAACCGGCAAAACATGCAATTTAACTGGGAGGAGCGTGGAGTTTTCAGCCAAAATGCTGTATATTCATTTGTAAAAAAATTTTTGGATAAGTTTCCAAAAGTCAACCTAAAGTTAAGATTTTTTTTCTTTCTCCTGTATAGTCATCATTTCTTTCTCCTGTATAGTTATATATAATTTATGAGTTTTTGTCACAACAGTGACAAAATTATTGTATTATTGTTTATCATTATGCAGTATATATATACCAAATGCAAGGTTTTGATATAACAGCAGTCATGAAATTTTGTTGTGTGTTTACTTGTGTGTGCAGAATGAGGTGTGCAGAACAAGTGGATTCTTTCAAAGACCCTCCATGCTGTGAAGAACTGTTTTGAGGACTAGAATAAACATAAGAATGTCTTGTGGTCATTGCCACACCAACAGGAAAGGAAAAGTGTATATCTTTGATGAAAAGTCTGCCTTCCTGGGGAGAGCTGGCAGAGGGCCAGAGAGCCCCCATCTCAGCCCAGCTCCCATGACCCAGGACCTCCGTTCCAGCTGAGCTAGCCTGACCAGCCTCTGAACCACAACAGTAGCCAGCAGATATGCGTGTGATTACTGGTGTGTAGCCCTGGGAGCTGAGGATGGAATGAGAGTGAAATTAAACAAGCCTCCATTACCCCTCAATCTTATGCCCTTCTAAACTGCGTTCCTATGCTGTTTAAATGTAATTGCATAACTGCACAATTGCATAACTGTTTGTATAGTTATGTAATGAATTACATTTGAGTGCCTTTGTGATTTACCCTGTTTGATTCACATTTTCAGAATGTTGGACACATTTGCTGGGATGTACAATAGTGCTTGAAATTTTGTTAACCCTGTAAAATTTTCAATGTTTCTGCATAAATATCACCTAAAACATGATTTCAACATGAGTCCTAAAAGTAGATAAAAAAAAATAATTAATTGAATGAGACAAAATATTGTACTTGTTCATTTATTTATTAGCCAATATTATATATCTGTGAGTGGGAGACCTTTAGGATTAGCACTTAAATTAAAGGTGAAATTAGAGCCAGGTGTTTTTTTATCAATTTAGGCATGTTTGGGCGCCTGTTTTATTTAAAGAACAGGGATCTATCAAAGTCTGATCTTCACAACACGTATGTGGAAGTGTATGAACAAAGGAGATTTCTGAGGCTGCAAAGGGTTTCAAAACCATCTCCAAAGATTTTGGATTCCACCAAGCCACAGTTAGACACACTGTGTACAAATGGGTGAAATTCAAGACCATTGTTACTTAATTCTCTTTCTCTCACTTGTCATCTAAGCTTCTACTGCTACTAGGCTGCCAGAGGTACTGGGTCGATCCCAGCACTCATAGGGAGGAACACCCTGGACAGGTCTTCAGTCCACATCACAGTAAATACTTAATTGTTCATAGTTATCATTTTAACTATGGGACTGCAGTCGGAACTAAACTGAACAATAACCAGAAACACACGTTTTGGGACCTGTATCAAAGAGCTATAGATGAGATTTCATAGAGAATTTCAGTGTTGTTCATGTCACAGGAGCTAACTGGATCTACACAAAAAGTGGTTGACCATTAAAATATGGCCTAAACAGTGTAATCTTAAACCAGAGGTTGTGTAAAACAGGTGATTATCTGCGTGGTTTGTCTGTCTGGAGATGAGGAATCAGACGCCTCCAGCTGTTCGGGTCTGGATTGATTGTCAGGAACACGCAAGCATAGATATATCACTCACTGCATCATATTTTCCACATGAGTGAGGGTGTGATTGCATTTATAGGGGATGTAATCAAGAGCAGGAAGTCATGCCCAAGGACAAAAGACTCTAAAAACACATTACAAACTTGTTTTATGGACACAGATAATACCTACAGGAAGTAGAACAGCATTAACCTTGTACGCCTTTTTACACCACTGGTGCTCAGACACAGCAGATTCATACCAGTTCTGCTAGTACTGTTGCATTGCTGCAATCTACTGAAATACAGTATCCGAAATGACAATAAAGCCAAAACCAGTGATTAGTAGATTCTTTACTAATATCCTTTCCCTTAAAAACACACACTGATCATTTGGAGACTGAAGATATCAATACTGATACAGTTGCCTCTCTTCTATCACATAGCTGTGCAACCTGTTAAGGGCCTACGTTTTCATATTTTGCACTTCATAATGCCACACATTTTTAGGGGTGGTCAGCTCTGCACAGCAGGCAGGACAGTCTGCCACCCACACCAAATTACACAGCCATGCTGGGTACCCTGGCTTTTGATCTTTACGCTGCTAGCAATCTTTTCATCTTTGGTCCTGAGAGCACAATGTACATACCTTCCTTAAACAATTTGAAAGGATCATTCATCAGATCACAATGCACATTTCCACAGAGCAGCAATCCACTTCAGATGAACTCGGGCCCAGAATAGTTGGTACAGATTCTGTACATTGTTGACATATGGCTTCTGCTTAGCATATGGCCTTATCTGTCACTGAATGTTGCTGGTTTCTAATGCAGTGCTGTCCGAGGGATTAAAGGTAATTGGCATTCAGTTGTGGTTTTTGACCTTTTTCTTTATGCACAGAAATTTCTTTAGATTTCCTGAATTGTTTGATGATATCATGCACAGTTGATGGTTAAATACCTTAAATCCTAATAATAGCTGATTAGGAAACAGATTTCTAAGATGACACAACCTGTCGAATGTGCTCTAATCAAACAGGGTACTGCATAGCACCAGGAAAGTTTGGTGTTCAACTCTAAAGGAGACAAAGCACGGCTCCTCCTCCTCCCTCTTCACTCCTTACCAGTCTAGAAGAAATGTTGTGAGATCAGCATCATTCTTACTTCATCCTTTTACCTGCCAAGAGTGGCTTCTATTTATACCTCTTCTTTCATCTGTTACTGAATAGGGTTTCTTACCATGGTTGCTTGCCAAGAGTTTCAGCCATTGCTGTGTTTACCCCTGCTTTTGTTGGCTTTTAATCTGTCCTTAAATGATCTGACCAGGAGCAGAAACTTTAACATCATTGGCAAGAGGTTAGAATATGCCATTGGGACACTGCTACTTCTTCATCTTCTCATGTTGGACTGATGATTTAAATCTACAGTGACTCACTGTTGCCTTTAAAGGGTACAAAATTGCATTGTGAGACAGGACAGCTAATTGGGGCTAGCTGGTTAGCATGCTAGTTTCAGCAGATATCTCTGCAAGTAGATATCTCTTTAGATATCTCTGCAACATGTTATACAGACTTTGGTCTTTGGCATATCACCAAGACTGTTATTTCTTCACATTCTTTAGATAATGTTAGTTAATTTTAAACAAAAAATTCTGCAACTTGGATCTGTTGGATTATTCACATTTTTGGTGAGCTTTGCATTTGTTCATAAAGGACATGGCCTTTCCTGTCCCTTTATATCCAAGCAAGACTGCATCTTCTTTTTTGTCTTGTGTTAAATTGCCGCTGTACAAACTTTTTGGAACATGTAGCTGATATGAACCTTCATTTCCAAAAAACAGCGTTGATAAAACTCCTTGTATTATTGTTTTTGTATTGTTTTCATTTAAATATATGTCAAAGTGGATTTATAAATTACTGCCTTTTATTTACTACCTCTGCTTTTATTTGCATTTCTTTTTTGGAGCTGACTTGTAGGTCACTTTTGGGTAGGAGGAGGGCATTTTATTAGATGGTTTGTTTCTAGGACACAGTACTGTCAAAAACATGATGATGATACATGATGCAGGAGTTGTGATTCAATATACTGTGAAATATTGCAATACTGTAAGCTAGAAGATATATCACAATTTTTAAGACATAATTTTAGCAAAACTATCATAGTACAGAATAGCACACCACCATATGCACACGTTTGCTAATGCTAATGTCACCAGTGCGACCTTAAGTTACTTGTTTACGTTGGAGTGTAATGGCTAAAGATATATTACTGCTTATGTATATCTAGTGGTGTAAGGCTTAAAACACAACACAAAATGAACCGCTGCCTATCCCAAATCTTAGATTGTACACTTATGATTAAAATATTGCGAAATTCAATATTTTCAATATTTTGTTACATCCCTTAATTGCTTCCAGTTCACAAAGACAAGAAATCAACAAATTCTGTTTTTTCTTATCTTTTGGTTTTCTTGAATTCATCCTAGTGCTACCACAGCAGTCAGTAACTACCCTTTTAAGAATTACATTTTTACCTCCAAACAGTTCACTATGAGCAACATGGCAAATATTATGCCAAAAACTTCAAGACAAATTCTCCCCAAAAAAGGTTCAGTATATCACTAGAAGTAATTTGTGTCTACAAGATATCTCTATTACCCCACCAACAGATCACAATTACATTATAAATGCTGCAGTTTTTTGGTGCTGGTGTGGAAACACACTGAAAGAACTGGCCTGCAGGGCACTGTTTTATGCTTGTGTAAAACTCATGGTTAGAGTCAGTGTCAGACAGTAGTATTCTGTAGTGCTGATTAATGTGTATACAGCGTGTTGACTCAGATGACTCCTCACTCAGGTTTCCATTCAGCTGTGAGTCAGACTGAAGATATGGGTCGCCCCACAGCTATTCCTCCTCTGCTTGGCAGATATGGCTGAGATCTGGGCTGCCCTTGGATTCGACACTACCGTCTGTCAGAAAAAAGCCTGTAGCTAAACTAGCTTTTGTTGTAATTTTGTTTCTTAGCTTTTTAAGTAGTGTGTTGATTGCAGCTGCCTAGCTTGCAGCAGAGGCTTAAGATCTATTAAAATATGTAGTGACATGTCAGCATCAACAATTGCTGTTTTCACACAGTGCATTAGAGGGCCTGAGTGACGGTCTTATTAAAACCTGGCTGGATACAGTAAAAATGATCAATAGCTGCTGTGTCTGATCCACTTACACCAGCACAACACACACTAACACACCACTACCATTTCAGTGACGCTGCAGTGCTGAGAATGATCCACCACCCACATAATACATGCTCTGTGGTGGTCCTGTGGGGGTCCTGTCCATTGAAATATGAGGTGATGGGGTGGGGATTAATAAAGTATGAAGAGAAACAGATGGACTATGGATAAGGTGCTCCTATGTGGTAAGTGGAGCTGATAAAATAGATAAAGAGTGTAGATACAGTGAGGTGGTGTTAATGTTATGACTGATTGGTGTAAGTAACAGTACGTTTATCACTGGGCTTTACACAGCAGTATATCAAACTGGTAACTGTCCCTATGCTGTTAATCTTTGTAACAGAAACCCAGATATTACGGAAGATTAGAGCGTGATACGAATGTCGCATGTCACTGTATGTTGGCTCGATGACATCACAGAATGCTCTGTAGACTGATTTCAGGGGCTTTCCAATGATGGAAGGAGAAGTTATGTGAGAAATGATAATGGGGGTTTTATTTGTTGTTTCTCTTTCAAAGAAAAGGCCATAGTCATAGAGGAATTATGTGAAGTGACATGTTAGAAGCAGCAGTAAAGTCCCCCATTGTGTATCTATGCAAAAACAGACAATACCCCCGTCATCATCATCACCTCTCTCTCACTCTCTTGCTCAGTCTGGAATTATACACATATTCCATCCCTTTAAAGACTATCTGATTGGAAATGCTGCTAAAGGTCACTTCTAACACGCGTTATTTCCACACTATACTTGCAGTGACATCACCTCAGCATGTCATACTACTCTTCCAGCACTAGTCATCCACCCAAGAGACAGCAGCAGAGGGAGTAGCTTTACTGTAGGCTATCGTTTCAAATGGAAACTAATTTTGTATGTCTGGAGGGGGTGAGAGATGGGAAAACTGTGCTCATGCTCTAGTTTTTAGCCATGACTTCAGGTTGCATGACGCTGAGAGATTCTGATGCACTGTATTTAGTAATTTAAGATCAGAGAAACTGGACTTTTTGGGGGAACACACATCATTACAGATCCAGGAGACACCACGCTATACAAGCCAGTCAAAAACATGTAATAGCCAGCTGTGTGGCAGCCGTGCACTGGATTAAATCATGATATAGGCCAGCAGCTTCTGGTCATGTTCACAGCAGCCATCAGAATGGGGGAAAGGTATGCTGACTTTGACTGTGGCATGATTGTTGGTGCTGGTTTGAGTATTTCTATGACTGCTAATCCCCTGAGGTTTTCACTCACAACAACCTCTAGAGATGAGTGGTGCAATAAGACAAACATCCAGTAAGCAGCAGGAACTGTGGCTGAAAATGTCTTGTTGATGAGAGGTCAATGGAGAATGGCCAGACTAGTTTGAGCTGACAGAAAGGCTACAGTAACTCAGTGCTGTGGTGTTAAGCAATGTTTTTCGATGGTTGTGTCTCTCTGTTTTCCTCTCTGCTGCATCTGGATGCCTTTTATTATTTTTTCTCTCAACACCTTGAAATTCACACAGAAGGATCAGTAGATTACCGCTTAATTGCCTTGCTCATACTGTCTTGATGCACTTATCTCATCACGTAATAACACTGAACAGTACAATATAACCATGACTGGTGCAGAGGAGGGGCTGCATTGAAATGACTGCAAATAGCAGCAATTTTTAAACATGTATACATACATAATTCAGAATAGGGTTTTTTAAACATACACACAGTATCAATATCTGATTTGTATTTTTATGGGGAATTTGGCATATGGGGGTCCTTTGATAAAACCTATCTTTGCCTAGTGCGAAGACTGCCCCAGGTCATGTCATATTTGTACTGTAGATATGTTTGTCTAGGAAGCTGGTGCCTTTTGCATTTGGCATTTATATGTTAAAGCGGCCACTTGTATTTGGACCTACTTGTAGTTCAGTGCATAAAATCCAGGTAGAATATTTTGATAGCTTAAATCTCCTTAACAAAAATACTACCAGGTTGAGATCAGCTTCTTTGCCAGCATCTTTTTTGGTTCTCTATTTGCCCTGTTCCACCTTAAATGATGCAGAAGTTATAACGACTCAGGCATCAAAATATTACCATTGCACCGTTTAAGGTGGAACAAGAAGCAGCTGAATATCTTTATTTGGAAATGCTGAGTCTGTACTGAATTAACATTAAAACACATTAAAAACTAAAATAGTAATAAAATAGTACAGCACAATAAAATAGTTATTGTGCTGTACTAGTGATATGTAAATGCTTTTTAGCTTTGATGGAATAAATTGAATAAATAAATTTCTAGAACGCCAGTGCTGGGTAACCATTCTGTTGTGTTGTGAAAAGTACGAGAACCCAAATTTAAACAAACAGAGAAGTATTATTTAGCAGAAAAGAACACATTAGAGTTATTGTTGTGGTTTCACTGTACAATCAATTATAGCTGTACATTACAACTGTTTGAGTCTGCACATCAGATACTTTTCTGTATGTACTTGTTTTAATGCTGAAAAATGACAAACACACAACGAAACAAGACTGACACACAACTGTGACTTTTCATTTAATTCAGATCGCAACCAAACATCCCATCTTCCACTTATGAACACACATGTGGCTTGGAATGGAAGTTTAGGATCAACCCTACTGACAGATTTCAATTAGCTTTATGACCATTCAAAATGGGAGACCTATGAGGGTTAATAGTATAAGTGTTATGATGTGGAAGCTGAAGTCATTGGGGATGTTAGTACACTTCAGTATCCTTCCCACATCTGCTGGGATCAGTATGAAGACCTGAAGACATTATGGCAAAGAGAGCCTGGCACTAATAAAGTCTGTGCTGAAAGATTCCCTTCCAACTCATTATCCCACCTGAATGGCCGAAATAGAACCTCTAACCGTGCATACCCACGGTCAAAGGAGTCTTTGTTTTTGCTATGATTTTGCAGTGCAGCTTCTAGACAAAGAGGCTTTTGATCTATAGTATCATCCATTATTGTGAGGACATTTGGGAAAAGTATACTTTTCAACGTAATAATCTAGACAGAAATGGGTTGAGAAGCTATTTATGTTTGTTTGTTTTTAAATCAAATATCATAATACTGCTGGAAAACATCAAGGCCAGATACTTTACATGTAAATACATGTACATGAATTTTAGGCCATCTTCCCAAAAATATATGTACTCCAAAGCAGGATCTAAATACATTAAACACAAATTATTACTCATGTGTATAAAACAACTAATATAATAACTAAAATAAACTATAGAAATACACTGATTGAGAAGTCAGGAACCACTATATCTTAAAAATATCTAAATATTGTTATTATATGTTATATATGTTATTGTGTAAAAACACACTTACTGCCAAGATTAAAGACTAAAGCAATTTACTTGGCTGCTTTAGAAGTTGTTACCACTACTACCCACAATTACCACTACTACTACTACAAATAACTACAAATTTTACTACTACTTCCAGTTCCTGACGTAGCATGAAAATGTCTGTTATACTATATGAATATTTTTTATGTTGTTTCTCTGTTTTTTAAATTTCCTTTTAATTTCCTTTTAATAGCACTTATTAGAAATGAAACTCGTATGTCAACAACCTCATTTCATTTTCTGCAGCATAGCACTTCCGTTGTAGCCATTAACCCTCAGGGCTGGGGTGTAACCAGCCAATCAGCCGCAGGAAGAGTGATATCATACAACAATATGTTTTCATGACATCATTCCCATTCACAGCAGCAATACTAGGAAGTACCTGGAATTAACATGAGGTTGGGGAATTCTGCTTTTTTCCATTATCACTATTAACTCTCTAATAAAGAACTTGATGCATTGACACAAGTAAGCTTACATGCTGACAAGAGCCCACAGAAAAGTCAGCATTCTACATCCGAATATGATACACCAAGTGAGTGAGTTATCAATTGCTGACGGTTTCTGCACTGGCACTTTGTTAGCATAGACTAAGAACAAGGAAAACACCCAAGAAGATGACAAAATTAAACATGTAAATAGAATTTATAAAGGGTTAAGGATGTCTTCTTCCCTGAAGAACCATATTTGAATAAGACATTTGTTAGTGTAACAAACCTTTTAATGGCATAAAGAACCTTGGCATAACATAAAGGTTTCTGTACTATGATAACGGCTCTTGTAAGGAACATTTGTACCATTTACATAATTTACATTGTGTAAATTACCAGGTAAAAGGTTTTTTATGGACCAAAAGTGGTTCTTCTAAAGCAGCATGCAAATAATCCTTCATTCTTCCTGGTACCTTCATATTTAAGAGTAGCTTGTCTCAGATTTCATACAGAATCTAGAGAAATCACTCTGTTTTGTTCCCACAAAGTCCTCGTGATTTCAGGTTAAAAGCATGATAAGTATCAGTACCTGTGCAGACTTGAACCTTTGGAACGTTCCAGGTGTAGCTGACAGTCAGGTGTGAGCAGGTTAATATTGGACAAACCAAAAAAGTGCAGAAAGCCTTAGCATGTCAAAAAAAAAAAAAAAAAAAAAACCCCAGCCGTAAATACTGTAATTTCACAACTTTTAATGTAATGGCTCTGTACTCTAGTAGATTGCATCTGAAAGGAAACAAGGAGATGAAGCTAAAACTACATAATAAATAAACTACATAACTTTAATTGTGGAAGAACTGCAACTACAGCTGTGATAATAACCACATTACCGCAGTAATGTGATGCCTGCAGTAGGGTTGAGCTCATTACCATCACCTCCATATTTTGTTAGGTATCTAATTTTTGTTTTTTGTTTGTTTGTTTGTTTTTGGCTGTGAAAGTTGATTTACCATTAATAGCGCTTGCCATCAGTTTACTGCTTTACTAAGCTCTCTGTTAGTAAGCTGAAGACTAGCCTGTAATGTTAGCTGAGATCTGTTTATCTAACAGACTAACATCTTTTCTCTACATACATTTAAGTCACATGCTATCTACTGAGGCTTTCTGTGCTCTCGATGTGGTTTGGGTTATAATGTTAAGTTAGCCACTCAAGCTGCATATCCAAACAAAAAAAAACTTCCAAACACAGGTTTAATTTTGCCTTTCTGTCCCTTCAACACCAGTTGCTCAACTACGCTTTCTCAGATTTGAGTCGTTATCATATAAGCTTGTATCAGTGCTTTTATTAGCCTGAATCAAACATTTTTAATTGCTCGCAGAGCTGTTATGTTAGTTATGCTAACTGCTATTGCTAAGTAGTACCACTTTCCTAGCAGCACTGTTTAGCATTTATAAAATGCTAGATAACTGGTTTGACATTTTTTGGAGATGAACTGAAAATTGTGCACTTCTGTTCAACTATTTCGTGATCATGTAAGCAAAATTAAAAGTAAATGTAGGAACCTAACCTTGCTTTAAACAGTAAAAACAACCAACAACAAAAACCAAAGCCAACATGGCACACAAAACGGTTTGCATCGATTGTAACAAGATTGTACATACAGTGGGGTCTAAAGGTCTGAGACCACTAGTGAACATACTTCTATGTTGAATTGATTATCAAATTGATCAATTGATTATGAAAAGTAAAGTTTCAAAAGTAAAATGTTAACACAAATTTCAGAATTTCTTAATATTTAATGTGCCTCCTTTTTGCTTTATTGACAGCTTGCACTCCAGCAGGCATGGACTACACAAGTTTGTGCAAAAGCCTCTGATCAGATGGTCAAATCTACCCGGGTGCCATCTAAATAGAAGCTTCAGTGTAAAAGATAAGACTGTAAAAAACAATCTGACATGTTTGTACAACGTTCTCAACATGGTCAGAGTCACAAATATGCTACAATTTGAATAGTCACCTAGAAATAATGCAGAATATTTTCTTCTTCATTTTGTCTTTCTATTTTGTATTTCAAAATTCTAAAACATTATTGTTGTTTTTTCCAAATTTAAATGAAAAAAGCCCCAAACCCCCCAAAATCCCTATCCAAATTTTTTTTTACTGTGGTCTTAGATTTTGAACTTCACTGTACGCTGAAACAAGCAATGCTTTGACTTTACATGATTTAAGTGTGACAGTTAGTTCCACATAAATAAAACATGTCATATCAACACAATTGCTTTCTTTTAGTTTACTTATATGGGCTTAAATTATGTTGAAGCATTTCATCCATGTGCATCTGAGACATAAGACTAATATAAATTAAAAGCACTTTAATTCTTCAGTGTAGGGTTTATTGTCCTTATAGGGAATCTGCTGCATGTCTAGAGCCTAAACACAAGCCCAACCTTTGGACTGTACATACACTTCCACTCCCCCACTCGTCCTCTCTAATTTAGGCACAATACATCCTCACCGTCTGTCATAGTAGATCTGCGTGTGAATGAAACGTCTCAATTGAAAACGATACTAGATCCTTTGAAAACAAATCCGTAGTACGTATTTTCCTCTTCCTTTCCACGTAGCTCACAGTTTTTTTTCAGGCAACTTAACCAAATACCAGGAAGCTGTAAATAGCTTGATAATAGACACAGACAAAATGGCACCACCATGTACTCCTTCAGCTATCGAGACGGCTTCGTTTTTTATTTGATCCAAAAACACCAGAGCAACAAGACCTAAACAGAGCGTGTGCACAATCACACAGCCTCCCACAAACAAGCCCACACAATCATCACCAAGGAATGAATGTCCAAAAGCCTTCCCAAAACAAATATGTACTCAAAATACCGTCAGGCTCCTTCGCGACAAACACATGTACCAAAAAGCTTATCATCCTATTGAATAGGGCAGAATTTTATTTAAAACGTTTTGATAACATATCAGTTATGACTGATAATCACGTTGTACACACAAAACAACAATTACGAGACTGACAGCTTAATAGATCAGCTATATGTACCTGTATGCAAAAAGAAACTTGAATACACTGAAAAAAAACATAAACAGAGCAATAACTTGGAATAGGCTACATTTTATATTTATTTATTGATTTTCTGAGTATATTGTGAACTGCGTTCTCTGTAAAATAATTAATTTCACAACATTTGCAGACAACTATATTTTGAGGTACACATAGATGTGTTTACTTGTGTTTAATAGTTCAGCTGGACGACATAATATATAAGAAAAAAACAGTTGTGACAAGTTATACATAGTCCAGTTCCACTCTAAAGAGAAGACGCTGGTTGTAGTTTCTACAATAATTTTTGTTTGTTTTCTCAGTCTGGAGGACCTACAGCCGTGCATGTTGAACATACTATGAACTCTGTAAGGGGTTTAGGTGTAATTTAAAATGTTTTCTTAGTAAACAAAAATTAGTCTCATATGTATTGTTTTCTATAATGCTGTTTAAAAAAGGCAACCCTGTGAAGTAGAGTCTCTTAAGATGAGTGTCCATTTATAGAAAGGATTTTTTTTTGCATTTCCTTATGATCTCCAGTGAAAACAACCTTCATTGTTTGGTGTTTTTGTTTAAAAGTTTTGTTATTACTGTACATGTCTTGTGTTGTTTCCTTTCTTTTACATCGCCTCTCTTATACTGACCTATATTTGTGCTCTGACATTATTATTATTATTATTATTATTATTATTATTATTATTATTATGACATTAACCTTGTGCTTCATGTCTTAGCAGAACACTGACATTTCCGAATTCCCTGATAATTATGCTAAAAATAACAATAGCTTTACAAAAAAAAAAAAAATAGCTCTACAACGATGAAAGCAAATACAAGAAACAAAAAGAAAAGAATCAAAAAATAGATAAAGTAAAACTATTTGTAATACAATAAATAAAGGTGAAACAGATTCAAATACTTTGAAATATATAAATAAAGTGTATTATTTTATACTCTATTTTTTTCTAATCTATTTTTGTTACCATACATATAAATGTATGAATAAATGTAAAATTACATTTATATATAAGTGTATGTAATATATTTATATATTGTTAACTGAAAATAACGACTGTCAGGTGTCTGAATGTTACTGGTTCAAGAGACATCATGGAACACTGGGACAGTGTGGAACAGCAGGCGATATCATGGAACAGGCACACACAAACTCTGGCTGAAAAGTTAGTGGAAGGGACCTACAATGGACAAGATCTGTCAATAGTCTGGTGTAATGCTTCCCTCACATGACTGACACAATTATAAAGAGGCAAGGGGACTCATAAAAGAGTATTAGGAATGAAGTGATGCGTGTGACTAAGTGTTTTCCTGGTGAGCTTACTTTAAAAACAATAAATATTGGCTGTGAATATTGGCTGCTTATGTCTAAATGCAGGATGCTCATTTCTGTAAAACTTTATGAACCACTGAACCACTACAATCTGATAGAGACTCTTTCAATTATTATATATTAAATATTTTAATAGAATCTAAGGAAACAGAAAATATGGCATATCATATGATAGCGTGTGTAAAGCCTGTTTTTTTTAGGAAGTAGCAGAGCAGGTTTTGTAAAGTTGCGTGCACTTCAGTGTTATTCACACCCATGATTGCACAGCTGTGTGATTTCCCTTTTCCAACACACCCCGATTCCAGAGTGTGAAACAAACTTCACAAGTGGCTTCAAGTTCAAGTAGGCCTATCATCACAAGTATTGATATATTTTCAGTGTAGTTGGACAGATAATTCGCAAGATTCACCCTGAAGACCGCTGACGGTTGTTAAATTGTATGCAAAAGATGATTCGTTATTTGCCCTCCTGGTAGCTGTAGCATAAGCAGTTTGAGTGTAATTTGAGCGTAAATGTGAGAAATATTGAGTGTAAATCTAGCTAAACAGCCAGGCTAGATGTCTCATGTCACATGGTGGGGATGTAGTGAAGCATTGCCAACTAAACCTCCTCAAAGAAAAAAAAAGATATACAAAATGAAAGCAGTTATGGTTATGAATTTTTTATGTGCGCATTCATTAGAGACATACTATAGATATAATGTGTATAGAATATATGGTAACACTTTACATTAAGTAATGACTAACTAACATGAAGTAATGCATTAACAATGGTTAACTAATGTTAAGTAAACATGTAACATGTAAGTATGTAGTTGTTACATTGGTTACATGACTTAGCATTAGTTAAGGATTGTAACCATTGTTAATGTATTACGTCATGTTAACTAATGCATTTGTTCATGTTAGTCAATACTTAATGTAAAGTGTTACCGCATATATTCCACTTTTATCACTCTAATGATAATGAAACATAAATTAGCTGCATCCTCTTTTTACTGATCGTATTTGTTGTAATGTTTATATTTATGTATTTAAGTTGTATTGCAGTTGTATAGTTAAACAACATGCTTGTATGTTTACACAGTATTTGCATCATCTTACCAGATTTTCCAGTGCCAGTTACAACAGTCACTGTCTGGTACAAGTTGTAACATCTATATTCACTCTGCTTTTGTTTGTTTCCCAACCATAAAATGATGATAAAGCACTGTTCATCACCTTCAAACCCTCCCAAAATATCTAATCTATATAACACAAATGGGTTATTGATTGAAAGTCGCACTTTGAAAGTTGATGGAGCTTCTCCGTTTATTTTAATCAGTCATGAGTGAGAAATCATTTACGTCAAGCGGCACCATGCTTTTGTTAATGCTGGTGATAACTGCCACTTAAGAGATTAAGAGAAGAGAAAATGAACTGTGGACCGCTGTGTCCCATTACACTGTACACTGGTACAAAACAACTTAACATGGTGTGAAAACCAACAAACGCAAACAAAGAGAGAGAAGCAAACGCATCCAAAGGCACTTGTCATGTTGACATCGATTAGCAACGCACAAACAAAGGGAAAACAAGAGTCTGTCACTACGTCCCACCAAAAGTGGTAAATTCATCACAGCAGTCTAAATTAAGGGAGGGATTCGTGGGGCTTACACGCCACAGTGCAGATCTGTCAGTACCAACATCAGCCAGCTGATAATTACACCAAGCTTTATGTAGGTCACACGGTTGATCCTGATGGGTGGGATAGCATTATTTGGGCCACGATACAAAGGCTTCACATTACAGTGGATATAAGGGAACAATGTTCTGCCAACATGTGGTTTTGCATTGGAAAAGCAACACAGGTTAGCTGGTCAGGAGAGACCCATGGGCAGCTGACCTGTATGGTTTTTCCACTGCATATTCAGAGGGGAGAGACACCTTATCTGCTTTGATGGCACACTTTAAAGCTGTAGATGGTTGAGAAAAAAACAAACAAAAAAACGACAGCTTGTTTACGAGTGCAATCACACAGAGGCGTCGTTAGCATCTCAGTATTGCCTCATCGCAGTCATGTGTGTCTGGTTTGCACTATGGTAACCGATATATATTTACACAGAGGCCTTCATACTTCTCCCTTTTCCACACAGCTTATGAGGATATGTAGTCTTGATGTCTCATTATGCTGTAATCTCTCTGGCTGTTATTTTGCAAAGGCACCAACAAAGGTCAAGTCAGCAGGCAGAGCAAGAACAATAGTAATGAACTGGAGAGGCGAAATATTCTGCATGCTCGTTTTTGCATTTAAATCTGGTCAGTCTTTGTGCGCCAAGGAACTTAACTGCCAACCCTTTAACCTGCATTGTCACTTTCTCCAGCTGTTAATACCTGGAATTTCAGGAATAATTAAGTCATTTATTTTGCCTACAACATAAATGTAACCAAATAAAGCTTACAATCTGAAAGAGCAGCAAACCTACTCATGTTTGAATTTTTATATCATATTTGATTTTCTATTTGTAATGTTGATGATGGTAAAATAGTAGTAAATATGGAGGGTTTGGGATTATTTTACTTTGCAATGCCCTCTCTGTGTTTAAAAACTACATATCAGGCAAACTATTGTAAATTAATATCTCACACAGAAGGCAAGATATTAATAGCTATTTTATGTAAAACTGCTTCTTAATACCACCATAAAGAATGGAATGAGTTTGTTTACATGTTAATGCATTAATTATGCAGAATAAAAATGCTGAAATTCCCCTTTACCTCAAAGGGATTGAAGCAGGGGCATGTGTCAAAATTTACAAATACGAAAGGTCTAATAGTGAACGCTAAAATATGTTTCCCAAGTGTTTGCTGTTCACAAATTTAATTAAGTTGTTGATAAGTAGTTTCATTTTTGACAGCCGGGGATCACACGATAAGTACATTGGCAAATGCAGGCAAAACATCAGCCAGTAATCTAAAAATCGATCAAAAAATCTGAAAAATTCGGAAATATGACTGAGAGTTACACAAAAGTCAGCATAAACAAAAGCAGGTATTGGGGATAATGAGCGGGCAGAGCTGGAACGTTCCAAAGAGATCAACATTCCAGACGTGAGTCTTTCAGTTGAGAGCACCAAAAGATCTGCCCATAGGTTAATTTGCCAAACAACAACAACAAAAAAAAAACTCACATCACTACATCATTAGGAGAAACATCACTACATCATTAGGAGACACATCACTACATCATTAGGAGACACATCAATTCTTTCTAATTAATCACTGCTGTGTTGAACGGATGATTTTGTGAAATCGTGATGTTGCAGTACAAACTGACAACGTGTATCATTGACTTGTGACAATGCATCATGGAGAACAGACATTTTATTACTCATGCAATCTAACGCAACTGCACTGGTTGAACACCAACATTTGCAAACAATCAGCACCAATCAACATCTCAATCAAGCATTCCTCCTGCCTCTCAGCTGTAGAGTTATTACAATGCTGCGCTACAACATGATTACAGTAATTTCCTTAATTCAAGTATTGCTGGTAATAGAGTGTATCGTTACACCCCTGTTAGCTACCAAGGTAAAAAAATCTAATATATATCAGACTACTGAAAATCCCTGACACACACACTTGTGACTTCACCTGTAACATCACTGTACTATGGACCACTGAGTCTGTTTTTGGTCATTCTGCAGTCAGTAAGAAATAAATTTGTTAAAAGTGGTAGTAAAGTTGTTTTGCCAGTCACTGAATACATAAGGTGTAGCTGCTGTTATTATACACTGATAAGCCATAATGTTTTTAGTCCAGTTTAGTCCTAGTCATACTCTTCACATGGACTTCAGCACAAAAATAAATAAATAAAATATAACCTAATACGTGCTTCACCTTTAGCATCCTATCGACCTGTGAAGGTATGTTCCTCATTTCTGATAATATTTATCAATTTTCTCCCATATCCTATATCCTCAGGGATCCACTCACCAGTGCAGCACTCACTAACACACCACCACCACGTTAGCGTCACTTCACTGCTAAAGATGACCGCCACCCAAATAATACCTGCTCTGTGGTGGTCCTGTGGGTGTCCTATTAATGAACAGGGCAAGAGGGGGCTAATAAAGTATATAGAGAAAGAGATGGACTACAGCCTGTAATTGTAATTGAACTGATAAAATGGACAATAAATGTAGATACAAGGAGGATGTTTAAACTGATCAGTGTAAAATGTTTTATTAAACGTTTTAGTAGTAGAGTTACTTTTTTGTGATACCATTCAGCATGTAGGGGTGGTAGCTTGTAATTCAGATAATTCTGTAACCAGAATGGGAAAAATGCATGCAGGATGCAGCACATCAAATCTGGAACCTGTTAAGATACCACTGAACAGCAATTTTTGAAAATCCTACTCATTTTTGCTATACAGTAACAGTATATCTATCACTGTAAGTATATAGATCTAAATCTTAAATACCTCACAACCCCCAATGATACAAAATCTATATATGTTTTATCTTCTTTTGATATTTTGTCATTTACCACACACACACACATATACATATATGTTCAGATATATGTTCAGATACAGAACAGAAAAAAGAAACTAAATATGACAAACATACATACATATATATGTGTGTGTGTGTGTGTGTGTCTTATTTAGTTGCTTTTTTCTGTTCTGTATCTGTTGATCAACTCCATTGGAAAATCAGCCACGTTGCGCATGTTATAGAAACGATGTATTAATGTGCACTGTCCTCTGGGTCTAAATTGAATACAAAGCTAGAGGGGATAAATTACATTGCTCTGTAGTGACCCACTGCGTAGTTAAAGTAAAGTTGATCTTACCACTTTGGATGTTATACGCTTAAGAAAACAGGTTCACGTCATGCTCACAAAAGGGCATTTTTTAAAAAGAAATATTTGCATATTTTCCAAATGTCACCGAAAGCAACCTTATACACCACTTATTTGGACTAACAAAATAGTAAAATAACTCTGAGGCACATGGTAAAGGTCAAACCAAGCATAGGCTGCTCAGATCAGAGCAAAGTAAACATTTAGGGCTGTGCTGTTGAGATCTTTATCATCAACCTCACTGCCATTAGGAAAATGTCATTCATTTCAGCTTCTGTTTTAGCATGGCCTGTCCAGGACTCACAACAATCCTGACCTTCCTGGTAGGTCTAAGAATACGTACACCTACACAGAACAGAATGAGACAAATCAGAACAAATTAAACTGGAAAAAGATTTCCTTTCATACATTATATTAAATACTATATACTATTTATACTTAGTGATTATTATTTGAAGAGAGATGAGCATCCATATTGCCCAGAATACCCAGCAAATTAACATTTTACATTCAATATTTAATCAACAGTCAATGCTAATGCATTACTTGGCAGTTTGCATTAGTCCAGAGCTGTAACTAATTATTGACAGAGGGTAGATCATCATTGTCTTGTTTTAAAAATGACTTGCACCTATGAGTATTGTCCCATCACCATAATAGTCTGCAATGTTCTCCATTGAGGCTGCTGCTGCTGCAAAGCATGAGTTTCATTTTGTGCACACACATACGGACACATTGATAACACAATAGTCATTTGGGGGCCCTATGGAATATGCACACTGAGCTTATATGGCTGACCAGTACAGTTTTAAAGGCCGGGTGTGCAAGTATGTGTGCTTATGTGTGATTATACACTGTATAATGAAAAAAATCACATGCACATCTCCATTTATTCAATTTAGATTTTAATTGACCAAGACAAATGGTCCAAATGGTCTGAAATAAGTGAAGGCCTGTGTGCACGGATATAATAGCAGATCAGACATCGTTGTCCAAAGGAAAACAAGTATTCCCAAAATGGTGACTTTACAGGTGAAGGCAAAAACATTCATTACTTTCAAAGTAAGATAATGTAAAGAGGTTTTACTGGGAATGATTTTGCAGCATTTCTATTGGTCTAGTCATCAAAAAGTCAAAATCAAATCAATCAAAAAGGCTGGGTGTGCAAGTATCTGTGCTGATGTGTGATTATATACTGTACAATCAAAAGATCCACATGCACATTTCCATTTATTTAATTCAGATTTTTCTGCATCACTTGAGGACAGCAACTGTCCTTTACATTGTGTCAAATTTCCTGATGAATTGACCAATAAAAAAAATTGGAAAGAAGTTTTATTACACAGACTTACATTAAACGTAAGGAACGGCTTCAATCGATGCAACATGGAAACCTTGAAAAAAACACTTTGTATTGTATATTAACTTACATTAGTAAGCATGGTAGCTCAAAGAATCCAGAAACACCTGTTTTCACATATAACACTCCACCATTTCTCTTTCTATCTCTCTCTCTCTTTCTCTCGCTCTCTCTCTTCTTCCCCCTCCCCTTCATGGGTTTTTCGTGAGAAGACAGTTGAAGAGGGAGCAGCTGGGGTGGAGCTGCTCCACTCGAGAGCTGTGCTGCAACAATAAGTGTACAATGGCTCATCTTACTAACCATACATGTCCACCGACAAAGAAACCACAACAAAGCTGAAAAATGGAGCCTTCGAAGTTACTCTGCAGCGTCTGTCATGTGACTCTGAGAATATCTGCTTATCTACTGAATCCATCAGCTCTTTTAAAATCTACATACCTTAGCAAAAAGGGCTTCTATGCACTGCCAAAATAGTTTTCATTGAGAAGAACCATTTAACCATGCAAAGAAACATCGGAGCTTTCATCATTCATGGCTTTGAGCTGGCATGGTTCTATACAGCCGTTTACAGACACTTACTAAAGAAAGTTTTATGTTTTATTAAGACTGCACTTAAACACGAAAGAGTGCTGAGCTTAATATGCCTTTACGTATTTGGTTGAAAATGTCTGAGGTAAGTGGAGGCCAGTGTGCACAAATGTGTGCACAGATTCAATAGCAAAACAGACATTGCTGTCCGAAGAAAAACAAGTATTCCCACAATGGTGACTTTACAGGTGAAGGCAAAAACATTATTTACATTCAGTGTAAGTTAATGTAAAGAGGTTTTATTAGAAATGATTTTGGAGCGTTTCTAGTGGTCTGATCATCAAAAAGTTCTTTTTTTTATATTTATGTAAAAGAAAGCATCTGAGCTATAATTATACAGTAAGTAACAAATCACAAAAATAGATATATGTATGTATATTTTTGTGGACAGTAACAATTTGCAAGTTCAAAAGCTCCTAAGACAATGAAATACATTTTAGATTATTTAAACAGTTAAAACTGATATACTGTAATACTATGCATACTGTTATGTTAGAGTCAGCGGTCATTTAAATTCATGAAATGCCTGTGATATACAGTCATATGCAAGAGACTAGGTGCTCCTGTTTGTATGTTTTGGTGATCTTCTTCAAAGTGAAAATAAGAACACACCCTCTGCATACATCTGCATATTAATACAAAAATACTGTTTATTACCTGAATTTAAAATATTGGAAAAGGTAAAAGACAAAATATGACCTGTGCAAAAGTTATAGCACATTCAATATGTTATCTAATAAATAAACATGTACACAGAAATATGCTAAAATTACGTTTATTCCCTGTTGAGAATGCATTCACTTATTTCCTTCGTCATTTAACTGGGAGTATTCAAACTTTTGCATACCACTACATTTCATAGACATCTAAAGTTTATCTGTACAACATATTTACTTTACCATTCCTTGCCACTATGCCAGATAGGAATCTCCAATGCAGCACCTCAGCTACACAGAAGTCTAAATTTAATGTTGAAAGGCATGGACATCACATTTGCAACCAAACAGTGATAAATATCTTATTTAACTGTTGCTAAAATTTAGCAAATTCACAAACATATGACCATCAGAGGTTCCCTACATTGTATGCAGGGCATGCTAGGCCCATTAAGGGCATGCTCTCAGCTAGAATGCAATACTAGAATGTTGCTAGAATGCTGGACATACTAACTGGCATAATAGCAGACAGTGATAAAGTAAATACATGGTACAGATATACTTTATATGTAAATGACATGTAATGATATGTAAATGATGTAATTTTGTTGATTGTCTAAATGCAGTGGTTTCAGTTGGTGATGTGTCACTATTGCCATTAATTAGTGCAATTATGTAATTATTCCCACATTAATGCAATTTTCAGTGCTTTCATATTTCTAGTGTTTAATCAACCTAGATGCATAACTAAAGCAACATTGACGTCCGGCTAATACGCGGTATTAATCCAATGATTAGGCCATTTATTTTAATCACACGAACATAGTCAGGAAATACCTTTTCAGGGCTTTGATAGATGATAAATATGTTATAAAACAGGTGCAGCTAAAATACTACATACTATATATGTGTAGAGGACCTGCAAGAGGTGTTTTAGAGGTTGTGCAGGGACAGTGTGGGAGGTGTACGGGTATGCGTGCGAGAGACAGAAGATTACAGAGAAGTTGCGTGTTTCTTACTTCCCACCTGGCCAATCCAGTTTGGCATGCTCCATTCACACTGACACATATTCCATTACCAGGTTACATAAGTCAGTATAAACTACAAAGAATGCAACAGGTCTACTTATGAAAACACCTACACACACACACACACAGACCCATTCTCTCTCTTTCTGTTAGAGACACACACCTGCGGCTTTTCTTTCCTGACACACACACCCACACCTTCTCTGTCTTTCTGTCTAAGACACATACCCGCACCCACCCTCCTGACTCCTGCCTGCTCTCTCTCTCTCTCTCTCTCTCTCTCTCTTGTTCTCTCTCTCTGTCTGTCTAACAAGCAGAGCTTTTATCAATGGGAACAGAAGAAGAGCTCATGTCATTCATAAATCTTCCTAGGTGTACAGAGGTGTGATTTGTTTTAAACCCATGTTCTCTTGCAGTGCACTGAGAATCGTCAGGATCAAACAGTATGTTGGGTATTTCAGTTGCAGTTGCCTGTTTGAAATTTTGTAACTTAATAGCTTGAAAAATTGAGTCAATTTACACAAACAGTTTCAAATTCAAGGTTTACAATAATAGTCCATTTAAAAAAGAGTGATCTGATCTAAACACAAAGCAGTGATCTGTAAACTGTCTAATCTATTGCCAAATATTTAAATGAAAACAGTATAAAGACAAGATATTTATCTTCATTGTTCATTGTCTTTTAACGTCATTGTTTTTGTAAAAATATACTAATTGTAAAACTGACTCCACCAACAACAATAGAAATGCTGTGAAATATTCAAAAACATAATAAACGGGTGATTTAATGATGCTACATGGGTAAAATATTGTTTTTAACTGATTGAAAATGCCAGCTGGTTTTTGCATGATGTTAAACTTGTAGGATGAATGGACCACCAGTAAAGTTCAGATTTTTTAAAGCACAAAATCTGGTTACATTAACTTTTTCTTAAGTTAAGAAAGTTTTTTCCTTCTACTCTAAAGTCACCATTTTGGAGATATGTGTTTTTGGTTCTGAGAGCAGTGTTTAACTGCATTTCTTGTCTGTAACTTGAATTGCCACAGTAAAAAAACAAAAAAACATGCACGTGCTTACAGTTGAAGCACAAATGCACTTTGCTCTGTGTGGTTTAATACCACTGTGCTGTAATCCGCTCCAGCTGATCGCCTCTTAATGAAACAAGCAGAATTTCATCTTTCAGTTAACTGTGATGTTCATTGTTCTTTTCTTATTCTAACACTACCAATGTTGTAATTATTTCTTAGCTCACTTTCGAATTTCACTTTACATCTGAGAAATAAACAGCTGTTTTAATGCCTTTAAGATATTTGTATAATATGATACGCTGCATTGCCAGTCTGTGATGAAACATAAAAACAAATGAAAGTTTTCTTAATTGTAGAAAATGTGTGTTTCAGATTATAGGGAACATTTAATTCAAACCAATGGGTTCTACCTGCTCACCATGTGCCAGTGACAAGGATGCTTACTTCCTGCTCTAAAACGCTCTAAAATAAGGCACCACCTACAGACTAAAACTCTTTGCATTTCGGGAATTGACATGAAAACATGGGTCAACATTTTTTGAATACAGTTTTAATTAAAATTTTAATCTCACTGAAAAACTACAAAAAATAACTATTATTTAAAGTATTATTTTCACAAATTAAAATTTAGGGGTTAGGGTTTGGAACCATCTACTAACACGCTTGTACATTAGTTAGCTCCTCTTAGATAAGCTGTGCCTAATCATTACTTAAATAAAAAGGTTCCATTCTAGATGTCTCATTAAACAGGCATACTCCTATAACCAGGTATACAGGCATGATCAACTAGATTTGAAGTTTTTCCATTTCATTCACTTCTTTCTAGCAATCCTACATTTTATTGTATTTTTGCTTGAATTGGGATAAACTACTTACATTACAGTTTTACTGATAAGCAGTATGAACTGCTTTACTAAATCTCTTACAATGCAGGTCATTACAGGAACAGCACAAAGCAGGTTTAAGAACAATCAACAGTTTGACTGCATCATCTGAATATATATATATATATATATAACATCAGAGTATATGTCCAACATCAGAGTATACACACACACACAAATACAAAGAGCATGTACTCGCACAACCTCTTACAAACAAGTGCGTGATTGCGAGCCAAGGCCAACAGTGAGCGCGGGGCTAAGGCGGCCCTGTCATCGTACATCAAAGCGCCGTGAAGCAGAGCTAATCCAGAATGACAGGTCATCCCCTCACCTCTAAACTGCAGTGCCACAGCCATGGCAGCACCTCACTATTTTCACTCCCCTGCACAGAAACAGCAACCAAATACTACCCTGGCAACGGCCTGGCACGAGCAGACTGACCTGAGACCAGCGCCTGAATCAAGACACTTCGCTTTAGTTACAAAATCACACAATGTTTCACAAAGGAGGACAAGGTAAAGCTAAAGCATTCAGGTCTACATGGAAATGTGTAATGACTGAAAAGGAAAAGCACAATTAGAAGGTACAGAATGAAAAACAAAAAAGCAGTCTGATCGGTTTTATCAGCAGCATGGCTGATGCTGAAATGTGCTTTCAGGTTTGGCTCATAATACAGAAAACTGTACACCAATGTCTATGCCTTTCATTCAAGCATTTATGTACTTGGTCAAATAGTTAAAGTGCTCTTCTAATGAACATTCCTGAAGAGTGTTTAACTGTGTTTCTTGTCTGGAACTTGAACTGCCACATTTAGAAAAACATAAAAACAGGCAATGTTTCAAAAGCAGCCGTAACAGGCCATCTAACAGGGCTGAAGCAGTAAGCGCTGTGCTCAGGATTTTGCTCGACTGGGTGAATAAAGGCTGCTCTTCTGTGTTGGTGGTCTGCTAAGGGGCAGCTGTGTTTCTCTTCCCTCCCATTGAGAACTCCCAGGGCACACAAGAGAGGACCGCGGGACAACCCTCAGACTGACAAAACAAATTAGAAATCTAATTAGAGATCTATTGGAATTATCAGAGCATAGTTCTCTTTGTGGTCTTGCAGTTAAGAAAACCCAAACAACAAGGCTATGCTCCACTGACTTAGTCTCCCTGCCTAACCTCCAAAATGAGGGAATTCATGCTATTATGTTATCTAACCATGAATGTTTTAATCAATGCTGTTTTAATGCACACAATACAATGCTGGCAAAATACAGTACAGATCAGTTTATTCTGACATTTGCTGCCTACACCTAACACGGGTCTAGTTAGAGGGACATGTGGTGAGTTGTCTTTTCCTTAAGAGTTATCAAACAGTTAACATGTTGTTACAGAATGAACTAAGCTCCACAAGGACAAATGAAAATGGGAGGCAACATTTCCATTTTTCCTTCCTTTCCTACAGCATGCCCAGAGCATACATCAAATTTAGCCAAAAAAAAATCCTTGCAACTACTGAGATCATGGTTCACGCCTCAGTGTTCCTGTAAAACACATTAATAGAGTATGTGGCCTCGGTAAATTCTGAACCGCTCTAGAGGAATGTAATGTGGGCACTTTGTGCAAAATTGTTTCTAATTATTGCATTTTTTAATTTTAATTTTTATAATTTTTATAATTTAAGATGTCCTCTCTCAACTTGTCTGATGCAAAAAAACACAAAAAAGATACAATCTCTGGAGTGTTGTCCTCATAGGTACATAGGTAACATAAGAACATAACTGTACCATATTCAACTGCAATTAATTTTTTAGAGACCTTCTATACTTGCTATTTTATTATTGTTCTATTTTAATTTTAAAGCCCAATTTCCAATGCTGTTAAGATTCAAAATAGAAAATTTGGTAACTAGGCAGTGACACTTTTTTTGATGTTCCGGCTCTGTACTGACCAATCAGGAACTTTTATACAGGGTGTCAGTATTATCAAAAGTACTTGGACAATCAAATGGACAGCTGTATGTAGTTGCTTAATCGCCGATGCACAAGAGAACTAACAGAATGTACAGACTTGATATGCCAGATTCTGGAAATCAGTCAATCAATCAATCAAACAAACAAACAGAAAAAAAAAAACATCTGCTGGTGAATTTAGGAAATAAACTGACAGACTACTGTGTAAGGCCTAAATTATGCTCAGTTGATAGTTTACTGAAAAAGTGCATAAAAGAGAGTGGAAAGTTTTTTGGGAAGATTTTGATACATTAAAAAGCTGATGAAAATGAACCTGGCCATAGCAATGGACACAGTGCCATAGCACCAAAATATTTTTGAATGTTAATAGTGCCCTTTTGTGGAGAACTGTTAGTCTGCTAAATGTGAGTGAGCAATCATGTCAGGGGGAATTACCCACTTCTCTTCATTGATGAGGTGAAGAATGATACAACAGCATTACAACTACATGGATCCAGTTGATTGTCTGGACTGTGCATGTCTAAATCTTACAACATGTCAGTTTACACATTACATTAAAGCAACTATAGAGCCTGTCAGGGCCAAAAGTGGAAATGTTCCTGACTGGCCAAGTCAGTGAGTGATCCATTCTGAACCTAAATCAATAAGAATTTTCTTTACTGAGGAAGGAATACAAATCCTCAAAGCACACAGGAACTGGAAATAGCTGTTACAAATAATCAACAAAGTTTGTAAGTTTGTTGAAAAATGGCTTAATAATAAATAAAAACTTAAAATGCAGAACATGTTTTGGGCTTTCTAAAGCAGAATGACACAATGATTAAAAAAAGAAAAGAAAAGCATGTATCTTAGCGCTCTCCTATAACCAAATGCACCTTCCATGATAATTGGGTCATTTTGAGTAGCAACAGGTTGGGGTTACACTTCTTACCCCTTTCACTCTAAATCGTATATGGCATCTGTCTTCCATCCACAATGCTACAGTCACTCAGTGACCTCAGCCTGAGGAGCTGTGACACCCTCGCAGTGTTGTGGCAACACAAGGAGAGCGTCGTGCTTGAGCAGTTCAGACTCTCTCGTCTCCTTCCTGTCTGTTTGCCCTTTATGTGTGTGAGCCTGTGCTGCAGTTTCTCCCACACTTTGGGCTTATTAGGAGGATTTGAAAGGCAGTGAAGCTGAACTCTCATTAGTGTTGCCTAATGCTCAGGTACATGCAGTCAGGCTGTAGTATGACTGGCAAATCAAGCAGTGACCAAGCTTTTCCTGACCACAGATGAGAAGCAAAAGACTTTAATTTGAATGTATTTATGGATTTAGTACACATACAGATACCACTAACATGACAGGGGAATATAACTTTAATATATAAAACCTTAAAAATGTGCAAGGTTTTTACATGTTAATTTTAAGCAACATAAAGCAACAGCATCAGTTCCATGAAGTCATATAATGCCGAATATAACAACCACCTTTCTCTTCCCTTGGCTAGTCACACAATATTCCTGACAGGCCAAACACAATCTCATTAGGTATTGATGAATGACTGTTGGCAAAATTCTCCCATTTGGACACAGACCTTCCAAAATCCCCTCCGTCTCCTCAGACGTGTTTTGCTCCCCCTTCCTCGACTCTCTATGCCTTTTTTTTGGAGCCAGACTTCCCATTGCCCTCCAGAAGCCATCTATTTATCTCCCTGGTGAAAGGGGATGTGGGTGGAGAGGAAGTAGCTTGTTTTCACTGGGAATGCTGGGAATGCTGGGATCATGCCAGGCGCTGGCAATTGTGCGTGCATGCGTGCAGATTTGTTTTGTGACCGTGTTCACCTGGTATTAAAAGGTCATTCAAAACTAGCGTGCCACTGGTACCCAAAACCTCTTAAAATCAGGCCAGTATGTGCTGAAGGAAGACCTGCTATGACTGCATGATCTGACTACATAGCCTGACTTAACATCAGCAACAAAGGCAATGATGAATACAACAACAATAACAACAGCGGTAACCAGAATAGACAATGATGTCATCATCTAAGATCACTTTGAATCCATGATTCAATCCATGACATGTCGTTCAGTCCTGTACCCGGCTCCAGTGACATATCTGATAGAGCATGAAAGGCATATTAGCAGCAGCAAATAAGCCCAAAGGAAATGATACAAATTCCTCTGTGAAACAATACTCTCTGAACACGCTGCGCCTCAGAAATGATTAGCTGCAGGGAACTTTCACAAAGTCGCTGTCTCAATGAGAGGGGATTTCTCCACATTCTTCCTGCACCTTAAATTTGTCACGCAATGTCCTTTAAATACACACAAGGATATAAATAAACAGAGTGAGCTATGCACACCCACAAACAGCAAAAAAGTACATAATAAACACATATGATTACCACATATTACAAATGTACCCTATTTGCACAATACATGCAACTAACATTAACAAACACTATTTAAAAGATGACTTTATTTAAGCTGCATCATTCCACATGAAGACATACTTGAAACAATGGACAACAAAACGAAAATCTCCATTCAAAAAAGGTAAAGTCCAATGACTCCATCTGCCAGAGATGTGCAGGATCCTCTCTGAATACAGGGTGGCAATGCACTGTTCAGCATCAGGTTACATAATCTGTTATATTGAAACAAAGCACGAACAAAGCACGAACAAGCATTACAACAGGTCATAAGCGGAGAGACAGGCAGAGGTCAAAACCAGGAGATCAGATAAATGAGCAAACGAGATACAAGGGGTAAACTAAGCTAAGAGAGGAAGTCGAAGTCAAAAGAGAGTCAAAGCCAGAGATAGTAATGAGAAAGACAAGGGAGAAATGCTCAGTAGTGCAAAATAGGTTTGGCAAAACTTCGCAGTGATTGATTGATTGACTGATTGATTGTTTGTTTTATTGATTGTTTGTTTGATTGATTGATTGGTTGATTGAGTGATTGATTGATTGTGTGTGTTTGTGTGTGTGTGGGGGGGAGGTTAAATGCAGCATGGGGAAGGATCAGCAGGTGTAAGCAATCAGTACTCTGGACTGTATGACCAATGCATAAAACAGTCTAATTCAAGACATAGAGAATAATCAATAATGAAGTATTTTAAATCTCCAAACTGTATTTTCCAAATATATGTATCAATATATTAGATATACAATATAATAGTATCAATGTATTAGATGAAATTTAAGTTTACATTAATGAAGTTAATAAATTAATTAACCCATGTTTCATGAATACTGCTCCTTTACGCTAAATCAATGTCTTACAAACCTGGTGCAGTTTGTTCTGAGTGTATTGTTTTGTTCTGCTTTACCAAAGATAGTATCATGAATCTTCTGTGCCTGATGAGAGAGTGTTCGGCACCAGGTTTCATTTACACCACAGTATCGGCCTTTTCCCTGAACCAGGAGCCCAACATATTTGTCATAAGGAAACTGATAAGGGAGTAACTGATAACTAAAACATGCAGAAACAAACATGAACAACAACCAGTGGTCAGTGATGATTTATAATTCTAGGACATGATAAGCAAGTATTAGGATGATTCTCTGGTCTTATAAATGCATGATACAAGATGATACTAATAACCCTGAACTAAAAACTCTTCACTAATTTAGGTTGCATCAAAAAAAAAGAAAAAAAGACACAAGAAAGAAAAGCCAGTTAACACAACACAGAAGTTTCCCTCCAGTTCCTTCCTCCTCAGTAGTACAGGCCTTGCGTGACTAGCTCCTATGCAGGCTCCTGCTACTCATGCATGGCTGTCAATCATCATTACCTGCTTGTGAAAACAGTACAACTGGGCTGCAGATTGGGGGGAACAGCATTTCCCTTTGAGCTCTACCTGACCTCTGATCTCTAGCAGTGGGGGCTGGGTAAACACAGGGGTTAAGAGCTTAGCTCCACTTACATGTAAAGATTGAGTTTGCTCTGGCTGGTTGAGAAGCACTGTGTTTCAGGGAGTTGATCTGATGAGATTTTTGGGTGTGTTTTAGTTTAGTAAACAGTGGATGTGGTTTGGAATGGATGAATAGAGAAAGCATACCCGTTGTACTCTTAAAAGAAAAGGGCTAAAGTAAATTACAGGTGTATCAAACACATTTTCTGGAATAGGAATGAACGTTTCAACTAATTTTGTTATTCAAGCATCTGCAAGAGCGAATATATACCCTGTTAACTGAGGTTAGAAAAAAAGTACTTTGGTTGAAATTAAAGTGTGACCAGATGTGAGGTGATAGCTCTAGTCTTTAACTTATGCATATAATCAGACCTCACATGGCCCATTGATGAAACAAGAAACCAGTCGTTTTGCTAATTTATTGTGTTTATAAGGGCTGAATACTGAGTAGAATCCCAAACAATCACGTACATCCTTTTTGATCTTCACTCACTCCCTGTTGTATGCCATCATTATGCTTTTCTCTTAAACCATGAACCCAATGTCCAAGGATGACAATGGCAATGAGGTTAATAGATGGGAAAGAAGCATGCATGATGGGAAAGGGGTTAGCGGTGGCGTGTTAAAGTGTAAGCGCACTCATGCGATTGATCACGTACCATCCTATGACTGTGCTCCCATTCTTTGCCATGTCTTTGAGTTTCCATAAAGGCTTCCCTCCCCGAAAAAAAAACTCAAAGAAACTCCGACATGGACGTTGATTCAAAATTCCAGGGAAAAATGCCCTTTTAGTGTCTAAAAAGAGGGAGACGCCTTCACGGGCTACTGACTACGCTTTGGCAAGGGCCTCTGCAACAGTTGGCCAGACAACAAAAAAAGGAGAAGGGGCTGATAGAGGTACCTCAATTGGCAGTTAATCCGCAAGGTCATTAGGATACTTGAAATACTCATTAGCACCGCTCTGCTTTTCATTTCATTTGCTTTAGCATTTTTGAGGTCTTTTGTGGAGGGCAAATGGACAGAGGTTTTTTATTTTTCTGGGAAACTTGGGGGTGAAGGAAGGTTGTTGTGGAACAAGCTGACATTTGGAGTCACGGGGTTCATTGTGTCATAATGAGGGGAGTGGGGATGGCTCATCGAGACAAGCTTTGGACTCTACACTAAACTCAGAGACTCCTGCATGTTGGTAAAAGCACCTCAGGCTCTGAGTAGCACATTTCATTCTCTTTATAGGGGAGACAATTAGTAGTGTAGTAATGGCAAATAGCCACCACTAAATGCTACAGAATTTTAATAAAAATACAGAAAAGAAAGCTTAATAAATAGAAGGAATGAAACATACACATTTCTTTATGCAATCCCCATTTTGAGAAAATGGAACATAAAGAATTCATAAAGAAATAAGTCATTTCTTATAAATAAGTTTATAGAACATTCAAGTTACACCATTTTGAAACAGTCAGTAATATGCAGGTAGGTTAGTAACAGCTGAGGGATTCAATTCAATTCAATTCAATTCAATTCAATTCAATTCAATTCAATTCAATTCAATCTTTGAAACTTTATCGTCATTATATGAGTACATTTACATTTATGGCATTTAGCAAATGCCCTTATTCAGCAACTTAGCAACTTACAACCGTGCTTAGCGTCAGAAAATGTTTCCAAGCTAGTACAAGAAGGGTAGAGTCTAAAACTCGCCTTGAGCTCAGACGCTGCCCAAACAAGGGCCAGTGCTGATACCTAGAAAGAAGAATAGGACCACTATCTAGGAATCCCAAGCCAGCGTTCATACCTAGCAGAAACATTATGCTCAGTATAAGAGCCAAAATAAACCATTTTAATATATATATCTATTAGTACATACGCACAGCCCAGTAAACAATGGTCGTCCATGGACGTCTAAAATGTGTTTAAATATAGTCATATACGTGATTTCAACGTTGTTTCAACGGTTCAAACGGTTAAAATGTTTACTGGGAGAGATCTGACAATGGCGACTCACCACTATGTGCCGAATTACATGACAGAATTGTTCAAAAATTGACCTGCACAACATTGCAAAGAACCTAGGTCTTTCACATCTATCATACATAGTACTGTAAAAAGATGCAAGGAATCCGGAGAACTCTGTGTTGGGCAATACTGAAAAACACTACTAAATGTGTGTGACTTTATAACCCTCAGACACATGAGAAACTGTCACATGTGTTTAATACAACCGTATGGGCTTGGGAGTACTTCTAAAAAGGTCATCTAACACAGTCCAATCAAGAAATGCAACTTAAGACTCTGTTACAAAATCTGGATTTCAATTCTATACAGAAACACGCCAGAGAACTCTGGGCCCAAGCCCACCTCAGATGGGCTGAAAGTCAGTGAAGAGTTGATTTTGGGGGAAAAAACACAGATGCCGAGTTCTCTGTGCCAAAGATGAAAGGGTGAAACAACTCGGGTTCGTGGACACAGAGTGTGTTTGACTGGCCTGTCTGCAGTCCAGATCTTGTATACAGCAAGAATAGGCAACAATTTCACCTACAAAACTGCATCAGTTAGGATTCTCAGATCCCAAATCTGCAGTTAAAAGAATAGGCAATGTAACACAGTGGTAAACATGCCTCTGTCCCAACTTATTTTGAAGGTGTATAAATGTGTATATTTATATAAATTCTATGTGTGTATATTTACAAAATACTATTAAGCTGGTCAGTAAAACATTGCACATCTTTTCTGTGTACCTTTGAGTTAAATAAAGGCTCAAGCTAAGTAACAAATCACAAAGTCTTGTGTTTACTGGATTTGACAATCTTTTCAGAAAGGCTGAGGATTGTGCATAACTGTGTAAATATGAATATGCATCATACATATATTATTCTCCAAGCATCAAACTCAAAGAGATTCCGTATTAAAATCTGTTTTGTTTACCCAGTTAAAAACAGAATATTCACGACTTGAAACTCAGGGACAAATACAGTATTTTGACAGTACAGAATGCTGCAAACACAATAAGAGTTTACCTGTTAAGGAAAACAGGCCTGAAGCGTGCTGAGTGTGTCCTGTCAGTTGCACGCAAAGCCGTGAGCTCTCTGTGTTTCAGCAGCATTTGTCTGAAGTCACCCCAATGATGAAGTGCTTGTGCGTGACTAAAGCACACAGCTCAAATACCCCGCGGCCGTCTCTTCCGTTTGTCTACTTCCACCAGAAGTTCACAGGACTGAAGGAGAAATGAAGATAAGCTAGTTTTTACCTCACACCTCTCTTCCGAATATGCCTGTGCACTTCCCCTAATAACTCTCATAAATCACCCTAATGATCGCATTCAAGCTGGTGTTATAGTTCTCTTTCCCAGCATCTGACTACAAAATGACATAATGCACATTAAATGCAACTGTAAACAATGGATGTGAGCCCATTATTAGAGAAAACAAACAACTATGAAAGAATTTTGAAAGAACCAATTGTTCATGGCATATCCATTATCCTCTCAGCCTCAGGCCAGGTTGTTATGACTTTATCACACAATCGCCTTCATCCATGGATTGAGGATTACACGCAATGTAGCGGCATATCAAAGAAAATTCCCAGCATTCCCCCACAGGCAAGCACAGGAATTTACACCTCTTCTTGTACAGTCTGAATAGAAAAGAATTCCACACATCATGTTTAATTGAGGACAATGAAACCACACACCCACGGACATGTGCTATATCTTTCACCTTGGTATATAAACTGCTTAGTGGTGGATTCAATTGAGTGACTGTTTACAAATAAGTTTATATAAGTGAAGTGATCCTCAAATACACAAGGATGCATTTGTGAATGCTAATTATTTGGCCAAGCTACAAACTGCTGATCTAGAATGTTCTAATCTATTCTAAATGTTTTGTTTGCAATGGAGTGAAATCAAAAACATCTGCCTAATTTGTAAGTTGGGTGGTTCAGCTTTAGCACTCACATAACTTACTAGACATGCACACTGCCAGTTCACTTTGCTGTTTTGCTATATTTGGTGGGACCGGAGTTTGTGTAAATACCTGAGTGTAGCATTGGTCTGCATTCTCACTGCCTCAGGCAACAACTATGACTTTTACAGGTATTTCCTTCCCCTGAGGGGTTTAAAAAAATTGATATAGTTTGCATGTCTCATACACAGACTTTTGTAAACTATTTAGAATTTTTAAATTAGGCAAATGCTGAACCAATATGAACAGCTATAGTGCAGTAGATAAACTAAATTAAGTACAGTTTAAGATGATGGTATTTGATGATGTAAGATGATGTTATTTAGCCAGCTTTGTTGAGGGTTTTTGACCATCTTTTGCAGCCTGATCAGGCTCTTGCTAGAATAACCAAGAAACTAACTTCAGAAAATGGCTGTGGAATAAATACAAACTGACTTACATACTATTTCCTAAATGTTATAATAGATGTAAGTGTCTCGATATGGCCTAATGTTATAGGCTGACTGTGTATTAATCCATAAACACTGTGACACAATGACAATATATTAAGTCAACATTATGACTTTTTCAACTCATAAACAGACATAGGGTCGATTGGCCTACTAAATCAAAACAAAACAGTGGCAAAGTAGAGAGAAGTAGTGAGATTTTAAGGCATAGTAGTGTCTATTTTTCTATGTTGCACTTTATGGCTTCTGTGACCTACATTTCCGTCATCAAAATAAATAATAGCTAAATAAAATGTAATGGCTACATGTGTTTTTCTATGTAACTGTGGTGTTAAATCAGAAGAATCTCTGTTGTCTTTGAGGTTTATTGTGGCTTAGAACACCCTGCACATACCTCTACACCATGAATGAATTATACAAAAAATTGTTTAGGCTAAAAGTTTATCTCTGAAGATCACCAGCGCTGTGAATCAGAATTAGAATCAGGATCTTGTTGTTTTGCCAAGTATGTTACACATACAAAGAACTTGTCTTGTTGAGAGCACACATATATGCCACGTGAAATACTAAACAGACCAGACAAGCACACAGACTGTTAAAAAGGGAAAAATAAGAATGAAATACAATGACTCGAATAGAGAATTAGAATAATAAAGAGCCAAAAAAGGAGCTAAAGAGAATATCTGTACTTACATGTACCTGGATATTCGCTACATATGGACATCTGAGTACATATATAATATAATACTACAATACCCACCAGCTGTTTCACTAGGTTTAACTCCTTATATATATCCATTTTATCAGCTCTACTTACTAGCTGGACTTTGTAGTTCTATAATTAAAGACTGTAGTCCATCTGTTTCTTTGCATACTTTGTTATCCCTCTTTCACCCTGTTCTGGTCAGAATCCCCACAGGACCCCAACAGAACAGATATTATGTGGATGATGGGTAATTCCCAGCACTGCAGTGACACCGACGTGGTGGTGGTGTGTTAATGTGTGTTGTGCTGGTATGAGAGGATCAGACACAGCAGTGCTGTTGGAGTTTTTAAACACTGTGTCCACTCTATTGGACACTCACGCCTTGCTGGTCCACATTGTGGATATTAATTCAGAGACAATAGCTCATCTGTTACTGCACAGTTGGTCACTTTCTAGTCCTTCATCAGTGGTCACAGGACGCTGCCCACATGACACTGCTGGCTGGATAGTTTTGGTTGGTGGACTGTTCTCAGAGATGTGTAACCTAATTAAATGGTCAGTGGGTGTATATACATAATACTACAGAACAATATGAGCATATTTTAAAACTGAACATCATATTGTTACGCAAATAGGCAAATGATTCTGACCTGGTAAGAGTCTCTAGAACAAACCATTTCTGTGTTGTTTGTTTAAATCTTAATATTGCAGAATGTTGAACAATTCCCTTTTTAAGTCATTTTTGAGCTGATACTTTACCTGTAACTACCTGGTCTTTCCCACTCACCTTTGACCATGTTCTAAAAGCACAGTAATTCATGACTTAAAGAAGTGCAACAGATCTTATTGAAATATAGCAGTGAAGCAATCCATGAAAAGAATCCAAATTAAAATATTATCTAGCAATAAAGGACTGATGATTGTTCTTAATCTAAAACATGCATTAACAAGCATTTCTGAGCTTTCTTCAGTATTCAGGGAGGAATGTAGTTGGAATATTTTTACCTTGAATCACACTGATCACCCCTCTGTGGTTTATCATATGAATCTGGTATGTGAAATGATCTTAAATGTGAAATCCCGAGCATGCATATTTAGACATGCATACCATGCGTGCACACACACACACACACACACACACACACACACACACACACACACACACACACACACACACACAAATATCAACATTATTGCCATAATTTTAAAACAGAAAACACAAGCCATTAATATGATGTTTTGGCTGATTAAATATTACACACTTTTACACACTTTGTATGTTCTTTCTAAATTAAGATTAAACAGCAGAAGTAAAAACTGTCAACGATCACTGAGATCAACAAGAGACTTTTTGAGCCGCTGTGTGAGAGTGTCTGTCTGTAGTCTGCCTTTGTGAGATAAGGAGCGTGACATGTGGGTGCAGTTCAGCAGAGTGTGCGCAGCCTCCGCCCTCAGAGCCTGAGGTGATGTCGTGCAATGCAGGAGTCACCTATGATGACTTTCTTGGCTGGCAACTAAAGTAGTTCAAAATGATGTAAGGTTTGTTCTGGCTGTGCCAGTGGAAGGAAAGACAGGCATCAGATTCTCCATCAAACGCACCTCTCCTCACAAAAATACCTCACTGACATGACATTGCAGGAGACAGGAGATATAAGGTAGCTTATTAAACTGCTCCTCTAGTTAACTTAATTTGAGGACACTAGAGTTAATATTCGTTTCCTTTGCATCACACAGTCCCACCAGCCACCTCTTGGACTCCCAGTTTTGGATGGCTGTTGCACCACTGGAGTTTAGTCTCTTGATCTTGGGTGAACAGTTGCAGCCCCTGAAGTTTTTCAGATTTAAAATGTAACATAGTTTGGTTTTTTTCATATAAAATTGTGAGACATATATATATATATGAATAATATACGAATAATATATATATTTTTCACAAATTTACAATATATTAGATTAATATTTATCATTTTATTTATCCCTTGTATGAGGTCAGTTATGTCAGATTAAATCATTATCAAATAATCAAAAAAAAAATGTCAGTGTTATAAGATAATATTGTGACACAGTGTAAATGATAGCTGCTCAAATGATCTTTTCATTTTTTTGAGAGTTATGCTGGGACAACAAACTTAACTTTCATGTTTTAAAAACACAGTAATTCATAACTTAAAGAACTGTAATAGATCTTATTGAAATGTAGCAGTGAAACAATTTATGAGAAAAAATCCAGATTAAAATATTTTCTGGCAATAAAGATGGATTACATCTATCGATATATTTATCTTAAAATAAAGAAATTTAAGATACTGAAGAAAAAACATCACCAAACATTTCTGAGCATTCTTCAGTAGGCAGGGAGGAATGTAGTCAGAATATTTTACCTTGAATCAATAGGATAAAAATAGTAAGTCAGTATTATAAGATTTCATCATAACATTGTAAAGGACAGCTGCTCAAATGGTGTAGAAAAATGTAACCCCAAAAAATTAGATACATTTTTATTTTTGAACAGTTATGCTAGGACAACAAATTTAACTTACATATACTGACTTGCATTTACTCAAATAAAGATTTCATTGATTTGTAATATCTTTTACTTGTACTGAAGTATAATTATTACGCATGGAATCTACTTCTTACTTTTTGACAGCATCTGTGCTGCTTTGTGACTGATCCTCTCACTTTTAGACCAAGAGTGAATTAATTTGAGAAAACTAGCTTACAACAAACTTCAGTTCTGCTTATAGACACTAAATGGAGTTACTCCTTACTCTGTGTGTAAGTAGAGGTTTGATCTGGTAGCGATTTGATCTGGTACATTTGTTCTTTTTACTGACAGAAGTAAGGTTACATTCACCTGAACAAGTATTTATGTTACTTTACCAACCTCTGGCAGGAGAACCACAGAATCTACTGCAAAAACACATACTTCACTCGTAATACTCTTCAGACAAAACATACAAACGTTCTTTCAGCATTGGAGTGTTCCCTCCGCCACGCAGTACAGCGTGAATTCATTAACTAATTGCGTTAAGCCTGCAGGATGTTGACATACTGTAGTTAGCGGAGGCATTAATTGCACAAACACACATCATTCACCACTGATTCTTTATTGCGTGACAAGCTGGCGTGACTCCTTGCAAATATGTGAAAAATGCAGCCTCCCTCTCAAAAGCCAAGCTAGGTTAAGCCATTGCTTGCCTGCCACTATAAAAGGAATCTCTAGTTTGTTTCAGGAATATGCAGGTATCAACAGGAATGAATATTGACTATCAATTGCGTAAATCAGTCCAGGTGACTCAGGTGTAGAAAACAGGCCATGAAATGGTTTAAAAGTCAATAGCAAATAGTTCAAAGTAAATAGTTCATAATTGCTTTTTTTCTTTCTCTGGACACATTAATGGTTAATACAATGCCTATTCTCAGTGGACTCTGACCACCTACAACAGTGATCAGACTGCATCACGTTTACACTGAATATTTGAATCATTATTCACTATTATCAAAGTGCTTCATATGCAGGCATACACACATGCAACCACGCGTGCACTCAGGAAACTGATAGCACAATGTCACGCAACGCTTTACCAAAATCTTTACAGCAGATTACTACTATATAATGTTCATTAAATGTTTAATGATTCATTTTTTGTAATATGCCTGAAATGGACAGAAAATGACTCATATCTGGGTGTCTTTTTTATAAGCCAAGCAGGCTATTTGTTTCAGAGATATCGAGCGTAAGCTTCTGGAACTCCTGCTGGTGGTGTCCAACACTTACTATTGGTAATTCTTGTTGACACATAAATATGTAATGAATATGTTTTAGGTAAAGTATGACAGAGGAATACTGCTTACATTAAAACATCAAACATAATTTGAAGCTTTTATGACATTATGTCTAGCGTAAAATACTAAATCAAATGTACTTTTATATACCTTTAATAGGATGTATTATTTACTGTTAACTAAATAAGTAACAGCTTTTTTCTACAGGATGAACTCAGTAGCAACTTTTGATCACTGAGTTATGAATGCATGATGATATAGAGGCTGGGGTTTAAGTGGCCATCTTTACCATTATGCACTTTATATTTGATTGTCATATGTTTTATAGATTTTTCTTTATCAGTTAAACTAATTTAGTATTTTGTTAAAACATTTAGAAATTGTTAAATACATTTCAAATATAAAAGTTCTTCATTAAAAGTATTTAATTATACACACACATACACATACTGGGTGAAAGAGAAAAAGATTTTTGAGTTCACAAAATAAAACAAATAGTCCTGGAGCAAACAATGTTACTGCTTGAATGTACTGTTTATGGGTTCCTGGCTGTGAATATTCTTTTTTTTCCTTTTCCCTAGACCTTATCACACTCATCTTGTCATATTTGTAACAATATTCAGAGTTGAAGTTGTTCTGAAATGTATAGAAGCATTTGAATGTCAAGGGGTATAGGCCACCTCTCTCTCCAATAGTTTTCTTCTTAGAAGTGACTAATTTATGAAATGTAATACTTTAACCACTAAATTAAATATCCACTAAATTAAAGAATTAAAATATTTCCATCTATGTGAATGGATTGGATTCAAAGAATTTGCTGAAGTGGCAAAAAATGAAAGTTGTTTTATCAAAATTTTAGCTTTATTGTTATGAGTATGTTGGAGTATACAGAGAAGCAAACCACCTCCTTTAGCTGGAACTGTTAAAAATCAAAACCACTACAGGGAATTATGAGAAATCTTTATAAATGTAAACATGACAGGGAGCACTTTTAATAACGTGCTTGTAGGCCAGCAACATTTTAAACCAGATTTAAATGTCAGTATAAATCACAGGATAAAGACCCATTCATAATGAATCACATGTAATATATTGATGCTAATGGAACAAAACCCAATATGTTTATTTTTATATATTTTTTTAATTTTGGCATAATTTAAAAATGGCTGTTGCCTTTTATGTTATGTGTAAATTCATGATGGTTGGACCCAATAAAATGGCTCATAATTATTTGGAAAAAACTCTGGTTCCATTAACTTTCATTAAAAGTTAAGTATGTTTTTGTCTTCTCCTGTAAATTTTTGGAGATACCATTTTTTTTCCTCTGGTCACAACCATATACAGATTTTATACAACCATCCTGTCAGACTAGAATCTCTCATTAATATAGCAAAGAGTCAACCGGTAACACCGGGTTAGATGCTGTAAACTCCATCAGTCAGTTTTTACAGCTTTGTGTGCTTATTTGGAATATTTTGCATCAATTGTCTTCATCCTGATAATGCTCATTTACAAAAAGCAGTGAGTTTAAATATGGAAGCTGTTCACACACACGCACACACGAACACACACACACACACACACACAATGTAGGCATTGTTTCAGTTCACTCTTGGTCTGTGGTGGAAAGAAAGAAAAACAGCTTAACAGAATATAAATCTTTTTTACTGACAGCATTCAAACTGTTCCTTCACAGCCACAAAACATAAACAGACACCTGCACATTAGCAGCTGGACGATATTCAAAATTCCACACATCGTAATCGTGACAGCGCAGTGACACTTATGATTTACACAGACAACTCAGTAGAAAGAGCCTCAGTAACCTGGAAGTTAGAACACAGTGCTCACAGTAGCATCTCTTCCCTTTAAACATTTATTCTTCCTGTTTCATCTGAGGGTTCACAGTAATGGGTTCTTCTAGAGTGTAGCTGCTGCTTTGGTGTCCAGTCTCAGTTTAACTGGTGAATTACTGAGTTTAATTCTATTTATACTTTTTTGAAAGGTAATTGTATTTTTGTAGATGCTCTGCATTTTAGAGGACTAGGGGCCCACCCTACTGATACTGCTGATATTGTGTTATGTTATTAGAAACACCAAATTACGATGTGGTTAAGTGACCCAGTGTGTTAAAATTTTGAACCATATCTCCTCGTCTGTGAGCCATGCAGTCAAAGTTCTTATCCAGTGTAAGCTGAATAAAACACCAAGTCAAGCAAAACACACTCTCCCCCTCCAGGATATTTGGTTAATAGATTTCTATGCTTTCTTTGTTCGGTTCTAGATGCTAAAGATGGATTCAAGCCACCTGTACGTGTCATGACTATGTGGTTCACATGATCTCAAAAACAGCTTTGAAACATTGTGAAGTGAGAAAATAGAGCTGTGCCAGAGTTAGCAGAAATAGAGCTGTACCAGAGTTAGCAGAAATAGAGCTGTGCCAGAGTTAGCAGAAATAGAGCTGTACCAGAGCTAGCAGAAATAGCATTATCATTATATCACTATTTTTGTATTAGCTTTAGTCAATAATAATAATAATAATAATAATAATAATAATAATAATAATAATAATAATACAATACATACTACTAATAATAATAAATAATAAACGAATACTATTAATATTAATACTAATAGTAGTACTATTACTACTAATAATCATATAGAATAGGACTCTGATCACAGTGCTGGTCAGTGTGTAATTTGTCCAGTAGTACAGTGTGCTGTAGGACAATGGGCTCCATAAAGGTAGGTAATATATATATATATATAGTACATATTGTTTAATTATTCACACGTACATAGATGAAAGAAAGAAAGAAAGAAAGTAAGCACTTCAGCGATTCTAATGTGAAATCAAATCAGAGAGCCAAAAGGACGTGTGTATGTTAGGGTCTGCAGTGTGGAGTAAATGAACTAAAGTAAACGTGGTGGGTGTTGTTTGGGAGGGCGTAGCCTCCGCATTTGCCGCTGATGATGATGTGTGCGGTGGACGCTGCGCTGTCCGTGGTGCTGAAGAGCTGCACTAACTGTCAGACTGACTGACTGACTGACTGCAGAGCTACAAACTCGCTAGACTCGGTACACAGGACCAAGCCTTCACCGCAGCACTGTAACAGCGAGCTCCTAACCCTTTAATCACCACCACATTATACTGCATGTCCAGAGCCAAAACACTCATGCCTGACTATCTATCTATCTATCTATCTATCTATCTATCTATCTATCTATCTATCTGTCAGCTAAATGAGAGACAGGGTCTGAACTGATTTTACTGCCTTAACAAAGTTGATTTTTTTTATTTGTTTGTCTTTCTTTGTGTGGGTTAATGTCAAGAGATGAAGACGATAATGTTAGTTATTAACAACGACAATAATAATAATAATAATAATAATAATAATAATAATAATAATAATAGTTTAATCGTGCCAGTAATTAAAATACGAAACTTGTCTTATTTCTATGCAGGATTTTATTCGGTACTTTATATAAATCTGGTCTGTTTCTGTACAGAGTCTTTTTCAGTACTGATCCTGGTTTAATGGCAGAAGGGGGTTAAATCATTACTGTGTGTTACTGAGCAGTAGGACTCGGTGAGTTACTGTGTCACTGAGCAGTAGGGCGAGTAACTGACTGTGTTGAACAGACTGTGTCCTCCTAGCGGCAACAAGGAGAATCATCAGCTGCTCTTTTTCATCATGTGAACAATGTAGGATGCGAAATACACGATTATAATATTCTTTGCTGCAGTTTATGTACAATTTCTGGACTCACAATAAATAATACAATAAATTGCAAATATTGCAATAATCTGCCTTCAAGATCATATGGAGTGTTCAGGCCGTTATTAGATTATCATCCACAAACATACCACAGTTTATTGATCATCTGGAGGTCAGATTAGCGGCTATGTGCTCAGGCCGGTCTGGGTTTTACAGCAGTGAAGAAGATCAGGCTCTATCTATTGTATTTTCACCTGTCAGGAGAGATCTGTCTGCTCATTAGCAGCTCTTCTTAACTCCAGCTGAAAAACTCATATCACAGTCGAGAAACTCAGAAACACAGACTTTATTACACGCATGTTAATGCAAACTAGTGGCCAATGTGCCCCATCGCTGATATCGTCCCGAGGTTCTTCTTATAAAGCTCCTGAGGAAAAGTCTACATCAGACTCGTGACGTGTCCTTAAACTGCAGAACCGCTTGTGTCTTTGTGTTCCTGGGTGTGTGTAGATTCCCAAAGGAAAGCACACTGATGAATCTCAGAGTCATCGGTGAGACTGGGCGAGTGGGTTTTCAGTGTTCGGCTGTGATTCAGTAACTCATTAACGACGCGTTCAGGAGTGAATGTAAGGGACACATGCTGAAACTATTTACACTGTGACGTCATTATTATATTGGGTATATTTTTGTATTCATTTTAGTCCATAATAATAATAATAATAATGATGATGATGATCATCATCATCATCATCGTCGTCAGATATTAATACTAATAGTGCTACTATTACTACTAATAATACAGAGTAGTCCAGGGTACTGTAGGATAGTGCGGTCCATTAATGCACTGAAGCTCATAACTAGTATTATTACACTTACAATAAATCCTCTCCAGTTTGATGAAAGCATGCTTTTTGGCGCTCCGAGTATCCTGCTAAAAATCTTGAAAGGCAAATAAATTCCGTCATCAAATGTTATTTCTACCAGATCAGATCAAATGACCAAAATTAAATATGTTCGGGATTTAGAGCAGGTTATACATGCCCCTCAGTTCATCCTGCTTGGATTACACTGGTGTCTGTAAGACTCCACTGGGTGACCGTAAGATTGCTCACAGGCTCTTAGAACTCCTGCAGCAGCTGAGACTCTGAGTCTAAACCAGAGCGGACTGAAGAGGCTCTCTCTGGGTCGGTGAGTCTTCCTCATACCTGTCACTCACCAGGAGTCTGGACCCTTATCACTGCAGAGCAGCTGTGGGACAGAATGTACAGTAGAAGCCAGTGAACATAACGAGTCTGATTCCGAAACAGAGCTTAACTGACGAGTGAAACGCAGACGTGTGGCTCTTCTGGCACCCCGATGCTCAGAACTGCACTCGTAAGACTCCTGAGAGAGAGAGAGAGAGAGAGAGAGAGAGAGAGAGAGAGAGAGAGAGATGCAGAAAATTAGTAGAGAGAATGAACTTAAGAGAGAGATAGAGAGAGAGGGGGAGGAGGAGGAGAGGAGGTGTGTAACTCTATAAGTGAGAGAGCGGCTGAGTGTGATGGGAGTCTGCACTGAACTCTCTCTCTCTCAGCTCTCTGTGCGGTGAAGCGCTGGTCGTATTTTCCCCCGGACTGAACTGAAAACTGAACCGAGCTGAAAGCTGAACTGAGCTGCATGTGATTTGTTGATCGTACACTGGCCTTTAGCGAGGTGAGAGAAAGAGGCGCGGCATGCGCTCTGCTCCTCTCTCCATAACAGAGCCACACCGGGCAGCCTCGGCCACAGCAGCGCCTCTGACTAAACGTATGTGAACGGATGAGATATGTAATAGTACCAGCTGTTCGGTAGTGCACAGTAGAACTGAGCTCTTTCTTTCTTTATTTCTTCATTTAATGCGCTATTTCTTTTCCTCTACAGTGGATCCGCACTATGCTGAAAAAGGCTTCATGAATGAAACGTGCTACATCCGACTGAATTAAATGAAGTAGGTTAATTAATCGCAGTAATTATGTTGATGTAAATGTTTCACTCTTGCTGAAGAAGTGTACTTAATTCTCCTCTTTCTTCACTGCAGCTACTGTAGGATGATGGATCTGGACAGTCTCATAACCTCCTCCACGCCGCTATCAGCGCGCACCATCCTGCTGCTCTCTCTCGCCATTCTGCTCCTCGCCGCACGCTTCTCCCGTCGCCGCCCCCAGAGCGCACGCTCCATCCCAGGTCCGTTCCCGTGGCCGGTAATCGGTAACGCGGCTCAGCTCGGCGCCGCCCCGCACGTCTACTTCTCGCGCCTGGCGCGGCGATACGGCGACGTGTTCCAGATCCGACTGGGCAGCCGGCGCGTGGTGGTGCTGAACGGCGACACCATCCGGCACGCGCTCGTGCACAAAGCCGTCGACTTCGCGGGCCGCCCGAACTTCACCTCGTTCCGCTTCGTGTCTGGTGGCCGCAGCATGGCCTTCGGCGACTACGGCGAGCACTGGAAGGCGCACCGCAAGCTCGCGCACTCCACCATGCGCGCCTTCTCCACGGGGGACATGGACGTGCGCCGCGCCTTCGAGTCCCACGTGCGCAGCGAGGTGCAGGAGCTCATCGAGCTGTTCCTGCGCGAGACGCGCCGCCTCGGGTATTTCCAGCCGCACGAGTACCTGGTCGTGTCCACGGCCAACATCATGAGCGCCGCGTGCTTCGGCAGGCGCTACGCGTACGACGACGCCGAGTTCCGCCAAATCGTAGGACGCAACGACAAGTTCGCGAAGACGGTGGGCGCGGGGAGCATCGTGGACGTCATGCCGTGGCTGCAGAGCTTCCCCAACCCCATCAAGACGCTGTTCATCCAGTTCAAGGAGCTCAACTTCGAGTTCTACGACTTCATCTTTGCAAAGGTGGCCGAGCACCGCAGGACCATAGAGAAGGGCCTTATCCGGGACATGACGGACGCATTCATCGTTGCGATGGACCGAAGCACGGCCAGCCGAGTCCTGAGTCCGGAGTACGTACCGCCCACCATTGGGGACATCTTCGGAGCCAGCCAAGACACGCTGTCCACCGCGCTGCAGTGGATTCTTCTCGTGCTTGTGAGGTACGTGACATCTTGTAGTTGTAACTTTGCAGAAGCTGTATCTCAGATTGCTCCCTGAGGAACATAGAGTGCACTGTTTGGGTGGACCAGCCATAATAGGAAAGACAAGCTTATTTTGTACTCAGCTGATGTCTTGAGTTCCAAAAGGTTCCCTATTGGACAGCTAGTACAGTATTCCATGACTTAATCTGTGGAGGGAGCATCTGAGATTCAGCCAAACATGGTTATGTTAGGACAGTGGAAACCCTACAGAGATCCACCTTCCTGCGTGGTGTAATTTAAAGTTCCTCCACATGATCCAACTCGAAGCCAACTCTACAGGGTGAAGGGTGGCGACTGCTGGAATTAGGGGGTAAGGTCCCGATCTCAGTTTAACACCCAGTTTAATCTCATGGAGGTCTTGGCAGTCAGCAGATCAGTTGGGTCAGGCGCACTGGGAGCAGGTACAACATAAGTTGTGCAGTTGCGGAGCAGATTTGGAAGATGCTGAGGCACTGCATGGTTTTCCCTGCAGTCATATTAGCTGATGTTCAAGCTTATTTTAGTTGAAACTAAACAGCATGCAGCAGTTGGCAAAGGTTTATACACCCTGGTGAAATGCCATGTTTTGTTGGTTTTGTAAGTGAAAGTAAGTACTGAAAGGCTTGAAGAACAAATCAGACGCTTGTGGATAAAAATAAGAGTGTTAGCTTTAATAATACACTGAGTAGAAAGAAAGCAATCCAAAATGCAAGGCAGGGTCAAAGCCAAGAAAGGTAATCCTCAAAACATGGGGCTAGGCAAAAGAGAAAAAAAAACAAACCTGGGTCGGAAGCCAAAAACAGGAAATCCAAACTAGCAAACATCAAAAATGGTCCAAAAATGGAGCCAAAAAAAAAACAAAACAAAAAAAAAAACAAAGCAGGTCAATACACAGAGAAAGCAAATGGAGAATAGTGCTCAAAATGCTTAGAAAACAGTGGCAATACTTTGCAAAGACCAGGCAAGACAAACAGGTATTTATACAGATATGAAATGAGGAACAGGTGAAACACTTAGTACTCAGGTGACTTGGAACGAAGAAGTGGATTGTGATTGGTTGAGTCGACGTGTGTGGGAGTCATGTGATCTCCTGTAGGATCCTGTGAAAAGTAGTTCATAGAGTGAACTGAGCCAGCCAGTGAAATGGAGTAGGGAGTACTTGTTGACAAGGTGTGTCAAAAGGAAGTGTGACAAGTACACATCCTCCAGAGGGAACAAACTTCAATATGACCTGTTTCTGCAAACGGTAGTGCACAAATCATATATATTTGTTGAATATTAAAAACCATAATAAATAACTTTAAAGGTCATGAATGTATGTTTTTCCCACATGTCAAATTCAGCAAATAAACAGTAGCTGTGCATTAAAAGTGCTTTATAAATAAATATTTACTTACTTTACTTACTTACTAATATGCGATCTGTGTTCTCTGTAGAGGACTTAGTTTTTACTTAGAAAACAAACAAACTGTGTCATTTGATCAGAGCCACCAAAATCCACCTATCGGAAGGTGAATCTACGGGAGGTAGCATTGTGTTCATTTGAAAGGGAACTAAACATCACAGCCCTGTCCAAACAGAACAAACCTAAAAAGGGATCTGATTCAGTAAAGAAGGGCTAAAAGAACATGTTGTCAAAGAAATGCTCATGAAAACAAGCATAAAGTGATCTTTAATGCCGCTTAAACAGCCAGAAGGTTTCTTAGAAGCAGAGAGCAGTGTTTTCATGTTACACTGTCGAGGAAACCATGCACTAGAGCATGTGTGTCAGTGAGCACAAATGGCATTGCATAATCACTAGCAGCAGTGCTGGCAGGTTTAGTCAGCAAGTAATGGGAGCAGGATACCGAAACAGCGCCAAGGGGAGGGTGAAATCAGATCTTCCTACATTAGACCCACCACACCAAGGGAATGAAACTGTGCTGCCCTGGCTGTATGCACTATTGAGACTTTCACTCAGACTGCAGACAAGAGGTGGCTAAGATCCAGCAGTGGATGGACACAGAGTTTATTGTTTTCTGCCTCTACTTCATGTTTAATCATAAGTTGTTTATATATTCATATATATCAGTTGAATCAGATTTTAAAAAGTGTTACTTTTTAAAAATAAGCATTACACTGCCCTGCCCCTGGACAGTGCAGATTTTTAGTCTAATCCAACTTGCAACACATAGGGATAAAGCAGAATGTGTACCGTGGGGGGAACCTCATGGAGCCCCACTTATAAATAAGATTCATGCATTAATATTACATTATTACAACAGATCATACAGCATGTTGTGTAAAAATGTTATTTTCTTATCTATTTAGTACTTACATACACCTTTCGTCTGTTCTATAGTGGAGAACAAAGCAAGTTCTGTGGTCTGGACCAGTGTTTCTTAACCCTGATTCTGGAGGCACCCTGCCCTGTGCTTTCCCAGCTCACACCTGATTGAACTTATTGGCTCATTAACAAGCCCTTTCAGAGTTGTAGTGACTGTGTTAAAGCAGGGCACCCACTAAAATGCACAGAGCAGGGTGCCTCCAGGACCAAGGTTGAGAAACACTGGTCTGGACTGTAATGTACACACAGCGCCTACTAACATGATGTGCTTCGTTCCATGCTCCACATTTCAGGTATCCAGACATTCAGAAGAGACTTCAGGAGGAAGTGGAAAAAGTAGTGGACAGGAGCCGTCTGCCCACCATCGAGGACCAGTCACGTCTTCCGTACGTAATGGCCTTCATCTATGAGGTGATGCGATTCACCAGTTTCGTCCCTGTTACAATTCCCCACTCCACCACCAATGACACCTCCATCAATGGATACCCCATCCCCAAGGGCACTGTGATCTTCATCAACCAGTGGTCCCTGAACCATGATCCAGTTAAGTGGGATCAGCCCGAGATCTTCAACCCACATCGCTTCTTGGACGAGAATGGGGCACTAAACAAAGACCTAACCAGCAGTGTGCTGATATTCTCGTTGGGAAAGCGGAGGTGTATCGGAGAGGAACTTTCCAAAAAGCAGCTTTTCCTCTTCACCACGCTTCTGGTACACCAGTGCAACTTTGTGGCAGAGAAGCCACCCACTATGGACTACCTATATGGGCTGACTCTGAAGCCCTACTCATTCAAAGTGTCTGTCTCTCTGCGTGATGGAGCAGGGTTGCTGGAAAAGGCGGTGCAGTCACCTCTCCGCGCACAGACGACACAGGATAATGCAAACTTGAAATAACAAGCTAACTGAAAACCAGGGGATATAAACACTTTAAATTATGCTAAATGAAGGTGGAAACAAGTTTTATGAACACTGAAGTAAATCTTTTAGCACACACTTGTGCTATCAGGCCAAAACCTACTGTATGTGTACAAGAGCCTATAAGTATATTTATGAACTTATTATGAACTCAGGCAAAACCATTTTGATTTTTGGGTTGATTTATGCTGCATCACTATTGACTACACTAATAAGATGTTAATTATATTCTCATTATAGGAACACATAAATGCACTGATACATTGTTCACAATTCCATAGGCCTTATTTGAGAGATGCAGGGCAAAACATGAATCTCTGTGACTCAATCCAATCAAATGAGGCTGCGATAGGCTACTACTTTCTGCACTGATATACCTTATATGTCTTCATTGTCTAAGTTTGGTAGACCTCTACGTTATAAGGCTACTTAGAGCCACCACTACTAGAACATGTATACAGCTTCACCCTGTGTAATCATCAGCAATATATTACTGTCACACTGTCAATTCAACAATTCAATATTGATAAAGGTCATTTTATTTAGTGCATGCAGTGGATTTACTATGGAGAGTTTTCCCAAATGCTTTCAGTCAGAACTGAGAAAAATGTTAAAGCTAATGACTGTTTGCTAAACCATGCTACTTCTTAGACTAATTCAGTTCAATTTAAATTGGCCAATGTTTCTTGTTTCATCTCTTCATTATATACTACATATATTTACAGGCTAAAGCAATGTATTTACCATGTTGTGATGCATATAACAATGAAATTATTTATATATATATAGGGTTCATTTAACTGTTCTCTACTTGCATGGAAAGTAGCTAAGCTAAAATTGCTAACATGCTCCCTAAAACACAAAACAGTCCATCTCAGAACTGTCTTAAGTGTATAAATCACATTAATACATACATAAATCTGCAAAACACTGATACCCAAATGGCACTTTACATGTTTTTCGCTTTGTGATTACTTTTGGCCATATATAGTATTATCCGATTCTCAACACAGCCTGGTTGAGTCTGGTGCCTTCGCACCATAGAATTGCATTACCATCTTCTTGCCTTATGTTATTTTGTATCAAAGCAGAACAAATAGTTGGTCTTCACTGCACTAATCCGGTCTCCATGTCTTTCATTATTGTTTAATACCCACTGCTATAGGTGTGCTGTACCGTCACACAGTTTCTATCAATGGAGTGAGGAATGAGCCCTTAAGAGGTATTTTACTTGTCTGCACTGAGGGTTAAAGAACAGGCTGTTCAGTGACTGCTTACATGAGAACATGCTTGGGTTTGATTAGTGTTGTATTTGTTAAACCAGCCTTAGAAACTAAAAAAAAAAAACATCTCTCTGCATTAAAGGTTCTTGAAGATACTCATTGTGCTTTTATGCTCTCAAAAGATCCATTATTCCTGGGACTTCCGAATTTCCAAACCAACAGCCTACCTTTCTCACATCTTTAATCAGTTGAATAGCATGAAGTCTGTTAACTTCACTTTTAAATGACATAGTTTTCATGACAGATATGATTATCATAAAGAGTGCATAGCCAGGCAATATTCCTAAGTATTCCTCTCTTCTTGTGAACGACCAGAAAGGGGGAATCTCAGGGTTTGCTAACAACCATGTATATCCATTATATACACAGGTTACTGTTTTTTAATTGTTTCCTGCAGCTGCTGTAGCAAACACAATACTGTAAGAGAGCTATATTAAATCTATATTATATCAGTGTTTTTCATTCAAGCAGCCAAATCACTTGATTAAGTTTATTTGGTGTGTTTTAGTACATGATGTATAGTTTATTATTTTATTTTTAATTTTGTGATTCAGTTATGCTGTATTTTTCTACTTAACATAAGCTTAGACATTTTGGCTGCTGTGCAAAGTTGATTGTTCATGTTTTAAGGGCATACAATTTACATGATGATCCTTTTTTAATATTCTGCATAACAGATACTGTGTACTTTATTTAAAACCTGAAATGATCACTTAGATGCATCATTTATATTGGAACTGTTGAACTGAATTAAACAGAATAATTATACTGTTGCCATGTGTGATGTCAATTATTCATACTTGGCTACAGAAATATTTGGATGCCAATCAAATTATTGTTTTTTATCTTTCAGTCAAGGGTGTAGCCAGAACTATCACAGTGTGGTAGCCAGGTTAGACTCACCTTAAACTGTGCAGTAGTTGGCTGCACCTGTGCAGGTAACAGACTGTAACTGTTGAGCCTTTTAAGGTGGAATGGAAAATTCAAATGAATAACATGGTGAGTTGGAAGCCTGTGTAACTGGTGGTCAGTGTGTTTGCAACTAATTCGAGTCGGAATTCAGGTAGATAGCCAGGTGAAACTTTGTTGGTTTGCGATAAACCTAGAATCTTAAAGCATGCTGTCTTGATATTACCATATAACGTTACTCTATTGTTTCTATAAGGTGGACGCTTTGTTTCGATTTAGAGCTTTATATAAGGAACTAACTTTTTGCCTTTATTACAGGGACATGGGCAGGAGACACCAGGGCCATATTGTCTGACTTAAGGCCTTAGCATCAGACTAAGCAAGATGTATGGTAAAGCCATTATGATGGGTATTCTTGTCTAGTTATATTTAATCTATATAAAGGACTGAGCTTATTTTTAGTCTGCAGTATTTGTGGATAGCGGCTTTATCCAGAGTGGTGGGAAGTAAAGGGAAGTGCTTAGGACAGAACTTTCCCTCCTCTGCTGCTTATCTTGCTCGCCCAGTACATCCTGTTCTTGATCAGCCAAAAGCTCGCAGCCAGGCAGCCAGTCCAGAGTGCGTGACAACTCCAGATAGAGCCAGCTGATTACTGATACTCCAACACCCCCATGCCCCCCTCTGCCAAACCAACAAAAGAAAAAATGCAAAAGCTCCACTTGCTACTCTATCAGGAATTTCTTACCATGGTGAAACAGCATGAACTGAAAAAAAACATGGGCTTCATTGTAAGTATAAATACTTGACATAGTTTTGGATAAAGAGATAGTAGTGAGGAATCACTTTTAAAAAGAAATCATGCATGCAAAGATGAAAAGTTACACTCTTATACAAGGTGTAACCACAAGTTGAACATATTCAGTTTCCTTGACAGTGAATAAGCCTTGTCCTGTACTATACAGTATTCTAAATGAAGATTCTCCATTGAAAGAAACACGTAGTCCATGACCAATTCAATTCAATTCAATTTTATCATCATTATACCAATACAGGGTTGTACAGTATAACGAAACACCATCAGGCTACTTCTCCAGTGCTGTAATTAAAAAAGTAGATAAATAGTAAATAACAGTGCAAAGGCAAAAAGACAGGAGACAATACAATATGTGCATACAGTAAAACACATGCAAAATGTGCCAGGCCAGTAACTGTGCACCAGAATGTTAGAATACTAAAACTGAGGTTCAGTTATTATATGCAGGAGAGTGAAATACAGCTTAGTGTAAGTGTACGTATTGGAAAGTACAGTATGTTGAGGTCACCAGGCTTACCATACAGTAACACTGCCTTGCCCCCCCACCATGGACCAGGATACCAACCCAAAGGATTCATGGAATTCTTGGGATTTATTTTGCAGAAATAGCAAACCATGACTAGCTTGACATGCAGTTTGAGCCATGAATGACAAAGCTGTGTCGAAAATGAGAAAAATGACACTGGCTTGAAAATGTCTGGCAGCACCTGTAAGAGATCCTATGTTGGCGCCAAGTACCATGAAGATACCATAAAGTTTGGCTTCTGAAGTCCTAACCAATGAGAGAGTTCACTTGGTTGCTTCTGCCTAAATACCATGGAAAAACTTCTGGGCTGGACAATTTTCAGTTAAATTTTCAGTCTGAAGGCCCAAAAGGCCCTGAGGCCACTATGAATTGTAAACCACAGTGAAATTCATACTCTTAAAAATAAAGGTTGCTAAACAGTTCTTGACTTGGACGCACAGCTCTAGGAAACTCCTTTAAGTTTTCATGTTTAGTTTAAAACCTCCCAAAATTAAGTCAAATTATCAACAGAATGTGTTTTGATAGTTTTACAGTACATTAAAGCCCTTTATGTACTGTTGCAGAGACCACAGAGGTAGCATAATAACCAGCTAGCTCCACCCCGACCTGACTCGTAATATCACATTGTACCTTAAGTGCCAAAAGTGAGTCTCTGTAGCATCAAATCTGCCATCGGTACAACATGAGCGGATGAAGCAGCAGCAGCACTGCCCTCATGGTGCTTTCTAACAATTGACTTTCTGTCAGTTATGTTGAAGGTCCTGCTCTGAGTTAGCCAATAAAAATCTCAGTAAATGTGTTACTTTGTTTATTACGATAGAGGTGGACAGAAATTGTTCCTGTCAAGGTTCAATGGTAAACCACAAATGGTTTCTTCTATTGCTTTGCAAAGAACCATTTTAGCATTGTGTACATTATATAGCAAGTAGAGGAACTCAGGTGTGGAGCAACATACAGGTGTTTAGAGCTTAATGGGTTTAATCGTGTCTTGAATTATATTATGCTGCATGGTTAAAGTCATAACACACTCAATTTATGGACTTATCACCAAAACAGATAACCTAATAACCAGAATACTGAACACAGTTCTGCAGAGGACGGAGGGGCATGGGTAACCTCTTGTCTGGTTAAGAGGCCCCATGGACAAGGACATGGCCAAGGGGAGGGTGGGGGGAAATAGAAAAGAAAAAACAAAAAAAAAAGTGTTACCATCTGGCACTGTAGCTAACAACGTCACTTCCAATGATCCGTTCCCATGGAGTAGTGCAGGGCTCACTCAGCCTTGGCTTCTGGGTTTCAGTGCACAAAGGCAAACCTCACACCACCCACACAAACACATTCATGCTTGCATAATCAGCAGAACCAGAGATAAGGCCTATAAACCCAAGACACTTATATTTATAATAGTAAAATACATTTCTTTATCAGTATTGCTATACTGACTTATGCAACTAATGTCACACAAGTCTGAAATGTGCGACTGAAAACTTCATTGTGAGCAGTTTATGATGTTCTATATACATGCTCTACACACACACACACACACACACACACACACACACACACACAAAATAAATAAATAAAACTTAATCTCTTCTTGGCATATGAAAACGAATATTTACTGAGCAATTAAACACAAATTCAAATTATTTATTTGATTTTTATTCACATTTTTTTCACATTTTTTTTCCACTTTAACTAACCAAGTTCTCATCACTGCAGCACAGTAGGGCTGAAAGATAAATCTGACAACAGAATTAAAAATGCACCATTTAGATCCAAATGACTTACAAAAAGGTATGAATATTGTTTGTGTGTGTGATGTTTATGACACAACACTATTCATGTTTTGAGGCATTATCCTGAGAATGACCCATATTTATCTACTGGGAATGAAACACTGACAAGTAGCTCAGTCAAGTGGCTAACTAAGAGTTAAAAACAGGTTCAAAATCATGCTGCACTGACCTTAAACAGGCTCAGGTGTCTCACTGTAAATCATATTGCATGTAATCTAGCCAGAGGTACCCTAACTTTTAGGTACTACTCTAAGTATCAGGTGAATTTGTGCTAGTACATTTGGAGCTAGAGTTCCTAAGACTTCCTTAAAGGTGGTGTAGTTGGCTACACATCCAGTCATTGTGACCCAGTGGGCATCATATACATAATATAGATAATGCCACTAAAGGAAGCACACATTCACTGCTTGGGTCTGCAAAAGATGTCAATTCACAAAGCATAGTTTACATATTGCTCAACCTTTCCGAGACACTTGCATTCTGAGAAAGTAGCGCTCCAATCCCCTTATCACATTCTCTTCCTTAGGGACAAAACTCTGCCCTTTCATCAGCCTTTTACATAACAGTCTGCAAGATAAGAAGATTGATCTCCAAATAAGTATCAAGGCCAGTGCAGATTTTCTTCTCTTTGTTTTGGAGATGATTGTCAAGAGAGCAGTTCAATCACTCTTTATCAATATAAGTATATTGTTACTTAGAGTAACTCAGAAGACCTTTCCCAGCTGAGGTGGTAAACAAGACAGAAAGCACTTAAACTCCTTTCAAAAATTAGCCACAGATTCATCAGAAAATATAATTATTTTATTATTTGCTTTATTTTAAAGCTGAAACAGAAACCAAACCAAGCCCTCACAGCAGTACAGTAGCTTTGTGGGTAAAGTGCTGACTAGCCCCACCTTGGACACTGATTAACTCAAGACCTTTTGAAGTACAGTCCAAATATGCAACCACATGGGAAAAGTAGCTGTGCAGAGGTGATCGGGTCACTTCCCTTTGGAACTGACAATCAAGTGATGATGGTCTCCTGTCTGCATGGCCTGTAATTAGTTCCTGTTCCAAATGTCCACTGCGTGAGAGAAAGAACGAGGAGAGAGAGCAACAGTAAAGAGGTCACTGTACCTGAAAATCAGTCAATGCTCCTTCCGTGTCGTTTTCCAGCCTTTGTCATTTTCTTGGCTGGTGTCAGAGCCAAACTTCAGCAATGGCTATTGTGTTCCTGTTCACAGGTTCACCATGCAACCACAATTAAATCAGGTCTTTAAATGTTAATGAGTGGGAAGAATGCATTTAATTAAAAGTCCAGATGCCTTCAGCAATATGTACAAGTCTTCAATCACAGTTTTGTCTGTTACAACAAGACTTCACAGAAACTACTATACCAGATTTAACCACAGTTACAACATATATACACCCTCTGCACCCACTTTATTAGTGCAGCGCATCTAACAGTTCTTGTAGTAAATTAATACACTTATATAGGTTATAGTTTGTTTCATGTGTAGGTTTTCTATGTACAACTCATCAACAATATACAGTATACTGATTGCTACAGTTTTGCAGAATAGATACAACCCTCTAGATTAGAAAGCTTAATACATTCTTCTTATTGGTACATAGTTAAAATGACAGAGTAAAAGCCAATTTACCAAGCACAATCTCAAAACAGGATAGTCTCATCATATGATAATCATGATATAATACACAAATACTGATGAAAAGAATAATATCATATCATATGACTTACAACATAAGTCAACATAAGATAATAATCTTTGATAAACCTAGAACAATTGTAGTGTCTAAAAGCACAGACACACACAAAAAGAAAAAAAATATATCTAAAACGTGCACGTATGTCGAAACACAAAAACTGTAGCAAATTTATGACTGGATTCAAGACTTATGATGATATTTACAAAAATTAAATATTCCTCACTTAAATCACACATTTAATGCAACAGTTCCAAAATAGTGGCTAAGATCATGTTTGGAGTCAACAGGTTTCAAAAAGAAACAACAACTATCAATGGTTCGGCTTCCCTGTACCTTTTAATAATGGAATGCAAGTTTAGAAGAGTGCGTATTTCATCTTATTATGAATAGTACCAAGAAGTAGCATTGGGGTTTTCAACAATGGACTACAACATCTGTATTTATGCTATGATATGGTTTATGGCTATTGACTTTCAATTGTGCCAAAATTATGCTTTGGGGAGGAGTTTAATGCCTGACCCAGCGGCACAACCAGGTATACCCATTCTGGGATCTGGGATTTGAACAGCAGAGTCAGCTAAAACAATGCTACTGATATGAGTGCAAATGGGGAGACAAAAATAGCATGAAGAAAAAGACAAGGTCTGCAAAACAAAATCTAAAAGTATGCTGTTACAGTAGTGTTAGAACCAACATAAGGAGAATGTAAACCATAAGTTGCCCAGCCCTCCAAAAATAAAGGAGATCTGCAGAAAAAGTGGTGAAGAGATACCTGTTAAACATATAGGATTTCACCTGATATGATGAGGTGATCAGAGAAATAGACTGAACAGAAACAGGTGCTGAATGTCCACAGGACGATGGTGCCATTAGAATGTGTTGGTCAGGAACAGAGTGAAAAGATGGAAGTACATTATTAGTGTTACAGACAACCACAATATCTTACACCATTATAGCACAAAGGAGAACACAGATCACACAAAAACTAAGCTGCCTCAACTCTCTCGGACAGAAATTATCAAAGGAATTCAGGAAGAAATCACAGTGGAAGTCAATGTATAAATCCACATTGGTTGTTTCTAGATATCATCTCCGTGGCCTACTGTAAGCTGGACAGGGTGGATGGGTACTAAAAGATTCCCTAGGCTAGAAACAGTCTACTTTTACACCAGGTCTTTGTTATAATGACACTCCCCTAGCAGAGTTTGTGCTGTACCTATTGTACTCTACATAAGCACATCATGTCATCATGTTGCTCATCAAAGTGCAGGCATCTTTACTATTAATGGTAATCTCCAGTCAGCAGAAATATGTGAAAAAATGTTCAATGCCGTCGTCACAACAATGTCAACTGAGAACAGACCCATGAAGAGCGCTTGGATTCTGCCCCGTTCCAGAAACTAAAGTGATAAGAGAAGAGAGGCCAGCTCCTTCTGTGCTTCCTCATCCTGTCACAGACAAAGACAAAAACACATTCATTTTCAAGGAGAAACACTGACTTAGGCCATGTTTACATCCGGCAGTAACTTCTCTTCTGGGTGATCCCATCATAAGTGGACAGTGCCTGGTAAGTCTCGGTGGCTGGGGTCAAATGCACCTCAAAGATGTTATTGCGGTCCCACCACTGAAACCATCAGGAATGCATATTACCGTGTTTATAGAGCGAGTATAGTTGTGGGCAGTGTACCAGTTTATCTGATATGCCAATTAAAAATCTTCTTCTGGTATGAGTTTTAGTGCAATATACAAACAGTGCAAACTATGTTAATGTTAAGTGGGAGTGTCAGGGATGTTTCAAAATGAAAATGCAGCAGACCCTCGATCATCTCCTGCTGTCTAGTTGCATTTGTCCACTTTGTTTTATCAAGGCAGTGAACAGAAAGTGTCCAAAAAAAAAAAAGGTCTTCAGAAGTTTTTGGTTAGCCTTCGCTTAACATGAACACAAAAAACATTGCTGCGCTTCCTGCCTTAGTCAGCCTTATTATACACTGCTGCAATGAGGCAAAACATAGACCAGCTGTTACTGAAATGTGAATGAAAGAAGCTGGTAATATTATAGTAATTTTAACTTTCAGCAGTGTCTGACAGTCGGAGGCACAAGTACACGGAATGCAACATATGAGACACTTGATGAATCTGAAGGCAGCTTCCTATTTAAAATTTTAGTTCTGCATTCCATTTGAACAAAAAAAAACCAAACAAACAAACAAACAAAAAACAAAACAACAACATATGTGTCTATCATTTAGAAATGAAGGAACATGCCCCTGTTAACCAGTGTTAAAAACGTCTAAATAGTTATGTTCAAAATGTATATATAGGCATAGAAACTTAAATTATGTGATATAAATTTGTGGTCATACTGCGGTCTACTATGTGAATGCTGCAGCACATCTATGTGTTGAAGGACCGCCTTAATCAACTGCGTCATCACAGAGATGAAAGCAGCTGAGCAGCTTATTTTTTCCCCATCTGATCTCCCACTTGTTTACACTGTATGAGCAGTCCATGCAATCTAAACTATTCTAACAGCCCTTACAATTACACGAACAAGGACTCTCAGGACAATTTTTTCTAACAATAAACACAGCAAAAGACTGCCGTAGTAAATGTGGGTGGCACCCTTCCTCCAGTCACAAAATACAATCCAAGTAGAGGCTGGAGACACATTCAAGACACATGGAAACAGCAGGTGCAAAAGCCTATACGTCTCACTGTCCACTTATTAGATCACTCAAAACAAATAATACCAAGTGTGAACAGGAACTAAGAATGCTGTAACTCACCTCTTTAGTTACTATGCTCATAGCAGATGCAGATTCACACATCTTCTTGGCTTGGGTTTTCTGGCCCAGGTCTTTATAACACTAACAGCAATGATAAAGGAAACAAATTACTGACTGAGACAAACATACTGGCAAGTTTCCACCCCACCCTTAAAAGTAAAAGATTAGCATAGAACAACAGTCACCACTCCTCCTGGAGAGCTACCTTCTTGCAGCCTTCACCTCCAACCCTGGTCTACCACACCTCTTTCAGCTAACCAAAAACTTCTGAAGACAATAATTAGATGGTCTGGAGTGGGATTGATTAGAGTTAGAGTTAAAGTCTGCAGGAAGGTAGACATCCAGGAACAGAGTTGGTGACCACTGCCATAGAAGAACCACCTTTGGATCCTCAAAGAGCCTTTTAACAGACGTACCTATAAAAATCTCAAATATAATATTGCAGAAAGGGTTCTTCCATGACACTGAGCAAAATAACCCTTTTTTTATTCACCACTTTTACTTTCAAGAGTCAATGAGTTGAGTATATGTGCCCTTTTGCTGAGAAAGTGCATAAACACAATAGCTCAAAGAAAATTTAAGTGCATGAGTGCACATCAGAAAAACAAAAAGTCAATAAGATTTTATCAGAAATTTGTGTTGGACAGCCGAACTGTAGCAGATATGTGTGAAAAGCATGCCCTTAATGCAATAAACACTACAAAGACATCACACTGAAGAAGCAAGAAATAATTTACCTTGGCTAAAAACACATAGTTGAACTTGGAGTACTTTGGACAGAGCTCCTCCGCCTGCGAAGTGAAACATTAAAGGAAATGAGTTGCTACTGAACAGTTTCCATCCACACCATCAGAGCCAAAAACAACACCTGTGTTTTAACATCACATCGCTGTTGACACTGGTGTAAACCAGGACATCATGAACCTGATGTCGAGTCAGTTTTGGATCTAAGTGTAAGAGTATGGTATGTAGAAATATTATTTTGTTTTCTATGGTTTCCATTTGGGTATTTCAACTCTGTGAAGGGATGAAGCAGTGAAGCTGTGCTTCTCCAGAATAATGTTAACAATGCTTCAAGCAACTTCCTTTTACCATAAGAGCAGCTAAAACAGTTAAACAGCTAACATAAACTCTCTGAAGATTTTGCGTGTTTAATGAGTTTGAAAACAATCATCATCGCACCCTGTAAACCTCCACCCTTCCACATCAACATATTTAATAACAACCTTGCCTGCATTTACGACAATTTCACCATGGCACGAAAGAGAAATGCTGGAACATCTAAGCGCATTCTCTCTTCCAATTAAGCATGATATTTTGACTCAACATCTTAAATCATAGTCATTCAAACAGCCATCACTTCTGTCATTCTGACATTATGTTTGTCTATCACATTTTACATCCCCTCTGGCGACTGAGAGCTAGTCAAAAACCTTAGACAAAACTCTGATTGTGAACTTTATGAAGCAGGTATCAAACGCAGGGCACTGCACTATTCCTCAGTCTTAAAAGGAGTCTTCTCATTCACTTCAAACAGGCAATTCATTAAATAGCTGTGAAACTATGAAGCCAGGCTTAATTAATATATTGTAATAACAGTGACCAATGCTGCTGGTTAACGGTGAATTTTAAGGCTCCTGCAAGTTTTTCACTCTGAGTCTGTTTCTCAGAGCCGTGGCTGTGTTTTTGTAGCTCACAGGGGATGTTGTATAACTCTTCAGGATGTGTTTGTTAGAAAGCGAGACAGCCCTTACACCTCCCGGCAAGGTGCAACAAGTTACAACACACGCCACTTAAATCAAAATTGATGGGTGAGATACACAAGATGAGGAGGAGGCATGCAAGAGAGTATCTTGGCCACGATTGATTTTATTTCTCTATATAAACATGTGAAATGTGGGAACACAGATTAAGCCTTTTAAATACCTGGGGTTTGCACTTTAATTGGGTGCAGGACTAACTCGGGGGCAAGTCCCTTCTCATTACTAGACAAACATGCCTCTGTTCTGGTAGAAGGCAGACGGTGGGTACGTCTGCAAGTTTGATGAGTTACATCACACCCCCTTGTTGTTTTTGCAAGACTACGGGTGAAACATTTACATTTCAATAACTCACATTTCTGTGCAATTGTTATTTATTAGACAAAATTATTAGACTAAAGTTATGAAGATTATTTTTATATTCTAAAATGCAAATATGGAGTTCACACTTAAGCAAATTAGGCATGTACTAATATAAAACCTTTATAAGACCAATAATGACCTAATATTTTGTCACGGTTTACTATATTAACAAAATATTGTATTGAGAAATGAAACACTCCATGCATAAGAATTCTTCTGGGGCCAGTTAGTAGACCCTGTAGCTAACACATGGAGTAGCCAAAGCACTGCAACTTTATAAGTGCTTTGACCTATAACACACTAAAAAAGCTGAACACACAAATATAGCATAAGATCACAAAGTGACAATGTAGTGGCACAGTGTTACACCTACTCTGCTACTCTGCATATCATCTGACTAAAATGCAATTACAGTATTTCAAGATGTACAAAGTTTGAGGACTTTGTACACAATGGTAGTCAATGAAAAAGGTACAACATAATGGTCTTTAGAATGGCATAACTGAATAAGAAGAGTTCGGTACATAGAAATGAAATATCATGAACCTGTAACACTGTTGTCTCCTCTTTCAAATATAAATGCCACATTTGCAAAACAGGTGCAGTTTTGTAATTCCACAGGCTGCTTACATAACAACCTTGACTCAATAATATTTACACCTCCAAAATTTACATAGACCAGCTCACGTTTTAGTCCAGTGAAACAGCGACAACAAAGTAACAAAAATGGCAGATTACGTTGAGAAATCTACTATTCCAGGCCATGAAGGCGATGTTGGCACTCTTCATATCCTTTCCAAGAAAGGAAACTGTGGGGCATGGTTGATGTTCATTTTTAAACAAGGTTAAAGTTGGCTTCCTCTTCGCCAGCTACTTAATCAAATGAACTGTTCCACCTCAAAAGGTACAGCTTGCACAGGTGCCAGAGGGCAACTGCTGCACAGTTTAAAGTGAAATGGAAATTTGCAAAACAAGCTGACGAACAGGAAGCCAACTTCAGCTCTCACATTTTAACAAGAACAACTTCAGTTGCTTGCTCTTCACAATATCTAGAAGGCCTTACTCAATGTTCAAAGCTGAGGAGACTGAAGAAAGACCAGTTCATCTTGAAGTTTGATGGTGAGTAACAACTTTAATTTACTTTGTGTTGTTGTCATGATCGAAATCAAGCAGCTAGTTTAAGTAATGCTAGTTACTAGCAAGCTGCCAAGTAACTAACATAGTATGATGACCCAGTTTACAAAGAGGTTCATCTAATTTTAATGCCTGAGTCTTTTTTGACATGTTGCTACTGCATAATCATAGCAGTGTCTTTTTTGCAAACCAGCAAATCAGAGCAGTGCTCATCCAATTATTCACGAGCTCGCCAAAAAAGAGGAAACAGCTTGTTTCATTCAAGGGCTAAAGCATACGATGTAAATGGACATGTAAAACAGCATCTGGGCACTTTTAACTCTAACCATATAGTCACATACTCTCTATGTAGACATCAAATAACAATTCAACATTAAAATGATGAATAAATGCATTCTATGGCACCTTCAAACTCAAACTTTAAACAATGCATTATCTCCACAGAGTTTCCATGCCACACACGCCAACAGAGTGAGAGATTGGCCCACCTTGAGGAAGTTCTGTAGTGCATCCTGGATGGTTGCGCTTGGGGGCTCTCCAAACAGTGTAGCAGCAATCTTCCTCTCAATCCATGTGCACTGAGCCACCTGCACACATGCACGCATAATGATTTTTCTTGACTATGACTACTAAACTGAAGAGACCAACATTTATTTTGTTGCTTTTCCAGTCAAATTGCCATTAAAGTAGAGCTTTTAAAAGAATTCTACAGGGACATTTTTCCACACCTTAGAAGTTGGTTGCGTTTTTTGCTTCTCATGACTGAAGTAACTTAAACACATTTAGTGATGAGGTGTGAACTCTGGGGTGGTCAGTCCAATGTCCTGAGAACACCAGTAGCTTCTTTGTTTGATTTACAAATGTTCTTTTCCTAGCAACAACGTCTTGAGAACTATTTATCCTTTCAGACCCAATGGACTGAGATGACTTCTCACAGCAGAAGCATGGATAAGAACACCTGTGGCTTTTTCTCAGGTATCAGCTTGATTTTCTCTTCTCTCTCAAAGATGAAACTTAATCATTTGATGAACTCCAGTTTTAAAAATATGGCTGCATGGTGGCTCATGTCTGTGAGGGTTTTCTTCGGCTGCTCCGAATTCATGCAGTCAGGCGAGTTGGAGATATTAAATTGCCCCTATAGGAGTGAGTGTGTATGTGAATGTGTAGGTGTGCATGCCTTCCCTGTGATGGACTGGCGACCTGTCCGGGCTGTTTTGTGCCTTCTGCCCAATGGGTGCTCCAGCACCTCCTCACAGCAGAGGAGGATAAGCGATGTAGATAAGTACGTAACTGAGATTATTCCTGCTGTTTCCACTAATTTTCTATTGAATTTGCCCTTCCATGTTCAAGTGAATGGTCCAATATCTTCTCATTAATTTCCCCTGACAAATGAATCACTTTTAAATTAAAAGTAATAATTAAATTAAAGACTAATTAAAGACTAATTTAAAATTTAAAAAAAATGTGTAATCCCTGATTCTTGTACTGTGCGTTTTGTATAACTCAGATGGTGTAATTAAACCTATTCCAATGTATAAATGGATTCCAAAAGAAACACAAACTTTGCCAGTTGAAGCTTTGAAATGATTAAGCAATCAACCGTAATATTCAAATATCAAGAACCAAAGCCATAACCAGCACAATAGCATTACACACTGATTCATTCATTCAGGTGACATTTCTAAGAAACCGGAATGTACTGCTCTGCTCTTTCAGAAACTTGATACTCTCAAGTGTCGTTAATTATAAGTTGCAGGGGTATAATTGCACACTCACACACACGCATACACACTGTGATTTAGCTCGTTTCCTGGAATAATACAATGCTTGGTCCAGCATCAGAACTGTTACGTCTTTGTTCTTTGTAGGAAGGTGAATTTGAAGGTGTACGGATGTGTAGCATCAGCATTGACAGTGAATTTTTCAACTCAAATACTGGTCAAAAAAGAGCTTTGAGTCCACCACGTTTTGACATCAATAAAACTACAGTGCTGTGAAAAAGTATTTGCCCCTTGTCAGATGTCTTCTATTTTTGCTATTTTTTATATTTACATGTTTCAGATTATCCAACTAACGTTAACATAAAATAAAGACAACACAAGTAAACACAAAATGTAGCTTTTTAATGAGCATTCCACTAAGTGAAGGTAAAGAATTTTTCCCATTTTTTCCCCCATCATTACCCTTTTGTTCCACTGCTGGAACTTTGTTCCACTTACGATAACTTATAATGAGTATTACACATTGCTGTGTAAGAATTTTGGCCCACTTTTCTTTGCAGAATTGTTTTAATTCAGCTACACTGAAGGGTTTTTGAACATGAACTGCCCGCTTAAGGTCTTGCCCAGCATCTTATGCCCAGCATAAGTCAGGACTTTGACTCACAAACTGGCAGGTGGACATTCTCTTTCAGGATTTTCTGACTGAGATCAGAATTCATGATTCCATCAGTCACGACAAATCGCCCAAGTCCTTCAAAAGCAACGCAGCCCCAGACCATCATACTATCATTGCAATGTTTGACTGTTGGTATGATGTTCTTATGGAGGAATGTGGTGTTATCTTTACACCACATGTATTAAGACCCATGTCTTCCAAAAAGTTCTACCTTGACTCAGAGTATTATTAGGAAAGTCCCGGGGGATTCCAATGGATGCCATTTCCAATGTCTTTCTTATTGTGGAATTGTGTACATTGACCTTAACTGCTGAAATAAGGGCCCACAATTCTTTAAATGTCCATCCGGGTTGTCTTGCGACCTCCTTGATGAGTCCTAGATGCTCTCTTAGTGAAATTGTGGTAGGTCACTCTTGGGAAGCGTCACCTCAGTTTCAAGTTTTCTCCATCTGTGGATATGGCTCTCACTGGGGTTCTCTCACTGTGGTTCATGGCTCTCACTGTGGAGTCACAAGACCTTAGCAAAGGCTTTGTAACTCTTTCCAGACAGGCAGATTTCAATTACTTTATTTTGCATCTGCATTTGAATCTCTTTAGAACATGGCTAAATCTCTTTAGAACATGGCCTTATGTGCTGCTTTTTGAAACCTTTTAGCTCCTTTACATTGCCAGACAAGTTGTATTTAAGTGATGTTTAGATTCAAAGGTTTGAATCAGATAATTGACCCTGGACGTGGTTAATGAAATAGGTTAGTCAACTGAATTTGGTTAACTGGTTGATTTAGAAGCTAAGGGGGCAATTACTTTTTCCTCAGCATTTTTCCTTCAATAAATGTAATCATCATTTAAAAACAGCATTTTTGTTTACTTGGGATTAATATTAAAAGTAGCTGAATTACCTGAAACTAAATGTGACAAATATGCAAAAACAGAAGAAAAGTGGCAAATACTTTTTTACAGCACTGCATATCAGATATCTGATCAGTTATCGTATGTATATGACAATATAAAAAGCATCTCGCAATGTAGCTAAACACGGTCATGGCAGGAAAGCTTTTGGATCCATGTGTAGTTTCCCGATTACAGAGGGTAGTCCATGTCTTTCTCTGCATAATTTGTCTCTTTTTACCCTGTTCTTCAGTGGACATGACCCCCATGACCACCACAGAGCAGGTATTACTTGGGTCGTGGACCATTCTCAGCACTGCACTGCAAACGACGCTGTGGTGGTGTGTGTGATACGAGTGGATCAGATCCAGCAGTGCTGCTGGAGTTTCTAACTCACTGTCCACCCCAATGGACACTTGCTGGTACACCTTATATGTAAATGTAGAAGTTATCTGTTGCTGTGTAGTTTGTTGGTCATCTTTTAGTCCTTGATCAGTGGTCACAGGCCGGTGACCACAGGACACTGTTGGCTGGATTGGTTGGTGGACTATTCTCAGTCCAGCAGCACTCCAGCACTGCTGTAACAGATCCACTCGTACCAGCCCAATACACACTAATACATGATCCACCACCAAATAATAATACCTGCTGTGTTGGTTCTTTGGAGGTCTTCACCACTGAAGAATAAGGTAAAAGAGGGTGGGAACAAAGTGCACAGAGAATCAGATGCACTGCAATCTGTAATTATAGAACTACAAAGTGCACTGTTTTTTTCCAAGGACAGGGATTTTATCTGGACCAGCCACAGTGACAGGTCACATCCAATTAACCACAGTGAGAATTAATAAAAATGAAAGTAAAAAAATATGAAGAAATCTTAGCTGTTGTTGATGTTGAATATGCTCACACACAAAAAATAACAGCTCTATAATCCTCTATAAATGTTCATATAATACATCTATTCTGGCAAACAGCAATACAATGTGTATTTTTTCAAGACAAATATGGCTTTTGGATGTCTGGTTTGAGAAGTTGAGGAATTAAATAATAACCGACAGACAAAATGATTGGAAAAACAATGTTGCAGCCCTAGTTAAGAGGAAAGTACTGCAATGTCAAAGATGAAGAGGTTTCATTTCATAACTCACAGCATAGCACCAACGGCCCAGCAGATAATATGACAACGGATCCTGAGGCTTCAGCTCGATGGCCTTATCCAAATGATCCTTGCATGGAAAGGTGTGAGAGTTGGAGGGGTATGAGAGTTTAGGGGTGTGAGTGTTGAGAGGGGTGGGGGGAGAGAACAAAAGATATCATTACTATTACGTGACTTGTTCCATCCTGCCACCACAACAATTCAAACACATGGAAACACTTGTGCAAGCATTCAAGCGCACACTCTTGCCTGCCACTCAGTCCCTGTCCCACTCATGTCTCCTCTTGCTTTCTTAACTTCTCACAGCTCTGTCTACTTCTCCACTCTGTACTCTTATCTTTCCCATTGATAGTCACCCTCCCAGAGCTCCACAAGTAAACATGGCTTGGAAGCTCAGCTGATAGCCAAGATAAAACGTTGCGTGCCGAACTGCGAACTACACTTATGAAACACTCTTCTGTGGAAAAGTGTGACGGGTGGGCTCTAGAGAGTAATCAGACCCACTCAATGCGCAACACAGTGGTCTCTTTACTCACGTTTTCAGATACTCGCACAAAAATCTAAAGAAACACTTGCATGAGCACACACTAAGACAAAAAAGCAATGCCATCAAAGGTTTTGACATTGAAAAACAGTAGTATAATGCTCAGTGTTTATTTATTTAGAGCTTTAAAATATGGTCCCTAAACCAGTGGTGGTCAGTTCTATCCATTGGTCAGGTCTCTCCCACTTACACAATGCCACCAGGCTGGGAGTGTAAATGCTACTACGTGCGTCCTCTGAGCGTCATCTCATCTTTTCAAAATGTTGCTAACACAGCACCCTTCAACAGTTGAACATGCTCAGAGGTGAAGGCTATTCCAATGTAAAATAACAGGACACCAAGCTTAGTGATGGTGGGACAGGGAAAGCTGTCCTACCCACCCAACCATAGCAAGGTCTATGCCGTTCTTTTGGACTCTCTACAACACACAAAAAATACATACTCTCATGCTTCAGGTATACATTCAATTCCTTGGGTGGTGAATAGTGTTGATATCATAACATGTTAGAAAATAGAGTAAAAAGGTACAGTTGTCACAAATGCTGTCATACATGTGGAATTGTTCTCCTCAAAATAAACACTGGCTGCGTCTTAGCAAAAATTCTTAAATGATGCATCTAATGATGCAGCATCAGACCGAACCATCTCTACTAATTACCCAGCACTAAGACACCTTTGGGGAAATAAGCCTAAATCTTTGATGGTTGTACAAAACTGTTTTGTCAAAGTAAAAAAAATAAAATAAAAAATGCTACATATTGTTCCTTTGTTATGTCTCTTACACTTACCTTGAAAAGGTAGCCATTCTTTATCTTATTCTGGACAGATTCATATTCTGATAGAAGTCCACACAAAATGGCATACCTGTTGAAACAGAGGGAAAACAGAGGGAGGAAGGTGTTTAATGTTCTTATTATAAAAGCAACATGAAGGTAGCCTGTGGTGGAGATTATGCATTGATGAACAATGAATGTGGCTTACTGGAGCCATGAGAGCTACTCATAGTAGTTCAAAGGCTGCTGTCTCCATGTAGCTTCCCGGCTCGGATACGCCTCTTGTAGGCATGGCTGGGAGAATACTAAGCATAGACATCATACACCACCCTTTCTCTGGGTCATCAGCTTAGATTTGAGAAAGGGCTGGTGAAGATCAATTTATTTCAAGCAAGCCCCTTGCTACATTGCTTTAGGGTGGTAGCTTTGCCAAACAGATTTGTGTGTGTGTGTGAGCGCTAAAACACACTTGAGTGCCTGTTTTGAGACGGAAGTATGAGGTGATCAAAGCTTATCCACAGGGATGTAATCCTGCTGGTACTGCTACTTAGATGGCACAAACACCTTTTAAATGTTAGATCAAGGGATGAAAGGGTGTCAGCCAGGGAACAATCTGTTATTTTAATATGTGCAGTTGCACAGTGTTCTAGTACTGATGGTACCAATGAATGCATATTGTAAGATACTTTTATTAGGACAATGTTAATATTTTGTCACATTAACCTCCTCTAGTGTGTGCACATAGGCAGATAAGTACATGTGAGAGACAGTGTGTCAGCTTGTGTATTTGGTGGTAGGGAGTAAATGCCAGGGTTAGTCCAGGTTCCAGGAGGTCAGGTTTCCGCTGTGGATGATTTAAGCCTTTTTGTTGGCAGTCAACACATTGGCAGAAAGCTCTACCGGTGGTGGGGGGTAACCGCCTTCTTCTTGCATCCCTTCCGGCTTTCATTCATCAAGAGCTGACCCGATCAAACAGCCCCAGCATGGCATGCTTAAACAGTTTGGTGCTCCCAAAAAGATGACAATGTAGAATAAACTGGCTTATCCACTGACTTGAGGTGTTTACCCTTATACTGCATGCAGAGCTATCAAATCTAGAGTATTGCTGATAGTCCAGTCCACCTCAAATCTTCAAATCATGACTTCTTCAGTGGCAATGGGCAACAAATGTGGATATGTTGTTTCATGTACAGTTAACCTATTAATATACTATTAAAATGATAAAACATTTTAATCATGACAGAAAAAGCCTTTACTAGGACTGGCCATCAGAAATCAATACTTCTATGGTATTGTCTATTTTCCCTCAATGAAACTTGAAGAGTATTGATCAAGAGTTGTAAACATTCAGTCTCTACTGAATTTCAATATATAAGCTGTTGGCCTTGCTATTTGTGAGCCATGGGCATGCTTGTTCCAAAATCTAGACTGCTGGTTGGCTGTCCAAATTGTATTTGATATGCATGTTGTTAATTTAAGTACTTCTGGATCAGTCTGTCATTGGTAAATACACTAACTTCCAGAGCTTTGCACATTTCTGGTCAAACCCTATCAAATAAACAACAGGTAGCTAAAAAATATCGCTCAGGAATCTATATTGAAATTTAAGTAGTGATAACCAAAATCCTGAAAAATAAACCTAGCCCTGGTAATAACTAAAGGATCAGAGGGGGAGAAGCTGGCACATCTTCACTTTGTTAGAGTATATACACCAATCAGGCATAACATTATGACCATCTCAAAGTATATAGACTCTTTATCCATTTTATCAGCTCCACTTACCACATAGGTGCACCTTGTAGTTCTATAATTACAGACTGTAGTCCATCTGTTTCTCTGCATACTTCGTTAGTCCATCCCCTTTTTGCCCCAATAGCCAGGACCCCCACAGGACCACCACAGAGCAGGTATTATGCAGGTGGTGGATCATTCTCAGCACTGCAGTTACACTGCTGGTGTGTTATTGTGTGTTGTGTTGGAGTGGATCAGACACAGCAGTGCTGCTTTAGTTTTTGTTGGTCATCCTCCAGTTCTTGAACTATGGTCACAGGACACTGCACACAGGATGCTGTTGACACAGCATCTCCAACAGCACTGCTGTGTCTGATCCACTCTAGCACAACATACACTAACATACCACCACCATGCCAGTGTCACTGCAGTGCTGAGAATGATTCACCACCCACATAATACCTGCTCTATGGTGATCCTATGGGGGTCTTGACCATTGCAAAAAAGTGACTGGGGGGATAACAAAGTATGCAGAGAAGCAGATGGATTACAGTCTGTAACTGTAGAACTACAAGGTGCACCTATGTGGTAAGTGGAGCTGATAAAATGGATAAAGAGTATAGATACATTGAGGTGGTCATAATGTTATGCCTGATCAGTATAAATGGCAGCTATTGAGAACTGTATCATTTCAGGAAAAAACTAACTTTCAAATTCAACAGTGAAAGGGCACATTTCTACTCCAAAATAAATAAAGGCTGAGGAAAGATAATATGTTCAAGCAATGGTCCTCTATAAAGAATCACTATGATGACCTGTCAATTTGTGGTTTGAAGAAAAAAGCACGGGAAGAAAAAAGGAGGAAGTGTTTTCCAAACAGCAGTACTGACAGTCCAGTCACAACTTATACCTTCCAATGAATGAATGAATGAACAACTTCTTTCAGCAGCACAGGGCAATAAATCAGGACAGCGTAATGCAGCACAGAGACGTGTGTTTTGATGAAGCACTGCATACTCAGCACACTCTGGTAATGCTTTGACTCTGCTGGCAATACAGGAGCGAAGACCGTACATGCAGAATTTTTACCGACTTCCAAACAAAACATTTGGCTGTGCAGGTTTGGCAACTCAGCCCTCATTGGCTACCGTGATGCAATGGCAGGAAGAATGACACAATTGTCATCCTGTTTAAGAAGCATAATTAATTTTTTACAGGATGGCAGGCTCTGTGTTAGCTGACCGCAATGAAGTTCAGGCTTGTGGCTTGTGCAAGTGTTGAGATGAGTACAGGGCCCTACTTCCATCACTAATTTAGAAGAAACATTTGTAGAACAATTCTACAATACCAGAACATTTAAACAAAACCTCAAAAAAAAAAAAAACATGAACCCCAACAAACAAATGTATTACTCTGGACAGGCCAATGCACATAACAGTTAACATACCACAATAAATAAATCTGTTAAATAAAACAGATTGCATCATTCCATAGTGCATGTTAACTGTGAATAATGTGCATAGAGGCATTATGATTAATTGCTCATAAATCTGGATTGCAGTCAGACACAAAGAGAAAAACAAAAGACACATGCCAGAAGTGATTGCTAATTCAGCCTCTTATTGAAAATGGTACAGGTGCGATTGGGGGTGGAGGGATGGTGAAAGCAGGTTGCTCAATGGTCCTGAGGGTAATATTTGTTCATCCCTTTTCACTTACTGGTTCATGAAGTGCTCTCACTCAACCTTAGCACATAGCTGTCATGTTCTGGCAATGCCTGGAGAGGTGTGTGCTGACCCAGAGGTGTTTGAGCCAGTATCAAAGCTGCTTCTGACTGACTGAGCGCATGACAGGCTTGGCACATTGTTCTGTCCAAGGAATCTGGGGTTTCCCTCCACAAGAGCATTATGGGTAAACATCACTTAAAGCTACAGTCAGTGCTTTTTAGGATTTGGTTCTTTTTTTTGGGACTATTTGGTTTGATTTTCTTTCGGATTGCAAATGTAGTAGTGTCATCTTTGTTGTTTTCTGTCATGTTACTTTTTTTACAGTTGCCCCAAAAAGTGTTTGTAAATGTGTTTGGACAGTTTAACAGTTTAACTGTTTCAATTTGTAAAAAGTTTAACAAGATGTGAGGAGAAACCTGTCTGTGTCTGGGAACTGTAAAGCACAGAGGTTTGGGGCCATTAAGCTTGTGTTCACTGATGAGATCATAAACTCAAAGGCATACAAAGGCACTTCAGATGCAAACCTGCAAATATATTCAAATAAACTAACTGAATAAGCATGAAAGGAAACACTTTTTGTACTTTTTGAAACTTTTGACACTTTTTGAAACTTTTTACTTTGACTAAAAGAAAACCAACTTCAAATGGCATGCTGAAAATAAGCTCTTACACCTATATCTCTTACACAATGAACTTAATTTAATTTTAATTCTAACTTAACTTAATATTTACTGCATGAGTGCGCAAATACTTTGGGAGGCCATTTTCTACAGAAAAAAGTAGATCAAAAGTAAAAAAAAAACCAAAGTCTTAAAGGGATTGAATGCACAGTGACTGACATTGCAAACCATTTCACCTGAAAATGTAAAACCCCATGGCTGCACTTTTTTCTTAGATCAAACTTCTGATTACAAATGTAAACTTTTGTAACTGGAGTGAGTGAGTGAGTGAGTGAGTGAGTGAGTGAGTGAGTAAACTGATAACTGGAATGAGCATTAGCAGAACAAATTATTCAGATTATTAGAGACAGATAGGCACTCCAGATCTAGGCATATTTCCTCTATGTGTTAAAATGCTCATACTGCACCACATGTTATATAAGGTTAACACAAGATAATAGCGCATTTCGACCTCTAAATAAATGAAGGCTAGATTCAATATATGCAAGCAACACCTCTTTTAAGCAATCAGGCTGATCGTGTTTGTTGAGCTATCAATTTGTCTCTGTTTCTTTCAAACAGGTTGGGGAGGTTTTAAAGGCCTGAGGTGCTTTGTTCCTCTGGAGTGATGGCAGATACTTATGTAAAGTTTATACTACCTGCTAAGAAAAAAAAAGTTTCAGGTACAAGAAGAAAGACAGAGTCAAAAGACAAAAAAAAAAAAACAAGTTGGCATTTAGAACCTGTGTTGAAATATTGACTCTGATATTTCTCCCCCCATCTGCACACAGCCACACATACCCACATGCACATAGAGCGGGGAAGAGGGGAGGGGGCTGGAATTATTGAGATGAATGATAGAGCGTGTGAACTAGTGATAAAAATGAATAAGCAACATTGGAGTTGTCATGGCCAGGATGTTACGCAAGACAAGCCTGTATCAACCTTGTGAGGTGTAGAAATCCTTCAAGCCGCTGGCCAATAACAAAGGGGTTTAAGTAGCAGCTGGTGAACGGAAAGAGGAGGATTCATTACAGCTCTCCTCTAAACACACAGAGAGCTCATTTAGAATCACGAGAATGGACTACTACCTCAGGCTTAACCTTCAGCACTGACACACAAACAGGAGGGACCACTTTCATTCAAGGCTGGTGTGTGGGTATGTGTGTGTACATTTTCGGAACAAAATGCCCTGACTCTGTAGGTTAGTCTTGATTTTTTTTCTAATTCAGGGATTTCTACAGTGTGTTTCAAAAACGGTCCTGAGTGTTTATTTATTTATACAAAAGCTTCAATTTCTTAACTGAAATATAAAAAAAAATAAAATAAAATAAAATAAATAAATAAATGGAGCTAAAAATTATGGTTACTTGGGTTAAAATGAAGTTTAAGGTTAGGCTTACAAAATTCTAAAGGGGAAATGTAAGACACCACCCTTTATTTAATTTTCAGTCATTTCCAAATAAGAACAAGTTAGCAGGGAAAAAGCAGAAAACAACTAACACTGCAGTATTTCGTGTATACTCCATTTAGTGCACATGCCATGCCTTTACAGTATATCAGCTTCCATTCTTTTCAGAAATTTGCTCTTAGTTTTCCCAACAAATCTGGGATTTGACAAATATTTCCACACCTGCAAAGTTCAGTCTTACAAGTTGGTTGCATTTTCTGCTTCTCTCAATTCAACTATACCAAAATACCATCAACAATGCTGATATGGCACAGTTGTTAGGAGTCCCACTGGACACAAGTCCAGTTCAGGAAACTTCTGTACGGCCAATAACTGACTAGTATTTAAATAAAGGGTGGAATTTCTCACACAGAGTAACCACATATGTAGGAACCAATGTGGTACTGTATAAGAGCAAACCTCAGTGTGTGTGTGTGTGTGTGTGTGTGTGTGTGTGTGTGTGTAAGTGTAAGCATGCATTCATCTGAGGTGACAAATACATTGTGGCAGACATATGATCAGGCATAACATTAATAAGCGCTCCAACTGCATTTACTTTTTATAGAGATTCTCAGAATCCTTAGCAAGTTTTCATAAATGGCACAAAGGAGCATGATTAACACTTGAATCCAACGGCTGCATGAAAGATGAGCTATTCCAAAAATTATAGTCAGGATACTGACAATACACTAGAAACGGTTAAATGTTACTAATACAAGCAAAACAAGTGTGCAAGCATGCATTCCCATTAGTATGACTGCATGCATTGTAGGTATGAATGACCCTTGTGAATTCTGCTGAGGTTTTTCTTGTTAATCCTGGGATCTGAGAGGGGATGAAGAAGCCCACTGCAATGGGATTTACCTGTCCTAAATACAGCCACAGGGATAAGAGAATACACTCCTTTATAAGTACCTGCACTACCAGGGTGTCAGTTGGCAGCTAAGATTGAACACACACACATAGACACATAGACATGCAGACAGACAGACAGACAGACAGACACACACACACTTACTTACTCTCACCACAACAGTATGATAACATTTCAGGCTTGGCCAATATGTTTTCTGGCCGATACTATATGTCAGTATTGAGTTCCTGTGGTTTTATAGGTATCTGCAATAATTATACAGATCAAGCTGATATGCAACAGCTTATTTTATACAGGAAAGAAACAGATACATGAAAGAAATTTTAAATAGCTTAACTTGGTCATTATCCACTCACTTCTATCACAACTATATAGCCTGAACTGGTCAATTTAAACATAAAACACAAACCATGTTAAAACAACAGAAACATGCAAAATGCACCATGTTCATTTTGCCCTCATTTAATTATTGCATACTACAGCATAAATTTTTTTAATTAATTTTTTAGTGCCTTTTAATCGGCATCAGTCACCAAAGTTTTATATAGGTGAGGCCACAATAGCAATATGAAGCCAAACATGTTCTCAGGGGAAATCACAATGCAGCTGTCAATCAGACCTATCAGAATGCTCTTAATTTGGATAAAAGACACTTTACTAATTATCAGTGCTTTATCAGCAATTTTACCAATATCAATCAATCAATCTGAGAGACCGCAGTTAAAATATTGACCCTAATAGCCCTATTTTTTATTGGCTGGGCCCTTACAAAACATTTTAGCTCTAGGTTCACATTAAGAACAAAGTGATATTTCCAGATGTGAAATTCCCCACAAGAAAGTCTCTAAAAGAATTTCAGAGAGGTTGGAGAGGTGCTGGTGAAAGAAAAAGTGATCACTCACTGTATCAAGTAGGACCGCTATTCTGATTGATCTTGAGCTCAACAGGGCGCTTTGACAGAGTCAAGTGCTTTCCTTTATACTTCAACACATCAAAAAAATGTCCAGCCCTTTTACCCCAGGAGAAACAGAAGGGGGCGTTTTATTGTGTGCTTGCCGTCAAGAAAGAGGAAACTAAAGAACTCTAAAATCTTTCATATCTCTCATGATGTGACGAGTGCTTTGTGGTCTATAACGTTATGCTAGAGCCTAAAATGCCCACAGCAATACACTGTGAGTCAACAGAAGAAATGGCATAGAACGAGAAAAAAACAAGGACATTAATAACAAAGAAGTGACCCTTAAACCAGTTGAAGAACTTGATGAAGCTCAAAATGATTTAAGTAGGAAGCTTCCTAATTCAAATCATACAGGCTGTCAGGTACATAACAGACACAATGAGTTTAATTACTGTCCCCAGGAGAGAAATGTGAAGAAGAATCCCCCTCACAGCAGTGGCTTGAAATATTTTATTCAGCCAATCTATGGAAGTTTTGTAAGTGCATTACTGTTTTTAGTGTCAGAACTATGATCTGCAGTCTTTTCCCCACAGAGACCCTAATTTACATTCCAACTTATTCTACAGAGGCAAACAGATCTGGCAGTAAACCTTTTTAAAATTTTTGGTTGTTTCTATGTATAAAATTCTGCAGTTTAGACTGTAGATCAGTTACAAATCTAATATGAAACAGAAGAATCTTGAAAAGAGCCTAAGTGGTAAGGCTGTTTTTGTTTTTTGCATGTATGTTTTGTTTTGTCAATAGTTTTCAAATGATATATCGAATGATGCAGTTTATTTGATTATTATTGGTACCTAAAACAGTCAGCTATGACATGTTTATTTGTGTGGACATCCAAAGAGCCTAAAAACAGTTACCAAATTACATCAGATACGACATTGTCCAAGCAGAACACATTAATATAGCCAGAACAGGTCTATTGGCAGAAAGAACAAAAATGACAGTCAGTCATTTTAAAATGGTCTCCATGTATAGTCACTGTTAACGAGAGACCTCAAAAGACGATGTCTACCAGACTGATCTTTTGACTTTAGCATAAAGCACAAATAATCAAGTTATCAATTATCTTACATTTGTTTTACATATACTTTTTTCCTCATGTCTTTGTTTATTACATGAATTCAAAAAGAAAAGTAACAGAAAGCAATCAGATTGCATTCCTTTAACGTAGTAATGCTTTGGATTAGGTTACAGATTACATTGGCAGGTAATCAATAATCTGTACCAGAAAACTTTTTTGAAGCCTGGATACAGATACACTACTGTGGGGTGGTACTCATAAAATTCAAACAATATAGTTTGCAATAATATGTAACTCTTAATAACTCTTGCAAGTTCACTCCTAACTACCTGTTAGCCCTGATTTTCAATGGCAATAAAAGTCTTATAAACTTTACAAAGCTTGTTTTAATTGGTCTGTGTGATTCCAAGTTCTGCTCTTAAACAAGTATCAAAGGTAGCCTTACACAGTACAGTAAACGCAGAAAACACATTTCCAGAAATTAAGTATAGTAATTTATTTCAATTCAATTCTCAATTGATTTAGGGTGTTGAAACCTACATGCTACAATTACAATAACCAAGCAGTATTTTTTCCTATTATTCGTTTTAATAGTAAGACTGATTACTTCTTTTTACTACAAAAATCAAAAAAATACACAAATTGGTCAGAGTGGCCAAACTTTTGCATACATCAGTATCAAATAAAAGTTCTGTTAAAACTGCTAAATGCTGCTAAATACTGGTATAGACATCTAATACACCCAGCACTAAAATATGATCATGCTGTAATTACAGAACAATGTTAAAATAAGCATGCTGATGTACTTCTTGAAGCTATTACTGACTGCAAAGTTTTGGAGTGGCCTGAGCTCTAAATCCCTCTTTCAAACACTGTGCTGATTGACAACCCAATATACTTCATAAACTAGAAATGCAGACAAACACTAATGATGAGAAAAATATTTGTGTTTGTATTAACAGTCATTATGTCTGAAGACTAATTTCAAAAGCAATCTCAAATGTTCCTTTCATCATGGATCAGCCTTACAACGTCATATATTTAATAGGGAATAAGGCTCTATTGCTTTTCAATTGTTTGTCGGTGAAACCAGAAAAATGGAACGGGTTTATGTAACCCAAATGTTCACAGTCTCAATTCATGAATTTGGTGTGTGGTGAATACTCATGTTAAGACATGAGCAGGATTTCAGATGAAGAATGCTGCATTCATGGCTTTGTAGATACAAAGATACCAGGCTCCTGCCCTATTGTATGACAGAGAAACACACACAGAGAGTGAGAGAGCAAGAGAGTGAGCAGGGGGGTGCAGTGAGGGAGTGAGAGCGAGACAGAGAGTGCGTGCAAGAGAGAACAACTAATTAAACACATGGGGATTTTCCAGCACCCAGCAACCTGTCAACCTACTGCATTGCAGGCCTAAGGGTATAATCTGAATGCAGCTGAAACCTACTGACCTGGTCCATCTTGATACACTCATATTTGAAAGTGATGAGCCCTCATCATTGTAATTGGCCATCCGTGCAAGAATAAGAATAGTCCGCTAAGCCCTAATGGAGTTAATGGCATTACCACATAACACAAAACAATGTAATCATGCTCTTCTAACTTGTTTTTTCAAATTCTGTTTTGTAATTGGTTTGTTGTAGTACACCAGATACATGGAATTTGGCATAAATAAACCATGTTTGCGACATATTTGGCATTGAGTTCACTGACACCATGTTAAATATGAGTTTTATATGAAACCCATTTCAAAATTCAGATTTTGTGTCCTTATGCTTCATTTAATATGTTCAAAATTGGACTCTGCTTTGACCGGGTGTTCTCTGAAATAAGGAAAAAATAAATGAATGAACAAACGTAAGAATGAACGAGAAATTACTGATAGGGATTTTTCTCTATTTACAGTAAATCTCATCAAGTACAATTTAAAAAGCAGTCAATTTGAACTGGTTTCAGATGATCTAACGGTGTCATGTTTACATGTTCACCCAGGTCAAAGAATGGCTCTCGTGTATTTGCATTCCTAAGCTAGGGTAATGCTATCAGGGAGTTGTGTAGAACACGAGATTACTTCTAGCACTACAGGCAGGTCTGTGGAACACCTGACACATGAACAGAGAGGCAGCAAACGACTAATTAGGTACAAGAACGTGTGATATATACAAGACAAGCCACAGAAATGTCATGAGAACATAATATTACTCCACCAACAAGTACCTCTGAGCCCTAGTTACAAGCAAATAGTTTATTACGACATGTTTATTACGACACTTACCACTGATGACTTTCGGCACACGTTGGATTCACTGAAATGGCTTGTGCTCCAATTTGCTTCCCTACAAAAAAAATGAAAGATCAATTATATTCATAAATCTAAACAAAAACCCTCATAAAAGTCAAACAATACAACATAATTGTTCACCTCAGAAAATTCATGTTTGGTATTCATATTTTGCTTTTTTAGATATGGAGATACCAGGCTAATATTACTAGCAAACTGTATAGGTCAATAGCCACTCAAATCCTTTCTTTAATCACATCACCACAATGTAAAGTTGCTCAGACGTTTCAGTTTGGTCTTACTGTAAACTATAAATATGAACAAAAGTTCACCGTACAGCTGACAACTGTTGGCAGTCATTTCAGACGACAAGTCCCTTGCTATGTGTTTTATTGTGCTGTGTGCAAATGGACATTACAGATTGAATTTGTGATTTCTGCTGTTTAGATTTGAAAATAACTGTTGAACTTGAATTTTCTAACAGAATACATGTGAATAAAAATCACAACCTTATAAACTCGTTTATTCAAATACCTCGCTCGCTCTTGCCAAAACTTTTGAGATGCGCTCAGAGTGTGAAACTCATTTTAACAGATGTCAAGATGCTGAGCAATGGGAAGTTTATGCTTGTCCAGGCTAAAAGTTCTCCATTATCCAAATATATGGACCAGTTTGTCGTCCAACTATTCTTGTCTGAGGATCATGGAAACATGTTTGCAAACTTTGCCTGAGGGTGGGCTCACATAAGAAACATACTGCCTGTGCCAAACTGAAATCACTCAGAAGAGGACAAGCTGGTAATTCACATGCAATGCAAATACTTATGCAAAAGTTACATAAAATATACACAGTCATATACAGTTTGGTAAACTTGAGGAAAAAAGATGATAGAGTTGCTGAAACTACTGAAAACTACTGATGTTGGGATCATCATAGCTACATAAAACATTATTCTCATTTCTATTTAAACCTGTTTAAAATAAAAGAAGTCTGTACATACATTACAGACTTGAAAAAGTCAGATGTATGTAAGTGAATAAGGATGCAGGAAAGCTGCATATAGTAGGAAATCTGAAAATGACAACCTAATGAATGATTACCTTTTTCAGCAAATTTCTTTTTCTCTAGAGTGTCTCCAGCCAAGTCATGGGCATCAGCATAGGCTCGGGTCAGCCGCCACAGAAACTGACATGTTTGATCAAACTGGAAGAAAGGGGGGGGGGCGTTAATTAATCCCAGCTGGTATCCTATCAATCACAGTAAGAGTTCATCTACAACATTTGGAATTTAGAAGAACGCAAATTCCATTTAACTGGGAACGAGTGGGCTCAATAATAAGTTTTCTGTATAGCCCCAACACAACAGCATTTACCCAGCTGTAGTACCTGTAGTACCAGCTGTAGTAGCTGTAGTACCAGCTGTAGGATTTTAGCAGCAGCGAAACTCTAACCTGTGCAGTGCTAAAGCCCTCCATGATTGCAATGGGGCACTCACAAGCTAAACTTCAAGAAGTTTAAACTAAACTCGCAGCTAACTAAAAGCTCAATGCTGAAATGCTCTTTGGGTTTATACTCTGTGTTATATCAAGAACTGTCAGTTGTAGCATGACAAACATACATAAACAACTTACAATATAGTGTGCAAAGGCAACTGAGAAAAAAGGTTTGAAAAAACTATTTATCTGGTCAGGAAGCATTTATTTACTATGCATTTCAGTACTTCTGAAAGCAAGACATTTGAACCCTATTTATGTTAATTTGCATTTAATCTGATGATATATGGTATTTATGTAGGTATGTAAGTAAATATATATAGGTATTTATGTAAGTAAAATGCACGTATTGCCCAGATAACTTAGCTTAGATGCCTAAAACGTAATGTATATGTATACTTCTTTGCACAAGTACATAATATTCTTGTTGAAACACAGAACTGTACTTTACAAATCATGTGCATGACTGTATATGTATGACTGTACAGGAGAGTCCCACTAAACAGGATTAAAGCCTCAGGCAGGCTATTTACAGTTAAACTATTGTCAATCTTCCCTGAAATCTGACCCAAACATAAAAAATCCTAAATTGACTCCTGAACATGTGATGACAATAGTGGGATGTGCTTAGAATGCTCAAATCCTATATGGTTTTGTTTCTTACTTTCTGTATGCCAGCTCAAAAATAAAGGTCACTGTACCTACAGCAACACCAACAAACAAAATACAAAACGTGCTTGATACCTAAACCACCTTGATGAGGACTCTGAGCGTTGGTGGTACAGACCTTCTCTTTCTTCTCCAGCAGAGTGGAGAGGCCTTCCTTCTTTTTATCTCCATTACACTCATGCAATCCATCTGCTCTCCGTAGCAGAGCAGTGAGTTCGTCTAGCGGCTCCTCAGGTTTGCGATCCTCTTCTTCAGAGTCTGTCAGAGCAGTCATATATCTAAAACACAAGCAGGTAAGAAAGAGTGAATATGGTTTTTAGTTTTTCTACTAACTGTGTAAGAATCAGGCTGTGTAAGAACCCGGAAGGCCAACACACTGGATAAGGTGGCACCTGCACAGTGCTTTAGTATTTGTTGGGGCTGATGAGATTTGGTTTGATTTTCATGACCAAATGCACTTTTATGTTTACTGTTTACTTATTGTCACTCATCTCTTTGTACTCTGTAGTTTATCTTTGCCAAGTGCACCTGCAGTGCTTGGCTGTCAGGCACATTTCCTTAGACACAATCAAGTTTTATGGGCTGGCAACTTTACAAATGTAAAAACAAGATGCCAAAAACAACTCCAGTTCAGTTACCGTGTTTGCATTAAAAAACAAGGTGAGACAAAAAGAGTCTCAAACAAGAGCGTAGCTACATGCATGACTACAAAAGGAATAGAGGCCTACCCGATTAAAACCGGTAAAACATTTATTTAATTTAATCTGATTTGTTTTCTGTGAGCAGTGTCACTATTTAATGGCCTATCAAAATCATTATGCTCTAAGCTTTGTCTTATTTTCCTCAGCCCACCACATCACATGCTTAGCAAATGTTTCCACCTGCATCCAGCAACACATCCAGCCTTCAGTACATTAGGAGAACCCATCATGTCCGTAAGTGTTAAGACACCAAGGTTCTCGGTAGTTTGTGAAGATTAATTTGAGACTTCTGAGGTTTTCTCCAGCACCTCCAAGGAAGGGAAGGAATTCCCTCTGAATGAAAGTCATGGTAGGAGAAATCAAAATCCAAACTTAACAAGGGCATTTTCACAGGAACATGCCAGTGGAAAACAAAAACCTGCAGATGTTCATTCAGTGTTTACATACAAAACATCCAAAATTTGTTTACACAGAAAAGTATGCGAATTAATTATTTATAGGTGCCAGTGCATTAAAAAAACAAATAGCACCTGAAGGCTTTTCAGCAAAAACACCGCAAGACTTGTTTGTTTCTGTCACAGTGAGGCACGCTATACCCGCATTAACTTTTATGGCCTTAAAAAAAGTCCCTTTGAGTTCCCATAAGTATGCACTAACACCCTCAGCTAACATCAGCAGAAAGCAAGGTGTAAAAAGCAGCATTAATAACAGACTCGGGTACAAATGAAAGACCGAAGGGAGGAAAAGTGAAAACATGAAAGAGATCCATTAAGTGTTGGCAGGGTCCACATTTGCGTCATCTGTGGTTCGAGGGAACGTTTGAGACTGCGAGCGATGATTCTACAGGGATGTGTTGGAGCGAGCCGTGCAGACAGAGACACCCCCGGATAGACATATGGGCCTACAGCAAGCATGGTAAAGTCTTGATTGATACCCCACCCTTTAGGCCCCTGCAGGGTTTAAAATGAAGCTCAATGAACGTGAGAAATCACTGTGATGCAGCCACTTGGTTTATGGTTAATGCTGCAATACGGTTGAATCATTGGGCCCAATAAGTGAATCACCACTGTCTATTACCACTGGGCATATGAAATAACAAAGAGTGACAAACTAAACTAAACTGCATCAACAAGGTCAACACGTCGGCACTGACACTGCATAGTTCCATCTTGTACTTACTCTATGAATCTGAAAGTCACTGTGTTCTTTTCAAAGAAGCTATGAAGACTGCTGGCAGGTCAAAAGACATGCAGCGGCTAGAAAAATGCAGAGGATTCTTCTTCCATGTACTGTTTCTTCAAATTTTGTATAAATGTTTATCATGTCATCCCTTTAAACCTTCAAGTGCAAAACAACCACATTCCTTATGCTCTAATGTTGATGTTTGTTTCAGACCACCGGCCACCAGTTTTCCACCCAAAGTCAACCGTTATAAACTATTCCCACATACTTAGAGATCCAAGGCACAGTTTCACAACTCACAAAACTCTTTGACTTTTATCTATCCTAAAAGCAAAACAAGCAATCATGAAATTCACTGTGTGACTCTCAAAAAAAGCAATTTCCATATACACAGAATCTAAAAGGTCCAAAAGAAATGAAAACGTAATTTACACCAGTAGATTTAGAAGCACTAAAACAGCACCAGAAGGGTATGGATAAATACTGAGTGGACATGTTTCCATCCGTTCTATCTATGAGGCCACTGGCCTTTTACATCACCTAACATGTGTATGAATGGCATCCATAGCTTTCTGCTTTCAAAGCATGGTTTTGTACCTGACTTTGTGGGGCTTTTATGTTTTTTTTTTATTCATTCATTCATACATTCCCCCAATCCTCTCATTCTTCAGTGAAACTCTTTCTTTCTGCACCAAACTGTTGCTTGTTCTTCCAATACTGATCAGCGCATTCCTAACACATTCTTTGCACCTCATTGGTGGACTGTGCCATTTCAGCAATGTGAGTTTTAAATCTAGCCTGCCTCCTGCATTAGTGTGTTCAGGTTGAAATGTGTCAACACATAAGACCCATTTTCCTGCTCCTTTAAATCCACCAATTCATCAGGGTCATTTAAAACAAACATGCCAGATTAGTGCTGGACAATAATGATGAAAGTGAATTTCTATTTTCATGCATTCTTATTTTTTTGGTCAATTCAAGTCCCAGCAAATAACATCCACTGCAGTTAATTATGTTTTTGTTATGGATCAATACAGCAGTACTGGAATACTGGCATAGCGCTATACTGGATTTACCATGCTCCAAAAACTCAAAAACTAACAACTCAAATGGTGCTGAGGCATTTTGTAGGCTTTAAAATGCACAAGCAAGCCCAGAGGTAACACAGTCTTTCAAAGGGAGATTAGGACTGCTGTCAAGCCAAAGGCCTTCAAAATAACCTGAGGTGCCGTTGCTATCCCAACAGTTCAGGGTCCTGAATGAATGCCGATGAGCTCATTCAAACCCCCTCGACTCTGGAGAGAATGGACCTGTCTCCCTGAAGAAGTATACACACTATTCTGTGCCAAAATAAAAGGCACAGTGTGGTCCAGGCCTAAGGTCAAACATCCTTTCACAATCAGTAACCCAAATAACATTTTCTAACTTTTCTCTAAAACAACCCCCAACTTTCTCAGCGATTCTTCCCACGCTTCTCACCATTTACCACAACATCTCCGCTAACATCATCACTTGCTGGTGAATTGAACAGATGCCACCTGTTGGCAGCTGTTGAGCATGAGTACAGTGCATCGCAGATGGCACTGTCCCACATGTCAGCTGCAACAGTTAATAACGTGCTGAGTGCCCCCTTTTGTGCATGCTTTTATAATGGAACTGAGTGATCCACTGTGCTCCACTACAAAGGAACTTCTCCTTTTAGGCATGAAAGTTCCAGCATTTGAGTTTTCAATGCTATAAGTTTGTTTGGACATGAGAGCAGGCGTCAGTTTAGCGTTTTGGCAGAAGTTCACTTTGTATTATAACAGTCTTAGTGGGTGACAAAAGAGAACAGGACAAAAGGAGAGACTGTTTGTACTTTGTCTTTTTATTTCTTTACCTGACAATCAAGCATGAAAAATGAACAACTTGGTGATCCTTTTTTTTCTTTTTATTACATCTGAAACAAATGAGCTTCTGAGTGGTCCTTAACCACTACAGGTTGCTGAAGCACAACAGCAGGATAACTATTGCCCCTGTAGACAATTTCAGGAAAGATGTGTTCTATTTTGTCATGTACTGTGTAAATAACTGTGTGTGGTGTTAATAAAAAAGGACTGTTTTCCAATATTTCATTTCTCTGACACAGTCACACCCTTAACTCACTATCTGCTTCAGCTCTTTGTAAAGTATCTCATGCAGTGATGAGTGGAAGGAAAGGAAACTGACAATAGTGGATAGATATGTGGTGGGTGGCCAAGCTGCAAAAGCATGTTTGAATGGGAGCTGTGCGCACAGCTTTGAAAAGGAAGCAGAGTACATCATCAGCTGAAAGGCTGACATCAGGGTTGGATGACTGAGCTCAAAGGCACTATCCTTCTGTTCTGTACAAATCAGTTGCCCAGGTGAACAAAACATATACCATCTGTGCAAAATGATCCAAAGACTCCTAGTAGTTAAATTCAGTGACTTTACAGTGTATCCACTGCTGGCACAGGTGTTCAGTTGCACAAACATCTTATATCATCCCCATTGAAAAGAACTGGCAATAGAATTTGGTGCTCTGGAGCTGCAATAAGTGAGTCCAAGGTCATTGTGCTCAAAGCAGAAGAATACTAAAGGGATATATCTCTTAGCACTGGGCTGTTGCGCAGTGGAATTCTAAGGAGTGATGGAGCACCATCTCTTGCCTTTGGGATAAGGTGGAGGAGGTAGTAGTTTGAAATCCAGAGCTAATCACCCAACATCCATACCTGATCTCATAAATGTTGTCGTGATTGACTGCAAGAAAATCCTCAGAGCAATGTTTCAGTATCAAGTGTAAAGCCTTGCCAGAAGAAGAGAGGTAGGGAAGAAACTTCCTCTTGATGCACTTCATTCCAGAGGAAATACTGGAAAATGTTTTTAAAGCACCTATACCACCCAAAAAATAACTGTTTGTACCACCTTTAGCTGTAACAACAGCAAGCAAGTGCTCCTGGCCACTGGACATCAGTCGTTCATGTCGCTTTGGAGGAATTTTGGCCAAATCCTTTTTTGCAGAATTGCTTTTATTCAGCTACATTGCTTTTTATTTTTGAGCATGAACTGCCCGTTTATGGTCATGGCACAACAACTCAAAGTAGTTAAAACCTGGACTTTGATTAGGTTACTCCAAAACCTGATTGTGCTTTGGATCAATGTCTTGCTACATGACCTGTGCAGAAATCTGTTCTTGAGCTTTAGATGCGTTGTCCGATATCTCTCCTGCAGGATTTTCTGGTAGACAGCATTATTCATGGTTCTCTTGAACATGGCAAGATGCCCAGACCCCAAAACATCTCCACATCATCATGCTAACACCACCATGCTTGACTGTTGGTATGACATCCTTATTGTGGAATGTATTGCCTTCATGCCAAATGTAACCAGACCCCAAAAATTTTCACTTTCAACTCATCATCCTATAGAACATTATTTTGAAAAAGTTCAGAGGTCATTAAGGTACTTTTGGCACATGTGAGACAAGGCTTTATGTTAATCATGCTGCACTTCTTTCGGCGAGGCCTGAGGCCTGGAGGAGTGTGCTGCTTGTTGTGACTTTTTAGGCCATTTCAGGTTCTATTTAAACAATGCTTAAATTCAACCGCGCAGGCACCAATCAAGCCTGTGCCAGATGTTGTTGGATACCTTTTGTCTCTCAAAAATGAAATGATCATTTGTCTTATATTAAATGTCTGAAGATCCAGCATTTGTTATTAGCCATTTCACTGAAGAAACATGACCTGCATTTCCTTTCCTTTATTCATCTGCAGCTCCCCAAGCAAGTATGATTGAACATGTCTGGCGTTATATAAACAATAAGCGTTTATTGCTAAATCAATGCCTCTTGCACATAATAAAGGATATCATTATAAATACACTAGTTAAAACATTCCCAAGCAACAAAATACAGCTGTGACGTGAGTGCTCGGCACCCTCAAAGAAACTGCAAGTTCCTACATGACTCAGTAAAAATTAGCTTCTGACAGCTCATCCGCCACCTGCAACAACTGATGGGATGCAGGCTGAGAGACACAGAGAGAGACGTGGGGAAGGAAGAGCTTTTGACAGATAAACGGTATATGATACAGACTGAGGAGCAGAGAAACTTAAAGAGAGAAGCTACAACACTTCTCCCGTCCCTGGTCAGCCTTGACTGCATGTTGGCTATACATGCAGAGTTTCTACAGATAGTTTCCCCTTCACACAAAGCACAAACCTGTTAATCTACACAAAAGACAGTCACGGTCTGAATGCACTGCAAACGCCAGAGACAAACATGGCTTATGAAAATTGATGACAGGCATTCGCACAGATTTTATGAATCAACACGCAGTGATTCTGCAAATTGCAGCGGGTAGCCAGGAGGCTCAGTTGCACAAACCTTTCAAAATGCTTAAAACAACAAAACGTTGTTGGTGGATAAGAAACTAATCTGGGAAACAAAACAGCAGTAAGGGTGAAGGAACAGGGATGCACTATGTAAAACAAACAAAACAAATAGCCAATTCTCAAAGCTTGAAGGAACGATGGTTAATAAAACTGGATCGGGCTTGCAGATGCTTGGTTTAGAAATTTGTGCACAAATCAGTCTAAAAGAATAGCTTGAGGCACTGACGTCTGGATCAAAACGCATGCATACACTGTGTACAGTACTACCATGTGTACAGGGAAGCATGTACTTTCAGGCTTTACCATACAAACAAAAATAAATCATCCTTCTTCATATGTGCAGACGTATTCACTGGCTTTTAAATTTCTTACTAACACAGCACCATCATACATCGCGGAATGCCTGATGTTCCAAACCAGCCCGTAAAATTATCCAGTGCTGGCCTTCTCCATGTTCCACGGATGACACCAAAAAAGTGGTAAAGAGGTCTTTTTCTGAAGCAAAGATCCAGAACGCACTACCAAAAAACATTCGTCAGGCTCCTTCTATCACTGATATTAAAAAACATATTTTACTTTCACATTTAACCAGCTATTATAATTCTCCTTCCTGTAATATTATGTTCATGTTATTTTTGCATTACTTGTATTAGTGTACGTTATTCTATTTTTATGCTTTAAATCTTTACAATTCTTCTATCATGTTTCTTGACCTTGTGCTGTTTTAGGTTACACTGTAAATCACTTTTTTAAAATGCATTTAAATAAATGAAAGTTGCTATACAAATGCACAAATAAAGTCCTTTTATTACTCTTATTAGCTGGTCAAAAAGATGTTGGAATTCAAAGTTTGCTTCTTTAGTTTTTCACTGGAGCTATGAGGCTACCCATGTTTTAAACCACATGGAGCTGTTAAGTAATCAGAAATAGCCTTGCTATCCTAAAAAAATGGACAGTTCAAGGACAAACACGATCCAGATTAAAAGATGGCTTCTGCTATAGGTTTTAGCTCTGCATGCTACTTTTGTAAGTTATTTAGCTACCAGTAACTAAGGCAAGTATGTGATGATTTATGTATTTGCATGGCTAGCCTAACAGCTCCAGTGCAAAAAAGCAAAAAGCAAAAAATAAATAAATAAATAAATTTTCACACTTTGATCGGCCGCCAGTGATCAGCTGAACTACATTTGACTCAGGAAAATTTTGTAAATTAAGACTTTTTTGGCCAACATCACTTTGAACATCATGTAAGCAGATGTAAGCAGATCCCCACTGAAGAGCAATCAGTGATAAGATTCTCTTAAAACTGACAATAACACATTTCCACTGTACAGTAACACCACCCCTCCCTGCCTGTGGCGTAACTTTAATAAGGTTGTCTTAGGCAGGATCAGGTACGGTAATGTCTCTAGATCCCTGCAAGGGCCTCAAAAGACAGAGAAAGCCATGGAAATGGACGTAGGGATAAATGGGTGGATGCAGCTGGGCTGGGCCTCCGCCAGCAGAGAGGCCTCAGGGAGAGGAATTTCTCAATCCTGCAGAATCCCGCAGTGAGCGAAGGAGATCTTTAATTAGCGAGTCTGTAAGAGACCTGGCCAACTCCTGCACTGTTGTGGCTTAACAAGCCAACAGTAGAGGAAAGCCAGGTTTTGATGAAGTAGCTGTGAGAGCTGTCAGTCAAAACACTGGCTGGTTTGTCTCCCTCTACTGAGCAGGCACGCAAGCAAAACAAATCTAACTTGCATTCAAGTTCTTTGATAAAACTGCTAAACAGAAGTGAAATTTCCTGATGAAGAAGACTAAAGACTTGTAGAATACAGAGTGGCATAAGTAGCAGCAAATGCATCACTGGAAGGGGTTTGCAAGACCAATTCAATTCAGTCTTGGTGCTGGAAATCTTTTGGTTGGAATTGCAGTCGTTTTGATTTTTAAATATATTCATGATATTTACTTGCTATCATTTTCTTTCATTGAGTGTGCTGAAATGATAACTGAGTGCTTGAATTCTATTTAAATTGCTACTATTTTAATACTGAAAAATACAGAAAATGTTTATGTTTAATTGGAGATGGTAGAAATTTTCCAAACTTTCCAAACAGAATGTACAACTCCACTTCCAAAAACATTGGAATACTGTGCAAAATGTAAATAAAACTGAAATGCACTTATGTGCACATCATTTAAACCCTTTATTTAATTGGAACTAATACAAAGACTAATAAAACGTTGGGACAGTTTTCCACTGCACTGTATCACCTCTTCTATTAACAACTGTAACTGATTAGGAACTAAGGGAAACAACTGCTGTAGCTCTGAAAGTGAAATGTTTCCTATTCCTGCTTGACATAGGATTTCAGCTGCTCAACAGTTCGGGGTCCCCTTTGTCACAGTTTTTCGTAATGCAGCAAATCTATTCAACAGGTGACAGGTCTGAAACGTGAAATCACACCGTTGTAATACATGTAGAATGTGGTTTGGGATTGTCTTGCTGTAGTATGCATGGCCTTTCCTGATAAAGATGTTGTCTGGATGGCTAATGGTGCCTTCAAAGATGTGCAAGTCACACATGCCACGTGCACTAATGCACCCCCATGCCACCATAGATGCCGGTTCATGATTTTCAAAAAGAATTTCAGATTTTGATTCGTCAGACTACACGACCCTTTTCCACTTCAAAAGTGGTTAGTTCAATCAGGCGTGTTGGGAGCAGGTAAAACACTGAAGAGCGCAGGGCTAGTGAGCCTCCAGGACCACTGATGAGAAACACTGCCATAGATCCTCAAGTCCTTTGCTATTTTACACTCATCATCAAAAGAATAGTTGCACCCAGAAGGAATCAACCGACAGGAATGAAACTTGGTGGATAAGTATAACATCGAGACATGCGAATGAATGAAGTTTCAGGCTCGACCAGGCATGTGACGTAAGCAAGCATGGGCCTTATCGCTGTACCTGACTGACTACATAAGGTCATCCTGTTGTGCATGCTTTCCATTCTGACTTGTTCCATTCTGACCTGTTGTGTTGGTAGCATCCTTTGCAAGCAAAGTATGCCTCAGAGAAGAGTTTGAAAGCAAAATAAACCCCAAAAACCACAACCCCTTAAACTCATAAGCAGCTTCGGGAAAAAAGTCCAGTCATTTGAGTGTGGGTACCTGCGTAAGTACCGTCACCTCCCTACCCACTTTAATCTCACCGGATTCCCCAGATGCTTAGTTTTGATTATTAAAGGCGGATTCCACGAAAGAGGGGTGTGTCTTTTGTTAGTACACTTTAGATGAGATGGGTATTGACATTTTTAATAGGTATTAAATTGTTAAGCCCCTTGAATACTATGTAAGAATGTACTATAGTACACAGTGTTTGAATAACACAAGGAGAGGAAAAAGGGAGTGATGAAGGAAAATGGGATAGAGGGAGAGAGAGAGGGAGAGAAAGGATGAAGTCAAATCAGGTGAAGTCTGATTCTGTCACACATCCAAGTCAGGGCAAAGCACTCTCTCATGCAACAAGCTCCTACAGCACTCTCAATGCCAAGCATATTACTAAAACACCCACTCTATCCCACACGCACAACTTTACCTACACCTACTGATATAGACATGCAGACACACACCCACAATCACCAGTTGACTCAGTCCTACCTATAAAAACAGTGATACAGTGGTGCTTGAAAGTTTTTGAACCAAATTAAGAAGAACCAAATGAAACAAAAGAGACAAAATATTAGACTAGGTCATTTATTTATTGAGGAAAATTATTAAATATTAGATATTAATCATATGTTAGTGGCAAAAGTATGTGAACCTTGGTTTCAGAATCTGGGGTGACCCATTTGTGCAGCAATAACTGCAACTAAATGTTTAACTAAACAGTTAGATACTGTTCTTTTATCTCTCATCTCCTCACCCTATTAACCAAGTAATCTACTGATTATTCTTGGTAAGTAACTGAAAATCAATGGAAAAGGTCTTAAATGAACAATAAGATGCCATGAACATAAAGGAAGATAACCTAAGAAGACTTGCGCCTTTATATATTGAACATTATGTGACAAAAATGCAATATAAATCTGTGTGTCTTTCTTTTCTCACTGTAGGAGCGAAATACAAAGCACTGCTGAAAAGGCAAATTTTAAGTGATTATTTATTTATTTATTATTTTTTTTATTTAGAGTGAGCTGTCATGACATGACATCCACACACTCACTCAAAACTTATCACCTTCTGTTTTGTTTAAAGGGCCCTTATACTACTTTTTTTGGCTAAGTTTGGTCAGTTGGCAACAACAGAAGCAACAAAGCACAGGTGTGACAAAAGAGACCATATAGTGACAGGCAGAAATAGAAAGACCAGAAGGTTCCGGATGTCCCGGGTACAGCTTCACAGCTAACACATGCAACATACAATTCAGAACGTGCAAAAAATACTGAAAGCTTAATCAACCTTTTCTATCCTCTCACAGAGAAATATGGCCAGTATTTCCCTCTTTACTCACGTCCTAAGACGGGCCTTTTCGCTTCAGTCTGCATACAAGCAATTGGGGAAATGAAGCAGCATCCCTAAGATGTATCTACATGAGTGTAGTTTATTCATACCAAGTAGACATTTTTTTTAGAATGCTACATTCAACTTAGAAAACACTTGGGCACCTTTATTTTTAAGAGTGTAGGATGTCTTTGAATGTGACAGGAAATGAATATGAATTGGTATAAATAATGCTCTGTTTCCTCATGCAGGAGAACAGTAGGAGAGCAGTAGGAGAATTTATAATATGTATTATCAGGGTCTGCAGATATCAGCAAAGGTACCAATGCTAAGAAAGGGCTAATTTCTGCTATCCCTTCTATGGCATTTCAAATGAAGTATTTTAAACTTCTAGCAGGCATTCATATTTTTTTTTACAGACTGTTTTACAGCCTTCAATGGACTGGCGGCCTGTTCAGGATGTTTTCTGCTGGGACAGCCTCCAGCATGCCCCCTTGACCCAGAAAGAGCGGCTTAGAAGAGAAATAAATGAATTAGTGTTTTTCGGTGAGTCCGTCATTAGCTGCCTGCTAAGCTGTTCAGCCTAACTCTTGTTAAACCAAAACTTGTACTTTAAGTGTAGTGTCTAATAGCGAAGATTTCATTTCAATTCATATAGATGCAATCTGTAAATACAAACACGTGTCCACTTGTGAGACCTTGCTAGTGTGACTCTTTGCTTTTTAATGATGCTCAGAAAAGCAATTTGAGAGCAAATAGCTCCTCCGTGGCAGGAGAATCTGCTACGCATGTTTTAATAATCACCTGTGCATTCTCTATTTGTTATTTAAAACTAGGCCTGTGTATTAACAACAGCTTAGCAATGCGTGTTATGATACAGGGGTTACTATTCAGTTTAAGTGATATATTATGAAACTGTAAGCAAGGCGATAGATATATTGTGATTTTCTTAAATCTAATTTTGGGACAACTCATAGTATAAACAACACACTATCATATGCATAGGTTTGCTAATATCAGCCGTGCACCTTTAACCTACGTGTTTATGTTGGAGTGGAAGAGACTAAGGAAGACTGCTAACTAATGGTCGGGATTTAAACAGAACACAAAGTGAACCACTGTGTACCACAAATCTTTGCATGTAAACTGTTGCTTAAAAATAATATCATGCTTTTAATAATGGAAATGCAGGATACATTTCAGAGCACTGTGCAAAAAACAAATGCACTTCGTGGCAAGAAAAGAATATCCATTTTATTTCCAAAGAAGCAAAGCCTAATACACATAAAGCAGACATGCATAATCAAATACTTGCACCCTTCTACTGGCTTTTTTAAGACCTGTTCATTTTAAAAAGACATCTGTTGTTTATGTTATTTGGTGCTGGCATGTGATCAAGGAATTAGGGCTGAGGTTGGAAGAGGATGACTGGGCATGCAGTACAATATTCTGCCGGTGAGCACATGCGTAAATACACTTCTCTTTCTTTCTCTCGAACTCCAGGCACTCTTACCTGCCATTAGCCAAGTGTATGAATACAGCACCTGACAGTGTAACCGTATATAAACAGTGGGCTTGATATTAAAAGAAATGAGAGGTAAATTCATGCATCTACACATTTCTTTTGATGCCTGGAGTGAGGCCCAGCCCTCGTAGCCATTTGTTATTTTCTTCCTAGGGCCACAGTTAGCACTGACTAAAATATATTACACCTACATAGCTGGTAGAAAATAAATGTTCTTTTCTTATCTCCCAATAATCTAATGGGGAAACTAATTTAAAGTCAGCATAAATAGAATGTATTATTATGATGATGTATTATTTATTTATTTTATTTTATTTTTTATCTAACCAGGACCATGAACAGATAAGGTAGAAAAGGTAATGGAAAACAGGCAAAAAAGCAACAACAGTAACAAAATTATAGATTTCAGTATGTTATACTATGTCAGAAACTACATAAGCAAGTTTATTTGAACTCAACGTTCAAATAAAGTGTGTAATGTTGGCATGCAGTTTGCACAATGTGAGAAACTTCTATTATGTGTTCTCTACATTGTGCAGTTTTGCACCAAAACTACATTCTCATTCTCATACATGGTATTAAGGTATGTCTATTTTAGAGCAGAGCCTTCTGCCAACCTTGGGACAATATCTTGTGTAGCACAACAGTGAAACACTGCTTCATTCAAATGTTTGCATTAAGAAAAAAATATATGGTTTTGTCATATACTACTGAGTTTATCTGGAAATCCACAATGAGACACATGGAGTTCATTGGGGACCAAAAAACCACAACATCCGGTTTATTCCACCACAGCGGCTGACAGCAAATTTGGGAAAACGGAACTCTACACTGTAACAATTTTCCCGTTGCGGCTCCATTGAAAACAATGGATATTTGTTTTGCCCTCATCTGTCTAGACCGCACATGCGAAAGCAGCATTTGATCATATTCTTTGCATCTCTTGACTGCAATAATAATTCTGAATACAGTACTATAAAAAGTCATATTTAACAATCTGCAGTACATGGACAATATAACTTAAACCTCGAGTACGTGATATTGTAGAAAACAAAAAGTGTAGTAAGGTAGTTTTTGTAAAAATGCAACAGAAAAATAAATAAATAAATACACCCCGTGCTTTTAGCCCACTTTCTAAAGCAGCTTCCCTAAAAACACATGAACACACACTCAATGACTAGTCCTGGCAGAGAGCATTAGAGAGAGGTGCACTGTTGGAAGCCAGTATAGACTAACGCAATATAAATACTGTAACAGAAATGCATGTTTTTTGTTGGACAGCGATGATATGTTTTGTCCAAGTCATGTAAGGCCAGCCACTGCATCTTGCAAACTGCCTCTTAAGGCATTATCAGTTACAGCTGAACATGGTCGGCAGAGAACATTAACTGCCAGTTCTGTTACATCAGCTAAAGAGGGATGGACGTCCTACCCACCCAAAGAGAGTCAGTACAGTTGTACTCTCTTGCACTCACAGCCATAGATAGAGGTAGAGAACATCACTGGAAACTTGTGACCCTTGTGGTTTAGATGGTAACACCACTCATGCTTACGCATAATATGTCCACATGGTACAGGCCTACCTCAAAGTGCAACAAAATGTGCTTACCCTCCTTCACTCTCCGCCTCCTCTGAGCTCTGCCCCTCTGCTCTGGTCACCCCGCTGGCTCTTTTCCTCCTCGTGGGTGTGGTTCTATTTAAAGGACTGGCCTTACGAGCCCCGGTTCTTCCCCTCAGCTCATCCCTCACATGGTCCTGAAGGTGTGGGAGAGTTTCCTTAAGAGCCTTCACTTCCTCTTTCAGCTCAGACACACACTGGATCAGAGCTCCTAGCCGATCCAGCACCTCTGCCTGGCCCCCCTGCAGAGTTATACTGCCTGCATTGCTGCTGGTGTACAGCCCTGCACGGTAGACGCCTGTCCCTGCACTGCTGGCCACAGCCCGTCGGCTCTGATACCAGACAGCAGCCAGGCTGATTCCCGCTGCCCCAGCCAGGACCCCCAGCGCCAGGACCTTACCATCAGCCTGAGCCATCCTGCACAAACACACAGAGACAGAGTAGAACTTGTCATCTCACTCATTCTGAAAATGTTATTTTAGTTTAGGGAAGTTTTAAAGCCAAACTATGAGTGTTAATATGCCATATTCCTCAATATATTAATTTATTAAATAGTGTAGTATTTTAAGAGTGCAAAAATGGATCGCTATGCACTGCTGTGAATGTAGCAATTTAACTACATTGATTTTTCAATGTTAGAAATAATATAACTGACAATGATACACTTACTAAAGTATTTTTTTTACAGCCAAATCAATTCAAAAAAATAATTTTAAACAAAAAAAACCTTTCAATTTATTCTTTGATATACTGAATTTATGAGTATGCGTTTTAGTGTCTATTAATTTAATTGATTTGTAAGGCAAGAGGATTTTACACCCCTATAAATTACTCTCTACATGTGTCAGGAAAAGATCAGACCAGTACCACTAAAAGCCTGATTGACAGTTTCCTACTTTCTTTTGGTCTTCAGCAGGACCTGTTCCTAGGACTCAGGTAATAACTACAAGACCAATTTACATTCATCCATCAAATGAATTTCTCAAGAACAGAAGCGTGGTTTCAAAGTGCTTGTCTCTGGTTGACAACAATTAATGAGTGTGGTTTACATGTTACAAAACCGGGATGTAGTTACACAGCAGAGCTGATGAGCAGAATGAGAAATCATATATAGACCAACAATAAGGTGAAAGTGTGCTTAAGCTTTTGCAAGCTTATGCAAATGCTAAAACCCATTATAGGGGATATAACATTCGCAGTTCAAGACGGGTTGTAGTCTGTCAGTAACAGTGACAGACTAACTGAAATGAATATTTAGACTATAATTTAGATGCTTTGCATTCAGCTATGAACCTGCAGAGCAAGTCCTCACATTATTATTTTATAGTATAGCGAGCTTTTCAAAAGACTAACTGTCATGTTTATATTTATTTTTTTGATAAAAGTGGTAGTTATCATAATATAGCTTTCTGAATTCTCACTCCAAAGTAAAAAGATTAGTTTTCATGGCCTATAAAACTAAAAAAATAGGCTGCCCTTGTGCTGAGTAAACAAAAACCAACCACAGTATTTTAGGATCCATTAATTTCTGAGCTTTGTTTGTTGAGTTTTTACCGCACAGCACACAATTCTTGTTTCCTATTTTTCTTATAGGCCATGAAAACTAATCTTTTTACTTTGGAGTGAGAAGTCAGAAAGCTATATTATGATAACTACCACTTTTATCAAAAAAATAAATATAAACATGACAGTTAGTCTTTTGAAAAGCTCGCTATACCCAAAGTAAAACAATAATGTGAGGACTTGCTCTGCAGGTTCATAGCTGAATGCAAAGCATCTAAATTATAGTCTAAATATTCATTTCAGTCTGTCACTGTTACTGACAGACTATAACCCATCTTGAACTGCGCATGTTATATCCCCTATAATGGGTTTTAGCATTTGCATAAGCTTGCAAAAGCTTAAGCACACTTTCACCTTATTGTTGGTCTATATATGATTTCTCATTCTGCTCATCAGCTCTGCTGTGTAACTACATCCCGGTTTTGCAACATGTAAAGCACACTCATTAACTGTTGTCAACCAGAGACAAGCACTTTGAAACCACGCTGTTCTTTAGAAATTCATTTGATGGATGAATGTAAATTGGTCTTGTAGTTGTTACCTGAGTCCTAGGAACAGGTCTTGCTGAAGAAAAAAAGAAAGTAGGAAACTGTCAATCAGCTTTTGTGGTATTGGTCTGATCTTTTCCTGACACATGTAGAGAGTAATTTATAGGGGTGTAAAATCCTCTTGCCTTACAAATCAATTAAATTAAATAACTGCTCTGTGATGGTCCTGATCAATGAATAACAGGGTGAAGATGGGGGAAACAAAGTACATAGAAAAAGAGCACCTAATGTTATGGCTAATCGGTGTACACCAGCAACTGGCAGAGATGATTTTGAATACACATCCGTCCCAGTGAATTACACAAAAATCTTGAAAAACTACCTCCTAAAAAAACAAGCCCCACCTCAAGTCTAGAATTTCAATTTTATACTGTGTACTATACCACCACATGGGGCAGTCGAAAGCCGTTCTTAATTCAGTACTCATTTTGGCAGAATAAATGACAGGGAACATATGCTAATGTATCATTCATCTTGAGGAACTGCTACTGCTACAGCTACAGCTAAGTGTACCACAGCACAATGTGATCTGATTTATGGACACAAGACCACAGCACACAATAAGACAATAACTAGAGCAGACATAGTGGTTTATTTTCTTTATCTGAACTGTATTAATTAGGTTTTGGCATCTTTACTCTTAGTTTTACTTTCAGAATAACCTCACTTTTCCCAAAAGTTTCCAAAGCTTTTCAGAAATGTTTTGGGAAAACTTTTAAAGATCTGAAAAATTTGTGCTCAAATTATGTACTTTTCAAGACTCTGTATATTGGTGCTTTATAATCCCAGACCCAACCTGCAATTCCCTCGTAATCAACGTTTGTTTGTGTGAGTCTTAAGTGAGTGAGAAGAGATTAAACCAGATTATCCACAGACCAGTCAGACAGGTAGAAGTAGTTACAACCAGACTAAGCAGCTGGGTATTTAAAGCACATTTCTTACGGTATGGTTTAACCAGTCATATTAGAACAATTTGTCTAAAATATATAGGCTGTGTTTTGAAGTTTCATGCTAAAATAACCGAGGAACATTAAATATTTGCTACAGTAGAGGCTACATTACTACAGGGCTACAGCTAAAACTAGCTAAGCTAACTATCAAACTGACCTTAGGACGGTCGTAGCGTGATTGCTACGAAATTGCAACATAACGAATATACAATACTGTCGCTCTTAAACGCACAGAAAGTTAAAAACAGCTGAAAATCCCAGGCTGAATCTTACTGCTCACTCAAAGAAGAAACTCTCCAGCGTCTGACAGCCTGACAGCCACGCGTGCAACTTCAATAACAATCCGGACTACCTGCTGCCTTTCCTGTACGCAGTAAAGGTTCCGGCGGACGGATAATAGGCTAATGATAATATGCAGAGTGACGTACTCATAATTCATAATATCGCAAATATACGGACAGGGAAGTTCGTGCTCCCCAGAAAATAATTAGTGACGTATTGGTGCCATGTTAAAATGAAATTCCCACTCCTAGTTTTCTTAAAGCTGTTTTGTTACGTAAAAAATCAAAGAAAAGTCAGAAAGTTTCGGGCAAAAATTAGAATACCTTATAAAATTCTCATCACCATCCACCTAATACTAGCTTTTACATAAGTACTCAATTCTTTTTGTGTGCTCCTCCACTTAAGGTCTATCACACCCCTTAGACCAAGATAGACAGACAAACAGATAGATAGACAGATAGATAGACAGACAGACAGACAGACAGACAGAAAGATAGATAGATAGATAGATAGATAGATAGATAGATAGATAGATAGACAGTGTCCCGCTTAGCCTCATTCACCATCGATTTAAGCTGAAGTGCCTTGGATAATGATTGACAGTGAAATTCCACCACAAATTGTGTTGTATAGCGTTGATAATACAAACTCACAATAAGAAATGCAGCATTTGAGCCCCTATATCCATGAAAATCAATCTTGTTTAAACAGAAGACTCGTATACAGTCACAAAGATAGTTAAATATGAGAGCTGAATCTCATCAGAGTTAAACATTACAGCAACTACTAAAGCAAAAAGGCAAAGTTCATTACAGTCACTCATTAACTGTTGCCTGAATCACACAATGGTGACTAAAATACATACTAATGGCAATATACAAATAAACGTCTTGTAAACTATATATTAAAATTGAATAAAAACAAATATTAGAATTTAATGTTTTTTTTACTTTATAGTCTTACAGATAGTGTTTGCATAATGTCAAATGTCAACTTGCACAAAGAAATTTAAAATGAAATTAAAATGTGTTACAGAAATGCAAGATAACATTACTAAATACAACAGCAGAACAGCTCAAAAACTTACTTAAAGGGAGTTTATGATGTGCAGCTCTTTGTAGCTCTTCTCTCTCTTCTGAGCAAACTAGCGTGCTGGACTACAGTCCATGAACACATGTATAATCTGATCAACCTTGAACCATGCTGTCATTTCAGGCAAGGCTGCTCTGACTGGCTAATAATTTCTTTTTATCTTCAGGCCCTGAGTCTCATCTGCTAGCCTTCATGTTTCTGTAGAAATTTTATATTAACTGAGTGGGATCAGTATTAGTGAGTCACATATGCGTTAACATAAGAAGAGTGCAAACACTGTTTGATAAAAATACTTCAAAAATGTATTTGTCATCTGTGAGAGTATTGTATAAGTATTGTGATTATGGTATGGATTGCAAATTTGCACATTCATTTTAAATATGCTCAGCATCAAAAGAATAGTTGCACCCAGAAGGAAATGTCAGATTGCAATGCTGTTCAGAAGGAAGGTAAAGGTTACAAGGAACAATTCATCATCATAAATTTAGACTGATATGGGCAATATTTATTGAGCTACACATACAGAAGTAATGTCTCTCAGTATGGCGATGGGCTGCCATTCTTGCTAATGCAACATGCCAGACGTCTCAGCATGGAGTTGTAGAGGTTCCTAATGGCGTCCTGTGATAATCCATCCCATGCATCTTGAATTTTCTCACACAATTTCTGCAGATTTTGCGGTAGGGGTGGAGGTGGAGTGACACCAGGCCTTCTCGACACGTGACAACAGACTGTTCATCTTGGTGCTGACCACGGTGCCTCCACACACGGACTCATTGGTTGTCTTCACCAAGACAAAAGCAGGACTCGGCACTGAAGATGATCTGCTGCCGTTCTGAGTTACTCTATGACAGTCTAGCACGACACCACTGCAGTCTTTTTACAGTCTATATATATTTTGTCACATAAATTTATATTATATGTTAAGAACATTTTTCTTCCTCTGAGAAGAAAGTCTGTCTGTGATGACTGATATCATCATTCCAAAAACAATATTTTTCCAAAATTACTAAAGTTCATATACCACTACTTTTAAGATGAATGGTTAAACGCTAAGTAAAGTACTGGCTAAAAAATTATATTCTCGGATGGTGGGGCTCTTAAAGCCTTGCTTTATTATTACACAAATAAATTAATTAAAACTTTCTTGCTATGTTCTGCTTATTTGGCTCTTGTTTTCTTTATCTGCTTCTATGCCTGCCTCCTTCCCCCATGCGCCCCCTCCTCAAAGCACATCCTGCACATATATATCATGTAAATAATATGATTAAAGAGCGGTCAGCAGCTTTAGCCAAAATGAAATCCAAACCAAAATTAGGATTTCCGCAGAGCAAGAGAGAGAAAACTAGAAGAGGGCAGGCAACTGCTGACAAACTTCTTTCAGAAAACAGGTGAGCCTAAAGTGCCAAGCAGTAAATATGTTGCAATAAAGGAAGATAGCTAGCCTGCTAACTAATGTTTAGCTATAGTAAGCAGTCAGTCATAACAAGCACAAGCGGATAAAGAAGAAGGATCTGATTCAGTCCAGCTAGTCAGCATTTTTGTAATAGTGAATATAGCAGTAACTGTTTTTATGATCATAACCCAGCAAAGTTCAGCTTCAACCCAGCAGATAACCCGTAAATGTCACCCTGTTAGTTCCAGAAGTCACTGAGGGAGAGAGCGCGGCCCCTCTTTCTATTGTGATCAAGCTAAAGCCATGTGACAAGGTGAGCTCACTAAAGGTGTCCAGTCAGTCATTTGCTCAGTTGTTTCATTTTGTTTTGTCTTTCTATTTTGAATTTCCCTTTAATTACACTATTGAGACTAATGGTTAGAGTTAAAGTCTCATCCTTTCTGAACTGAACTACAGCAAGACTGTAACAAAAACACAGTAAATAAAATAATCAACAGAACGTGTAATATAATGTAAGCAAAGCTTTCTTATTGCATACAGTTGCCTTGGTAAGTTATTTTACAAAATTAATTAATTAAATTCAGTTGAATTAGTGACGTCTGATTACCATTCACTCTTTAAATGAGCACAGGGCTCTTTCCATGCCTGTATCTGCTCAGCAGTCTAATAGCATTTTTGTAGTGTTACTGAGTTCATCAAGTAAGTCTACTGGAGTACAACATAGGATGCACCCCCTTTAAAGATGATGTGACAGATCAAATATATGGAGTCTTCAGAAATGGTACATACAGTTGTATATAAAAGTTTGGGCACTCCTGGAAAAAAAATAAAACAGATTTTTGCCAGGCCACCTAGTGGGCCAGCGTAGAACAGGCATTTTTGCTTACTGAGTAACTGCCAAAATTGTTGAAACGCACACACGCAACAACCCAAAGCTGCAGAGATGAGAGGCAACCTTATATTGGCTAAAGTTGTGTTGTTTCATATGGGTTTGTATCTTTGCTTGAATTATTATTGTGAGGGGAATTAGTCTGAAAACATACAGTGGTGTGAATGAGTTTACCAAGCTCAGCTGTCTTGGTGCAAAATCACAGACTTGCGACCATATTTAAACTTAGCTGCCACTTCATGGCCACATTCAAATATCCCCTAAAGTGTCTATGTTAGCTTGATGCTATCTTAAATATGGTTCATGACCAGATTCAAACTCTACAGCCTTGGTGTTGAAAATTATGGAAAAGAAGATGAAGATGGGACTTATTACGTTATGCACCATTAAAGGGAAACCTGCCTGTTACAAGACTTACAGGTCACAATATGGTAATGTTGAGGAGTCGAATCCAAAAGAGTGGGTTCTTGGACTCCAGCATGTCTGGGATTCAACTCTTTGCCAATGACTCTAAAAGTTCCAATGCTTGGAGTTAAAATCAGCAGGTTCTGATTTTACTTTTTAAAATTATTCAGACTGCAGTAAAGATTTTCTCAGTACTCTGAGTTTCTCACCCCTATGTGATATAGGCAGAATTTGTCTCACTACTCAAAAGTGGCTAAACTACATTTAAGATAGTTTAACCTCTGTTGTATCATCGGCTCTGCAACTCTCTTGGTTAAAATTAACTGGGGATTAACTGCAGTTGAGGGGTCGGTTGCCTCATTTCCCATCAGAAGTCAAGACTCGGAGTCTTGCATCACTACAATATGGTGTACATGTCCAGTACTATTTAAATGGACTGTAGTAACCTAACAAAACGTTACTCACAAAATCATTTTACTGATGGGTAAGCATTATTTCATCTGTATATTCATGTTCTTATCTAAACAGTTTTATGTTTATTGTAAGTAAGCCAATAAACTGAATGAATAAATAAATAAATAAATACATGCGATTCTTATTGTGATTTAAATCAACAGAACCTTCTTGGTCTTCTTGATCTTAGAAACAATGATTTTTTTTCAATAATTATAAATAAATATATACTTTTTTATATAAAATAAACAAAGAACATGCTGATACTACAAAATATTCAGGGGTTATAAATATGTCCAAATCTTCCTGAATTCAAATACAGGAATACAAATTTAAGACCCATTTTTTAATTTCTGCATGTATTAGTTCTGCCCTGTATCTTCTCATACAACAATTTCACATAATAAAAACCACATGCAAACAAGCACATTGATATGAAGCAACAAAGCTATTTCAGGACTATCAGCACCCCTTATAAACAATGTTACACTTGAGTTAATATGAACAAATATGATTGAGTAATGTCTCAAGGACTTCAAATGGTATGTTTTTTGGACCTTTTATGCTGTTGATGGCGGTCTGGCAAAACTAGACTGGCCTAGTCTTGTTCTAATATAAATAAACTCAGTCAATAAATATAAATAGTGCACAAAAATTTCAAATAATACCATATTAAGTGTGTTCTCTGTTGACAGTGTGTTAACTGATTTTCACTTAGAAAAGCAATCACACCTGTGATCAGACCAGGGATGTTCAAACCTTTGCACATATCTATGTGTACGCCAGAAGAAAACCAAAACTAACAGCACATGTTCACTGGAACTGTTACTTAATCACAACCTCTTCTCCACAGAAACAAAAAGAAAGGGGGAAAAAAAAGTAGAAAAAAACCCTCATCACACCATTATCATCTGTCTGTCACAACATGCACTGAGAGCCATTATCACTGCAACCATCTACCCACCACACTTGCATTTCCCCCACACCACAGTGCACCCTCACTATGTGTTTGCTTTTCAAAGAACCCATTACTACATCAATAACTCAATGTGATGACTTTGTCAGATAGAGTTAGATGCAGAATTTTAAACTGTCCAAAGAGGTGCTCTCAAAGAGGTGGAACCTAAATGCAGGACAACAGAGGTTTTCAAATTTTGTACAAACATTTTTATGCTGTTTTTATCTTGGGTCAGTTTTTTATATACAGTCATGCGGAAATGAAAATAATAAATATGACAAACTTTTAACTGTACACATAAAATATGATGTGTGCCACAACCAGATCATACTTCTAAATGTTTTATTTCCCTCCTGTATTTTAAATCCGGCAAATAACCAATAATAATAAAATAAATAATAAAAACATAACTTGACCAGAGGCACCCAAAATTTGGGATATGACTTTACATATGCTGTGCAAGTCTGAGACCCTCTGGGAAATTTATATTTAAAAGTTATCGTCTGGGCAGTGAGCATAAACAACACCACAAAAAAGAATACATTTTATAAAACATTATCTTAAAATAAATTGTGGTTTTACTTCTATATCCATCAGTGTCTTTATTTACAAGGACCATCTTTTGAGCTATTTAAACCCGAGGCTTACAGTAATAAGCTAAATATATACAAAATCATAATTAAAAAAATTATACTTTCTATGGAGAGATGGCTCTCCCAAATCCCTAAAAGTACTTTTGTGAAACAAATACTGGTTGTTTTAATTTGCTTTAATTTTTTTTTCTTTTATTATTTAAATATTTTTAAAAATACTTTTATTATTATTGATTATCTTTTTTAACATGAAGTAATTTATTTAATTATTTTAGTAATTTAAGTTTCATATAAGAAGAAACCTGGATTCAAAAACTGTTATCTCATGTTTTTTTGTCACTACCGAAGCACAAAGGGCCTTATTTTAGCCACAGACCTGCATTTAAGTGCAGGAAGTGAGACTGCA
>CM067478.1:19939306-19960228 GCA_034552555.1 Semaprochilodus insignis
GCATTTAAGTGCAGGAAGTGAGACTGCATCCTGCATGCAGTTCCATTGTTTTGAAGTAAATATTTGAAAATCATTATGTGACATTAAGAATTGCTGCAATCGGAAAATATATTTTCTGCAGTTAAGTACATTTTGTGGTGTTTTAATAAAATGTTGCAATTATATTTGTGGACCAAGCTGTTCAAAGCCACGTTTGCTAGTAATTCACTTGCTACATTACATTTACATTTGGTAAATGATTTGATAAACGGAATTAAATGTTCAATCAATTATAACAACTCTAACTTTGACCCAGTTCAGCAGAAAGACCCAGATACACGCAGAAATTGTAGTTTCAATCCAAAACCTGGTTTGTGTAATCAGTACTTAATTCAATAAAATCAGGTGTACTGGCAATGGAACCGAACAAATACAGTTCAGTTACCAAGTCAGTTATCAATAACACTTTTTGGAAAATATTTTTTTGTTACAATTTACTATATTAATGTTTATCATTATTCTAATGTTATAATATTTTTACAGGCATAAATATTTACTACCCAGATCAATTCTCTTTGTATAGCTACCATATTAGAAAATGTTATTTTTCTCTTTAATTATTGTTCATTTGCCTGTTTGCTGATGTTACATAGTGTTGAATATAACAGTTATATATATATATATAATTTTTTTTTCACATAAATAGTAATAGTATAAAAATCTTGGCTTTTGCACACCACTATACCTTACAGTATTCCAAAAATGGAAAAATGAACTTTTGCAATAGCAGCTATTTATGGAAAGAACTGTGTATTGAAAAGCTCAAAGTGAATCTGGAGGAGCAGGGTGGGGACAGCATTGGCCCACATGGTGGTGGGGCGGGGGGAGTTCTCATGGGCGCTGCTACGACTGCTACGACTGCTACGTGCAGTTTCTTCGAAGTCCTTCTCTCCTGGAGAACACAGTATTGTTCCAAGCCCACATGCAGGATTGTCTCTACTTGGAAATACATTGCACACACACATATATACACACACAGAGTGGGGGTAGTAGGGGGGACTCTGCCACTATTGGTGCTTGCCCACCGTTCTTGGGCTAACTCAAAGGTAGACAGAAGAGATGAGGTGATAACAGTCATGCATCCAGCCGTGACTTGGCTCTGTTCAGGTCAAAGCCTGCAGATTACACACCATCCTAAAGGCAAATATATTATCCAAAGCCCACAGCTGCTCTCGACCTCACGCTTCAGCACAAAACATACACACACACGCACATACACACTACTATGACTCACCTCATTCAGAAACACCAGAGCTGAAACAGTTGAAATTCGATGTGAAGAATTGGGTAAAATGATCCGTGGCTATCTGCATATCAGAAAGAGACCACAGAGCTTGGGCATGAATAGAACCTTTCAATATAATGATCAAATAAAATAGACCTGCTCTTTATATAGATATCGAAACTAATATTACATGTTCAATAGTTACTAGGCATTCAAAGTCAGTAACTATACCATACATAATCCTTACAGAGGAACGACTTCCCCCCTCCTGAAATCCTCAAAACCAATGACTGTAAGGAGGAAAGTGCTGTCAGGAGTCTGAAACCTGATACATGTACTGTGAAGCACATGAGGCCAAAAGTTCTATTGATACTACAATTACTTTCTAAACCAACACTATTAAGACTAATTTTTCTGTTACTAATACTACAATGGATATCTAGTTTATTAGTAGTGTATTCAACATACTGTGTGGTGATATTTTATAAAATGGTGTAGTGAGGAATAGTATATATACAATACTGGGCAAATCCCACACTGCCTTTTGTGTATAGCCAATAGCTGTTAAGTACAATATATTCTAATCTTGAATGAAACATAATCCATTTGCATAAGACGTTATATAGAAATAGAGAATTATATTTATGAGTTATATAGAAACTACTGAGATAATCCTAATACTCTGTCCTAAGACCTGGTAGACCACCAAGACTATCACCTCCAGATAAAGAGGACTTAGAGCTTTCGTCTTTGCAAGAGAAGAGCAAATCAAGCTCCATTCTTGCTTCAGATCAGATCAGATCAGATCTTCAACCTTCCACTGTGAGAAGACAACTCTAAAATGTCTTCACATCTGAAAGGAAGTGTGGCTGTCAGGAAGCCATTACTCACTCGCTCACTCATTCATCTTGTAAACTGCTTTATCTTTCTGGGTTGTAGGGTGTGCTGGAGTCTATCCCTGCGTTTAACGGGCGGAAGGCATGAAACACCCTGGACAGGTCACCAGTCCATCGCAGGAAACCGTTACTGAGAAAAGCGAACAGTAAAAAGAAAAATATTGGCAAATGAAACAAAGATGCTGTTGGTGTTCTTAAAACAATGGACTGAGGACCCCAGAGTCCAGACCCCATACCGCTGAATGTGTATATGATGCAGAAAGTGCAACCAAGGTGGAGGTGTGAGAAAAATCCCTACAGATTTCCAAAAATAAATGAAAAGTGTTAAAAGAGCAACGAGTGGACACATTCAATTTCAGTAATTTTGATAACATATTTAGTTGCTGATGCTTATGAATGATTTTATGTGTGAATATACGGTTTATGGCCTGTCCAGGGTGTTTCCTCCAGCACCCCATGACTGGCAGGTTAGAAGATGAGTGAGTGAATATATGTTTTCTGTTATTTCCTCATGCTGGAAAAATATTCTTAATAGTGGCTAACTGGAAATGAAATCAGTAAAGGATGGTTTGTAACTCCTGTTTTGTTCTGAAATGGTGTGACTGTTTGTAACCTTTTTGAATATTAAGGGCTGAAAAGAATACCAGTCAGATGTATAATGCACTTTGCCAAACTGCATTTTTATTTCTCTAATAAAGGTGGTATTAATTATAATACAACATTAACATTTCTGACTGTACACAGGAGTTGATTATGGGTGTCCAATGTGACTGCAGCATTACAAACACAGCAGCACACACCTGATTCCACTTGTTTAATTTGTCAGCCTCAGTACCTGTGAAAGTACTCCTGCTCTGTTGGAATGAAAAGCAGCAGCCACACAGGCCCTATGCAGAAGAGTTTGCACACCCTGGTGTAGATACATAAGTTGCACTCTAAACTAGTATTAAGTTTACTATTACTAACTACTCAGAATGATCATTGTTAAATACACAAAATGTGTACTCTTTTTTGTTTTTCTTTTTCTTTCTTTCTTTCTTTCTTTCTTTCTTTTTTCTTTCTTTATTTCTGCTTACATCCATAAATTGAGATGTCAGTATTTTTTACTGAGTCCACACTTCTTGTCCTCTGAAGATTCACTTTCATTACAGCAACTAGCACTGTAATATGTTCTGTTAACTTAGTTAAGAAAAGAGAGAATTAACACATCACTTTATATTGTCACTGATTTCATAACACGAAATGCGAAGCAGATTGCATGTATGTGCAAAATCCCTGCATTCTTTGGACAGGAATTCTGCAACGTGAACCCAGCCATGAACCAAGCATTGTGATAAAGCATTTGACATTAATCTCTGCAGGACTGTGAGCGGTGAAGGCTACCTGAACTCAGGAAACAGGAATGAAGACAGATATGGCATCACTATCTGATGTGTGATAAGTTTACTGTACTGATAAGACTGTCTGTCCCAAAAGTCATCTGTGATAGTCTGGCACAAAGTAGTGGCAACACTGCCCCTCCAGGTCATTATGGTACAGTACAGAATTGCACCATCCTGGTTTAAGAGTCAATACAACCATTGCTGTATTCTAATCAAACTACAAAACCTGTTAATTTATTCTTTATCCAAATATACATTATAAATACACTAATGCACCACTGGCATTTACTTCTCTACTTTGCCATCTACTGTATAGTCAAATGCAGTTAAGCAGGTGCACAGAGAATTAGGAAAAAACGTTGACGCATGAGAATCTATAAGGACGTATATGTAGAAATGAATAAAATGTATAAAAGTAGAGAAAGTATTTACAGTAAGTTCTAATTACAGATTGCTATCCAGGGTGTCCAAACTAATTAATAGGTGTGACTTGGCAATTAATAGAGGAAATCTTATGATAAAGTAAAGACATGGAGTAAATCTAAAATTTACAAATATATATATATACTATTCTACTAGATTACTACTAGATTACTGTGGTTCCACACTAAAGTTATTCATATATATGTTATGTATGTTATGATCTACAGTATTTAAACCCAAGCCATTGATAGAGATAGTAATAAGCTGAATCATGGAGCCTTATTTTTGCCACACCCATACATTTTATTATGGGAAGTTTGACTCCCCCAATATTCTCAATGTATAACATTAATAATTGTCCAAAACACATTTCCCACACTTAAGTGATTTTTTTGAGTATTTTAGTACAAAATAATTTGATTTTAGTTTTCAAACCACTGTACCACTGTTCAAACCTGTGTTTGCCAGTCATGCTGTGTTTTTGAGTCGTAGTCAAAATGAACTAATATTGTCATTACCGAAACATTTGGATTAAGGTATTAGGTCACTCAAAGCAAAAAGACTTTTAGTCTAGTCTAAAATCCAAGGCTGTATTCGATTGGCATACTACATACTACTCTTGTACTAAATCTGCCTAAAAGTAATATGTAGTACGCAACCAAATTAAAAGTCTGTAGTGCATTGAAGATACCCGGATGGTGTTCTACTCCTGTCAGAGATTCTAGTATACAGGGGGAGCTATCTTCATGGTGTACTGCATCCCATCATGCACAGTGGCCTCACCAGCTCTCAGCCTGCTTCAGTCAAAGAAAATAGTGGCGGGGAACACTGGGGAGAAAAACACAGCCAACTCTGAGTAGAAATGTGGGTATAGTGATTGTAGGGTATGTTTTCATCAGAATGAACCTCAGAAAGTTCTGAAGTTTAAGGTCTGAAGTTTAATAAAAGATTAACTCGATTTAGAGGTTCAGTTTTAAAGCCAAATAGCCAAGGGTAGCTAACAGCTAGGCTAAACGTGTTAAAGTGAACTGAGCAGTGTTAGCAGCAGCTAGCTCAGTGGATACAGTAATAACAACTCTGAGGTAAATGTAAGGTAACTGGTCATGTGACTGTGTTAGTGTGTTACACTGTAGGTCAGAACTTGTTACTGTACTGCATGCTACACACAGGGGGCAGTATACTGTATGCAGTACATACTGCTGTAGCATGCAGTGTGCAGTATAGTACTGTGCCATTTCGAATACAGCCCAAGTCGGTCATAATCAAAATTGTGTTTTCCTGTCCAACCTTTATGCAATTAGGTCGAATGATCCGTACTGTTTCATTGCATATTGTTGTAAAACCGTTGCAACGAGACAGAAGCACACATCTAAAAATGGACAGATCAAACTGATATTTTTGGAAGAAAAGTGCCACTGCCCTCGCCATGACCCTGTTCACAGTAACCCAGTGCCCTCATGATGACATAACACACTCTAGGTTTCCATTGGCGGAGAGCCCACGTGTACTCAAGAGTGCGTGCGGCCGACTGTCTCTCTCTCTCTGGCCTGCATGCTCTGAGTGAAGCTGTGACTGTACGTGACACACTGCAGTGGCCTTGCATTCCAGCAGCAGCAGATAACAGTGCACCGGCGCTTGCCGTGTGTCTGCGTACCTGCAGAGTTGCACCCCCTAAAGCTGTACTTTACTGAGGACACTCATCCACGGAATCCATCTCTATCTCTCCAGCATGTTCACTCACATGAAAACGTCTTACAGCACTGCAAAGAAAAAGTGAGGTCACTGAAGTGTATGCATGCATGCCTGTGTACGTGCATGTACACACATGCACATACATTTGAATGAGGCTGATGATGACGATGCCTATATCATTTAATTAAGGAGATACAGCTTCTTGACTGAAAGCTGAAATAAATCATGCTTTAAACCAATTCAAAGAAACAAAATTTTTAGAGTATGTTCTCATTCATGGCCTCAGGAAATCAATAGAAATTTTCCAACCATTATATTTACTTGAAAATGTATTTGCTCTATATACAGCCCTGTGAAAAAGGTATTTGCCCCAATTCTCTCTGTTAATGGCATGTTTGTCAGAGTGAAAGTTTTTGGATCTCTAAATGTAACATTAGACAAACATTAATAGCCTATTCAAACATTAAACTAATTATTATTTTACAATTCCAATTCCAAAAAGGCTGGAACAGTATTTAAACTGAAAGTATAAACAGAAAGCAATGATTAATATTATTCTATTTGGCCTGTATTATGTTGAAAATGGTACAATAAGACAGTATTTTATGTCTGATTGTATGAAATTGTTTTTTGTAAACATATGCTCATTCCAATCATAGTGCCTGCAACACTTTTCAAAAAGTTGGGAAAGGAGCATCTTTATAACTGTGTTATAAAGCTTTCCTTTGACAACACATAGCAAACATTGGGGAACTAGGGACACAAACTGATTTCGCTTTGAAAGCAGAATTTTTTCCCATTGTCTTCAGTTGTGAACCATACAGGGCCTTTGTTGTCATATTTTGAACTTACAGGGGACCTATTATGCTCATTTTTAATATTCATACATTAATTTCATTGCATTTACCCACTGTCTGAAACACTCTGTCCCGTCTCCCAAAGAGCCCAGTGTGCTCCAACAGATTAGCTTGTCTGTTCTGTCCTGATTGGCCAACCACAAGAGCAGTTCGACCCCTACACGGCCTCCAGTAGTTGCTGTGCTTTGTGTGACAGCGTGCCATGCTTGCCAGTAGGTGGGCAATAAGGACTGTGTTACAAAATTAAGTCAGCTTGTAACAGTAAAAGCACACCCCACAGATATTTATAATCCCGTCATCTGCAACACCATCCTCAGATTCCTGAAGATTCCTGAAGCTATTTTTTTTATCTGGTGAGCTCATTTATTTCAAGTTTTGATATATATGGATTTACACATTGTCACCATAATTGTAAATAACCACACATGATAGCATCATAATAATATAATTTAATCATAATAAAAACATAATTTGTTTGTTGAATTTGTTATTCATATTTTGCTGTATATTTGTACGGGTAAGTAATCCCTGACCGCCCTGGTAAATTCATTTAAATGTAATTTTCTCAGGTGGTCTGAGACTGCCCTGCATATATGAACAGCTTACTAGTAATAATTAAACAAGTTATGTGTCCTGTTGCTAATGATAAATGTTAGCATGCAAAACACCAAAAAGATCCTGTTAAATAAAGCATTCTATTTATTACTATTATTATTGTTTATGTTACATTTTTGTACAACCGCACACTCACTGGACATATGTAATTTTGTATTAGCTAAATTCAACAGTTTGAAGTAAATCAAATAAATGAACCAACATTATACAATCCCAAGAATACCCATTTACCCAATGGTTTCATACCCAGTGGTTTCATAACTTAAATGTAGATAAATATATCATCAATAAACTGCTTGTTTGTCCACTGATTTACAGTAGACACTGTCCTATTGAGAATCAAAGATTTTGCGAGCCATAGAAGACAAGGTTTCACAACTTAATACAAAGTCTAACACCAAAATGATAAAGAGCACCTTTCTATAGCAGTCATGTTTTATATTCCAGTGACAGTGCTTTGTCTCTGATTTACCATGTACTGTGACAGTTTGAGCACATTCAGATACTTACCAGCAGATGGCGCTTGTATTACTATCATTGGAAGATCCTGTCATCTCACCTTTGCAGGAGCAAGGCCATGCTGCTGTACAGCCTGCAACATCTGCACGCCCAAATGTTTATGATTTTGGTGATTGGCGGCTTTCTGCAAGACAAAAAACAACTACTTACTGTCTGTCACTGTGAGTGCCTCAGCTTAACCACAGAGCAATAGTCCTCATGAGCTCAGTGTGTGGCTATCTTTGATAAGCCAATTACTATAATCTTATATTGCCTAGACCGGAAAAAGTGCTGAAAGTTGCTCGAGTCTGGGTGGGTGGCATATGAGCCAAAGCCCTGTCTGGAGGTTGCTTTGAAAAAACCTCCAGTCATGTCATACTGTTGTTGTGCGTGTTCAGGACTCGGGTGTGTTCAGATGGGTCTTTATAAACACTAAACAACACGAAACCGCCTTCCACAATTAAGAAATGAGTTTGGGTTTGAAATGTGGATGAATGCAACACCCAGGGAGTGAAGTCATGTCTACCCACAACACTGTATGGCAATTTGGCCAATTAGAAATAAGTTTTTTGGTTGAACTAACTATCTGCATAACTGCATATGTTGTGCAATTCTTATGCCACATCTTGTATTAAGTTTTTGTAACTTTGAAAGTCATAGTTTGTGGAATTCAACCCTAGTTTGTTTTTCAAATGGGAAATGTTAAATAATGTTTATATATATAATGTATACACAACTAGTTACACCCAGTTGCACCCAGAAGGAAGGCTTGCTTGGTGACTTTGTGAAACATGCAAATGATTCAAGTCTACAACACTCGGCCATGCATGTGTTGTAAGGAAGGACGGGCCTTACCGCTGTACCTGACTGACCCAACAGCCACAATTGCGGACATTCAGTGAGCAGTGATGCCTTCCTGGAGTTTTCATGTTAGTGCCAGCACCATTGGCAGATTGCACGATGCAGAACTACATGCACACAGATGATTACAACGACTGCCCTTAATACCACGTCACCGTCACCAAGACTGCAATGGTGTTGTGCCAGACTGTCATGGAGTGAATCAGAATGGCAGCAGGTTATCTTCAGTGACGAGTCCTGTTTTTGTCTTGGTGGAGATGACCAACAAATACGTGTATGGAGACACCGTGGTCAGACTCAAGATGAACTGTGTGTTGTTGCGCATCATATGTCCAGAAGGCCTGGTGTCATTCCACCTCCACCTCCAAACCTACCACAAAACCTGCAGGAACTGTGTGAGAACATTCAAGCTGCATGATTATTGCAGGACATCATTAGGAACCTCTACAACTCCATGGCGAGATGTATGTATATTGCATTAGTGAACATGGAGGCCCAATGCCATACTGAGAGACACTACTTCTGTATATGTATTTTACAGCAGGAAGTGAGACTGCATCCCTGTCCTTCATGACCACGTTGTAAACAATTAGATGCCATTGTTTTGTTTTGTTTTTGTGTTTTATTTACAAATATTATGATTTTACGTTTATACAACTCATTAGATATCTGTTTGCTAATCATGTGGCAGCTAGAGTTTTTAAGTTATGCTCCAAACTAGCTAAAATGGTCACTTCCTTACTTTTATTTTTCATTTTTTGCTTCACTTTTGTTGTCATTTAATGTAATAAGGCACTTTATGTTTTAACCAGCAGTTTAACTGGTTTTATTCAATTCTAATAAATGCTTTGTTTTAAAAAAGCCATGTAAGCCACTGAGATGAACCAAAGCAATGTTCCTCATTAATTCAAATGCCAGAAACACTTCAAACCAGCCTCTGCTCATTTCCATTTTTTACAATGTTGTCCCTCTACAATTTCTCACTGCTCGTGTTGGTGGTTCCTCTGGGAGAACAGAGACACTGTAGTGAAGCAGGCCTGGAATAGCGGAGGGTGGGGTTGGACTGTGGACTTGCAAGTGGGCTCCTGGCCTGTGTACAGCATTGCTGCTGCTGTGTGGAGAGTAGCGGAGGCTGTTTCCTTATGCATGCCAGTGGTCAGGCCTCTGCCTACACACCCTCGGCTATTTCAGGCTCTCTCTCCTTCTTCTCTTCCATTCCAGCTGCACCCAGACTAATGGAGAAAGATGGGAGAGTGAGAGAGTGGACAGAAAGAGACACAGAGAGAATCTAAGAAGTTTGAAAGGTAGACCGGTGCTATAAAGATATCTGGTACACATAGCTTCTCTCTGACCAGACACTGTGTAGACGAACAGTTTTATAATAGGACCACTGTATGTCAACAGTGTGAACTAAATCATTATTCTTTAGTTTGAAAGCAAAGCTCTGATTACTGCAGTGGGCTACTCTCTGTAGGCTGCAAGGAGAGAAATGCAAAGCATCTGGTTTGTTTTACATGGAAATGAGCCACTGAATGAAATCAAAGGGAATGTAGTATGTGCACATGCATGCAAAGGAGCTGGATGGCTGTTAAAATAGTTGAACTTGGCACAGTGTGGTTTTTTGTTATGTGATGTTTTTTTAAGTAAGGCAGGAACACTTGCATAACACGCACGCATTCCTCTGTGAGTTACAGGGGGCCTGGACATGGTAGTGAGAAGTCCAAGGAACCTCAGGCTGACCCTCTGTGCTTCTGTCTGCTTTCGATGGACACCAGACAAACAGTTCGACACGCAAACAGCCATTTTTCACACACTGGAAGAGGGAGTGTGCATAATACACGGATAGACGTGTGATGTATCAAAGTGATGTATCAACCAAAAGTCAAGCTGACACAAATACACAAAACTGTGGGGAGCATACCTATGATTCCTGGGCCATATGTTCTCTCAGCTCTTCAAACAACACATCATTCCTTAGTAGCATACATAAAAGAAATTATAATAGGTTTTCTAATGTCATGGATTGGATTATCAAAGGTAATACCTGATGGGAAAACACAGACCAAGGACCTCGACGAGTCTCAGTGAGCTTATTAGCTATCTAAGTAAACTTATATATATAAAAAAAGTATAAAAGTATAGAAATAAACCTTAGTTAACTAACTAGAAAGTTATCAGAGAAAAGTAACAAACTTACATCAGACGAACTGTGCAATGGATGGAATAGTTTACTGCACTAAGCCCAGTTTGAAAGTAGCACATCCAGTGCCATTGTTTTGAATTATTTAATACCAGACACAATGAATGCTATGTAAGATCAAAGTGATACCTGGGCAAGTTCTGCTTCTGCCTCAGAACAAATCAAGAACAAGCTTATATGTCTCATGGCAGTACTAGCATCCATCTTCAAGCATGATTTTTGTCTTTACTTTTATCATTATTGTACAGTGTCAGTAACTGGACAAGCACATCTGTTTGAGATTACTTAATAACTTGATGTAATTTGAGGCTAGAATGATTCTCTATTATCAGTTATCGGGAGCTTAAAACTGTTATAAACAAATTAAATATATCTACATGTGGTCCTGCTCCTGCTTCATTCCTTAAGATGTCTTAGCTATGGTAAACGGTTCTCTGTCTACAGGCACATTTCCACACACTTTTAAAACTACCTTAGTGAAGCCTCTACTAAAAAAGAGTAGCATAGATCCTTCCATACTAAATCCTTTTAGACCAATTTCAAACCTTCCTTTCTTAAGTAAGGTCTCTGAAAAGTTGTTTTCAAGCAATTAAACGCTGATCTAACATCAAACAACTTATATGAGAAGTTTTAATCAGGTTTTCGTTCTAACCGTAGTACTGAGACAGCACTGGTTTGTATTGTCAATAACCTCAAGCTCAGCGCTGATGTACAGAATACTTCTATTGTGATCTATCGTGATCTTAGTGCAGGTTTTGATAATGTTGATCACAAGATTCTAATCCGTCGTCTTGAAAGATGGGCACAGTTTTAGAAAGGTTTAAATCATATTTACCAAATAGATAGTTCCAGGTATCTCTGTGAAATCATTCATCAAAAAAGAAAGATTTTTCTTGAGGAGTACCGCAAGAGTCAGTTTTAGGGCCTTTGCCTTTTTCTTTGTACATGTTACCTCTAGGTGATGTCTAGGTGATAATACATATGTTCATAGCTATGCTAATGACATACATTTCCATTCCTTGGGAAAATCAAAACTCAGGCTTATAAGCTGTGTGTCAGATATTTCTCAGTGGATGATACACAATTTTCTACAACTAAACCAAGAAAAAAACTGAAATACTGGTTCTTGGTAGTAAAACTCCAAACCTGAAGTATGAAACCTGGGTGTATCTTAGACTCTGAGCTCAGTTTTAGTCTGCATGTAAATGCAGTCACTAAATTAGCTTATCATTTAAAGTGGTTTATCATAGGAAAATGATCACTAAAGTTTCATCATTTTGCTATCAGACCCCACACGTATTTTGTCTGATTGACTGTTTTTGAACCATCTCATCCTTAGGGCTTTATGAAAACTGAAACTATGCCCTGTTGGAAAAAATAGCTTAGGCCAGCCTGAATTTCACGCTGGTCTATTGCTGGTTTAGCAGGTCACCCTGCTTTACCACGCCGGATAACCAACATACCAGTAACCAAAGCACAACGTATGCTGGTTGTAGTGATGATCAGGTGTGCTGATCTATGCTGTTATTTTAGGGTGAGTATTGGTCAGCTTAAGATGTGCATTTAAAAGTAGGCTAAAAGTATGCTCAAACTTCTCAAATACAGCACTACCCCATGGGATGGAATACAGAGCAACATTTTTTCTCCCTCCAATCCATTTCTGCTCAATATTGATGTTCCACCACTAGGGAGAACATGATCAAAGGCACACATACCCACACTACCCAGCACAGAACCTTTTTCCCTGGAATTTTGAATACCTTAATATCTTGCTGTCTTTTTTTTGTTATCCTTTTAAGTGCAGTGACAGTCTGGCCACCTTGGCTCCAGCGTGACAGATAACCGGACACAGCTGGACGGCCGAGACGAGTGGACACGGCCTGCCTGATGATTTAGCATCAGCTCAGTGACAGACTGGGAGAAAGGTCCCGACAACCTGCCGCTCCCCCTGAGAGAAACTCAAACCACATGGGAGATCTTCTTTCATCTGACACATTTGAGCAACACGAGAGCCCACCAGGAGGTTTCTTTTCTGCTTCAGTTCAGCGAAGCTCTCATCATCCAGGTTATGTGACAGTTATTTTTTACACCAACAGAGAGTATAATGACTGGCGTGGGAGACAGACAGAGCTATACTTCATATTTGATGGCAATGTTGGGCCAAAGGATAAGAGCTCCACCTTACTGTAAACTTCAGAAGTGATCCATTCCAAAACATATACCTGTCTCGTGTATGTTCTAGCAATATGACAGATGGGTTGACTGACTTGCCATATAATGTAACCAAAGCCAAGATGTTCATAGCAGAAATTTAATACAGTCATATGTTTCAGATGTACTACAATGAACCTTACCAGAACATACCACAGAAATGAAAAACAGGACATGACCTCTGTTATGCATTAATATAACGGCTGCTTGACCAATGGACTGGATAGATGCTGAGCTGTATGTCATGTGGTAAGCCAATGTATGCTATTTTCTTTCTGTGAAAGTACAAATAAAGCCCTGCTGGAAATGAAATGATGATTCTGGCTTTTGTGGGTCATGCTGGCCTTTGTAGATTGAAAATGTACATGGAATGTGTACTGATTATGAACCATGATGGAAGTTATTGTATTACTCACTGTCTGTGAGGTGGAGGGAGACTCTGTTGATAGGATGGCTTAGTCACTATCTGCTAGTGGTTGGAGAGTATGTTTAAAGAAGAGCATGTCAGGCAGCAAGAATGCCATGAACGTAAAGCCATAAACATCAGCAAGACAAGAATGCACTGACCACCACCATTTACTCTTAAGAAAGGAATTCAATCCACATCTGGACCTGCAACATGGAACATAGTCTGTCCTCATGATAGCCAGCCTACACAAATGTTTCATGTCAATGTGGCGTGGAATCCCCATGTCAGTCAGAAGAGGAGGAAGTAGTGTTTTCTTTTAGCTTATACACTCATCAATTAAAAAAATAGCTGTACCCACAAGGAATTAATCGACCTGGTTAATTAACATCTCGAGACAAATGATTCAAGTTTTAGGCTTGGCTGCACATGTGAGCAAAAACGGGACACCTCTACAACTCCATGTGGAGACGACTGGCATGTTGTGTTAGCAAACGTGGTGGCCTAGTGCCATACAGAGAGACACTACTTCTGTATGTTAGGATCACAGCCTTTACAAACATATTTACAAGAAACAGATCACCTTCTTCTTCTTCTTCTTCTTCTTCTTCTTTTCTGTGTTTTTTGTCTTCTGTCACTAAGTCTTCTTCTGTTACTTCTGCATTTTTTCCATTCTTATTCCTCTTTGCTCCAAATAACATGTACTTAGGAGAATGTGCACTTTAGCGAATGTAATGGCAGACTACACCTCCATAAAGCTACCTGAGTGAGAGTAGAGAGGAATGGCTGTGGCATATCTGTGGCTGTTTATTTTTCCCACTGTGTAAACCACTCTGACATCTACTAGACTGCTATTTGAAAAGCTAAGTGTAAACATGGACTTCTGTAAAAGAGCAGAGAACAGCAACAAGGAACTCTGCCCACACAGGGCAAAATGTAGCTGTAAACAGTAAGAGGTGGAGTGAAAGTAATGGGGAAGAAAATTAAAAGTTCCACAGACGACGTACAAAAGTACTTCTGTGCTTTCAGAAGTAAATTGAGTAGAACTTCAGAAAAATACTCAACCACAGTTAGTAGTCCTTCACAGCACCGATGAGTGTGATCGTATCTTGTAAGGTCTCCCTCTCAGAAACACAATGGCTCTCTCAGACAGCGAAAGTATGTTAACAGCCCTCAGTGCAAGCACAGTTATTTACTTTTCCTCTGGGTGTTGGGGGCTTTTGCCAAAATATCTGCTGTAACTCCACTATGCGCAGTAAGTAAGTCACTTAATGGACTCTTCTCCCTGTATGTGGCATCTATGTGGAATAACATGTACAAATACCTGAAGATGCATGACCTATTTTATGTCATTAGTTCCTCCCAGCACCTGCAGACACAGGAAAATAAAAACTCTCAGAAAAAAAGCAGCACCGAAGTTCTGAAGTAGGCCAACAATGAAACAGTGCTTACGTGGTTCTGCATACCTTGTAGTGAAGACCTCTACACTTGGTGTACTGCTAAAGTTTGTTTGAAACGTTTATTTTAATATTTTAAATCATCTTAAAATTAAATGAAATGTGGTAAAATATTAAATAATAACAATGTATAAAAAGTATGTAAAATCTAAAAATGAATACATAAAATGTTTAAATAAATATGTACACCTAAACTGCAAACAAGCATTATAAACAATGTAGACACACATAGTACAATCCTCTTTCCATAAGTTGGGAAGCGAGACAAAATGTAAATAAGAACAGAATGCAATAATGTGCAAATTATTTCATTGAAAATGGTCCAAAGACAACATATCAAATCAATGAACATAAGAAATATATAGTTTTTTGAAAGCTAGATGCCGTTTTTGAAGTTGTTGTCAGTAGCAACAAAAGTTGGATTTACTGACAACAGATGAGTAACACGATTGGGTATAAAAAGAGCATCCCAAAGAGTCTTTCAGAAGCAAGGATGCTGAGGGGTGTACCACTGCGAAAGGCTGCACAGGCAAATGATATCTTAATGTTGCAAATGTTGCACAGAGCAACAATTCAAGAATAAAGTTTCTTAACATAAAATAGCAAATAATTCAGGGGTTTGGTCATCTACAGTACATAATACAGTTAAATGATTTTCTGTAAACCACTAAAAACATTTGTCAGATTATGAATGGAAAAATATTACAATGGGGAGCTTGAAGTGTTGAGCAGCTGAAATCCTATATCAAGCAAAACTTTCACATTTCACTTTCAGAACTACAGCAATTGGGCTCCTCAGTTCTCAAACACTTACTGACTGTTGTTAAGAGAAGAGGTGATGCAGCACAGTGGTAAATAAGAACCTGCCCCAATTTTATTTTTATTTATTCATTTTTTGCTGGCATTAAATTCAGAATTGGCATATAGTTTTGAAAAAGTACACTATTTCTAAGTGAACTGTTCTTAATTAAATACAGAGATTAAATAATTTGCACATCATTACATCCTGTTTTCATTTACCTTTTGTGCAGCATCCCAACTTTGTTGGAAACAAGGTTTTATAATGATTCCTAACCAATCAGTCCAAACAAAAAAAGTGCAAAAGTCAGAGACCCCTCTTTCATTTTAATTTCCAGGTTAAACAGCCATTAAGTCAAAGTTATTTTTTTGGCATCAGGAAAAAGCAGAAGCATATAATTAACAGATAATTACACAGAAGCCCCGAAAACTACATAAACTTATATTCTTAATTAAGTGTGCCCACACTTTGCCTTTATTACAGCTTCTACTCTTTTTAGAAGATTTACTTTCAGTTTTTCAGAGAAATCATTTCAGTTCAGACTTCTTATGATCCAAGTAATCCCAATTACACATTAAGACTCATCAGTCCCTAAAACATTATTTATAGGTTTTCAGTTTACAAAACTAAAATATAATCTTTTTATATGAGCTTATTCATAATCTTCTCAAAAGTATTTCCTTTAGTCATTTTAGATGCATGTAAGAAAGAAATTTGTGGAAATATTTGTAGCTCTACTTTAAGTTTGGAAGAATGGAAGAGTAAAGATTGGACATGTTGAACATGGATAGATTTGATACTGTATTTATAAAAACCCCTTACTGTCATTTGCAGTACATATAGAGATAACAGTAATAGAAGTTCATAAATCTGCTGTCCATGTGTATCTGTGGTTACTAGCATTATTCATTATTCATTGGAGCAAGCAGGCCAGAAATGTTCAGCTGTATTCTACCTCATGACTAAACAACATAATCTTTTGATTCTGAAAAAAGCATTGAGTTGTTTAAGGGCTCAAATGTACAGTATGACTATATAACGTCAGAAGGCATGACTATGATCTCAGTGGCCTTGTGACGATTGCATTTGTTTCATGGTTCATCGTTTGGTGCTTTAGCACGCGCTCCTAGCCGGCTGCTCCGAATGCACTCAGCTGCCCAGCATGTGTTTCTTCCCCTCTGCACACATTTAGTGAATCTGAATGCAGCCCAAAGTGAAGTATCCGTGGCACACAGCCAGCCCCCAGCCCACTCCAACAAACACACCAACAATAATGCTTCTCGAGAAGTACATTCCTTTTAAAGTGTTCATTAGTCACTGAATATCTGCATAGTTGCTCAAAATACTGTCAAATCAATATGTTTCAAGCTTAAAAGGCAGGATATATGCCTCAGATGCAACTGATTTAAAACCAATCAATGAAAGCAATCAACACAAACACAGTCTGATGCAGTTTTACTGCCTTAGAATCCACTTTGTTGGCTGTAATTTTTATTCCGGGCTGCGTGCCTGAACATCAAAACATTATTTAGTTCAAGGAGATTTGGTGGTTCTAAATCACTTCAGGCTTCAAATGCAACACTATGGCTTCACCTCCCCAAGCTCGCAGATGAAAAGCCTGAGTGCTTGCTGAAGATTACAGAGATAGCACCATTCCTTTCCTGAGCTTTAAGGGGTCTACGTGGGGATTTCTGTGTTTATAAAAACCTGAATACCATCACAATTAATCCCCCTTCTGACGCAGCCGACAGAAAACAGATGTACGAGTGAGAAGCATGTCAAGTTCAGTGCTTATCCTCCTTCTCCCCTATGAGTCTGATCTGGCCAATATAGAAAAATAAATAGCAACACAGGAATTTTGTCCATGTCGAACTTGGCAGTGGGTCAGTGAGGTTGTCTGCTATATTAATTAGGACTTTCCGGACCATCAGTATTCCGCAGATAGAGAACAAGTGTGTATCTTTAAAAGCAAAGGTCCTACAGCCGTTTGTGAAGCGTCGAACTGAAGTCCAGATCAACCGAAGTGTGAGGATAAAAGCCAGCTTTAAAAGTCTCCAGCAGGAGATACCATGGACATCTTGCTGCCCTCATGCTTTAATGTTTAACTTCATCACATGCCAACAGGAAAGCCAAGAGAAACAACAGTAAACAAGTCTGAACATCCTGATGCCTGAAGCCTGGTGCGAGAACTCAGCCATGGACGCTAACACAGTGAACCCATTCCTCAAGGACCCATGTGGAGATTAAGATAACAAATGACTGATCAAGATAAAAGCTTTGTCTCAGAGTTGGCCAAACATGCAATTTCACTTTAGGCCATTCAGTATTGTTTTTTGATTTTGTAACTGTTTTGTTATGAGAAGTTCTGATTTATCAGTCAACATGGTTCTCATGACAAGTAGTAGGCCTGGCACAGTTGACATGCTAGAAAACCTTCAAACAATCCTTAGGTCAGCGGAAGTTTCTCTGAGCAATCTCTTGGTCTTTGGAATGCTATTTACTGACCATGCTGATAAAGTGAGGAGGATCTTCCGGATTCTCTAAAGGGAGTGACATGTAATGTCCCCATGGGAGTCTAAGTACGTTCTCCTAAAAACAACGTCATTTAACATTAGCAGATAATATCTACTGAGAAATTGATGTGTTCCATGGGAATTATTGGGAATTCCTGTGAAGGACATTAACTGTCATCTGAATAGTTGAATTATCCACGGGATGACTGAAAACAAGCACTGTGAAGTGAGTGGTGGGCCATTTGTGCACACATGCCAGCCAGACCTGCAGACTGTGTCACTAAAGACCATACTGGTAATCTAATGAGAAACAGGTTGAGCTGGTGTAAATCAGAGCTAAACGGGAGGCTACTCATCCCCATTTAGCTCCACAGCAGCCAAGCATTGAACAACAGCTTGTTGTCTTCATGAAAGATCAGAAGTGTTGAACTTCTACTGCAATGATGGGACATTCTACATCTGCCGTTCAGCTGTTACATACCTCACATAAGTTATGACTTCTGTGCTTGCGTTTTGTAACTTTCCTCATTTGCCTCATTTGACCCAGGCGATTACAGTGCTAAATATAGCACTTGATTTCTACAACTAATTACAAATAATCTTGCAACTCTTGTAAATGTTCATTTTATAGGAAAGGGCAAAAACTTTCTTTACTTTAGTTAAGTAAGTTAAGAAGTTAATGTAGTGTGTCTATTTTAAGACAGTGATGACATACACTCATCCTCAAAAGAATAGCGGCACAAATAGCTGCACTCAGAAGGAATCAACCAACAGGAATAAAACTTCATAGGTTTGACATTGTGAGACATGCGAATAATTCAAGTTTCTCACTCTGTGTATGTGACATAAGCAAAGACAAGCCTTATTGCTGTACCTGACTGACCCAACAGCCACGATTGCAGACATTCAGCGAGCAGTGATGCCCTCCATGAGTTATCCTGTTAGTGGCAGCACCATTGGCAGACGGCTGGCGCAGGACTACATGTACACAGACCGTTACGACTTCCGCTAGCACCACACCAAACATTATCCCCAAAGACTGCAGCGGTGTTGTGCCAAACTGTCATGGAGTGAGGCAGCAGGTCATCTTCAGTTACGAGTAGCACTTTGGTCCTGTTCAGCACCAAAATGAACAGTTTATTGTCACATGTCACATGTCCAGAAGACCTGGTGTCTAGGTGACCTCCCCCCTACTGCGCAATCTGCAGGAACTGTGTGAGAATATTCAAGATGCATGGGATGATTTATCGCAGGACACCATTAGGAACCTCTACAGCTCCATGCCGAGACGTCTGGCATTAGCAAACATATTCGCCGAACACCATACTGAGAGACACTACTTCTGTATGTGTAGCTCAATAAATATTGCCCATATCAATCTACATTTATCATCATTTATTGTTCCCGGTAAGCTTTATCTTCCTTCCCAATAGCACTGCAATCCAACACTTACTTCTGGGTGGAACAATTCTTTTGATGATGACTTTATATGTATGTGATCTGTTCTTTGTCAAATTACAAGTGAAGACAAACACAATGTGGTAAAACTAATACCAGACAAACAGTTGTAATTTTTCATACATTATTAAATCACTGGTTGACTCTCCTTTGGCAACAATAACCTCAAGCCAGCCAGAGGAATACTGAATCCTTTTCTTACAGAACTGCTTCAGCTCAGCCATATTCTTTGGATGTCTCTTATGGTCATTACACAACATTTCAATTGGGTTCTGACTGGACCACTCCAAAAGGCATTCTGTAGTAGATTTACTTTGATGTTTAGGGTCACTGTCCTACTGCATTACTGTAGGATCCTGCAGAACACCTTGAAAAACTAATTCTTCCCCTTGATGATGGTATTTTGTCCACGTCCAGAGGCAGCAAAGCAGCTGTAAATTATGATGCCTCCTCCACCATCCTTCAATGTTGGGATAATCTGTATAGGTTGGCATGCAGTACCTTTTTGACTCACTACATAGTGTTGTGTGTTCTTTAGAAACAATTAAACTTCAAGTTTCATCATTCCAAAAAACATTCTCCCAGTAGGAGTATTAAGGTGCTCTTTGGCAACTTTAGGTTGGCAGAAATGTTTTCACTCTATGGTGTCCTGCCATGAACATCAATCCTATTCAGTGTTTTTCTTTTTGTGAATAACAAACTACAGATGTTTGAATGGTTTTTAAAGTCACACTTCCAGTCCCATTTCATGAAGTCCAGATTTGCAAACGCTTGACTCCAAACTAGTTTTTGTTGATAGCATCAGTCAACATTGCCATTAAGTTAATTATTTTATGTTTTTCAGTATTTGGGAAAATAAAAATACACATTATTACAGAAAATAACACAGAATTGTCAATAATTATAATATTTCTATTCAGTGTTAAGTGTAGCCATTCATTATTTAAGTTGAATTTTCTGTGTTTTTGTGATTCAAACACATTCAAGGATGTTCAGGATTGGACTTTGGGGTGGTCAGTCTATTAACATTGCTCAAAGCATTGAGCTGTCTTCTCACAGTGGAAGGATGGTGTAGAACACCAGGAAGTGTGGTGCTTTGTTTTCTCCTATCTCTCAAAGATGAGGTGGTGACAGTATTGGTGGTCTACCGGCTCTTGTATGTTTGTCCCATTGGTCCCATTTCTTCATATATTTTGTAACTTTATATATATATGTATATATATACAATAGTTATTACAATTATTTTTCAATCACTTGGCAAATTCTTTGCCCATTCTTTGTGCAAATGATGGCTTTTATATATATATATATATATATATATATATATATATATATATATATATATATATATATATATATATATATGTGTGTGTGTGTGTGTGTGTGTGTG
>CM067478.1:19960544-20091613 GCA_034552555.1 Semaprochilodus insignis
TATATATATATATATATATATATATATATATATATATATGAGGTTTTGTCACAAAAGAAAACAATATATAAATACACTGTAAATCAATGTGTACTGTACTTAAATTTAAAACTGCATATCTGACTACTGTTTGTCTTTGTACAGGGTGGGAGTTGGATAGCGTAGGAGTTTGAGGTTGGCCTCAGTGTGACTCCCTCCTTTGCCCTGTACCACTCTCGCTCTGTAATAAGGCCCCAGTATGCTGCCTATTCTCAGCGAATAAATAGCTGCGCTCTGCGGCTGTCCTCCAGGGCAACTCCGGGCCTGGTTCATTTGGCCAACCGCAATCTGATTACAAGACGACAGGGGCTGCGGAAGACGATACCAGAATTCTTCTGAGAGCGCTCACTCCCTCCATAATTGGTCTTGTTCCACAGCTCTTCTCTTGCGGAAGTGCGCCAGACTTTGCAGTGTCGTCATACAGTTTCACGCAAAGACCATCAAAGAGTTCCTGCTGCATAAACTATAATTGTCTACATCATCGCTCTGTCACACTGACTCATCCTTGAATCAGTGTCAATTCCCTGTTTTAATGAGTTCAACACTGTAGCAGCTTCATGTTTCATCTAGAGGAAATGTCTTGGGCTGTCAGTATCTGCTGTATTAAGTCAAATTAATTACCAAATTATATTGTAATGGCCATAAAATACTTCAGCGATTGAAAGTTAAGAGTTGTTTTGTTCCTCTTGCCAGACAATTTAAATAAAATGATATAATTACATGTTTAATTGCATAGAGAGTTACGCAATGAGTTACATTTACATAAGATTTAGCTTCTGTAGGTTCATCCTTCCTAAACGTTTTTTTACACTTATTAATATCAAAGCTTGGCGAAAACATGACTGATCAACAATTACCAAAAAGGCTTAGATGTAGTTATTGCTGCACAAGAGAGTCACACCTGATACTCAAAGCAAAGGTTCACATACTTTTGACACTCACAGATATGTAATATTGGATATCTCGATGAATACATGAGCAAATACAATATTTTTGTCTCCTTTGTTAAATCGGGTTCTGTTTAATTGGGTTCTTGTCCACTTTTAGGAACTCTGTTTATGATTTAGGTCATATTTATGCAGAAATATAGAACATTCTATAGAAAGTTCACAACCTTTCAAGCACCACCGTACAACAAGTACAGTACAACAAGTTTTATGTTCAATTGTTCAAATGCTCAAATGACTGATCACATAATGACTGATCTCAGGCAAATAAAATAAATACAGGCTCCTTATGAAAACAATATGCTTCTTCATTAAACATTGTCATGTAATCACATGTTCACAATGTATCTGTAATTGACTCTCGGGGAACTAAAACTAACTGCAAAGAAAGGAAGACAAAGCTGGACAATGCAGGCCTAAAGAAAGCAGTCCAAATGGATAATGAATCTAGGGGGTGTTTTGCTGCATGTAATAGGCAATCTGATATAGATTTACAGCTGTGTGAATCTTCAACTTGCACCACTTGTAAATCAGTCCCATCTTAGCCAATTCATATTCTTCTTAAGGCATTTTGGTGGTGCTGTTATTCTCGGGTCCACAGTTTTTTAGTTATTGTTAACCGTAAGTAAAATGATGCTTATGTAAAAAACACAGGCAGAGTCTAGTCCTACAAGCTCATTCATACCAGCCACCCCTGCTATTCAGCCTACAGCTGTTTAGCTCGCCCATTCGCGTCTAAGTTATAAGGAGTATTTCAGCCCAGAAATGGTCATTTTGAATGCCTGTGCTGAACAGAGCCACAAACAATATCATTAGTAAACCACAGGGAAGAAGATGAGATACAAAAATTGTCTAGGATATGGGCTACTTTAAGGGCTTCCAGAGGGCATAGTCCATTATCCTCCTGAAAAACAGTGCCTCAGAGGCACTAAGGACAGCAACATTCCCCGTCCCCACAGCCCTGTGGCCTATCAGCCTGGCTTATTTTAGCTGCATTTTCCAAGTGCAGTGGGCCAGCACTGCGCCCGTGTCAGCTGTTAGCTGGAGATTTATTTGCATATTAAGGGGGCTTCATTCTAGGAAGCCCTTTTGGGCTTAGTGATAAGGACAGCTGGAACTCTCAGCAACTGAGCTTGTAATATCCGGCACTAGAGAGGATTTGTAGACAGCAAAAGCCGAAGACAGAGAAAACATTTTGCACCAGGACGTTACCTTAAAGAACATGTAAACACAATTTACAGGAGTGAGCCACCATTGCAAACAGGTTAGCTGCACAGCCTCCCATCACCCACATTTAGAGTGTTCAGAACTTTCACTACATAACTCGGCGATACTTTATTTCACTTTCACTGACTCATCTCTCTACATGTTTGGTGTGAGTCCTTTGGGGGTGGTATGCTCTTGTTACACTAACACTGTTGGAGAAGAGAACGCTAGTGCTAACGAGATGACACACTTTGTTCACATACACACACTGCCTGTTGGAGAGGTGAGGTGGGAGGTAGTGTAAGTGAAGACTCTAAATTTGGAATTTCAGCTAGGGAGAAACATGAAAACACAACAATGAGAGAGAGAGAATGCCAAAATCAACCATCTGTTACTTGTGTGCCTGTGGAGGAGCTGAATGGTTTTTTAACCAAAGATATGAAGAATTCATGCCATAGGACTGAAGAACACAGAGATGGACACATACTGGTTATAAGCTCAGTATATAAATCATTGTTGTGGATGGTTTCATGCAAATATGACTGATGGAGAATGGAGTTAATTACCGGACAGGTGTTTGGTAGCAAAATCGGCTCCAAGACAAAATAAAAGCAAATTTAATCTATTAGATTTCCTACATTTGACCCAAATATATTATTTGATATTTAGAGTGCTCTAGTACAGAGATAAAACTACTCCCTGTAGGGTTTATGCTGTTAAATGATCATTTTTGGAAATCCTATTCTATTGGGCAAATCTACTGTTTCTTCATTGGGCAAATCCACTTCTGTTTTACTTTCATTCCTCTCATAAATAGCAATAAAACTGAAAGAAAGAGTGCTCAAGGAAGGCTAATTAGACAGAAAAGTACATTCAGAGGATCTGCATGAATTCCTACCACACCCAGATCAAAGCTGGAGCTGAGATTTTACCAATGTCATAGAATGCATTTAGCAAGAAAGACTAGTTTTACAGCGTGAAAGTGTTGGCTTGCAGTCAACCTTTTGAAGTAGAATACGGGATTAGTTTCTAAATGCTACATGTACATAGCAACTCGAGTAACAGCGAAAAAGACCAAGAGCTTAGTGTCTACCTAATACCGTAAGTGACTGACAGAAAAAGGCTGCCTTCAGTGGCAGCAATTAGTCAACACCATGCATTCTGGGAAGGCAGACAGCATGTTCACAAGGTCCACTTGTTCTCCCCAAGCCGCCAAAACAAGCTTATTCGAAACTGGGAAAGCAGAGTAATTCTTTCAATAACACCGGAAAATTTCCAAAACTCCACTCAGACCCCTGAGAGCTGAAACGTCTTTTTTGCGCAACGAAAAACATGCAACGGCAGCATTGGATGACCAAGAGATTCCTGGCTGCTCCTCACAAGTTTGAACAGTATTTCATTGTATATTTGTGGCCATTGCTGCTCCTGAAGAGCTGGACTGAATCAAAGCAGTTCACGTCATAAACGGTTTTCAGTAGATACAGTAAAGCTGAACAGAATGACAAGCTTAAATCAGAAAAACTGATATAATTTCAAACAGCAGTTTTTCTTTTTTCTGGGAAATGTTGCTCTTGGTGTGTAGCACCAGTCCTTAAACATATTTACTCATACCATTCACAGACATTGTGCCTTCCCAAGACCATGTGCTGTCCACATGCACAGCTCAGGGAGTTTAACCCCGCCCCCCATCCCCCCGCCCCCCAAACCATGCCCAAAGCTTCTTTGCCAAATGATGGTTCTTTAACTTAATTAGTGAGTGGCTTGACTTTAGCCCACCAGCAATAAGAACAAGAATGACACGCAGCCAACCTCACCACTTCTATCCATTGCAAGCTGAAATGTTTTGCAGAGTGGGCTGGAAACTGATTGTGAAGCGTGTGTGTGTGTTGAAGGAAAAAGCAGCAGATTTATGATGTTTTCTTTATGAACTGCGAGCTAACTGTCATATCCTGATGCAGTAGTGGCTGAACATAGCTCTTTAAATGAACCTGCAAGAACACACTAGAGGCTACCTGCACATTAACAACCTTACACACACATGCACACACACACACACACACACATCCGCACACACATACAAAAGTAAAAAATTTATGTGAAATGGTGCAATGGAGATGTGATGTGATAGCATAGAGTTGTGTCAGGGGTCAAGGTGTATATCAATCCTGAATTCCCAAAAAATCCAAGTGACAGCATTATCTGACATGCTAGTCTCACGCAAGAAACAAAGTTAGATTGATGCATGCTGGGCTAAAAACGAAGCTGGGTTTTATTAACTTATTAAGATGAAGTCCAAAATCAAATAAACAATCAGAATAAGGCAACCAAAACAAGAGGGCTAAAGAGAAGGAATGAACCAGAGATCAAATGTCGAAAACCAGAAAGTCAGAACAAGGATAACAAGGAATGACCGCACGGTATGCAACGGGAGTTGGCAATACTTCGCAAAGACTGAGAAGCTGACCAGGGGTATATAAACAAACAGAGTTCATGATTAACAGGTGTGTAAAATCAGAACTCAGGAGATCTCAATTGAGGAAACGAGACAGGATTGGTGGGCCAGGGACATGTGACAGTGATGTCATCGGGTGGCAGATTCTGGGAGATGGAGTTCTGGGGATCGGAGGCAGAGGGGAAACCCGGAAGTGTGACAGTACTCGCCCCCAAGGAGTCCGAGACGGAGGAAGAACGAGGACGATCCTAATGACCAGACTTTCCGTGTCCAGGCGCCTTATGCTGACCTTACACCAAACGATTTTCAAGCCATTTTACTGTTGCAGACAAATTTCCAAAGTCGGAACAAAATCATGAGAGTCTTGACTAGAGTTGCGTCGCATTCGCGTCATCTCGATCGTTAAGTGTAAGGTGGTCAGGATTGCAGTTTTAAGTCAAGTTTTAAGTCTGTTTCTCGTCCTGGCGTTCCGATAACATCAACCGTGTTTAATATTATCATAAGTCGTAGGTCTTGGCTCACGCAAATAGTGACGTAAACATTGTCGACAACCAATAGGAGAGCTCTTTTCAGCTCCAAACGAGAAGCTGCGAGCCAAGTACAGGAATGTCTGGGGGAGATTCGACATGGAGGGCTCAGAAACCGCGGTTCTCCTGGACTGTTCAAAAGGAGGAAAAGCTGGTGGAGCTGTGGAGTGAACAAGAGTGCCTCTTTGACGTATCTTCCCATTTCTACCATGACAGAGTGGAAAAGGAAAAAAGGTGGACAGAAATTGCTTAAGCCCTCGAAATCCCCGGGGCTAACGCGAGCCCGAGTCATGGGCCTGAGACGTCACAAATGTAAACACATCCAAGAGTTCATTAATGCGCAGAAATGCGCAGTAAACAGATTCTAAATCATGCACGTTTTATGCACGGTAGTTATGCTATGCTAAAGCTAACTAGCTAGCTAGCTAAAACACTGCCGAACGGGGCTACACTGTTTACATTTAGCCTACCAGCGAACATGATGGAAAATAAGCTCAAAATCTAGTTGCAGTCTTGTAAATAGTGACTCTGCAAGATTCCCAGTCATAGCCTGTGACTAGTCTGTGACTAAAAGTCTGTGACTTGTCTTTAGATGTGAGAGGGTGTCAGACACAGTCTATTAGTGTATGGTTAGCATTACGGAGCGAGCTCCCAGACCTGCCGCAGCTGGGAACAGGGACCCTCACCATGGGACGACCTCATCGACGACCAGCGGAAGGGCTCAAGGACAGTTGTCTAGGAAGGTCTCATCGGCAACCAGAGGACAGGCTTAGAGACAATCGCCTTGGACGGCCTCGTCAGCGACCAGCGGACAGGCTCAAGGGCGACTGACTAGGATGACCACTGGGCCTGGGAGCAGGACGGGACAGATGGCAGCAATGGAACTCCTCAATGAGAGCCGGATCCAGAACATCAGCTGCCCACACCCAGCTTCTCTTCTCAGGCCCATAGCCCTCCCAGTCGACAAGGTACTGGAGGATCCCTCCTCCTGGAGTCCACCGGCCTGCGCACAGTGTACACTGGAGTGCTCTCGACGTTGGTGGACGGGGGAGGCTGGACGTAGGGACTGGCCTCGTCCAGTGGACCAGGAACTACAGGTTTTAAGAGGGAGACATGAAAGGATGAGCAGACACGGTACTGAGGAGGAATTTTGAGCTTGTAAGTGACATCATTTATTTTCTTAACATTAATATCTTAATGGACCAATGTATTTGGGCAACAACTTCCTACTTCCCTCAGAAAACCTGAAGTCCCTGGTCAATAACCATACACAATCTCCAGGGAAATATGAGGGGGTATCACCTTGGTGTCGTTCGCCCTGGTATTTATTGCACTGCAGCACTGCCTCGATGCGCTAGTGGGTTTCCTCCCATACCTCCTCACTCCTTCGCATTCAGTGCTCCACAGATGGGACATCAGAGGGTACTGGTGACCAGGGCATAAGAGGGGGTTGGTAGCCTAGCATACGCTGAAATGGGGTGACAGAGGTAGCAGAACTGATTAATGAATTTTGGGCTATTTCAGCCCAAGGCAAGTACGCAGACAAATCGCTTTGATTGTTGTGACAATAAATTCTTAGAAATTTTCCTGGTTCATTCTTTTGCACTGACCGTTAGACTGAGGGTGATAGCCAGAAGTCAAGCTGACAGAGATACCCAGCTTTTCCATGAATGATGACCAAACCTGGGTCGTAAACTGGGTACCTCTGACACTATATCCTCAGGTATACTGAAGAGGCAGAAGACCTGACTGAATAAACATTCGGCGGTTTGAAATGCAGTAGGCAATTGAGGAAAGGATATGAAAAATACATCCAGTGACAACATGAGAATTAGGTAAATCAGTTTCAAAATCTACAGCAATGTGAGACCAAGGACGAGAATGAATGGGTAATGGCATAAGCTTGCCAGCAGGAAGAGTACGAGGGGTTTTACATTGGGAGTAGACAGAACAGGAAGACACAAAGCGGTGGACATCTGAGCTCATATTCTCCCACCAGTATTTCCCAGAGAGCAACTGCATGGTTCTGGTCTCTCCGGGATAGCCAGACATGATGGAAGAATGAGCCCAGGTGATGTCATCGTCAATCTCCCATCTAATGGGGCTGACACTACCCTAGGAGCAGTTATAGGCTTGGGGTCTTGAGAATCACACTATTCGACGTCAAACATGCGAGACAAAGCATCCGCCTTGGTATTGCAAGTCCCTGGGCGATAGGTAATTTTAAAATTGAAATGAGAGAAAAATAGCGACCAACGAGCCTGATGAGCGTTTAATCTTTTGGCGGACCAAAGATATTCCAGGTTCTTGTGATCTGTTAACACGAGGAATGGATGCCATTCCAACCAATGATGCCATTCCTCAAAGGCTAACTTGATGGCTAATAATTTGAGGTCGCCAGTGCCGTAGTTGCATTCGGCTGGTGTTAATTTAAGTGAAAAATAAGCCACAGGACGTAATTTCTTTGGTTCGTTGCTATGCTGTGAAAGCACAGTGCCGATTCCCATGTTAGAGGCATCGACCTCGACTACAAATGGCTTTGAGGGTTCCAAACGAGCCTCTTAGCATTGCCCTTAAGTAGAGTCGTAAGAGGAGCTGCCACAGAACTGTAGCCTAATTACGGATAAACCTGCAATAAAAATTGGCAAAACCTAAAAACAGTTCCCGAACAGAGGTAGGGACAGGCAGACCAGGGGTATATAAGCATACAGAGTTAATGATTAACAGGTGTGTAAATACAGAACTCAGGAGGTCTCAATCGAGGAAACGAGACGGGATTGGTGGGCGAGGGACACGTGATAGTAACGTCATTGGGTGGCGGATTCTGGGAGATGGAGTTCTGGGGATCGGAGGCAGAGGGGAAACCCGAAAGTGTGGCAGCTAGTGCAAACAGAAAGCAATTATTAACAAATAATTTTTAAGCTTCTTCTTTCTTTCTTTCTTTCTTTCTTTCTTTATTACATGTTACATGTTACATCACTTCTCCATTTAACAACACTCAATAATCTTTTGGGCAACAAAGGCACAAACTGAAGGCAGTATATGTTGCTCCAAGAAAACTCAACATCCATTATTTATCATAAACAATCTGAAACAATCTGCTCCACTGATCATCAGTCCTTTTCAGTCATGCTTGAGACCACAGAAGTCAGCAGTGTTTCAAGATGTTGTTGACACGTGACGTCCATTTGTGGATGCAATGATAAGCAGTGTTTATTGACAACTGACTATCATGTTATTATTGATATGATGACACAATGTAATGTGGTGCTGTCTGAGGGACAGAAGGTTGTGGTTGTCAGCCTTGCCCTTTACACCGCTCTTTACAGAGGTTTTTCTATATTCCCTTTATATTTTGATGGTATTATGCACCCTAGAGGGTGTAATACCTAAAATCCTTGATGATCTCCTGTTGAGGAACTTTCTTAAACTATTGGATTATTCTCTGACACCTTTTTTGAAGTGACAAGCCTTGACCCTTTGCTGCTAATGAAGCAGTAGGCCTTTTTCCAGGTGATGATCCTTTTATACCCAAGCATGATTGCATCACCTGTTTAAGATGTTTTTTGAACATTTGGCAACATTCAGATGGTTTTAGATGGCTGGAGCATGTCACATTAAACCACTCTGATTGACTTGGTTTACATTAATAAATTTATTATGCAGAAACTGGTCGGTGGAATCTTCCTTTAAACTCACGTATTATACACCAAAATCATGTGAACACATGCATGCAAACCATCACACAGACACACATATGCATGCATATACACACAAACACACACAATCAGACACACAGGTAGGAATTGCTTTGCTCTCCTCTCTTTCCTCTCTTCCCTTATAATGTGACATCACTGCAGAGCCGCAACTGTTGCCAAGGAAACCTGCATTGGGAAAATGTGTGAAGCGATGAGAATTCAGCAGCTCTGCTGAGCAGTTTTTCTACAGTGTGCAGTTATTTACAGCACAGACACACACACAAAAACATCTGCGCTTTCGGTAAATCACAGTAAAGTAAAGGCTGTAAACCTGAGGGCGTTCCTATCACAAGAGCCTCAAAGAGTGTTACTGCAAATTGTCTTTCTGTGTGTCGTCTGAAAGGTAATTCATTACTGTCCTGTGGCGTCAGTGAAGAGAGATGCTATCTGTTATAGTGAGTCCAGCAAGGCTGTGTTGCATCTCTCACAGATGCTTTAAATGGGCTCTGCTGTACTATTTGTCATGCGCTCTCTCTCTCTCTCTCTCTCTCTCTCTCTCTCTCTCTCTCTCTCTCTCTCTATCTATATATCTATCTATCTATCTATTTATCTATCTATTTATCTCTCTCATCTCTCTCTCTCTCCCTGTCTCTCTCTAAAGCAATTAATCAGGATGAATCTAGGAGATGAGAACATGAGAAGGGCTATGAAAGTGAGAATTTAGGTGGTATTCAAATGAAGGTGTGTTTTTGGGTGGAAAAGTAAACTGTGGGAGAGAGAAAGTGTGTGTATGCAAAGGAGAGAGAGGGAGAGAGAGAGCGTGAGAGAGAGTGTGCAAGTCCTGTTAATATTGAGAGACAACTGACTGTCTTCTTTTAGATTTACAAAGATGTTTCTATAAAACAGTTTAGAAAATGAGTGAGAGGAGGAGAGAGAGGTAGGAAAGAGAGGAGGAAAGAGAGTAGGGGAGGGGGAGAGAGAGAGAGAGTGAGTGGAAGACATAGAGAAGCTGTATTTCCTCACTGCGCTGTTCAAACAGCTTCTCTCTCTTCAGCTCATGCCTCACACACTCTATTTTACACACACACACACACACACACACACACACACACAGCTCCTCACAGTCAAAGGCATCTAGTCCGGAGACAGAAGCAGGCTGAGATCCTTCAGAAGAGAGGCTGACTGAGGGGAAGGGAAGCCGAAGAGCTGACACTCAGACAGACAGACAGGGGCAGGTGCGAAAGGAAGAGAGAAGGAGGAGGAGGAGGAGGAGGAGGAGATTTCTGCCCCAGCAGAACGGAGAGGAGAGGAGCCGCACACAGATCCACAGAGGAATTCTAAAACAGCTGTCCGGCAGACGTCCCGCCTGCAAGAAACGCACCCTCAAGGGCTGAGAGACAGAAAAAGAGTTTGTGTGTGTGTGTAAGAGAGAGAGAGAGAGAGAGACAGAGAGAGAGAGAGAGAGAGAGAGAGAGCACATGAGAAGAGAGAAGACTGGGACTGCGACACATTACACCACTCAGAAGTTGTCTATAATTTGGGACAGTAGGTTTTCAGGACACAAGCCACTGCATGAGAAGAAGAGAGAGATTAACCTGAGGAAGACACATAAGCAGGTAAAACAACATTGGGTTTAATGGGTCTGATTAAGTGGGAATGCTATGGTAATATTCTAATAATAATAATAATAATAATAATAATCCTCTAAGAACAAAACTCTGATGTGGTACTACTGGGCTGACATTTGAATTATTATCTTTTATATTCTGTTCTATTTTGCAAGACTCAATTAAGTGATTACCGGACTGAATTACTGTACATGTGTAGTACTGAGTAATGATCTTCAATATTGGCACAGGAACAGGGCATGCAGAATTTCCTTCATAGCAAATGAACTAATTTGATGCATTCTGGTCAGCTTTTTTCCAAGGTCTCTGTATATACTCTTAGAATGAAGAACAAACAGTGTCACACACGTGTAGGACATAGGCAGCAGAAGTTGAGCATGTGCCAAGCAAACACCTTCAAACCCTGCAACAAGGGGCCTGAGCACCCTGAGAGAACCTGACACTTCTTCACTGCTCTCCAGCAAGCACTTTCCCACTCACCCGGCACATTACAACCAGCTGTTTAAAGGAACAGTTCAGTCTAACCGGAGTAAACAGCCACTGATTTGCATTATAGCAAACAGAGTTGTGCTAATTCGTGGTCACTACCTTCCATTCATTGTTAGTGAAGTTATTCCGGTAAATCCAGAAAGCAGCTATTCTGTGGCTTCCAGCAGAACTTGGACAGCTCTATTCCAGCTGTTTTGACGTTCCATCCTTGTTTCTCTCAGGCGTTCTGGTTTGAACCTCAGTATGCGTCAAGCCAAAGACAACACAGGGCCGAGAACAGGAGCAGAGGTGGAAGGCAGGGGCGGGAAACAAATAAAGAAAGAGGGAATAACAGACGAGGCTGAAAGTAGAATAATACTTGCTCCACCCTGCCTCTCTCTCTGAAGGCCCAGAACTCTCTAGCCCTCAGGCCTCGAGAGGAAGCGCCTGCAGTATAATTAAGGCTCCCTTTATGTAACAAAACTGGCAAGCCAAAGTGGAGGAATGTGAAGTGAAGGCTGCCATTAGCTTATATGCTATTAGCCTTTAATCTCTTTTATTACAGAGTGCAGAAGAAGGGGTCTCTCGTCTATCTGTGGACAGTGGAATGCAAATGGTTAAGGGCCAGTCTAAGGCAACACTTTAGTCGCAGCCACATGCTAGCTGTTCAGTTATCCTAAGGCATCAGCTGTATATAGATAGCATAAGGAGATATGAGGGCTGAAGTTATTCCTACACAATACTGGTGCACCTTAAATATGGCATCAGCAACAGGAACAACAACAACTGCAGAGCTCCACATTTTCAGCCAAAAAAGGCCAAGGTCTAAAATAGGTCAGAGCGAGCCTTAAAGACAGCGCCGTTGCAGGGGCTAAAGCAACATCTGTCCTTGAAATGCACCTCTTCTGTGTACAGTGAGCCCGAACTGCAGAATGTCATCATTGCACTTGTTTAGACTACAGCACGCTCACTCTTGCTCTAATAATAAGCTGACCCACATACCCTGCACGTGATTTAATTACCTAGATCCAACAACGGATGGCCAAGGCTGACACCCCACCCAATGAGATCCATCACGAGGACCCCCACTTACCCTCTCACTTGCCCCGTTATGCCCTCACTGTTTCGCCCCCCGTCTCTGTAATTAAACAGCACCCTCTTAGCGACTGGAGCAGGTCCAGGTTTTCGGCTCCTGCTCAGCCAGATGGGAGACGCACCGGTGACCCGCTGACATGCAGGCCTCATGCACCACTCTGGAAGATTGAAATAGCGCAGTGCTAGCACTTTTGAAGAGAATGTGGGGAGACAGAGGTGTGGAATAGAAACGGTCACATTTTGCAGCTGAAAATCAAACACACAAGCCAGGTCAGTTGTCTAATTGTCAATCCATTGTACCAGTTTCTAATGCAAAATTCCATAAAGGGTTGTTTGGAGCAATGCCATAGAAGAGCAACTTTTGATTACTTAAAGAAACAAGGTTCTATAGTAATTAAAGGTTTTTAAAGGAACTACATGGACAAGCCAAAAACTTTCTTAGGAACATATTACTTTCAGACCAGCTGGCCCAGAGTCAGTTTTTGTGACAATGCCAATCATAAATACAGATGATCTGTTCTGAAATTGTTTCTCTAATTTACGACTGGTCAAACATGGCCTTGATTTGCATCTCCATATCCATAGGTCAATCTGTGTTGTTGCTAATTGTTAATCTGCTTCAGAAATGCATTGTGACTCAGATGGAGGTAAAGTTCAATTCCTGGCAGCGTTGTTTTCTATAACTCTGGACATTGCCAGGATTGCTGGAGGCACTGACAGACTGTGTATTTATTTCTGACAGGGTCTGACATTGTTGATGTGAAACATGAGCGTTGAGTCCTGCTTTCCCTCTGGAAGTGTTGGGTTTACACTATATGACATGATGCCTTAACATCAAATCCCACTTCAAAGATTTTTACTGTATTTACTGTAGAGCATCCAGGATAGCATTCACTGACATCTATCCTGCTCTCATGCTTCCCATGCTTTAACAAAAACATGCTAATAGGGCTAACGGTAAATGGAAATTAGGAACCATGTGATTTATGGTTTTCTTTAGTCGTTCTGGTCACCAGAGAGTGAGTGCAAATGCTTTGCTGGACTTTCCACAGCAGGTAGTCTTGCAGGAAATGAGACCTTATAGATAATCGATAATTGGGTCAGGCTAGTGCTGTCAGTTGCAATGACGTTCCGTTCAGACGCAGGACTGCATGGCTTATTCTCTTGTGCTCTCGCTCTCTCTCTCTCTATCTCTCTCTGTCTCTCTCTCACACACACACACACTCACACATAAAGGAACTCACACTCACACAGTTTTTGTATTAGATGAGAATATGGATGCTGATCAGAGGGTTGGGACTGGATGCCACAAACCTCCTGCATTGTGCACAATATCCCCCAAGGTCAAGTTCTCGCAGCCACAGAAACAGAGGGGAACAAAGCAGCTGGTGGGAAGGGGATGATATAGGAGACACAGCAAAATGGAGAAGGGAGGACAGAAGAAGAAGAGTCTGATAAGATAGAGATACATATGCAAAAAGAGATGGGAATGGCAGTGAGGCTCTGCAAAAACTGGGATGCAGAGTTTAGCTCTTTTAGCTCCACCTCCCTGATCACTGCAGTATTTCTTGCTTCCCCCCTCCCCCCCATCTCTTCCTATGTTTTTTTACTCTTTACAGATACAAATGCATAAAATCTCTCCACCCACGCTTTCATACTGTCTTACAGTTTAACACACTTATTTTAGGTTAGGGCAACTGACACACTAGCATGCAATCATAAGCATCCTATTTCTGCTTCCTCACACATGCACACAGTGTTTGGGGTAACTATATATAGCTCTAAGGGGTGCTAGTCAAGTGAGGTTTAAGCTATTTGCGTTGAAATGAATCAGTATCTAAAAATGCCTTTAAAGACATGTGGACCCATTGCCCTTAGGGCAGCTGCTAAAAGAGAACACACACATATTCAGACACGCTCACATGGACACACACACAGTAGGCTGCACAAAACAATGTCACTCATTCAGGCTATGCTAGTGGGAACAGACTGCATCATTGTCTAGAGGACATTCTCCCTCCCTGTACACTGTCACAAGCTAACTGTACCCCATCCCATGTCCGCGTTAGCTTTGATACTGTTTACCCGCTCTGTAATTTGTTAGCATTTTATCGAAGGAGTGTCATGTATCCTGAGGAAATGGAATTTCTGTTGCTTTGTAAACAGTGTCATCAGAAGCTGCCTCTCGCCATGTTCAGAAACGACGACAGAAAAATAGTCATGTAGCTTATCCGCAAGGACACTTCATCTTTACAAGATCATTTTCCAACTTTTGTTCATCCATTACAACTGAACAGGCTGTATTTGTTACTATGCTTTTAAGACAGACATAGATGAATGACGTCTGTCCTGACCGGCTTCCCTCTATTATGCTCCATTAAAAAAAGCAGCCCACACTGAAACACTGCTTATGACTTCAGAGGGTGTTAGCACAGAGAAACTGCTTAGAGGCTGAACAGACAAATACAACCATATGCAAAACGTTTGAACACACAAGTCAAAAGACATTGTGTTAAGTGTAAATAATGCAGCGCTTGTGTACTCATCAGAAGTATGTATGTACTGGATGGTTAACTAATAAATACAACTTCACTTGTTTGGGGGCTTGTTCATAGATACGCCCACCACACAGATAAAGAAAGCATAGAGATCTAGAGAATAAATATCTTGCATTTCCTTTGTTGTGACAGAAAAACACATAGATCTAACAAAATAAAGGATGTATATTTTTCACATGCCCTGCAAGTTTTCAATCGCAGCATGTCTTTTCACAAAAAGTTAATAGTCACATTATACATCATATCTCATAAACTCATGTATCATCTAGAATCCCAAATTTACCTGTTGTAAATACTATTTTGTCAGCTGCTTCAGCACATTGTACAACTGGGTCAGTAGGTATTTCCAAGTTTCAGTTACCACTCGAACATAGCATAAGTTAGCACATATTCTACAGGAAACTTTTTAACATTTTAGTGCACAAGTTTTATGTAATTGCTTTATTACATTGTAAAAACATAAAATGTTCTATAACTTTTTAACAATGTTGTTCATATCCTACAACAAAGCCTTTTGTTGATGAAAGAGCAAAGAAAATTTGGCCCTTTAACATGTTGATTGGTTTGTGCTTCTATATTTGCATTTTTAAATGTCAATTTAAATATATATTGAAATATATTAATGAGGAAAGTAATAGGTTGCCATAAAAGGGAACAACAGGGGCCAATAAATGTCTGTTCCTATGCTGATAGATGCTGTATATGATTGCATTGCAGAGAACTATATATAACTAGTTATGACTACTAGGAGTCATAAAACTAGAGTCACTACTTTTTACTCTTGCTGTTTTTTGGGGTTGCCATTACCTCTGACTGAGTAGTAATGTAAAAGCATTACTTTAGGATAAGTTCAGTCTATTTTTCCACTTCTAGTTTAAACAATAATGTGCTGTATGAGGTCAAGGTCTGACAGACTGCCCTGCACTTGTGCTTTGTGGCATCCTGCTGACAGAGAGAGTTTATCTGGTCAGAGTGCCACAAGGCATGGGGTGCTTTTTGGAGTGAGGTCCTGATGGCAGAGGCTGCTGCAGGAATGAGGATGTTTTTCAGTCGTATTTACTGAGGTGGACTTGGCGCAGCCACTGCTTTTGTGATACTTTGCAGTCTTGTCGGTGAGGGTCAGTGCTTAGAGACCTCTCAAAAGTAAATATGTCTATAAATGGGCAAGCATTCTGCCTCTGCCTCTCTCTCTTGCTCTCTCTCTTTCTTTCTCTCTCTCTCTCTTTCTCTCTCTTGCCCTCCCCTCTTTTAAGCTCTAACTGCTTCCACTATCCTAACCTCTATAACTTTCTCCTTATCGCTTCAAATCCTCTCAAGCGCTGTGCTTCATCATCGTGTATTTGCCTTAAAGTATCAGTTTTGCCTGGAAAGTTTTTCTTTTGGCTGCCGGACAAAGCCCTTCAGGACGAATATGAAAACAACTGGAGAGGTCACAGATGTTCATAAAAATATGGAATTAAACCTGATAAAATCATAGCAGGTTGACCATCTCTCTCTCTCTCTCTCTCTCCCTCTCTGTATGGCAGTGCTGTAGCTCTCTCTCTCATGAGTCCTTCTCACACTGATCCTGCTAAAGCCCCGTCGTCTCTCTCAGACCAATGTGGAATCCAGCTGGTCCGTATTAGCACATACTAAACAGGAGCCAGTCTGGCTTTAAGCCAGCTACAGCTTGGGCCCCTCAGCTTTCACTTCGTCTCGGTGTTTTAGTCTGATCTTAGCCTGGTTCTCGTAATTGTTCAGGTCTGGAGTAGCAGGTCCGAAATCAGTGCTAAAGATTTCTATTCTATCATCTGCTGTACATCCCCCCATTTTCCCCCTCTCCAGATGCTCTGTGTGCTGATACGGCTGTAGGTCCATGTAGAGTAAAGTAATACCTTTTATTGGAAGGTTGAGTGGCAGGAACTGTACATCACCGGTGACAGATCAGCAATGCTGACTGAGAAGAACGGCATATAAATCTGTCATGGCCAGACGTATTAGGTGAAACCTGAATGGAATGCAATCTGAAACAGCAGCAATGATTGTTTCGCATGAGAATCAAAGAATCATCAAATCATCAAAGAATTTTAGCCAGTAATTTGAAATCACATATATAACAGGGTTGTTTTCTCCAAAAATTAATAAACACACAGGTGCTGGCCATCACTCATGAAGTGCATCCTTTGGTTCATGCAATAATGCAGCATGCCACACCTAGACCGGGATTTAAGACCTGCATCTAGAGGAAGAGATATGACTGTTTGTTGACTGTTGCTGTGGTTATGGTGTCACCAGTACTTCACTGGTCTTAAAAAACATTTGTGTTGTTGTCTGACATTCAGCAAAAAAAATTGGAAATAACCTTAAATAAAATACACTCCCAATGAAATGTCGATGGCATGTTTTGCAACAACTTACACTGAGCCGAGTACACCCTGTCAAGCTACTTTTATTTTATCTTTTCTATTTTAAAACAGTGTAATTAAGGCCGAGATATGTACTCTATCCCTGAAATGTACTGAACAAGTAAAACTCAGATATAACATTGGATTTTAAGCAATACTGTTGTTCCTTTGAAGCCAGAATTATACTATTTGTACCTTGATGAACAAAATGTACCTGTAGAGAACCCTTTTATTGAGAACATGTGTTCTTTCTGTCTTTAGGTAAAGGACAACTGCCATTAGCACCAGAGGATCCTGACCAGCCCAGTGAAGATTGACAGCAGTTTCTCTGCAGACCTAAAGCCATCAGGTCTTTGAGAATGTAACTCCTGATCTTTCCTGAGAAGAACTCAGATCAGCATTCATTGTGCAACACAGGGTCTTAGGGTTCAAAAACATTTCTCCTCCTCTTCTCTTGTGTCAAGGATCCACTGTTGTGAGACAGAGATGCCAGCCAAAACACCCATCTACCTGAAATCCAACCACACTAAGAAAGGGAAGAAATGTCGCCTAAGAGACATTCTGTCCCCAGACATGATCAGCCCTCCACTGGGAGACTTTCGCCACACCATCCACATCGGTAAAGGGGGTGAGTGTGATGCCTTTGGTGACATGTCCTTCCTACAGGGCAAGTTTGAGCTTCTTCCTGGGAAGGGTATGATCCGACCATCGTATGGCACCCACGGCGAGTTCATGCGAGCTAACAGCGCATCCGATGCCTCCTTTGTAGAGACTCCCTCGCCAATCCTGAAGAACGCCATCTCCCTCCCAACCATCGGGGGTAGCCAGGCTCTGACCCTGCCACTTATCTCCACCACCATCTTTCCCATGACCCGGGACCCTCTGGATGACCTAACTGGGCCACCCACTCCTCCTGCCAGCTCAGAGGAAACAGATGATCTGGACATCCTTCAAATGGAGACCCTCCTTCAGTCAATTACCATCTTTAGACGTGACCCCAGCCCTGTTCCAGAGGAGATCAGTGAAAAACCCACATTCTCTATCAATCTTGTGGAGAAGCCACCAGCAAAGAAAATACCTAATCACAATAATATGAACAACATAAAGAATGAGAACATTGAGAAGCCATTAATGTCACTCTTCATCAATGGCAACACTAATGGAACTGACAACTGCAAAAGCAGCAGCAGCTGCAGCAATGGCTACAATCACAGCAACAATGACACAATCTTTCAGTATGAAAAAGAGCTGGCCAGTATCAATGGAGACTGGGCGGACAGAGATAGTGGTGTAGAAGAGGGACGCATTTGTGACTTTGACTTTGAGCTCTCGAAAAGCAAGAGCCTCTCTCAGGATTCTGTTACCCAGGTCAATGGATCGCTGCTTTCCCTTGAACTGGACTTAGGCCCTTCCATCCTGGATGAAGTACTCAATATCATGAGTAAGCCTGAGCCTTGAGCACTGCTACTGAAAGAAGTATGAAAAGGAAATGAAAGACTTGCCAGTCAAATCAACACGTATGGTGTGCCATATGGGTGTTCTGTGTTGGAAATGAACTGAAGACCTTCTATGTTTCTCTAAGTAGGGTTTTGTCCTCATCTTCATCCTTCTTTGCTTACCCACCGTTTGTTTCTCTTGTACTGCAGGGCATGGAAGATGCATGCTTTATCAGATTAAGGCCAGCTACACACCTGCCATTGTGCCTTTTTATGTCGCTGTTCAAAGCAAGTATTAAGACCGTTTGGTGTGCTTAAATACCATCGTAAGTGTAAATAGAAGAGGTACATTTAAATGTATGCTGTCATTCACTAATGCACAATGTATTATGATAATCAAAGTAATAATATTTCTCTGTGAGACATATGTACAGCTGTGTGAGATGTTTCCAAGCTTAGCCTCCATCACAAAACTCAATGTACAGATATATTTATACTGACTATTCATTAATCATGCTAAGCAAGCATCAAAGCAATTACTTGCGTTTTTACTGTGTGAAGCTAAATATGAAATAAATGAGTAAATGAATAAATATTTCATTTTGATACTTCCCGTGCTATAACTGTTGGGAATTGTGTTTTCTTCTGTATATAATTTGTATGGGTGAAATCCTCCACAAAGATGAGCTTGGCTGAGCAAGTAGAGATCAAAAATAGAGCAACCCTCCTTGTCTCTCTCGCCTCTGGCATTCTTCTAATTCCCTCTGACTGCCCTGCAGTGGGATCAGAGGTGGGTGAACACTGCATCATCTTTACAGCGATAGGCCTGCACCATTTGCTTGCGTGTTGCAGGGACAGAGAGAGAAGCAGCATTCTCTGCATTCCAGTGAGGCAACGCAAGTGCACAGGACAGGCCATAAATAAACTGCGTGGACTCTTGCAAAGGGCCATCAACTCTATAGTTAGGCTAGGATCGTAAAAACTAACTGCCCAAAGGCAAACATTTTCCAGCACAAAGAGTGAGATCTCTACTCACTACATGCATCACAAAAAGTGATAACAAGGGGGCATCTATTCAACAATGTTAAAACGAGTCGTAAATCAGATAAACATAATCAACCACCTGTTTAACATTGCTGTCCTTCATCTTTCAATCAGGGCATTCATCATTTTTATCCAATCAATATACTTTAGTAAAAAAGTACTAGAAACCTGCAGTCAATTACTTAAAAGATGCATTATGACGTCAATCATAACTCCAATTGTTTGGCCTGAAAAGTCATGAAAAATGAACCAATCAGTGTCTGGTCCAATCACTGTCCAATCAGGATTTTAAAATTGAATTTGGTCTACGAGCTTGCTCAAGCTTGCCTGAGCACAAATGATTTAAGACAAAATCATTTAAACCATAGAGCTAAAAAAGTAAGTTTTTTGCAGAAGAACAGAACATCCCAATTTGATTGGTGTTGCAAGCATGAAACATACAGGTAAGCAAAACAAATAAATACATAAAATGGGTACTGAGGGTACTGTTAGATGTTCATTTAAGCTAGAGCTATGCAAAAATTCATCATTTTAGACTAAGGCTGCCCAAAGTCTAGCTCATGAGGACATTTGGTCTTCAAGAAAATTACCCTAACCCCATCCATCACCCAACAAAAACAACAAACATATATTTATACAACCCCAATTCCAAAAAAAACATGAGACACTATGTGAAATGCCAGTAAAAACAAAAGAAGAGATTAGTGAATTCTGTCTGACAAAAACATCTTTTTTATATTTTACTTGATGAACTTCACTGTTTTTGGTAAATATACATTCACTCCAAATTTGATGCCTGCTAGACATTCAAAAACTGTTGGGAGTATATTTACCACTGTGTTATTGATATTGTGTTTGCTTTAACAACACTTTGTAATATTTTGGGGACTGTAGACACAGTAATTTATATCCCAGTAATCCAGATCCCACTGACCCCCCCAAGCCATGACAGACACTGACTTTTGAACTTTACACAGGTAACAGTCTAGATGCTCCTTTACTTCTTTGGGTTGGAGAAGATGAGGTCCATTATATAACAAATCATTTAAAAGGTTGACTCATCAAACCACGATATTGGTTTCCACTGTGCATCAGTCCATTTCAGACGAGCTCCAGAAGCATTGGTGGTGTTTCTGGACATCATTTACATGTGCCTTCAGCTGTATTTATTACAGTCTTAACTTGCATTACATTATTATATACCATATATCGTCGCTGTCCAAAGGAAAACATGTATCTCCATTTTTGATGAATTTTACTTTTATCCATCAATTGAACACAGCAGCTGCTGTTTATACAGTATGAAAACTTTGTCATGAATGGACCATCAGAAATGGCCCTAAATTGCTTTGAAAGATGTCTGGCTCCATTAAATTTTGCCATTCTGGAGATACTTGTTCTTCTTTGGACAGCGACTATATGTAAAAGTTCTGTTTGCTTTGCATAGTTTGTTTTGTATAGTGTCACAAAGTGCAATTCTTTGCTACCGTAAGACAAAAAGTTTGTGCACCCCTGCTCCAGACTAATCAAAACACGTTCTGTTGCATTTTTCCTTTCCACATGCTAAATTTAGGTATTATACATGAAAACCTTTTGTGTTTGTTTCTTAAAATTTATTTTGTTTGCACTTTCAGAGTGACAGAATTTTAAATGCAGTGCCCAAACCCCAGTCTTTTGTACGTCATTGCTATTGGTTGGTCCTGGTCCAGTTTAAAGAATCTGTTCAATCAGTAGAGAAGTAAACATGGCATGTACTCAGTCGTTCTCTTCACGCTACATTCTGTCTGCTTGTTTCTGCTGTTTGAAAACTCATGTCATGTGTAAATCATTACTTGGATATTTTCTGCATTGTTCTGCAGAGATGTGGTTACATTTCTTTTATTTAAAAAACCCTCAGTATATCCATAAACAACTGCGGGTCTTCCAAAGCATTTTGTGCTGAAGCTGTGTATGCCTGACTAAAGCAGATGTAAGGGCTCTATATTTACCAACAGAAAAGTGAACATTTTGCCATTCACATGAAAAAAATCTGAACTCTGCGCTCTATCTACAAATCAACTCACTGAACCTGGCTGTAGGCCTCCACCGGAAACCACCCAGCTGCGCAAATGATTGCGTTAGTGTCCTCAATGATGTGTCACTTGGGTAATGACAGTGGTAGTCTGTTCTAAGGCATACTCCGCAGCATATGCTTTTGAGGGATATTACAGGTATTTAGCTCATACTTTGTGGCTTAAATATGCCTAAACATGCCATCTGTTCTAGAGTCGCTTATATGCAGTTAGTGAATGCAAACCAAGATTAATAAACTAGCATTAGACACAGACTAAACACAACTCGACACAACTTTCCTTGTCCTTATTTGTGATTTTTCTCAGGCCATTTAAGCTCCGATCTGACTTTTTGGTAATATGACAGCATAGTCTTAATCGTTAAAGGAAGTATTTGTTAAATCAACATGTTTACTTATTATTTATGGTTTTGGCTGGGCTGCTGGGAGCTTGATAATAATTCACTATTGTTAAAACTGTAGTCATAGGAACAAATGTTAGTCAGTAACAATACATGGGCCTATAACTTTTTCTTATAATTATTTCTCATGTTTTATTTTCCAAGTTCACACTTGTACTGTTTATGTACCATGCTGGTTTTGTTACTAAGCTTTCAAAACTGAGTTATGTTAATGCTGTGCTCTGATTGGCAGAAATGTATGGTCCCTCATTCAAGCAAACAACAATTCCAGCTGAAACACTTCTCATGACTTAAATGTTAATGGAGTTAAATGGCTGTAGCTAGATAGGTGGATATATGTAAGTGGTTTGGTTGTCATCACATCACAAAAACAATTAAATCAGTTTCTCCACTGAGCTTCCATATATGGACTGTTTGGATAGGAGAGATAGCATTACATTTTGAAATCAAACTAATGAAGTCCATAATATGTTTTTTTCAAAAAAATCTTTATTTTAATACAGTTTTAACATGTGAAACTCATTCTAGGTCTGTTTCATTAGGACATCTACATTTAATTCTTCTACAAGTTTGCATAAACACATACACCCAGGAAGGAAGAATGAAGAGTTCCCTTTGGACAGTTGCATATCCACTTAAATGTCAATGCCACAAAAAGGGCCTCTCCAAATTTTCCTATTGATCGGGGACTACTTTTAATCTCGTTCCTTTCCAAAGTGTTGTGTTCTGCACTGCACATCCTCCCAGCAGAAAGTAAAGAATGCCAGTGACAACCAATCTTCTTTATATAGCTGCACGGGTGAAAATAGCCATGCTTTTAAGAGACTGAAAACAGGGCTCTCTATAACTTGTAGAACTTTGATGTTCTCTTGGAAGGTCAGGAACATGCATAATGCCCATAATGTACAATGAACAAAAGTACAAAGACATGATGCAGTTTAGCACATTTAGCTAGGCCAAATTCAGACGCTCTGGGCCTGTTGTTTTGCACATTGCCATTTTTACTTGCTCAGAAAATGTGCTTAAATTCAATTTACCTGCAGGCTTTAGAGAAAGTCACTACGTGACTCTTCGAAATGCCTTTCTTCACTTACTTCACATGTGACTGTGAAATAATGGTTTAAGGTAGAAAGGTGTGGTTGCTTTGGTACATCTTACTGCACTGTGACACTGTGTTGATGCTGGGACTTTCTTTTCCTAAGTTCATGATTTATCTTTTATTACAGTCTACACTGAGTACAGGAGACAAGCAATCAGAAGGTATGGAGAACCCAGAGAGAGAGAAGAAGGTTTATTTTTTCACTGTTCTGCAAAATTCTCCTGGAGATTAGTCCAAGCAAACACCAATGAGCAGGATGGAAGTCCTTCGAAATATATTTGTTCTTCAAGGTGATTTTGTCTGGAGTATTTGCTGTTTCATAAAGACTGGATTAGTCATGCAGAACAGATCACATTGATGAGTGGAAAATATAGCATATCCCCTCATAATGAAACTGGGGGGATACAATGCAGTATTTCAGCAGCTTTGTTTTTCATCTGGAGTTCAATTTCTAAAATGAAGCATTCATGCATAGCACACAAAATTCATAAAACAACGTAATTACAGGCAAATAAGAAGATAGGCTATACAATAGTAATTATATTAATAGATTCTTTCAGACACTGCTTTAACACTATATAACCCTTGGAATGGCCCAAGACTGCGTGCAGCAACAGAGCAGTCCCCTCTCGTTTCCTGGAATAAGGTGAAACTGTCAGGTTTCTGATGAATATGCTTTGGCCCGTGGTCCGTGGGTGCCAAAGAAAGCATAACTCAAACTGGGGGGAATTTTCCACCCGTCCCAGAGCAAGAGCTAGAATAATGTGAACACTGTCTTTCTGACGCCGAGGTATAACACACCAAGCTCTTTGAGACGGCACCTAACGACAGGTTTAGTAAGACATGTCCTAGTTTCCTGCTCTGCACCGGAGGACTGAGGGTGCATACGGGCAGATCCTCCTCCATACATTGTTCTGCTGGGTTGACCACTAAGCAAAACCCACTCACCCAAAGGGGAGGACAAGGGGAAGTATTTTAGACGTGGCTCTGTTTGAAAGAATGAATGTAATTTCCCATATACAGCATAATAATGAGAGACATTTCTGGAAGTGGAATGGTGTTGGTTGACATGTAGATAAAGGTCTTTTGGCAGGAGAAGTGCTTTTGCTAAGTGCTGCTTCAATGGGGCAATTCAGCAAACCGACCACAGCCCAGTTCTCCATTGTGTAGCATGTTGTACATGTTAGGGAATAAGCATCTCAACTCTTTGCCATCTAAAAAACACAAGACAATGAATAAAAAGAATCTGAGAAGGCCAAAAGAGCAATTTTCAACTTTTTAGCCTTACCACAACATGGTGTGCCATCATAGTTTGCATCTATTATTACGACAAACCTTAAGAAACCTCTGCGGAGTTTGGGTTTAATGTTTTCTTTAGAAAGCTTCGGAAGGAAAATGAGCTTGAGTTTAAGATGGAATCACATTTTGGGGCAAAGCGAAAGAAAGTATGAGACAAAAAGCAGAGACATTGCTGCACAGCGGTGATGAGAGTCAGAGTTACTGAGCAATTATAGAATAGCTGTGAGACCGAACACAGTATATACACCACTGTGCGGCCATGTTGACTGCTGTTTGTTAGCCGTTTCCATGGAGCCCGTATCTCTGGCACGTGGCAGCGGTGCTGAGGATGGAGCAAAGGGCACGAGCCGTAGTCTTCCAGCAGTGTCATATCACAGCCAGCATGATACAGAACAGATGAGGCACACTGTTTTCAAGAGGTACTTCACTGTTAAACCCCCACGAAAAAATAGCATTCTAGACACTTGGCTTTTTGTATATGGGTTCAAATCACACATGCCATCATTCTATCCAAAGCACTGAAGCATCCAGAAAAATAGGAATTTGACCTTTTCAATCTTACATTCATACCATTTATTTCCCCTTAATAAAAAACGGCTATGCTTAGTATAGCAAACAAAAGAAAGACAGATGTCACGTGGAGACAGGACGAGGAGGCAGGATACAGGCGCAAGGATTTCATTAACACAACAAATAAGTCAAAACAAAACCAAAGAAGCAAAAAACACTACGAAACACAGAACCAAGTTACAAAAACAACCGACATGGAAACAAACGACCGGCAGGGAGACAAAACACCAAGCAAGAACACAGGGGACTACAGGGAGTATAAGAGAACAAAGACTAACAAGGAACACCTGGGAAGGGGCGGAGCTACCAACTAGGGACAGGTGAGGGGCCTGACAAGGGGGCGGAGACAGGAGGAGCCAAAAACCAAAACAAACAGAAGCACATGGAACAAGACAATAAAAGGCACATGGAAGTGACAAGACAAACAGAAAACCAGAGAAAACGGAGAAAAACAGGGGCTAGACTAGACAGGATGTGACAACAGAAAACAGATCATAATGCAGGAAGTCAATTTAATACTGGACAGGTGGGCAACATTAACTTATTTTCGCTTTTTCACAAAGTACTGTTTTGTCCCCTTTGCTTATGTCAGTGACAACAAATATTTTGCATCGCAGCAGTGACTGTAGTATCAGTTAGCTAAGACCATAACCTACCTAAGGTTAGTTACATGACATGCTGTGTTATTGTCTGTATATGTATGACCAACAAAGGGTTTTATGGGCAAAAAGATTTTAGGGACAATGTAACACAGTTTCACAATACATCATGACGTTGCAATGCAAAATCAGAAATGTGAACCTGGTTTCATGGATTAAATGGAATTGTGTATTGTTACACCCCTATTAACAACTAAATAAATCACTGGTGAGCCAAAATATTATACCTGTTATACTGTTGGTCCTCCATGTCCTGCTCAAAACAGTTCATGGACCCTAGAATTATCTTCTACTGCAGGCAGTAGATGACTGGAGATGCATCTTATAAAGAATACAATCAGATACTAGTCATATGAAAACCAGGTGTCCAGTGACCAACTGGGTATGTGAAATCGTGCCATAAAGTACTGTCCTTCCAAATCTGGAAGTGTCATAACAGAACTTCATTTCAACAAAATCCCAAGACTTGAGAAGTTTTGTATTGTTACACCCCTATTAACAAATAAATCACTTGTGAGCCAAAATATTATACCTATTATGCTGTTGGTCCTCCACATCCTGCTCAAAACAGTTCATGGACCCTACAAGACCTCTGAAGGTTCCATGGCTTGTATCTGGCACCAAGACAGAAGTTGCAAGGTAGAATCACCATGGATTGAACATGGGATGGGTTAGAGATGGGGAATTTAAACTCCTCATTATGTTGCTCAAACCAGTCTTAGGTGGCAGTGTGGCAGGGTGCATCGTTTGGCCTTAATTATTTGGGTCTTGTCGAAGTCACTCAGGTCTTTATGCCTGCCCATTCAACATGTAAACTATAAGAACTGAGTATTTACCTACCTTGAAACAGAAATCCCAGGTCTTGATAATCAGTGTATAGCATGTACAGTGTATAGTGTTTGTAGTGTTTATAGATGTATGGTGTACAGATAATAGTGCTCATGCCTACCGATCCAATGCATAGACTATAAGAACGCACTTGGAACATGAACTCAACATCGAAAAAAAAATGGAACCCAGAAGGAAGCAACCAACAGGAATAAAACTTGGTGGGTATGTTTGACGTCATGAGACATGCGAATGATTCAAGTTTCATGCTCGGTTGCACATGTGATGTAAGCCATGTAAGACAGGCCTTATCACTGTACCTGACTGACTATATAAGTGCTTTCCATTCTCCCAGATGCTGTTTTGTTGGTTGCATCCTATGCAAGCTCACAGAAGAGTTCGTAACCAATTTGAACAGTTGGAAGTGTTGGAGAGGGGTCGCATCGGAGGGCTCCGGGAAGCAGGATGGTCTTGACGAGTCACGCTTTTGTCTTGGTGGAGACGACCAACGAATCCATGCGTGGAGGCACAGTGGTCAGCACCACGATGAACGGTTTGTTGTCAGGTGTCACATGTACAGAATGCCTGGTACATATACAATGTTCATTTTTCAAGTCAGTCTTACCACCATGTGCCAGATACAGTAGATGCTCTGAAGTGCTCACAGCCATCCTCACATGCTACCATTCACCAGCGCTGTCATTGTGACCCTGTTTACACCTGGTCAGTTCATGTGTCTTGAATATCAGGATTATATCTGGATAAGGCCAAGCCACATTAACACTACAAGTGTAAACGCACCCAAGACAGATACAAATCTCATCACTCAAACCACTTCAGGAGGTCTGAGAAGCATTTGAGTCATATGTTATAGCAATGTAAATGCATCAGTCTCTTCAAAACATATCCAGGAACCAAAACACCTCCCAATACAACCACCCCCCCCCCCTGCAGTATGCCACAGGGCATGTGAATATGGAATATGGTCAGAAACTACTGTGCAAAACAAACTGCAGGCAGTAGAAGACTGGAGATGCATCTTATAAAGAATACAATCCAGATACTAGTCATATGAAAACCAGGTGTCCAGTGACCAACTGGGTATGTGAAATCTTGCCATAAAGTACTGCCCTTCCAAATCTGGAAGTGTCATAACAGAACTTTATATCAACAGAAACCCAAAACATGAGATAGATATTATATTAATTTGACATCAAAGATAACACATAAGGCCCTGGATAATATAAATTAAAATCAGCATGTATAAATGGGACTTATTTCGATGTTGTTACCTTATGAACATTTTTGTGCATGATACACAGTGGGAATTAACTAAACAAGTAAGGTTTCCAGTGCAGTGAAATACAATAATTCTGACACACTGAGCTGTTCTTGTAGTCTTCGGTTACTTACACCTCACACTCTAATTAATTTACCTGACTTTGCACAAATGGAACAGAATTTCATTTTCAAAAAGTTTAGACTTTTTGACACAGTCACAACTGAATATTTCAGTTAGAGGGTGAGTGATTATCCCACTGCATAACTCTCAGAGTGGTGGGTTTGGAAGCGAATCTGAAATGGCTTTGCACAGCACTCTATGCCTGTAATGCATGAATACATTATAACATGTGTAAAACATAGTTATATACTTAATATGATGAAGATTAAAGTTGTTGGGATTTTTTAAAAAATCGGATAGAAAATACTTTCTTTTGCATTATTTACATGATTATCTCCAAAGACCAGTGTCTGAAAGTTTTTAAAACAGGTTTATGTTTAATTATATGAGGAGAACTGAGTGTTCTGTATTTAAATCCTGTGTTTCTTATAGAAAACATATATAATGCATTACAAAAACATCACAGCACAAGAGTAAATTGTATTAGCGTGCCTTAGACCAGGACGGAGAAGTGAGGTATGGGTGCAGGAATCCGTCTAAAGCATGTTATAAAGTAAGTATTGATGATAATGCAAATAAGAAAGCTTTCAGGAAAAAGCTTCTTTGCCATGTCTGCTGCCACTGCTCTCCAAATCTTAACTGCTTAAACGCATCCCATTTCTTCAAGAGCCTAAAAATGTTACAGATAAGGAACTGTGGAACCTGAAAAATAGAGCAGAAATGAACCAAAATGCAGGGTGTGTGACAAAATTAGGCCAATTCTCCAGATCCAGAATATGCCTAAGCCTAGACTAAAAGGAATTCCCAATAGAAATTCATTATTTGTACTCAGGTTACTCCAAGGCAGTGTTTAATCCATGTCCAAGTAACTTTACGCATATGGAGGACTCAAAACTGTGCAGTAGATCTACAGGAACTAAACACATTATTGTGTCTGTCTAATGGTCAGCCATTTCAGTGTATGACCACAATAGGATTCAAGGCTGTAGATTTGGTCTCAGCATTGGAAGGGACACAACAACCCAGCCCTTACACCCCACATCACCCCCAGGTATGGGTACAACAACCCACCCAATACAACCGCCGCCACACCTCAGGCTATATGCACTGCAAAAGTCTAATGCAAAACCAACAAATCCAGTGAATATGGAAGGTGTGTGACCACTGCAAAAAACTATCAAGAATATGACTAAAATTGGGGTCGCATTAATTTTTGAGGGCAACTTTTAATATTGCATGAATAGGCTCTTATGCAATCAACTTGTTGTGATGTAAGATTTTTTTTTAAACTCTTGACCAAATATTTTCACTTCAATATTTTCCTAAGACTAACTTTAAAGCATTCATGCCACCCTATAATTCCAAATTATACTCATTATAAGGACGTCACCTGAAAGATGCACCTCCTCATTGGTTGCTCTCGTTCTCTAGCTTTCTGCTGTGTTTCCTGCAGTGCACACAAACTAATTCCTCCTGCTAGCAACCTGACTGCTAGCGCTAGCTAACATGGCTAACTAACATCAGGTTAACAGTTGACATTATATTTCACAGTGGAAAGGCTGGTGACGGTAGCAGGCTTTCATTTTAAAACAGCATGACTACTGGTTAGTTAGTTTACTTCCTATTACTTATGGTGGAAAAGCTTATGGTGTTTCTTCTATTTTTTGGCACCATGCTATCAGTACAAGACATGCTGCATGGACAAAATTATGTCCTGTGTGCTGCACAGTAGAGGCAATAAAGAAAAGTGAGTAAGTCAACTGAGAGACTACATCTTCCCCATGTTTGAGGTATGTGGACTGATAACTTTACGTTAGCATACTGATCAGCTGTAACCTCCTCTGTGTCTGGCAGTACATACGATATTTGGACGTCGTGACATGAGCCTTCAGAAAGCCCCCTTTCTTTGAGACTATCAAATGTTTGGATGCCTAAATTGGTTGTCTTGGAGTCATAGCCACAGGGAACGCACATCAGTATGAGCTAATATGACTTCACTCCAAAGACAATGTGAATTAGGTTGTTCATACTTGTAGGTGCAATTTTGTCCTCCCAAAACATTGATAGGGACATGTCCCTGCTGCCTTTATGCAAACCTACACTTAAGATAGGGTTTCTGGATTATCTCCTTTAATGATTTTTCCCTACATGGATGTTAGTATAAAATACAACTTGGTTTTACTAAAGATGGGACACAGCCATCTGTGACTGGGAGTCCAAGAGAACATAATAGGCTTTGCTATGTCAGAGTTAGTAGAATGGCCTTTCTCTCCTCACATCACTGAGAGTAACATGGCTATCTATTAGCTGGTTTAACTGAATTGGTAGTTAGTGTTCTTCCCCAGGTATGCTGTGCTTCTTAAAGTTGTGCTTTAAAGTGTCTTAAAGGAAACATACGCTCATCACTTGTAGGCCCATCTCCTCATAATACTGAATGCCAAGTTACAGTTTTCTCCCACTCCTCTTTACCCCTTGGTGTCCTTTTTTTGGGCGCATCATCACCGACTGTGACTGTCTATATGTTTACACCTCAGTCTTAAAAGTTGGCTGTGTTTCTTAAACTGAGGAGACCAGTCCACTGTCCGGAGAACATTTTTTTTTTTATTTAATCTGCTCACTTTAAGCTTCTTTGGAGCTACATGTCCTTTCAGACCCATAAGCATTAAGTTGTCTTCTCCCAGTGGAAGGATAGACAGAAACAGCTGTGGATTAAAATGAAAGCATTATGTGTTTTAGTGATCATCCAGGTGTGGCATTGTTGTTAATGGTCTCATTTTTGCTATATCTTTAAATGATTTTTTGAACCCCAGTTTTGAAAACTGCAGTTTTCTTCCTCTTTTTTGCCTTTCCCTCCTTCGCAAGTGTATTATCTTATATATAATCTCCTCAAAAATATCTCCAGAAAAATTAACGTAGAGGCATTTTTTAAAACGCATGGAGAGCACCCAGGGGTCCAGGTCAGCTCTACATTCCAGCCGTAATGGCTAAACCTTTCTAACTTTTTGCCTTTTAAGGCAAGACCTCTCTCCCTCTCTGTTTCTCTGTCTTTCTGTTTCTCTCTGCCCCCTGCTCTGTGGGGGTGCTCTGCCACTGTGACAGTTAGGGAGGTTTTATAAGCTGTGACTGCACTGTCATATGGTCACATCTGTAAGAAATTTCCAACAGGTCCCTCTGACCCTCACTTTCCCTCAGCGAGGAGCAGCAGCTGGCAGCCTTTCCCTTTATGCTTTGTTTAGAGTGAGCTTTCACACGTTTATTCATTCCCTTACAGCAGCTAAAGGCTCAAGGTACTCCGAACTCCATTTGTTTATTGTATGGCTCTGCGCCGGACACTCAATGTTTGTTTCTTTCAGCTCCATTCATAAAAGAGAGACACATATACCGAGAGGCTCCTCCACATCTCCAGGGGCTAGTCTTTATCCCTGGACCATCAAAGCAGCAGAGGCCTTGGATACTTTACAATACCCTGTACTGTCACAAACTGCCATGTTTAAAACATTCTCCATCAGTATTCCATCTCCCTGTCCTCGTTCAGTGCCACGTTTTTTGTCCATGTAGTAGTACACTAACATTGAGTGAATGACAAACTCATCGTTTTGCCAAATGAGCTGGATTAAATTTCTGAGGTCTGTAACTAAATGATGCATATTTTGCACACAACTATCGGCAGAAGTTATATTTTCACACATGACTCATCTAATTACTTAGTTACAGTTTCTCCAAACACATTTTTAGTGCTGCATCTCAGTTAGATAAACAACATATTGTAACAAACTGCTACTGGCAAGTTTGGCTGTGGACACGCCAGAGGCCTGGCCAAGCGCAGAGCCCCCTGGGAGAACACCAGACTCACAGCAAGAGAGACTTTTCTAACTGTTATGTTAATACACTGACGTTCCAAAAGTCATGGGGTAGCAGTATGTAAACTGATTATAAAGTGCCGTTACCACAGGGGAAGGCTTGGGAAGGCCCACACCTGTATAAGTTGTGAGGTGTCATCAGGTGAGTGAGGTTGAACACTGACCAGCTTGCTCATGGCAAGGTGGCGTAAGTTACCATGAGACATGATATTGGATGTGGAAATAGTTGTTCTTGGTAGCTTAAGTGATGTGTATATGTGTTTAGTATGCTATTGTGTACTGGGTGTTGGGGTAGTTGTGTCAGCATTGGTGCCTATCATCACTGTGATGTGTGTGGTTGCCACAGACCTGCTCTCAGTAAAAGAGTTTTTTCGTCAAAAATGTTACGTTTCTTGTGTCTTCTTACTCTTTGCCAGGACAGCACACTGGTATGAGCATCCCCCCAGCCCTAAAATTACGGAGAGTAATAACATCTCTGCATACTTTGCTAGCCCCTTTTTACTCTGTTCTTCAATTATTAGGAACACCATAAGGTTATTATCAATACAGAAGTTTTATTTTGGTGGTGCATCATTCTAAGCAGTGCAGTGACACTGACCCATGATAATGTGTGTTGCTGTAGTACAGTGGACCAGACACAGCAGTGTATATGCACTTCCGTTTGTATTGTGTTTAAAGCTGACGTAAATTCTGACATTTCCACATTTTTCTTGCAAAATTTGCATGCTAGAATTGAAAATATTTACATGAGCAACCTAAAAATCCTTTTGTGTACACTTAGTTCAAAACAGACATGACAGACCCATTAGTAACAAGAGTCAGCAGTCGCAGTGAGTGTGTGCAAATACTAAATATGCTTGAGGAACATTACATTATTCAAACACATTTCAAATTAGGACAAAACAACACAGACCAACTTTGAAATAAACAACACAAACACTACTAATTGCAGAAGATCTTACTTATACTGGCATCCATGAAATTAGCTCTTGTCCATGAATAATATGAATATGTCATTCTTTTTGGCTTCTCTGCTAGAGACTCTTTTAAGTGCATGTCCTGGTGGTCCGTCCATATAGATTTGACTGCAGATTTGCTATAATGAATTGCTTAGTAATTGCCTTGTATTATTAAATTAACTTCTTAACACAGTTAAGATTTGTATGCCTTAAAAGATAAAGATAAAGTTTTTTTTACAATACCCTGTCCTATCACAAATTGCCAAGTTTAAAACATTCTCCATCAGTCTTCCATCCCCCTGTTCTCGTTCAGTGCCATGTTTTTAGTCCATGTAGTAATACACTAACATTGAGTGAACGATGAACTCATCTTTTTGCCAAATGAGCTGGATTAAATATCTTCTGAGGTCTGTAACTAAATAATGCATATTTTGCATACATCTGTTGCGACATCTATGTCATATAGTCGCACTCTTACTTGAACTCTTACTCGAACTGGCAATAAAAAGTAATGTCACACTGAAGCTGGAAAGGCTGAAGGTATTGAATTATATCCTTTCACTATAAGTTATATACATATTTTTTGCAGAGCAGAACAGAGAGAGAGAGCATCCATTTGATGCAACATAAAAAAATGCGGTCTACTTGCACCTTTTGCTTGATTTATACTCCATATGTGAATGGTATTGGAAATGTACACCACATTGTGTCCTATATGACTTAACAGTCAAGGTTCTCTTGGATTCATTTCAGCAGGGTATCCCCAGTCTCTCTTTCTTTTGAGCCCACAAATAATGCTTGCAATAAATAAGCATATACTTGATAAAGTTTACAATGAGACCATATTAAAATGAACAAGCCAGCTCAAAAATATTGCATATAACATAACATAACCTGAATGTTTGGGGACTAATAAAATCAATGTTTGCTGAACACCAGAGAAGTGCAAGACATGTAGACATTCTTGAATAACTTAAAATCTTGTGTGCCCTCTGTAGTTCAATAATGGTATTACATCAGCATTATTGGCTGAGATAGGGCTCTGCTTTTACCCTTGTCCCTGCTGCTTTTGCGTATTGTTTTTTAAAATCCATTTATTATTTCAGTATGAGAAATGTTCACATTGTAGAGAACACATGAGATTGTCTACCCACAGCACTGGATTAAAAATGCTATTTAAAATGCACAGGAGACTCTCTGAACATTATAGTCTATGAAGGTAAGAATACCTTATTTGTTTGCTCATTTATTGCTGTGTGAATACACATAGTGTAGAAATGCTTTAAGAGAGATGTTCGAAGTAGAAATTAGATATATGCTATATTTACAGTTACATTAAAGTTGAAAGTTTTGTTCCTACGCCTTTATGCATAAAAATAGTTTTTCCTTTTGAAGAGATTTGATTCACGTGTTCATTTTAACTCACAGTTATATTTTTAACAAGACAATGTTTAATTTCCCTAAATAAAACAGATGTATCACTTCTTGTTGAAAATGTAACCTTTTTTATATGGTGCCAATCGTCCCCATAGCACCTGCCAACCAACCCCATGTAGTGTCTGAGTGGCAGTGCACAACATAGATATAGTCATGAATGCATAACCAATTCTAGAAAATGTTTTCTGACATTGAAAGTGTCTGTTTTTAGGTAAGCTGTTCCGCTTTCTATTGCTTCTAGCTGGGCTAGCCTAATGTATGGTATAAAACAGAAGAGACTGTGCCAGCCAGCCCCGCTCTCACCTAATGGCATGTCAAGACTGAAATGTTCTTTTTGCCACCCACATTTTGAGGGCTATAAATCAAGAATCTAACTACCACCTGTGTGACCTTAGCCTTAACCTATACAACCATCTGCAGTCTGAAGAATGCGTTTAGTCCAAGAAACACCTGAGCAGTCCTCCACAAAGTGGGGTCAGTTGAACCCTGAGCTTACAAAAGTCAAGGGTCAGTCGTGACCCTGACCCTAAGAGTTTGGCATGCAGCCTGGAGTTTAGCTTAAAAAGAAAGAAGCTGATGCCAGGAAGAGGACAACACATTTGATCATATTCAGCTTCTGTGGGAGAAAGGAATCCTAATATTGTGAAAACATGTGTTCATATGGATTCAGTGGTGTTATAATGGTATTAAATTATATTCAATGATGTTATAACTATTTTATAACATGTGGAATTACATGCAAAGTGTTGTGGCAAAGCATATGAGTGTGACAAAAGAAAAAAATGACAACTGAACTTAAAACTTATGGACAAAACAGCAGAAATGATAAAAGTCTTAAGGAAACTGAACAGACATAATATTTGGCTACTGTTTAGCATTTACATGTGAGTGAGCGGTTGAACCAACACAAGCAAAAGAAAAAGTTGGCTTTAAGGATCAGAGCCCATTGTAAGAGGATTTCCTACAAGTCTCTTGACAGACCGGAACATTCCACACTTGTGAATGTCATATTTAATCAGTCATATGGGCAAACGACCAAAGCATCATAATGTTGAGATCAGGGCTCCTGCATTTACTGCAGTTACTGAGCCATGACATAGGGCCACAATCTCAATTTTAACCCAGGATAATATTAAAGTCTGTAGGTCTTGGCCTAGATGTGTGTCTGATATGGAGTTCAGTACTTGTTTGTGGGCATGGTTAATTGATACGCATTGGCAAATAAATACTTAGATCATTGTGCTACTTACATCAAATCAATCCTTAAAGCTTAATTGTCCATGATAAGGTCACTTCAACCTGTTTTGTATCATGCTTGTCTATGGAAGAAGGGACTGTACTGGGTTCAGTGCCTTGCTCAAGGGCACCTCAGCAATGGTCAGAGGAAGAACACAATGATCTTCCAGTAGGTCAATATTTGCCACCCTCACATAGAGATACAGCCAGCTCTGTCATACTCCAGTTTTTAAGTCAGTTCTGTTAACCCTATTTATGCTTCCCCATCTTTGAGATTACACAGTGCAGAAACATGGTTATAAAATTGCCTTGTCATGAGATTGTTCATTACTTACATTCAGAGTTATAAGGCTATGAGGAGGTTGAGATACGTCTCATCTGCCCCTCACTGTGTGTAATTGGTGGATTCAAGTGTCCATTTACATTTAAGTGAAACTGACCAATGGGCAGTTAGGAAAATACTAAAGAGACTAGACATATGGGTGTCATGTCGATAATACTGTCTTGCAATATACAAATCAAAAGACCTTAAGAGTAGCTTTTAGACCAACTAAGTAGTAGAAGAGGTTTGAAGAAGTGTGGTAGGTTTATCATTGCTTTGGACTATCAAGGCTTTGGTCTATCAAGGCCTGGAAGGTCATGTCTTGCATTTGCAAATTTAAGTGTATATTTGTAAATACTAAGTCAATTTTATTTTATTCTATTTAATTTATGCAACCATGTAACTTTTCACATCAGAGTACCAAATGTTTTTAGTTATGTGTTTTAAATATCGCAGTTTCTAATTTGCATCTTTAATTATAATGAGTTTACAGCATAAATGAGTGAAATAAAATTTGCCGGGAATTACATCCAGATGTCTCAAATAATATCAACTAATTTCATAGTAATAAATTCCAATAACATCCAATAATCATCATTATATGCAAAAACAACTTATTTAACTTATATACATTTGTAACAATTTCAACTAATTATCTAAAGGCATTTTCTTGACAATCTATCTTGAGTTTTGATCACCACTTTTTAAATATGAGGCAGTCTGGATTTTTTCTTCTTCATTATTTCTTCCTAGTTTAAAGCTTCAAACAAATTATTTGAAACCTATTATGTTGTGGAGTAGTAGTATCATAACACCATCATTGTATACCTGTTTGTACATGGTAGATGTAAAGGGTAAGATTTGCAATTATGTCACAATCATCACCTGATGTTTCCAGGAAAAATCTTAGCTACTATTTCCCATTCAGCGAAAGTTCTAAATTGACTCTTGATAAAATGTAAATGCAATGAATTTGCAATGATGGGCCAGTGCAGCTAATCTGGTTATCACTGATATCTGCTGACGATATCAGTACCAGATCTCAAATGACGGCATTCAAGTGCAAATTTGGATCATCTATTATAGAATCAAGCTGATTTTGGCAACTGAGAGTAACATGAGGCCTTCACATTTGAACTAAAATAACTACTCTGCACTGTAATCTTATCAGCTGTATTCACAGGGCACCAGGTTGACACAGGGGAAAAAGTCACATAATGTTTTATCCCTACGATTCCCTAAAAAGTTTGACTAAGAAGATTAAGAAGATTGAACTTGCGTCTTCTGGGGCAACTGAGTACAAATTTATGACTGGAGAAAAACAAACAAACAAAAAAAGACCTTTACAATATTCCTTGTTTTGGAGTGACACCAAGCCTTTTGCGTGCGAAGTGCTAATTCGGCCAGTTAATGACCAGATTGCGTGCTGGTGGCTCATTAGAAAGGCCCCACAGCAGTCACCAAAGATTTGTCACATGTCGGGTTCACCTTAATCAAGGGCTGTCAGCCACCTCGAACTGGATCTGGGCTAATGGGAGCCAAGCCTCTTGTTCAGAAGAATTTTAATTAGCAGTGAGAGGACCAAAGTCTCTTAAAAAAAAGAGGAAGGCCGAAAGAGAAACAATTGCTACTGTTCACAAGTCGGTGAGCCGTGGCTGCCATTGTACAAAAAGGTGGAGAGGACACAAGAAATGAAGCAGTGGGGCTGCTGGCAAAAAGCTGATCAGTCTGGTTCAGGAACGTATTACAAACACATTTATTTTGCTACTGGGAGGCTTTCCAAGTAAAACGAAGCACAGAAAGCCTCTTACTGAAGCAGCAGAGTTTGTGAAACAAAAGAACACAAACCCAGGGAACTGGGGAACTCGAAGGGGTTGACCTGTGCTGTGAGAAAAACATCAGTTTTATAACTTTTTCACTTTTCAGTGTGTCATTGTTTTGAGAGGTTTATATGGTTTAAAAACTGTTTTCTACACTTGCAAAAACACCAAAAATGTTCTTCGGGGTGATACCACTATTGGCTTCCTACCAAACTTTGAAGACCCATTTTTACAAATGAAAGTTGTGAGGGTGAAGACCATTTCTAAGGTTTTTAACATCTCCACATAATACAAAGGTTAGTTAGTTTAGAGCTGCAAAAAACTGCTAACTGTAAACTGCTCCTCGTTTCAGTCTCTTCAGTATCAAATGCAGAGTGAAGCTGCTCAGTACTGTCCAAGGTTTGAGATACTGTCTGGAATGAAATGTGCAGAGCAAACAAACAATTAGGAACTAAAGTTGTCTGGGATCCTGTTAAAGATGTGAGAGTTAGCTTCCTATTCACCAGCTTGTCTTGTGAATTTTCCGTTCCACCTTCAGTGGCGCTACAGTTATATACAGTATGCAGTTGGTCAAACGGAACATTAGATTAAGAAGCTGGTGAACAGGAAGCCAACTTAAGCCCTATTTAAACATGCACATCAGCCATGTTCGTTGACAGTTTTCTTTACTTAGAAAGGGGATGAAAAGTGCTGACATTCTCTTCACAGCCTGGAACAATACATTTCTCCACATAGTCCACCACTGTCACTGCCGTTGCTTCGTTGTCATATGTACATGTTGGGTGTGTAAATATTAATGAGTCAAGACTGTGATGAAACAGTTTAGGAATTTGGAATCTGCTCTTTTACTGACCTCTTTTGTGAATGTAGGATTTGTGTTTGAAGGAGGAAAAACAGTTTTTAAGGTTTTTGGTGTGTCGGGTCTACGTGCTGAACTCCACTTATTCAACTATGACAGTGTAAATATAGTTTCCATTCTATTCTCTTGACTAAAAGGTACAATCTCTTTTCTACTGGTTTCTTAATTCCATTCCTGGTGTTCCCTACCACTTTGCAGTTTTGTAGTTTTCATTAAAGGCATAGGAGCGAGTCTGACATGGGGGGACACAATTGCTACTATGAATCAAAGCCTACCCCGTCCCTAAGCAAACACTCTCAAATACTTGATGTTCCTACATGATATGAATGCCTTTACAACAATTCTGCTGTTTAGACAACACCATAAAAAGTTACTCCAAAAATAATGTACAGTATCAGTTACTGTAAAAGTTACACACTTACACTGGACTTGGTAGGTGATCAGTTATGTTCATTTTGCTCTTCTGTATGTGCACAATGCTTGACAAAAGGCACAAATATTAACATTTAAGACTTCACCTCACTCTCTTTATCTGGCACTCCTTCGTCTGACACTCCCCTCTCTGTACTGTACACGGTATCTATAATAATCTAATACTGGGCTTGGTTCATGATTGATTATGGTGTGCTTGTGTACTCGTGGGTAAAATCTGTGGTATATTTACACTAACACTACTGGACAGACCTATAGAACTGGGCCAAAACTGCTTAGAAAAAAAGTCAAAGTTATATGAACCTCCATTGCAAGTTAAGCTGTTTCATCCTCATGCAGTCTTTCATAGCGAACTACTGAATAGCACTGCAGCCTAATAGCTGCAGCTTAGAGTGGCTACATAACCGTGAATGTCTAGTTTATAGTACTGAGCTACCGAGCTGAACTTGTTGTAGCTAATCAAGACTGACAAGCTTCATCAATGTTCTGTGTTCTAAATCTTGCTACACATCACAACAGTTTCTAGCTGATGCTTCTGAGCAGAGCATGGATAAGTCTATTATACGGCCTTTCATCAGGTCACGTGGAAGAGGCCTTCTAAAATGGGATTGAGAATCATCTTTCTGCAAGTTTTGATATCAATATGCATTAGACAGCTTGGAACAACACTAAATGGGATCAAACACTGAACGTTTCTGTTACAAAAGATAAGACATAGGTTCAGGGGTGCAGCCAGACAATGAGTGAGGCCACGTTAGACCCAGTGAATGGATTCAGGTGGCAGAGGAAAACATCCATAAATAGTGTTTTTCTGAGTGATATAAATTAAATAAATGCAGTAAATGCATCACTTTTTCAGGGCATTAACTGTAACATTTTATGTCATAGAAGTTGTTCAATCACTTATGAGTCTAATGATAAACCAGCCAGACAGCAGAGTGTAAGGTAACACTGTGTTTTGATGGGTGACAAGCTGGCCTAGGTTTACATATTTGTCTCAGTATTGGATTCACCTTAGATGGTTTCAGCCTAAACCAATATTCAGCTGTATAAAGCACCTAGTTAGCATGACAAATGATTATAGTTGAATAATTTCAGATATTTGGCACATCTTACCCTGGCCTACTTAATTTAATGTGGCTCAGTGGTGTACAAAGACTTAGGTAAGCGCAGAGCTGAAATGTTTCAAAAGAACATTTTGTGTGGGAATCATTGGAAGAGTTCATATTAGGGTTTTCATGATAATGGATTGGTGACAGAACTACAGTGAAAGGACTTCATCAGGGGAAGAAGGTGGAAAGTATTAGACTGACCAAGTCAATCGATAGAGCTTAACTCAAATGGGCAGGTATTTAATATACTGAGGAGGAAACTGAAGGGAGAACCCTCCAAAAAACCAACCAAAAAAAGGCAAAAAAAAAAACAAACAAACAAAACACTAAAACAAGCTGAAAAGAAAGTGCAACAGCTTGGTGAGTGTCAGTGAGCTCCCAGATTGCAAACAAGGAATATGCAAGCAAATTCAAGTGTTATTTACCTTCACATATTTTATAACCATCTGTTCTTATACTTTTGTTCATCTAAAAATGGGGTGGTCTGCAAATAGACAAAAAAGCTGCCTAACATATCTAAACGTAAAAATCAAGAAAATCAAAACTAAAATCCTGATCTATCATTTCATATTCAGGGTTGGAACTCAAACACAAATAGTGTAGAGCCAAAACCAAAGAATTGGCCTTTCTGTTCCAGCACTGTTCCTTTTATAGGAAACTGTATGTTAGTCCACAGAAAATATTCAAACTGAGATATAAACAGAACAGAACAAATACAGCAACAAACCTTACAAAGCTTAATGGCCATCCACACTCACTTGAGCCAATTGGTAAAATGGATATACAGTATTGTAATTGGGTCATATCTTCTATGCTTCGTTATTACTGAGAATCTGACTCCTTCTCCAGCCACAGCTCTTAACACAATCTGATAATCCTAATACTACAAACTATGAGCAAGAATAAAAATACTTAGTCCTTGCATGCTAACTGATCCTTTTAAGCCTCCAAATGATCCTGTGTAATACTTCTTAACTAAATTATATAAACCCTATTAGTGGAGTTCTAAACAACCTGCCAGCACCATATCTGTCACACCACTGTACTGACGAGTATGATAACTGACCCTTAATCCAGTAATGTTTATTTTAATCCAATATGTTTATTTGCTTTAATTAAAAGGTACACTTGCTCTTTGCAATTATCAGATGTGATCACAGATCATGTGAATGACGTTTTAGAACAGATTTGCTGGGATATGCGATGAATTCATGTCCACTACCCATATGGACATGTTCATAGAGGCATAAAACTACTAATGCTGATATGTGAATATTTAATACAACATTGAAGTACAATAATAAAAATAAAATTATGTTTTCACTTTCAGTAGCACTCAATAAGCTAATTGTACTATCAACTTACTTTTTTAGTTCAAACAATTTTTCTTATATAAATGTACTTTAAAACAGACCCTGTGTGTTGTGTCTACCGGTCTGTGAGGGGCTGTGAGCAAATTTTTAATCTCTAGCTCCATCTAGTGGCAGTAAATACACATATTCGAAACCCAGCAGCGCCTCACTGCGGGTGTTCACCACTGCAGTGTTCACCACCGGTCCAGGGAAGCTGGTGTCCAGCGTTGATTTTACTGCTCCAAAATCGCTTACTTAACCTAAAAATTAATGGTTGAGTATAATCTGGTATGTTTGAGCAGGAAAATCACCAAACTGTGCCGGACCCTGGTGGTGTAGGTCCTCGAATACCACTACTTTTGAAATTTGAGCTGAATTTGCTCTATTACCTGACACTGCCGTCCCCAAAACATGTAGCAAATATTGTCATTGCAGGCTAATGTTATCAGAGCATTTCCAGGTTATACTGTGCTGTAATCTGCAATGAGGAGTAAAAAACAAGACATGTCACTGAGACTGGAAAGAAAGATTTGGTACTGTTTTAATTGTAGATTAGCTTTTGATCCCCTGATCCATGAATAAATCTTGGGACCCTGTCGTCTGGCATCAGTGCCGAGTCTGGAAGAAGATTAAAAACTCATATCAGCTTAAATATGTCAGACTTCATGGTGAGGATTTCGTCTGGGACAGCGAGTTAGGATGGGATGTCACATTGATTTCAAAGCTTCTGGGAATTTTGTTTCTAAACATAGTTGATTTTTAGTCCCTGTGTGATGACTAATAGGTATTTACTATTATGTGTGGGAAGATAAAAAGGATCAACAGAGACTTGTTTCCTTGGCTTTTGTAATTATGTTGTCTCCTTAGTGCTTGCTAAATCTGAAAATGCATATTAAGTACATTAACTTTACATCAGCTTAGCAAACTCCATGTCACGTGCTTTCAAATGAAGAGCAGGCTGAGTGGGGAATTTAACTAAACATCATGTGTGATGTGAGGATTGGTTCTGATGTACGTTATAGTTAACATGCGTGTTAGACTTGTATAGCTATCTATAGGCAGGTGAAAGATTTCTCTAGGTTTGAACATCACCCAGAGAAAAACCAAAATGAATCATACAGCTTTCTGCTGCCTTTGAAACTAAGTAGAGCCCAATGTTCAACCTTGCCTGCAACCTGTGATAGCATCAGAGTGGCAGGTTAGCCATCTATCTGTGATTAACTGTGACCTGGTTGCCTGAGCCGCACTGCATGGCCTGCATTCAGATGTACACAGATCAATAGACATGGAGAGGTGTGAGTCAGCAAAACATGCAGACATTAACAAAAACTAAAAAAATAGTTGCTTTCTAGTTTTACTGATTTTGCATTTTACTAAATAATACATTTACTGTTACTGTTACACAAGTTTATGTTCTCATGTTGTCATGTTCTCACACAGCAGCATGTCACATATTATACTACAGTACAAAACCTAGACACTGAATATGAAACACCAGTATCCCTAACAATGATACATTCAAGCTGTAATTGAGATCTACAACATTCACTAGCTCACTAGCATCACACTGTAAACCAGAAACTTGTTAGATACTGCTGAGTTTTATGCTGGACTATGTTGTTGAGATTATTCAGCTTCTACAAACGGTGCACGCATGGGCATAGATCATTTTATGTGAATGTCAGTGAACTGGGCTCACTGTTGGGATAATGGCAATGTTGGCACAGAAGAAGCTATACAAAGCTATACATAGTTGATGTTTTTAATTGGGAATAACCACAAGCCCCATTTGTGTCCCATGCTACTTTAGTCAGTGGATGAGGGATAGGGGGATAGTTTGGGTGGTATTTATTTGTGTACATGAGAGAGAGAGAGAGAGAGAGAGAGAGAGAGAGAAAGGGAGAGAGAGAGAAATCTGGTGAATGCAGATAGCAGTGGAACTGGATTCAGTCATGCAGTCACATTCCTCATTATTCAGATTTATTCAGGCGCATTTATGCTTGAGACAATATAGGGAGTGATGAACGCCTCAGAGGCGGCAGGGGAGAGATGTGACTGTCAAAACACACAACACACCTATGTGTGTACAATAATATAAGTGTTGTGAGTGGGTGTCTCCTGCAGGCATCATTTCCTCGAAAGACTATTGATTGGTCAGATAAGTGCCCAGTAATCTCCAGAGGCTGAAGCAAGCGGAATCTCTCATTTACTTTTCATTATTTTCTTAAATTACACTTTGTATTTTGTATTTCTCTCTTTCTCTTCATCACCCACTGTTGGTTGAAAATGTCAAATGTCCAGACACACCTCAGTTTGACTCAAATTGTTTGTATAGCGCTTTAGCGATAGCCATTGTCTCAAAGCAGCATTGCTGAAATGCCCCAGCCCCTAACAAATAAGCCCAGGGAGCCAGTGGCAGGAAAACCTCAACAACAGCATGAGGAAACAACTCTACGAGGGGGAACCCATTCATCCTGTTCAACAATGGAAACAATTGCAATAAATAAATAAGAGTTATGAGAAGTAGGATTGAAAAAAGGAACCTACTTCTAACTGCTGTTCTCACTTGCGGTCTGTCACCCTGATTCTTTTCAGGGCTGCTTGTGAGCCAGTTCCTCTGAGATACTTGCTGCAAATTTCATGTGTCTGTTGCCTTAGTCTCCTTACTTATTTGTATATCTTGTTTTGTCTTGATCTAACCTAATCTTCTTGCCTTGCTTAGTATCTGTTTCCCAGGACAGACAGTAGAAAAAACAGCACATCACATATTTTACATTCATTTTTGACTAAAAGGTTTTTTTGTGATTGTGAGCGCCTTCTTTTGGTGGTACTACAGGTTACAAAGGATTGGTGTAAAGTGTGGGGAAATTACATAGCTTTCATTCATTTCCTGGAGACCACACCTTGACCATAACTACTAGCCTACCCTTAATCCGAACTTTAACATTTAAATGTGTACAAAATGTAAATGTGTTTATCTTAAAAATTTCTATAACTTAAAATGTTATTATTTCCATTGTACACCAGGAAGAAATGTCCCCATGTGTATAAATTGTGTTTGTCATAAATATGGCATAAACCTGGTACACATATACAAACACACACCATCAGGATGGTTCAACATCGATCCATGCATTGCTTTCTCGAAGGAATAAATGTGACCTCTTCATAACTGGTCTAATTGAGTATCAACAGAATAAGTCTGTTTTAATCTAGACTGGACCATAGCTCAAACACTGCATGCACCCTCAGCCTATAATTCAATGCTCCAGCATGGAGTGAACCGTGACGCCTGCAGATGGGTCATTGGGTTATTGCTGTGTGCCAAACTAGTTAAAGGGAATTGTCTGTAAATGACTGGTCATTCTCTGGGTCCACAAGAACATCTCAGGCTGAGCAGGTACCTAAGGTTCCCATTCCTTACTCTGTATCAGCGTGACCATGGCAACCACATGCACAGAGCCCTGGATGAGAGCCTATGAGATGAACTCAGGTGACAAACCAAGGTTAACAGCTTGGAAGTTATTACCAGAGAGACTCACTCACAGACATGCCCTTCAATTTCAGCCTAACCCAAAGTCTAGGCACATAGCACTAATGTTTTTACACCAGTTCAACACATTCAATATTGAGCTCACTCAAAATAGTATACGGGTATGTCATCTGATATCAGAAGGGTTGTTACTTTTTTACCTGTGGAAATGAAGTTGGTATTCAGTCAGTTTTTATATTTAATGTCACTCTCATGATCACGACTTGCTTAATGAAACACGGTAACACAATGGCTTGTTTACTACATACTACAGCTATGATAACACTGCACTTTTGTCATGAAAGTAATATACAATTTATGTCTTTAAAGCAGCACTTTGTAAAACCATCTCCATCTTCATTCCTTACCAGTCTAGAAGAATCATTCCAAGTTCAGCATCAAACTTCAATCCTTTACTGGCCAAGAACATCTCTAGCAGTGGAACGCAACACCAATGTTAACTCTTGTTTTACTTCTATTTATATCAACATGATGGACACGGTATGTAGGCATCTTTGACAAACCATCAAAACTGCTATTTCTTCACATTCTGTTGATGATTAAATCTCTTCTTAAATCTATGTTATTTTGAATTGTTTTGAACCAAAATTGAACTGACATTTGAGTGAAAGAGAAGGAAATAAAGCCAACATATGGACTCTCAAGGTTTTTGGGGTTAACATGACATAAATCAGAGGCAATCAACTAAGGCCACTTTTCCAGTCCACTTTCTTGTTCTATTTCAGCTCCCAAAGAACCTTATGCCAAGCAATCACTGTCCTGCAGCCTTGGTTGCTAGGTTCAGGCATGCTGGAAGCAGGGAGGCAATAAAAATGCAAACAGGTTGGATGACCCCAAGGTCTGTTCTGAGAACCGAGGTCTCAAATAGCATCAGCTGAACCTTTCTGTTCCTGAGCTTGCAGTGGGAAATCAAAAGGAGCTCAAAAAGAGAAGACTGCAGTGGGAACATAGGAGAAACCAGTAAAAAAGAAAAAAATCTTATTAAATGTAATAACACAAGTGCTCATGTGATAATCAGTCTGATCACACAAGGGCTCATGTGATAATCAGTCTGATCACACAAGGGCTCATATGATAATCAGTCTAATAACACAAGCGCTCATGTGATAATCAGTCTAATAACACAAGCGCTCATGTGATAATCAGTCTAATAACAGAAGCACTCAGTCTAATCAGTCTAATAACACAAGCACTCAGATGATGAGTCTAATAACACAAACGCTCATGTGATAATCAGTCTAATAACACAGGCACTCATGTGATAATCGATGTAATAACACAGGCACTTGTGATAATCGATGTAATAAGACAAGTGCTCATGTGATAATCAGTCTAATAACACAAGCACTCATGTGATAATCAGTCTAATAACGCAAGCACTCATGTGATAATCAGTCTAATAACACAAGCGCTCATCAGAATCAGAATCAAACTTTATTTGCCAAGTATGTTCACACATCCAAGGAATTTGTCTTTGGTTACATTAGCTCACAGTGCATAGAGAGTGACAATATTTCACACAGTACAAAAACACATAACCTAACACAAGCGCACACACGCACACACACACACACACACACACACACACACACATTATGTGGACTTGTATATGTATAATAAAGTGCTGAGTGCAGCAGTCCAGATGTAGAGGGAGATTAAGGCTTATAAAGTGCAGTACAAGAAGAAACACCAGTCTGAGACATTAAGTACAGAGGATGAAGTGATGTGTGATACAGTTACTAAGAAAAATAAGATATATTAAAAGTGCAGTACAGCAAGAACAGGAAGTGAGAAAAGGGTCCCGAATATAGAATATAATGTATAATGCTTCTCTGTAGCCTGGTTGTCTTGATCCTCATTTGGCTAAAGCCCCGGCCTGAGGGAAGATGCTGGAACAGGTGATGGCCAGGGTGTGATGGATCAGTGATGATCTTCTCCGCTTGCTTCCTGGTTCTGGAAGTGTGCAGATCCAACAGTGTGGGTAGTTTGACTCCAGTGGTCTTCTCTGCAGACCTGATGATGCGGTGCAGTCTAGGGGTATCATGTTTGGTGGCTAAGCTGCCCCACACTGTGATTGACGTGGTGATAACAGATTCTGTAGTGGCAGTGTAGAACTGTACCATCAGCTCCTGGGACAGGTTGAACTTCCTTAGCTGGCGCAGGAAGTACATCCTCTGCTGGGCTCTCTTGATGATGGCGCTGATGTTGGAGTCCCAATTCAGGTCCTTGGTGATTGTTGTACCCAGGAACTTGTAAGACTCCACAGCCATCACAGTTTTGTCCAGGATGGTGAGTGCTGGAAGGGCTGGGGGGGGTTCTCCTAAAGTCCACTGTCATTTTCACTGTTTTTGCTGTGTTCAGCTCAAGGTTGTTCTGGTTGCTCCAGAGGACTCAATAATTATTAAAGCAAATGGGAGCATATAGAAGTGTCCAGCACTACCTCAAGTAAATCTTCTTTGCACTGGTAGCTCTTCTTTGCACTTATCTTGGCTGTTGACTACTATTGATTGCTGTTCATTCCAGTCATGTGATGAAAAAGCAACTGGACTGTGAACAACTGTGACATTTTTCCTTAGTTCAGTGTATGCCTTCCAATAAATGAGGGGCATGCAGAAGTAGGGGGTTGGGTGTGATAGAAGTGTCATCATGCTGTCATGATGTGAGAAATCTGCGACACCCAGTGTGTAGCAGTCATACCAAATCATACCAAATTTGATGTTACGGAATTGTGTAAACATGTGAGGAACAGTGTAATATATGGAGAAGAATCACTTTTAAACCATCTTTGATTATTATATTAATTTTGCCATTGTTGAGTGCATAAATTCGATCACTTTTCTGGTCACACAGTACCAGAAAGTAGCAGTGGTTGTAAATAACATCCAGTCTTGTGACAGTCCTGCAGACTCCTAACTTTTTTCACCATTTAAATTTGTTGTTGCAGTTATTTTTCATACATCTCTTAGGTCTCAGCTTGTCTTCCAGACAAAATGCACTCCTGCCGCGAGGCAGTCTGCCCTTGCCTGCACCACATGAACAAGGTGCCCTCTCTTCCTATTGGGGTTCAAAAGCCCCCCAACCACAGAAGGCACCTTTGCTCTCCTTTTAGGGCATATGTCTGAGGAGAGGAGAAAATAAATGAAAAACAACAAAATAAAAGTTTCCAGAACTGGATTATTGTTATTATAACTGGAGTAATATTACAAAAGTGGGATTCCGAACAAGACCTGGTAGACCACCAGAACGGTCACCCTCAATCAGTATTTAAAGTTTCTATCTTTGAGAGAGAGAGGAGAAAATCAACTCTTCCTTTCTCTGTGCATCCTTCCACTGTGAAAAGACAACCCAACACTATGGCTCTGAAAGGATGTGTGGCTGAGAAACAATGCACTGAGTGGAATACGTGTGTGTGTGTGTGTGTGTGTGTGTTTTGTGATAAACATATTCTACTTTTTTGTGAAGCTGAAAAAGGAATAACTTGTATAAATGAAAGGGTGGTCACTAAATTGTGCACGGTACTGCTGCCCTTAAAATATTGTATTATTTGATAATATCAATTATCAGCCCAGGGTTAAATAGGTGAGAAATACTGGAAAGGAACATTCAGAAAGGTAACATTAACTAGACATAAATGTTTGGTGGTGAAATAATCTTGCTTGCTTTATTTCTTCACACTGAGGACCAGAAGAGCTTGCCTGCTCTGTATTCTGCAGTTGCTAGACAGGACAATCATACCTGCTTTATACATCAGAGCTGTCTCTGTTGCCTCAGTAAATTATTCAGATTACTCAATTTTTAGAGCAATTTTTAGACTGGACTCTAAAGAGTGCTGAGTTCAGTGAATGTTCAATGTATCTTTTGAAATAAATGAGCATTGTGTGCAGGACAAATATGTCATCATGCTGTTGAGAAGTTGATGACATCCAGAACACATGCATTCACACCAAATCAAAAGAACACATTTGATAATGACACAAATCATTTGGGTCACTGGTTTCTTTCATAAATCACCAAGTTGTTCTCATGAATTTTTAACATTGTTTGGAAACAATCGGTTTTCCATAAGTTCCCTTGAGTCCCTGAAGTAGACATTTTGACATAGAGGAGAAGAGAAAGATTGCCTTTCTCCACTAACTGTAAGTTAACCATTATAAATTGAGTAATGGATGAAATGAAAGTTAGGTGAAATCCTTCAAAACTACATTTGAACTTTTACAGGTTGAAGAGACATGCTGGCCTGAAACTAGCATTTAACATGTTGTTTGTCATGTGATGCAATATTATATTCTGTTGCACAGCATTGCACACCTCAGGCCTGTTGTCTAGACAGTATTAACGATTTTGTATTGATTTTGAGTTTTTATCAGTCACTGTTCTCTTACTATAATACCCAGCATGCATTATGCAAATATATGATGCAACCTTTGGGAAACCCTATTGTTCTCAACAAATCCTGACTGCTGACCGATGATATATGGTGTATGTTAAATGGGCCAATTAATGATGACTAAGGAAATAAATAATAAATTATTATTTCTGAAATAGCCCTTCCCCAAGTTCCACCCCAAAGTGAAGTCTTTCAAAATGTCCTTCCACCTTCAAGATACATCATCAGAAAAGTGGATTTTCATGGGTTTTATACCGAAAGAAATTAACTGCATGCTTGTTTACAACACATAGCAGTGTTCTCGTTTTAGCATTATTGTCCCTATGAGTATATCCTTTGTGGTGTAATAAAGGAAACTGTAAAGTGAACATGCTGTATATGGACGCCGAGAGGACATACCTGGAATTTTAAGAATTTTAAGTGATGAAAAGTTCCTTAACTCTCTGTTTCTTAATTCCCTTCTGGTAAATGTCTTACACTATAGAACCTAACCTTGATATGATTCCTTTAAAAGTGTAAAAGATGGCTAATGTTTAGGCTTTGCAGCTACTGTATATGTTACACTGAAGGAATATACTACCCTGAGCCACTGATTGTTCTATTGAGATAGAACATAGTTTTTATAATGTGTTGATGTGAAATTAACCCCAAATTATAGAATGACCCATTTACACTTTAAAGAAATGGAATGAAACAGGCAGGTTGCGATCCGCAGGAGCAAAGCTTCCCTAGGGTTGCCCTCCTATGTTGCTTGACGGTGGTTCTTTTGTTCTTGAGCCTGCTCATCAGCCATCTGCTCAGGGGAAAACAGCTCAAGGGAAACAGATTTTATTTAAACATGTAGGGCAGGGGTCTTAAATTCAAATAGACGGGTGGTCTTCCCAAAGAGAGCCCCTAAGACAGTGTTTCATATTTTTTTCAAAGAAGGATTTTAACTACATATGCTCTTATTTAAGTATCTTAGTCAATGCACATTAGCAAGTCTTATCTCACCACAAACCACAACTACTACCACTAATGATGATGATTGCAGTATTCTAAGTACATGGAGCATTTAATAAACATTTTGGCATTCACTTGCATTACTAGTTAGCAACGTTAGCTTCATTTCTGCAGTGCTAAACAAAAGAAGCAAACTTCAGACTCCAGACACATCATGGAAATTATTCCTGCACCAGTTCAAGTAATGAATGAATCACAACATAAAATCATGACATCATGAATGAAACCATGCACAAAACATAAGAGAATTAATCTTCTTCATTACACTGATCAAAGCAGCAGGGTAAAGGTAGGACAAAGGTTTTTTAATCTCACATTTGTTGTCATATGTAAACAAAGGTGCAAATGTGGAATATGAAGTGCGGTGAACATTATGTTTTTAGATGTGCTCACAAAGAGTTAATAAGAGTTACAGTCACTGCAGCATGCATAGCAAACAGAAGGCAATGTAAAACAGCTGTAGTAGCTGCCTAATATCAGTTAGAAAAGAATTAACTGTAACCAGCTCATAGTTTATTCCTTTTGTTGATGCTCGAACATCTGCTTTGATGTTCTTCCAGCAACACTTGAATTTAACACTTGAATTAAAAAAAGGAGCCTACGAGGCTTCCCAACCTGTAGGTTGTCTATTGTGCAGCATGTTTCTATTTCTAAGTGTGGGTGAGTCATTGATGCAGTACACAGTAAACAGCCTATTAGGAACAAGGAGCTCTCTACTGTATAGACCAGTGTGCGTGGTAAGGTTAGGCTGGTAGTAACTCTGTTTAAGGTTTGGGTAAGTCTTCAGGAAATTAATGGAAGTCTATGTATTGCCCCCACAATTCACTGAAACAAATACGTGTGTGTGTGTGTGTGTGTGTGTGTGTGTGTGTGTGTGTGTGTGTNGGAAAAAAATAAATATATGAAATGTGGGATGTGCAAAAGTTATTGTACAGTTTATATTTTTATGTCAAGCTTCTATAATCAGACATTATATAAAACAAAAGCAGAATATGGCATATTAAAGTTTGTCCCCTGTAGAGGGTGTGTTAGTCTCTTTGTCATCATTTGGCACGATGTATAAAAGGAGGTCTTGAAAATGGAGTTACAACCTAAATAGTATACAATGGGAGGAGCATGTGTGACTGAGACTACCATTTGCTAGGCTGAACCTAGCTGGAACAATAAAATGTTGATTCACATCAGACTAGTGCAGACAATGCATGGAATCATATATGCGTGGAAATAGCCAATCAGAATGCAACTGGCAGGACCCTGACAGGTTAACGTACTAAAGACTCTCTGTTTATATGTGGGCAAAGCATGGCTGAGACTAAACATATGTTAACTTACTAACGTGTTAGTTTCTATAGTAAAGCAGCAGCAGAAATACCTTTTATTAAGATTATTATTTTAAGCGGAAATTCAGTTTATATACATTTTATAAATCTGACAAGGAATCAGGGTTGGAGAAGATTTTGAAATAAGGCTTCTCTCTGACACACTTACAGCTGTGCAGAAGGGACACTGAGATGTTCTTGATTTTAATAAAGACAGCTTCCCTCTCAGTTTATATAACATGCAACATAACCTTGACAGTCTGACACCATGAGAGAATCATTTTGTCAGAAGTAATAGCTTCTTACATTCTGTGTTCAACTCAAAATATTGGTTCTGCCCAGACCTGCACTGTCAGAATACCAACCTACACACCATAAAGATGCTGCAAAAGGCCAGAAGTAAAATATACTATACTCTAGTTTGAGCACAACATACACAGAACAACACCACCAAGTCTCATTTTTAAACATGCTATTTCACAGATCTCTTCTTTTCAAGCAAATATCCATACATGACAGAAGAAAAATTGCAAAATTTTCATCCTATAAAGCTTTTAGGTTTTAACATTTTATAAAGTTTTTCTTTTTGTCTAGATTTTATAAAAAAAAATATTTTTGTCTAGATAAATAAAACTATTATTATAATCTACTAAATACAGTTTCTATAATTTTTAGTGTTAGTTTAGTGAAGAGGCAAGAGGAGGGCCCGTGCATTCCTGGTTACTTCAATGGCAGAAGTAGAGAGTTGATCAAAATCTGAACCACAAATGTGCAATTACTATGGCGATAAAGGAGATGTTTGATCACTGCCGTTAAAATTGCTCCCAGACAAAAGCCTCGGGCCTCAGGGTCCCACAGGTAGTGCATATTTTTCCTTCATTCCTCGTGTTGAAAGTTAGGTTGGAGCAAAATGTGGACCTGAGGACCACCATGGGAAACATTGCAAGTGTCCTAGGCTATATTTTTCTTTCAGTGAATAATCCCTGTTTAGTAGTCTGTGTAGTCCAGGGCTAGTTAATCCCCGTCTGGGACACTGACACATGATGTTAAAAAACTTGTAGGTACCTTCTCAACCAGTGTTTCATCTGAAATCAGGGCTATTAAAGGCGAGTTTGTCCCACCTTTACACATCTGACTGGGATTTACATTAAATATTGGAATGTTGCTGTGAGGATTTGATACCTGGTACTAGGAATGGTGACCTCAAACTTATGCACCTCAGCACCTTATTACACAAGTACTGGAAATCTGTGGATATACAGTATGAAGGAGGGATTAATTTTGTCGAAAGGTTTTTTCTTCAGGTAATTTAAAGATGAATGGCCCTATCTTTTAACAACAGAAACACATCAAATGTCAGAAATCTTCAAATGACTATGGATTTCCATTGTTCCACAAGAGACAGTGATTGGAAAAATCCACACAAGGATTAATAACCAATACCATGCAGTTGTCACGGCTCTATATATAACCATTACTTTCACTGAAGAACCCTTGAAGAACCATTTTATGCGAGTGTACTGCTTGGGCTGTCATAACATAATCACATGATGCATGGATTTATTGTTCTATTAAAACAGCACAGGCTGGGTTTGGATGGTTTAGGTCTGCTGTGAAAGCCTCTAACAAAGCACTGATACATTCTGCAAACTTTTTAAGCCTTGCATCAATTTGGACTCTTCTCACTCTACATTTATAAACTGTATTTAATTGTGCTAGGTGCTGTAAAAATTGCAATCTTATTCCAGATCACAAATTGCCTCATGCATCACTTTGATAAATAAAAGACAGTCATTCATCACTTCACTCAAACTTGACAAGTCAGTTGCTTATGGCCTTTTTCACCAAAGGAGTGTTTTAGTCAATTGCAAAAAATAATGTTTTAGTCAACTTGACATTTATTATTTTACTTGAATTATTTATTGAAAACACCAACAGCACTATTAGTAATTCTTTTTTTATTGCTGTTTGTTATATGGTATTGTATTACTTGTAATTCACTTGTTCTCCAACAGTGATTCATCAAAACACAGAGTTTGATCGGTTATGTGTGTACCCCCTAGTATCACCTCTGAGTGCTTAACCTAGAAAAAACACTTTCCACGTAATAAAGTGATGTATGTCAGCAGTGAAAATTGCACCAAACTGCACCAAAACCATCAAAAAGAGTTATTCTTAAAAGTAATTGCACTCACAGTGCCATTTCACAACAGCAGAAAGAGAGGCAATTTTCATTCAAGACACACAAGTTTCTCTGACAAAATTGCTAGTCACTTTGGTGCTTCTATTGCAGTTTCACTCTTTGTACTATAATTACAACCATTTTGGTTCTTCTTGTCAAAGTATACATCTCAGCCTGAGTCAGCCAACAAAGGAGAAAGAAGAAAGAATATAATTAGATTTTAGACTTCGATTTTTAGGCAATACAGTGAACTATAGCACACCTGGTGTCGTATCCCACAATGTGGGATGCACACCGCATAGCTGTCTAATTCATTGACACTGAAATTAAGTACAATTTACAACAACATATGTTTCCCATTTGCCTTACCAATATGTGATAGTCTACCCTCGTGGCTATTAGCATTGGAAGTTATGTGGAGCTAATGGTTTAGAGTGATTACTCATTCTTGTATAGGCACCAACTACATGTCTATGTTTCTCTTATCCATCCCTCACTTATGTATAACATATTAAATATGCCTATATGTAAGAAACAAGTAACATATATGGTGGCAAACAACACCCACTGCGCAGCTCAATGAATAACATGTGGCAATCTCATCAACGTGATGCAAATCCAGAAAACACTTTCATCAACATGACTACACCTGAACTATATTTCACAAATGCACTGCAAATGCAGAAAACACAAATTTTACAGCTACAATAAGTTAAAATGAGACTAATCTCATTACAATACAGTGATATTAGTTATCATGTTTTCTTTATGTAATTGTTCTGTTAATGAAAATAACTCTCTGAAAAAGTCTCTGTTCCTCATGTGAGTGAGGATGTCAGTGCAGTACGTGATTAGACTGCATCAGGAAGAACAGCCTAACAAGTACATAAAGAGGAATATTATAGTAAAGTTGCGGTGCATAAACACCTTGGTAAATTTTAAGGGTGCATAAACCACATGCACTAGCCTACAGAATCTGGGAAAGTGATTATCAAAAGAGTCATCATTCATCATATTGTCCACGATTGGGCGAGAGCATGTTTGTTATATAGAATGTACAGGTCTGAATGCCTGACTTAATGAGGGGGTACCTCTGTTATACTGTAGGGGGCATTTTGTTGACATAGTTTGGTTCACTTTCTTTAAGTTTGGCTTAGATGAAAGGGTCACTGCAAGGGTCACTGCAAATCAACATAAAGTTCTACTTACAGATCATCTTTATCCTGTGATGAAACATTTCTATCCTGATTGCAGTGGTCTCTTTAAGGATCACTGAATGGTTCAAAGCGAAAACACTGTAAATCATTTGTTGTAACCTTCAATACCATTGGACACCTGTGGGAGATTTTGGATCAACGTGTCAGAGAGCACTCTATACCACCACCATCATTAAAATATCAACTGCGAGAATATCTGTCGCATCCCTGCAGTACAGTTCCAGGCATTTGTAGAATTATTGGGAAAATGCACTTGGCAAAGTGTTTTGACAGCTTCTGGTGTCCCAACATTAAGATGTACTAAGACACTGTATGTTAGTTTTCCATTTAATTTTTCAGATTTCCTTATCCTGCCTCTATGGGACAGATAGCCATGGGTATTCTCACAGTTTTATAGTTTGACTCTGAAATTTCCAAAATGTTAAAACTTTAAATGTTTGCAATCACGTGGCATATTAATAATTGAGTATTAATTGGACTTACTTTGGCAGAACAGCAAGAACTTATTAAATGTTAGATAGTATTATGTAAATAAAACTGATATTTATATTTAAATACAAGGAACTCAAAAAAGGATGCAAATTTCCTATTTCGTAATAAAAACGTCAGCATGTAAAATTTGCTATGTGTTTTAATTTCACCAAATAATACATTTGGTTGTAGATGCATCTCTTAACTGCCAAAGTTCCTACTATTCATCAGCCTAAGAAAGTGTTCCATTTATATGGAAATGCAACAGGACTTTATGAAAAGAGAGTCTAACTTTTAATGCATAGTACTCATAAAGATATGGCTCTGCTTTTACCCTGTTAACACCAAATTGCCCAAAAGCACTGACATTTTAGTGTGACATGCCATCACAAGTTCAGACGTTACAACAAATGTTTCGTTTTTGTCCACAAAGCTTCAAACATTCTGTAATGCCTAGTGGAATTTCCTGTGTCTACCTCAGCCCTGGACGACCCCAGCTAACCTATTTTCTAAGAACACGTGAATAATGTTGAATAATTGCACTGGGAACATCTGCCTTCTCGGATGATCATCACAAACCTTGCAAACTCTACTGAGAAATCTTGAAGTTTAGCAGCTTCTAATCACTCTTTTCATTAATTTTATGGCTGTGTTTTTGATTTTCACATCACAACATCTTGAAAACACAGCAGCTAAGGAAATTAAGGATTGTTACCTTATGTCTGCTTACTGTCGAATTTCACTGTTACATTTATTTTCCCATTCTAACTATTGATGTCTGCTGGTATTGAAAATTATACCCCCATATTAAGTATTGTACAATGCTGTCATGCAAAATGGCAAAGGAGCAATATGTAAGAGCCATTGAAGATGCTCTTAGCAAGCAAGAGGATGAAGACTGATGCTGAACATACAATATTTCTTGTAGACTGGTATGAACTGAGGCGGGAGGAGAGGGACTGTGTATTGTCTGATGATTGGTTGCCCTCTATTGTTTGGAGTATGAATTTGACAGGTTGTATCATCTTACAAACTGCTCCTTTGTGGTATGTTTTGTGATTAAACCTCACATACTTATCCAGTCTGTAAATAACATGGAATGTCCTTCTAAAACTCAAGACCTACAAACACATTAGGATTTCTGTTTTGAAAGTTCCAGCTGATTATTTCTGGGCAACAGCAGGTCGTCCAACAGAAGCAGCATGCATTTACCAGTAACAGATAAACCTGTATTCTCACCCTGCTGCAAAGCTTATTGGTACCACATTTATACTCATCATTGAAGGAATAGTTGCACCCAGAAAGAAGTGTCAGATTGCAATGCTGTTGGGAAGGAAGATAAATGTTACCAGGAACAATGAATGATGATAAATTTAGACTGATATGGGCAATATTTATTGAGCTCTCAGTATAGTGTTGGGCCACCGTGTTTGCTGATGCAACATGCATGCGTCCCTTTATGGAGTTGTAGAGGCTCGTAATGGTGTCCTGTGATAATCCGTTCCATGCATCTTAAATATTCTCACACAGATTTGTTGTTTGTCCAAGTCAAAAGTGGGACTTGTCACTGAAGATGACCTGCTGCCATTCTGAGTCACTCCATGTCTGTCTGGCACGACACCATTGCAGTCTTTGGCGACATTGGCGTAATGTTAGGGGCAGTCGTGTAGTCCTGTGTCGTGCAGTCGTCTGTAAATGATGCTGGCACTAACAGGATGACTCATGGAGGACATCACTTCTCGCTGAAAACCTGCAGTCGTGGCTGTTGAGTCAGTCAGGTACAGCAATGAGGCCCGAGTGTGAAACTTGAATCATGTCTCACAATGTCAAACCTACTCAACAAATTTCATTACTGTCGGCTGATAACTTCTGGGTGCAACTGTTTGTGCAACTATTCTTTTGTTGATGAGTGTATATATCAACGTGAGTGTATATATCAACAATAAACAGCTTTTGACAGTTATATACATATATTGCATCACCGTATCAAAGTTATAAGTCCTCTAAATTAATAGAGATTAGAAAAACAACTAATGCATCTAAATACTTTCAAGACATACACTGCAGAACTTCGATGGACACACAGGGGAAGACCACACTGCGGTCACATCACTGATCAGGGATTGTGACATTGCCAGCAAAACCCTGAGGAAAAAGATCGACCTTCAAACCACAGAGCTTTTAGTGCTGCAAAATTAAACACAGTGCGTTATCTTCTATAAAGCTTACATCATCTTAAAAGCACTTTAATCTTCACTAAGCATGTGGCCTATAAAAAAGATAATTCCTGCTAAACAAGCTGTGATAAAAATCTAAACACTATAAAAACTCAAAACAGGAGATTAGACAAGTCTGTTTGAATAACACAGAAACCATCTTCATTTCATCAGTTTGAAGCATCAAGAAAGTTAACCAAACAGAAAAATAAGCCCAAGATGGTCATGACATGATCAGCATAACTCATGAAGATCTTTTGCCGTCTGACAGAGCTTCAGAGCTTTGAGGCAGCACATCTGCTCCATCAGCTTCACAGCAGCACCACCGAGACAATCATGGTTCATAAGCAGCTGCCTCTGAGCCATCAGACTCTGATTTAGAGCCGTTTAAATCAATCAACCGCAGCACACAGACAGGACACAACATGATGTCCACAGCCTGCTGGGTTTCTATGGCAATAGAAAATTGGAGAAGAAAACAAAAAGATATGGGTTGGAAGATGGGGGATGGAGAGGCATTCTCTCCACACCACGCTTTGGACAGTGAAATTGTACAGCTGAGCAGATAAGATCATTCAACTACAAAAAATAAAAGTTTATATGCTAATGGAATCTGCCGTGTGCATTTCAGAGCCGTCCCACAGCCTCAGGCTCTTTGTGATTTATCCATGGAAGGCTGGAGGGCGACTCAGAATAGAATCGGTTTCTGATTCCACAGTTCAGTGGACCTGAAATCGGCTTCAAAAAGAAGAAGCACCTTTAAAAACACTGTAGGTAGGCTCCACAGGGAGCAACATAAACAGTAGCCTTTCCGAGAGAGAAGTAGACACACAGGGTGGAAATTCAGGACATAGGGAAGGAAGTTAAAGAAGGCTTTGGCTGATGTGCCCTGAATTTTAAGGTGTCTGTGGAAGGAGAGTTTGTTGGGGAAGGTCATTCCACCACTAGCAGAATGCAGAAGCACTGCTTCCTCATTAAATCACATCATTTAGGGCATGGACAACACAATGCCAGTGGCGGGGTGATCGCAGCAATGAAGGGCACATTGCAGTAGCATATCATGTACACGTTATCAGTGCAATATCATAGAGCCCCATCAAGGTGAGTCAGTATTTGAGTGACAGCCAAAAGTGCTGACACCAGGATGACAACTTGGGCTCATGCTATAGATGCGATACCCATCAATTTACAAATTGAATTTGGATGTTTATGTTGGATGTTTACAAAGATATTGGAGTCTGCTGAAACTGGAAGGTAACCTCTTTTTTCAGGCTTATAGAACATTAGCAGTATTACCATTTAGCTGATTCTTAAAAGGTACATTTTGCTGCTAAACCTCATTCATATGATCATTCTTTTTGCAATACTGTTTACCTTGTTGCAAGATTTTACCAATGTACTCAAAACAAAATTTGGCCTGTCTATATACCTGCTTCTTGCTTTCCTAACTGCAGGAATAGAACATTAAGTAATAGACCACTTTTAAGGCAGCAAGCTGTCCACAGCAATGGATGAATGTCACTGCTTTGCTTTTTTGGGAAAATGTTTTTGAATGTTCCAACAAAGCTACAAGATCTGGGGCTTGTGGTATACAAAAGCTAAAAGCACTATAATGGCTGCACCTTTTTAACGTGGAACAGAAAATTTGAATAAGAAACTGCTAAATAGGAACCCAACTTTAGCCTCGCCCATTTGTCTTGATATGGCTTCACAGTAAGTGGCTGCAACAGAGAAACAAAATGAACCTCTCTTTTAATGCTTTTAGATTGCACATACAAATGTTCTTGATATAGCTGTAGATTTAGGAATATCCTACTGGGGCCCTTTCTTGTAACTGTCAAATGAACAACATTCCCCACTTACACAAAGATGTTGCACGATAACAATATTGAATGTCTTTCTTGCCTCATTTTTGTGGGTTTATCATTACGCAGCATGCGAGTTCTAACTCTCTTACAGTGAGCAAGCTTTAGATATTACTGTGCTAACACTACCTGGATAGTAATGTTTTACAACATGGCCCTGGGCTCCAGCCTACCACAGTTAAAGGTGCAAAAGTACCTTAAAACAGGATGTTATATGAATGATAGTGTAGTGTAATGTAGTCATGTAAATGATGATGTAGTTCTAATTTTAATGAAATGTGTAAATAATGTCTGTTCATGCCATTTTATATTGGATATTGAAGGCCGCTGAAACTGAAAGTTGACCTCTTTTTCAGGCTTATAGATTATTAGCAGGCAAAATTGCTCTGCGTTACCATCGAACAATAACTCCGCTAATCCTCTTTCACATGTTCATTTATTTAACAACATCAACATCAATATTTACAGTATGTTACTGCACTCTGAAGGCACAGTGGAGTCAAAAAACAGTATATTATTATTACTAATTGTAAATAATGGTTTATCTATGACATTACTGGAACAGTGTATGTAGCTTATCAACATTATTTAAGCAAATATATGAAGACTTTGTATTGTATTAGTGGAATGACTTTGGTGACTATTTGCTTTCAGTATTTAGAGTCTGGAAGCGCCAGTTCTAAGCTAAAGAATTAAAACCTGGACACCAAAGCAGAAAATCATGCAAATTTGATTACTCACAAACTACTCTTTTAATCTTGGTATTTAACACTAGTCTCACATCCAGACATTTTCTGGGCACTTTTAGAATAAAAATGATAAATGCTCAATTATAGAAGCTCATCAGAAACTCATAAGTATTAATGTCCCATAAAATTTCCATCCATCTTTTTATAGAAATTGGATGAAGCGGGACCAATTAAACTTTGATATTTAAGGTGCTGGATTAGAACTGTCTGCATAATATGTATCACCTCTTAAGTTAATATGCATACAAAGTGTTTTATAATCAGACAATTCTTTGAACAGCTATTAAGGAGGGTTGATCTGTATGTATTTAAAGTGTGTGCGGTCTCATATCAGCAGAGAACAGCTTTTATGGCGAAACACCAGGTCATTCAGTTCTGTGCATGAAACTCAAAGCATATTTTTTTGCAGATATTGAAAGCCAGTGGGCCCTGAGCCAAATAGGGGTTTAAAAATGCATCAAGCTATTACAATGCATTCTGAAACTGGACAGCGCCTCCACTCTTCCAACATTATTCACTATCCTATACATTCACTCACAGCCCATTTAAAATACATAATTCATAAACTGCAGTTCTATCATCTTCTCTCTTTCATGAGGTGATTTTTTTTTATACTCAGACTTGCTGTAAGGTTAAATAAGATATTATCTGAAGGGAGTGCAGCAGACGCTTTAGCCTAGAATGGAGTGAAACTGACCAGTATCTCCGTAGTGTAATCTGTACAAGCCCACAAGTAGTTGCATGAGCAAGCTAGATCCATCGTGTCTCGCATTTTCAATGAGGTCCTCCCAATAGTGATTTCATACACTTCTAATGTGCCATGCACTTCAACAGGGTCCAGCAAACAGGGTTTTAAAATCATGTCTTTGTCAGCTCATTCAATAGCAGTTGTGTACTTTTGTGGCTTACCCAGAACATGTAGTGTCCTAGATTGTCAGGCTTCATGTTCCCAGATCTCACTGCTTGGCCACATATGATCCTTTACTAATTTATGTAAAACAAACAGCCTATTGGTAGAGAATAGTAAATGATAATGGAATAACAATGAATTTTATTTAAATTTTAGTTATGAAGGAGCTTTTCACTTGAAACTAATACATATGTATAACAAATCTAAACAACACTACTGCACTTTAACTGAAGAGATAAAAAACAGCAACATCTAAAATACATAGACACTTAAAAGCATTAAAAACAGGAAATAACCAGCAATGCAACAAGCAGTGCTTTTCAAAAATGTCTTTAGAAATAGATATGAATAAGTTTAGAGGATGGAAGATTTGCCCAGCATGTCTACATAATTAACAATAATAATAATTATTATTATAAAGACAATACTCATCTCAACATATACATATTAACAATCTTACTAAAGTGTCTCCGGTCATTATGTTACATTTGCACAAATAGTTGCACCCAGAAGTTATCAACAAACGGTAATGAAACTTGGTGGGTAGGTTTGACATCGTGAGACATGCAAATGATTTCAAATTTCACGCTCAGCCATGCAAGTGACATAAGCAAGGACGGGCTGCACCTGACTGACCCAACAACAACAATTGCAGACACTGAGTGAGCAGTGATGCCCTCCTTGAGTCATCCTGTTAGTGCCAGCACCATTGGCAGATGGCTGCACGACACAGGCACGCAGAGCGCTACAACAACTGCCCTTAATGCCACATCAGCGTCGACAAAGACTGCAATGGTGTTGTATCAGATTGTCCCACTTTTGTCTTGGTGGAGACGACCAATTAATCAATGTGTGGAGGCACCGTGGTCATTGTCAAGATGAACGGTTTGCTGTCACACGTCACCTGGTGTTGGTCCACCTCCACCACTACCACAAAATCTGCAGGAACTGTGAGAGAATATTTATGCTGCATGGGATGGATTATCACAGGACACCATTAGGAACCTCTACGACTCCATGCCAAGATGTCTGGCATGTTGCATTGGCGGCCCACCGTCATACTGAGACACTACTTCTGTACGTGCAATCCGACACTTCCTTCTGGGTGCAACTGTTCTTTTGATGATGAGTGTATAATATACTGAATTCAGAAAAAAACTAATTCAACTTTCCACTCATCTTATGGCTACCATCACCTCTTTGTAAGGAAAAGTGTGTTTTGTACGGTATCTGAACCAAATTGCATTTTTTCTTGAGTTTTGAAGTGAATAGAAGCAAACACATCCCGTCAGCTATTTTAAAAAAGTAACAATTTTCTGCAGATAACATGCTGTTACTTTATATTTGATGAACTTAGAAAAAATAAAAGATTTACTGCTTTATGTGCAAAAGTTGACACATCCTTCTGTTGTAATGTCTCAGAATTTGATGAACTCATTAGGCCTTAATCGACTCAATAGGAATGATTAGGCAAGTCAAGAATTGTTATAAGGAACTGCGGTCTGATGACACTTCCAGAGCATAATAAATTCTACCCCTTTTGCTGACACTCAACAACGATAGGCTCCTGTAAGCATCTGGCAGAGGAACTGAAAATGCCTAAAAAGAAGACAATATAAATGATAGCAAAGACATGAGAGCTGAGGAGAAAGAAAGTAAACTCTAAGAACTGCTCGAATGCTGTCCAAAACAACCCCACATAACATTAAAATACTTACAAGAAGGTTTAATTGACACACCAGTGGTGGTGCACTGTTCTACTGTGCAATGTTGTTCACACAAACATGATATAGGAGCCGTCAGAAGGAAATCTCACCTGCATCCTCATCACAAAAAAAGAAGACAAGATCTAGATATGTCAGGGGCATTTTGGAAACAAGTGGTGCAGATTGATGAAGTAAAAATGGAACTTTTTGTCTATAACCACCAAAGGTATGTTTGGAGAAAAACAAAGCAGCATTTGATGAAAAGAACATTTTGAGAACTACTAAAAACATGCAGGTGGATCTGATATGCTTTGAGGTTCTATAGCAACTAGTAGCACAGCATGGGTAAATGAAGAAATGGATTCCACTAAATAGCAGCAAATTCTAGAAGCAGTTGTGACACAGTCGAGAAATGGGTTTGAAAGAGGCGGGTTTGTTGATTAAGACAATAATCCAAAACATTCTTTAAAATTCACCATTAACTAGCTCAAGAAACGCTAGTTTTGGAATGGCCCTCACAGTCCAAACATCCTCTACATCCAGCATGGTCCACAAACATCACAGGACTAGAAATGTTCTACAAGGAAGACAGGGAAATATCTTAAAACAAGAGCAGGAGGACTCCTAAAAAGTCTTTGCAAGCTGTGATATTTGCCAAAGGAGCTACTTAGTAGGGTGGCCAAACTTTTGCAAATGCCACAATTACTATTTGATTTTTCCCTTTGGTTAAAGTTCATCAGATATCAAGTAGCTGTGTATCAATATTTGCAGAAATAATAGCATTAAAAATATTTTATGAAAATCATTTTATGAAACTGTACATGTAAGCCATTAACTGACTTCACCCCAACACAGCCATGTGCGTCAAACTTCCAGCTCAGATTTTGACCGGCAAAATTAGAGGCTGCTGAACAGCAAGTAGCTGCTGCGTCGTGGTACCTCTTTCCTTTTCCTCTTGTGGCATAAATAATGAACTGCAATGAGTCACCCATATTGGTAAAGAAAGTTTTTTGTGTCTTTTTTTAAAACCCTTTAAATTTGCATGAATCATTGCAGTCATTAGTTATAGGCCAGTTGTATAAGGTAGAAGAGTTCTGCTCTCCCCAAAGCTGACATTTGGCATTGAACTACAGAAAGCCATTTTTTCCCTCTGATCTTTTTGTTTTATGACTGTGTTTCTATACTGTGCATCTTTAAACTGGACTATTTTATCCAATATAAACATCTGCTGATGTGTGAAACCACAGAGATCACCTTGTAATGGGAGATATTTTAAAATTCAGTGCTGTTCCCTTCCCTAGCCTCGGAGTTTGAGTGGCAGATGGATCAGGAGCAGCAGCGGAACAGATAAGAGCTCTGGGAGCTTTGCTCAGTCTGTAATTAGACACACACAGGTGGTGAGCAGAGTGGGTAAACATATCTCATCATGAAAGAGCAAATGACCCACAGTGGAAAAACACACAAACCTCTGGCAGAATCCAATCAATCCTTTTTACCTGCTTCAGTATGATACTGGACTAAAGCTCATGAAAATAGTTAAAGAGTTTATTTTAATATAGAGATAACTGATACTAGAGGCAGTCTCTCCTAGTCTAATTAGATCTCCTTTTTATGATCATATGCAAGCTTTAATTAAACTCTTCAATTTAGCCAAACCTGCAGAAGATGGGTAAAGTGCACACACATCATATTGGGTTCTTTGTGTAGACAAAGGCTATTTTTCCTTCTAGGCTCTGTACAAACATGGTCACTGTTTGAATACCTGTCCCTTAAAATTAGGGCTGAGCAAGAAGACACCCTTAAAGTGGAGCAGTGTTGTTGAGAAAGTTTGTGCTAACTATACCCAAGAAAGGCCTTTTGACAGTTCAAGTCTGGGTGAGGAGGAGGAGGAAGGAGAACCAGAAAAACATCAGCCCTGAAAGGTAGAGGAGTAAACAGGCAGTGTGGCGAACTGTCGGCAGTACTCAACCATTCAGCCTACACGGTTCATTAGAGCAGAGTGGGCAATGCTGTGTTATAACAGACACACATACACACACACAGATGCAACAGGGAAATTGTCATGGCCAGAAAACACTGGGAGAGCAAAATAATACTGTTACTGAGCCGAGAAAGAGAGAAAATTCTAGAATGGAAATGTCTGGAATGGATACTTTCCAGAATATACTCATTACATTCCTATTCTACATTGAACATATATCTGAAAGGGCACATAACCTGCATTTTACCTGTAGTTTATCTTTTTCTTCCCTTAGATCATCTTGTTTCACTGGGGTAGAAACCTGGGTCCAAAACCAAAGGCAGCTGCCTTGATGCCTTGCTGCCTGTGCCGTCTCCTTCATCTTTTGAAGCAACAATATGTATTATTTTTAGCTCAACCTTTCTAAAAGTACCAGAATTATCAACCAAAAGTGAACAAAAAGACTATTATGACAGTTTATCAAAGATGCCTATGTATGGTGTTGCAGAGATATCTACTGAGGTTAGCATATTAGCCAGCTAGCCAGTAGCTTTCCACCACTGGAGACACTTTTGACGAGTAAAGGGATTACTTTAAATGGTGAACTCATAACATTCGTAGGCTGGTGAGAACAGGCGAGGGAGGAGGAGCGACTGTGTATATTCTGGTAATACGTTGCACCCTACTGTTTGCAGTATGAATTTGACAAGTTGAGTCATCTGACATATTGCTTTTTAGCCAAGATAAAGCACTATGTATACAAGTAATAGTTTTGTGTTTGTATAATAAACAGTCTCTCTCCTCCATTGTGCCAGGGCTGCTGCTTTCTGCTATTTTTCCTAACCACATCGTGATGGCACAAAGGATTATGGGATATGTAAGGCAGTGAAGGATACATCTACACTGCCTTCAGGAAGCAGCCGACAGGAGAAACCTCAGCATATATGTTCACACAAGCTTTTGGTTCAGACGTGACTGTCTAAGCAGGAAACATTTATTATGTTTCAGACTCAGAAATATGAGGTGACACAGACAACCTCTGCTCTGTTTGGCTGCTCTGTATTGTGACTCATTCAAAAAGCAATCTGGGTTGAAAAACTCCTTATGACTTATGGTACAACATGAATGGGTGGGGCCTTAACTGCTACAGGCCGAATAGGCAATTATATGTAAACACATTGCTTTTCGTAACATCACAAAGATGATGGCTTTTTCTGCAGCTTAATTTCCACGTATTCGTAATGAACTGTCAGAAGTCAGACTTATGAGGACTATGCCATTACACATGACTACATTACATAAGAAGCCATTATTACAAGGTGAAAGCATGCTAAATACTAACTTGTTGACTGACATTTTTATCTGAGGAAAGAGAACAATATCGCACGTAGTTAATCTCTCAGGAGAGTCAGCCTTTTGTTTTGTGCTGGAAGCAGATGTTTTTCCATATGTTTCCAAACTCTTTCATCTTATACACTATCCTCTTTCCTTTGAAGTTTTCTCTGAGTAAAGCAATAACAGAGCAATTCTTTCATTTCTGTCCTGTAGTTACAAGCAAAGAAAAATCCATACATCGCCTCAGATTACAGCAGAGAAGCACTGTGTATTATACACTGCAAAATGGTGGCTAAAAATTAAAGGCTGAGCTTTTAATTTTTTATGGCATTCGTGCAAATCCATGTCTGTAGTGCTTTCTGTAGAAGCTGGCCTCTTACCCTTGGCAAAAAAAGCAGAACATATTAAATCCGGTTGACAAGTATAAGAAGGCGTCTGTTCCCGGGTCTAAAACTGAACCACCAGGCATCTGCTTGCGTAAAGAATAGCACAGCAAATGTCAGTCATGTTTATTTCACTCTGGAACATTTCACATCTGTCCCCAGATTCCCACATTCTCAAGTCATGTCACGTATGTCAACACAAGAGAACAAACACTGTTTTGATACCTCTGTGGACCCTCCACTCACACACACACACACACACACACACACACACACACACACACCTACTCACTGTCCTCAGTGGCATTTAGAAAATGACATCTTCACTGGCCACAGTACACAAATTGCACTATTGCTGTGAGCGTGGTAACCTTTGGTGAGAGAGAGGTAAAGACTCTAGAAGCAGGAGAATCTGCAGGCATACAGGTTGCCAAATGCACAGAACTATTGAGATGACACTATCGTCAAGCCCTTTGGCATGCCTTGTTCTGTCTGTACATTTAGCATGTACATCACAGCCTAGGCTTATTTTTCCCTCCCAAGCATGCATTTCCCTACTGACCTCTCTGAGTTTATCGTGAGCAGGGTGGGCTTGGGTAAGTGTGTTAGTGTTCACTTTGTGCATGAGTCCTTGGTACACGTAACTGTGCTTTAGGATGTGTTAGCCTAGCTCTGGGGTGTGCTGTCTGTCTCTTTCAATCTCTTCTGTCTGTGTTCTAATCTCACCTCGTTCCATGGTTGACCTCATCACTCTATTCCTGTTCTCTCCCGTGCAGAAGAGATCCTGTATGAGGACTGATCCCTTACAGCATTCGCACGAGAGAAAGGCTAACGTGACAAATGGCATTAGACAGAGAGTGCATGGTGATGGAAAGAAAGTGGCTGAGAGTGGGTGTTATTTAGCTAAACAAATACAGCAAATCCTGCTCGTCCGCCGAAGCATCTCCTGTGGGGTGTTAGCTTTTCACCTTATAATCTTGTTTCATTTTTATGTTTCATAAGAGGCTTGGCCCACTGGGTCAAGCGGTATCTCTAACTCTAAAAGCAGAACAGTCACACTTTTGGAACACTGCTGGAGCAACACCCACTCTGAACTGGGAATCTGCAATGCTAATAATCTTTGAGAGAAGTTGGGTTCTTTTTTAATTTAAAGTTGGAGCGATTTAGTGATCTCGTCTCAACTCTGTGCATTCATTTACTAGGAAGCCTCATAACTGCCAGTTGAAAATGTGAAAAAAAGCATGAATTAGCTCGAAGAGTGGTTCATCATCAAATGCATAAAAGTATTTGGTTGCTAGAAAATGAGGAAAGTTTGCTACAGGTTACATTGGGTAATTGGGTTACAGCCATCAATGTTACTACAGCTCCCTCCCCTTACTCCCTCCTTTCCTCTAAAGGGATGTGAGTCACCAAAGCCAGTACTGTGAATTCGCATGCCCATTCAGATGAAGCTTAGCAAAGGCTTTTTAGCTCAAAAAATAAGACAGCAACACTAATGATAATTAGCTTTTAATCAATTGTTTCAAAGTAAGTGCATCCATGTCAACTTTAGACATATATGATCTTATCCATTCACTGTAATTAGCGGTAACTATAGTATGATTTAAAACTTAAAAGCAAACTTAATGAGTTTTTAATTTTAATTCAATAACCAAAATCCTGCAAATATAGTACAAGGCAGCTGTAAATAGTCATACTTATTACAGATTCATGGTCATTAATATTACATGGTCATAATACTTTATTATTATAGTATTATATTCATACTGATGTGTACTGAGCCATGGCCTTACAGATCTTTGTACGCTGCACATAACATGTGGCAATAAATTAATGAACAAAATAAATACAGCAGTGTTTGCAAATAGGTTGGAATACAAATAGTTCAAAACAACATTGATAACAACATTGTGTTGCATAATGTCTTCTTTCAACAACACTCTGTAAGCAGTTGGGAACTGAGGAGACCAGTTGCTGTGCTTTTGTAAACTCCTTTGTCTCCTTTGTTGTGTTTCTGTATTTTCATTGGTTTGCCGGTCTGCACTGCAGGCAGGTCAGTTTAGCGCTCAGACTCTGTCTTTACTGAGTCATGCTGCTGTAATAACGTGGAGAATGTGGTTCACTGTCTTGCTGAAATAAGAAAGACCTTCTCTGAAAAAGACGTGGTCTGGGTGGCAGCATATGTTGTTCTACAACTATATATATCACTCAGCATAAATGGAGCCTTCACAGATGTGCAAGTTGAATCCCCCTGCTCTTTAGCCATGTGGACTTGGCATTCATGATTTCCAAAAGGAATTTCAAATTTTAATTCAAAACTGACACAAATTTTTCAACTACATTTATCTACACTAGGTGTGTTCATAAGGAGGCTGCCCATAGGGGCCTGATGTACTAAGCTTTCCACAGTGGTTTCGATTGCATACTGGGGCATTTTGCTCACAATACAAATGAAACAGGTGCACAGGTTTAGCCATGCAGTTTATGGACCATGTGCATGGAAAAAAATAAAATGTGCTTTCCAACCTCATGTATACAATAGATAGAGAACTGCACACGGAATAGGCATCGATATTGAAAGTGCAGCTGATATTCCACCCTATTTACCAGTGGTGGCCGTTTTTAGATGGAATTTCTGTCTTTTTTTTTTTTTTACCAGGCATACATTTGCAGTAAATGTGTCTCAGATATACATTATTGGGAAACTATCTATGGCAGAAGACTTAATGGGCACACAGGCCTCAAACATGTGCTGAAAGAATTTACAATAAGTGTATTCGTGCAGCATATAATAATAAATTCGTTTTCTAATTAGTTTTTTTTGTTGTTGTTCAGTAAAACGTTCAATTAAAAACATTTCCTCCAGCAGTGAAGAGTTCCTGTCGCCACTGTTTTATTCAAATTGGTCTTATTTCTCTGTATGTAAAGAATCACTGCCAAAAAATATCCCTACAGAGAGCTGTGTTTATATTGTCTATATTGTCATCTTTCTTCATGTTAGATTGATGTTTGATCAAAGCCACATGAAGCCATTCTTAACTGCGTTCTGCACACATTTCAACATAACGGGCTTGTTTTTGTGGTGCATTGTTACTGCTACATTTGTATCAGGGATAAAAGTTGTACGCAAATGTGAGAGTTCGCTGGTCAAAATTACATATTATGTCCAATATGTGTGCACAGTCCGTGTTGTTTCACATGGAGTTGTTTTTATGGAGTGTGCACTATTATCAGTTAAAGGGTGGTCCTGTTCACAGTGCGTGGTCCCCTGCGCAGCTTTATTAAACTGAACATTAATTTCAGAGGCACTGTGAACATATACTGTGGTCCGGTAAAGGCACATTTTGTTTTGCACCTGTGCTCATATCTGCGTATATCTGGCCCAGGGTCTGCAAAAATCTAAACAGCTTTTAGGTTGCCTCACTGCTCGGCAGTAGATACAGGGTAGTCTGGGCAGCATGAAAAGAAAGGCAGGGAGAGACAGAGAGAGAGTCTGTTATGTTCTTCAGAGCAAGTGTTCCACTGAGTGATCCAGAACATCACACATAAATAGAAAGTGGCTGAGCATTCAATACACCCAAGTGTTTTATGATTCAGGAGCAGTTCTTCCACCCCGCTGGTCTGACTGCAGAGTCAGGCTGTCTGAGGATTACTGTAGACAGGAAATAAAAGGAGAATTTTGGAGAAGTAGAGCAAGTATTAAATGCAGGCACCCTATCAATGCTGTTCTTACTAGTTTAATGCTTGTATCTAGTTCTATTATTCAAAGAGACTTTCATATAACTTACACTAGCATTCAAAAGAACTGATTTTTTTTAACTTTGTCTTGGTTCTCTGTACATAAGGTAACACTGAAACAAAAAATAGCCCTCCTGGGGCAGTGGTGAAAGACCTCTTTTCTTCCCTCATATCTTGTTTTAGGCCTTACAGTTGTATGTGCAAGTTTGAGCACACTGGCCAAATTGCATATTTTGTTGATGTTTAAGTGAAAAGAAGTAAACACCATTTCTTCAATGTACTATTTTGAAAACATATTTTTTATTAAAAGGTTGCTTCTGATTTACTTTAAAATAAATAAATAAATAAATAAATAAATAAATAAATAAATTAAACTGTAATTGTGGGTTATGAAAAAGATATATGGACACTCATAACAACCCCATTGTCATTTTTGTATTGGGAAATTTCACTCAATTTTCTTCCCAAATGCTTGAATTCATTGATATGTTTGATATATTGCCTGCACAGCATGTTGAACATCTACCCACAGATTTTCAAAGATCTTTAAGGCTGTGAGAGTCTTTAACTTCTTAAAGACGTTCATAGTGGATTTTTGAAGTACGTTTTGGATTATTGCCCTGTTGTAGAAGCCAGCGTCTTTTCAGCTTCAGTTTCTTGACTGACTGTATCACATTTGCTCAGAGTATTCGCTGATAATTAGTGGAATTCATTCTCCCATCTGCCTGGGTTTGTTTTCTGTGCCATTAGCTGCCCCACAACCCTAAAACATAGCAAATCCACCCCCATGCTCAACAGTTGACAAGGTGTTATTTTCATCAAATGCTTCTCTTTTTTTTCTCCGAACATACAGTACCTCTGATGAGTGTGGCCAGAGATTCTATATTTTTACTTCATCAGTCCACAGCACTTTCCAAAATGCCTTCATCTGGATGTTGTTTTGAGGTGAGGTCTGCAGTAAAACTTCCTTCTGTTGACTCTTTCATGCAGATCATAATTGTGCAAGCAATGCTGCACAGTAGAATGGTACACCACCACTCCTGGTCAACTGAAACTTTCTGCAGTTCTTTTTCTGTCACAGGGTTTTGATTTGCCTTTCTTGCCAGTATATGAGCAGAGTTTTCTTGGTCTTCCAGCTCTTGTACTGAATTACATTAATTTCTTTACTTACTTTTGTTTCAAAAGTCAACAAAACATGTCATTTGGTCTGGGGTGCCCACACTTGCTTTCAGCTGTAAATACAATGCATTTGATAACAATCTCCAAGGTGCTTCTGTTGCTTGGAGACTGTCCTACCAGATCTTTCAGACTTTCAGTACATACAGCAGATGTTGAGATAACTACTGCCTAAATGATTCATGCTATCATTTTTGGTGTACAATGAATTAACTTGCATGAGACTTATTAATTAAATTTGACAGGGGGTTTGAAGCAACAGTGCTATTTTAGTAGTTAAAACTAAGTAATCATACACACTCAAAAATAAAGATTCTTCAACTTCACCATACTGTTCTGGGCATGTACTTTAGTCACCTTATTTGATCCTTTACGATCCTGGAGGTTCTTTAAACCTAAATTCTGTTAACTTTATATTATATTCAAACACAATTACAGAAATAGTTCTTTAAATATTCCATTCCTGGCTGGGGCGTCCCGGGTCCTTTCTGTGGAGTTTGCATGTTCTCCCCGTGTCTGCATAGGTGTCCTCTGGATGCCCCATTTTTGTCCCACAGTCCTAAGGTGCTGATGAATTGGAGAACCTAAATAGCCCCAAGGTGTCAGTGCATGTGTGAATGTGTATGTCTGTGTGTCTGGCCTGCGACAGACTGGTAGCCTGTCTAGGGTGTTTCCTGCCTTCCGTCTGATAGGCACACAAATAAGGATGGGCTGGGATAGGCACACAAAAGTGTCAGGTTCATAAGTATTTGGACAGTAACACAATTTTTGTACTTTTGCCTCTGGACACCACCACAGTGCTTTTATAATAAGGCAGTAGACTTTCAGCTTTAAGGGGTGTAACAAAATTATTACTTCATGACAAATTAAAGAGATAAAGAAAGTCTGGAGTTGATTCCAGGTAGTGAATATGCATTTGCTAACTATTCACAGGAACTCTCAATATGCAGTCTAAAAAGTGCCATCATTAGGCTGAAAAGCAAAAGATGCTTATTAGGGAGATAGCAGAAACTTTAGAAGTGGCCAAATTAACAATCTGATATATTTTTAAAACTCACTGGTAAGTTCAGCAACAGCAAAAGGCCTGCAAGACCAGAGAAGACTATTAGAGAGGATAATCACAGAATTCTTCCCATAGTGAAGAACCACAAACATTTTTTAATTATTTGGTGTGTCCACACTTACATATCACACTTCATTCATTTTGGGAAAACTGATTTCACTTTTTCAAAGAAAACTACAGGGATATTTTTTCACACTTACAAAGTTCAGTTTTAGAACTTTGGAAGTGTGAAAAAAAGTAAGAAGCATTTTCTGCTACTTACAGTCCATGTATCCTTAAATGCATTCAGCAATACTGAGGTCTGGACTCTGGGGTGGTCAGTTTATTGTGCTGAGAAAACCAGCAGTTTCTTTGTTTGATTGTTCTTATTATTTGACCATTTTCACAATAAATGCTTCTTGACAGCTACACATCCTTTCATACCCATGGTGCTTAGTTGTCATTTTACAGTGGAAGGATGGACAGAAACACCTATGGATTTTTTCCCTGTGTCTTTTAATTATTTTTTGAACTATATTAGTTCTTCACACTCATCTCTAATGTTTTCACTTCCTACTTTCCTATTTCCCTTCTCTTTATTCTGGTCTTATATCTAATATTCACATAAACATCTCCTGAAAAATTAATAACTTGTACTTAATGGCTGTTTTGACTGCAAATGCACCGCACTGTAAGTGTAAAGCATACCCATAACATCTGTGTGCTTCTGTGTGCCACTACACTTTGCATTTCAAAATACTTCTAAATCTAAAGGATCTCTCTGAATGAGTGATCATACACAGGCAAAAATCAATTCCCTGTGCCCTGAGAGTCTAATAAAATGGTATTTATGCATGACCTTGAGGCATAAAGACTGAAATTTCCACAACTACCGCAATGCAGTCTCTGTACACTGAAAGGACGAGGTCACCTACAGGATCCACTCACGCATGCTTCCAATTATCATGCTTTGTCATAGGCTCAACAAAGCAAACCCTGACAAGCAAAGCATAGCGAGTAATCGTTTGAAGAAGCATACACACTGGGTGTAGATCTTGTGTGAGGTGGGTCAGTTGATGGGTCTGGCTGAGGAATGCAAGGTAAGGATTATCATGGCTAATGTTGAGATTGATTCTCATGGCTAATGTTAAGATTGATTCTGCATTTCAATTTGACTCTGTGGCAGTTCTCTGTGTAATTATGAGCAACAGTAATCCATGGTAGTGGAGCCAGGGGAGGGTGAGAAAAATTAAAGAAAGAAGTATGACAGGAATAAGAATACACCCATGTGGAGTGGCACACCAGGGGAAGCAAGAAAGGGCAAAGCTTTCAAACTGAAAGATTTCAGATTCTCTTACAGAACAAATATTATATTAGTTGACAGGTATTTCATATTTTATCTTTGCCCATATATAAATGGCCCCAACAAATAACCTCAGAATGTGATTTATTGACCTAGCATGTAAATAAAAACAGTTTATTCAAAATGTATGGGAGTAAATGAAACAACCATCAGCTGCCTATTAGGGGTCTAAGGATACATTTAATTCATAATTTGACTGAAAACATGAGACTGTTTCAATAATATTTTGATATTTTCTCAATATTTTTAGCAAAAAAATTGGATGAAGAAATTTAAACAACAAGAACTCAGAGCCAAATGATGAAGGATCAGTTATAAGATTATAGACGATTATAGAGATTATATAGATTATAGATCAGTCTTATTGTGACAAAGAGGTTACATGTGATCTTCTGTAACTAGTTTAAGTTCAAAATACAGGTAACACATGTCTCAATAACCATTTCTTAACATATATTTCATCATTTTGTCCTAGACGTCAGGACAGAATGGGTTATATGTATTACACAACATTAAATGGTTTGCAACAGACCTTATAAATATAAAAACACATTTTAAAATGAGCTAGTTTTGCACTAACCAAGCACCATGCCATTTTGTAAACAGGGTCACATGTTCACAAATGCATCCAGGATGTTCAGTATATGTCGCTTAAAGACTCTATGCGTTTAAATGAAGAATAAAGCTGTATAATAAACTTATAAAAAAAAATACAAAACTTGATGTGAGTTTTGAAATCAGAGTTTACTGCATGCATTTCACATATACATACATACATACATACACACATACGTACATGTTGATGTCTTGTAAATGTGCAGACCTTTTATAGAAAGAAGGGTCAATATTGTTCCACTCAACATTGCCCTGATAAAAAGCTTTGCCAAGCAACTTCGTGTTTAATGTGAGACCCAATGTTCTCTATAGGGTTTTAGATCTGGATCCTGACCAGGCCAAAACCATTAGTAAAAGCCATTAGTACTGTAGTGTCCTGCTACCGGTAAATTCAGCAGTGTATGTGCAGAGGCTTTGGCCAAGAACAGCTGAAAGACCTGAACCACAGGTAACACCAGACACACAGTGAGAGAGACTTAAAAGATGTAAAGCTATGGGACCGATAGCTTAAAGCTCTGTATATGTGCTTATTGGGCTGTGTTGTGTTAGACCGTGGGCCTAGTTAGTGGGGTTGTGGTGCAGTGTTAATGCCTACCATCACTGAGGAATGTGTGACTACTGGTGACCTGCCAGCAATCCTATTTGGTCAGTAGCATTGGCTAATGGTCTCCATACAGCAGGGTCCAATAAAAGAGCTTTTTTTGTACAGCACAATGTTTTGCACAATGTCATACGCTATGCCGACACCACAGTATTTTGTCCTTGGCCCAGTTTTTCCACAAGAGTGTAGACCGACCACTTTTCTTATCCAGCATGATAAGAATTCAAACTGTAAGTGAAATAAGGACAATCTGTCTTGAACTGTTTTAGGAGTAATGGCCTTAGATAACATGAAACACCATTAAATTCAAAGCTGGAAATAAGCTTGCTGAAACACTGTCAAATTCATAGCAGGGCATATGCCTGCATCCCGACTGTTCAGTATAGTCTATGCCCAGCATGTGTCACTGCTATCACTGTAACCCTGATTGGGCCAATTACTGTCACAACCCAACATGTTTCTGTATAATGAATCACCCTGACAGAAGCCCTGAACACCTCCAGGTACAACCTGTCCATTTATATTCATTTGGCACAAGCGTTATATGCTCCAGTCATATAAAAACTAAATTAACTGGTCTTATATCAACATGAAAGGACATTTTACACATAGGTTCAGACATTTTTATGTCTTTACCATCACCCAGCAAGCAGAGACAGTAAAAACTGCTCTGTCAGAACATTGCAGGCCTTTCACAACACAATAAGAAATGCAGTTTTTTAAAGGCTTTGGCTGCTGTTGGAAGAGTGACTTGGGTCTTAAGAACCGAAAGTTACAAAGCCTTTCTTTGTACAAAATTCAGAAGTAGACCCATGAGTCTTTTGCTTACATGGACAAGCAGTAGCCCTTGTTCTGACAGCTCGTAATCAATACTAGTTCAGTGCAGTGTTTCGGAATACATCACAGTTTGTTTGTTTGTTTGTTTATTTGTTCACTGGGCTCACTGGTCAAAAAAAAACTAATAGCGGGTTCATTCAGAAACATTCAAGTTTCTGAATGTAGGTGACATCAATGTTCAGACACTCTTGCATCAAAGAATTGCGCAGGTCAGACAGATTTCGTGAATGCCTTCTCTGGCACAGTTCCGACGAGAATTTCCTAGGATTTTTGCCACTGCTGGCAGACCCATATGACTGTACGCTTCCATACACCTGCAAAATCAGCTAAAAACTGTTTTAAATGCTATTTCATGTCCACATTTCTACAAGTATGAAATTGCCTTCTTTGCAGGCAGCTTTTTTTTTTTTTTTTCTATTTCACCTCAAATAGAGCAGCAGTTACATTATGGTATCTGTTTGAGGGCCTGACTGTAACTGTTGCACCATTTAAGGTGGAATTTTAATGTTGAATTAGAAGGTAACTTCTGCTTTCCATTCACTTGTGCCTCTAACCATCAGATACTCATGAAATTTGGAAATTATGTTAGGCTTAAACTAACCCACAGCGGATTGGTCATTTCCTTTATGTCTTCTGCCTTGAAAACAAGTGAATGACTTCAGATACAACGGAGGAGACAGCAGGAGGTGAGTATGAGGGTCTGCTGCATTGCATTTGAAATGTGACTGAAAATATTCAGTCAAACAAACAAAGTGTGTTCTACCCATTCAAACCAAAATCAAATTAAAAGGCACTGGTTGCAACACTCATACAGAGCTGAAGTTGAGCAGAGGTGACAGGTACTTCAGACAGATCAGGTCAGCACAAATCCATTAAACATGGAAATGCTTTCTCAGCACTCTCATCTTCTTACCTGCCATCATCACATAGATTATACTTCACTGCAGATGCATTATTCATCTAAGGCTTAACTGAGCTGGCACAGAAGTGGGATCTTAAATGTTCAAATCTGTGGAGAAAGGAGTAAAAACTCTATACCACTGTACATGAGAGAAGTGGGGGGTGGGGAGTTGGGTTCAGAAGACCTTTGTTAAAGCAGGCTGGGCTGTAATTATTAATGAACTAATTTGCAAATGCAGACTACAATTGTATACAAACTGTTCTGATAATGAATTGGACTGACAATAGAATTAATAATGCCAAAAGGTTGCTGAAAAAAGGTATTTACCATTCTTTAAATGTTTTATCATTCAACGCATTAAATACATGTTGGCTTTAGGCAACTACAAAAGCTATATTTAGGACAGTGTGACCTTCTGCCAGTCCTACATAACATGTAATGCTTAATAGTGGCCTAGCAATGTTAGTTTCCCCTGAATGGGTATATGTGTGTTCCCCTGGCTAAGGATAATGAAAAATAAATAGTTTCAAGGCTGTGAGCCATAAATGACATTGACACTACTCTCTACATGCAGCATAAAGGCGTATGTGCACATCCAAGATCATCATGAGCATGATAAATATCAGTGCCTAGATTTCAAAAGATGGGCAGGCATCCTTCACTTTTACTCAGAAGCAAAAAGTACATCCTGGTGGTGACAGTGCTGAAATCGTTCATGCATGCTAACTGGCGTGTCGGAAACTTGTTCTGTCTGCTGCCCTGTGGGCAGACATAGATGGTGGCAGTGCTGAGACACAAACTGACAAAGACAGCTCTGCCATGGTAGCGCCAACCAACAGCTCAGGAGGTCAGTCTGAGGCCACAGATCTCAATGTAGGGATATCCATTAGCTCATCAAAGCTGTTCATTCAGTACTCACTCCCCAGCACAACCCCCCGTATAGCACCTGTGTGGCCCAATGCAAGGCTATTGCTCACTGAGAAGAAGAAAAGGAAGCTCTCCACTGACTGGACCTCCTGTGTACGTTTTGTTTTGCAGATCTGTCATTATGGTATTTGAGAATATTTCAGCAGTGGTCATTCAGTGTAGTCCTGGAAGCTTTTCACACTAAAGCGTTCCAGAACTGAGGTGTATTATGCCGTAACTGAACTTGACGTGTGTACATGTAAGCTTAGTAGTGGCAAGCCAGGACTATCAAAGTTCGCCCTCAGTTTAGTCAATAGATATCAACAAGTCAGTCAAAACATAAAAAAGCACTCACATCTAGGATACTGCTAACGTCTGCTAGCATTCTTCTCATCTTTCAACTTCTTCTACTGCTTAATCCAGTAATGGTTGCAGTTACGGAAGGGAAAGCAAAGAAGCCCAGCAACCCCTGCAACTTCCTCCAGCTCATTCTGGGGCATCCCCAGTTGTTCCAAGGCCAACTTGGAGATATAGTCCCTCCAGTGAGTCCTGGGACGACCTCTGGGTCTCACCCCAGTTGCCCGGTAAATGGGAGGCGCTCAGGGGGCATTCGAATCAGATGCTTGAATCACCTGAACTGGTTCCTTTGAATGTGGAGGAGTAGTGACTCTACTTTCAGCTTCTTCTGGATGACTGAGCTCCTCGCCCTATCAAGTAGAGTGCAACCAGAGCATGCCCTCATTACGATAAAAAACTTCAGCATATTTTGCTCTAGACAATATAGATTTTTTCCAAAAATGGTTAATCATGAGTAGGAGGAAAATCAGTATAGCAGAAGTCCAGTGTGCATTTTTGGCTACTCTCGTATTAAAATATAATCAGAACCACTTCAGTTCTCCAGTACATTTGCATGTATGATGAATGTGTGTGTCTGATACAAGGACACACTGTGTCACTAATGCGAAGCACCTCCCTCATGAAGCACTACTTGGATTCCAATAGTGTTAGTGGTGTCCAGCCCTATTTTAGATAATCAGAATCAGACTGGGGATAGGGGAATCTATGAATAATGTAATCTGACCTTGTAGATAATAAGCAGATAATACATAGTAGGTCATTTCTGTGTCTATTAAGCTAATTTGTAAAATGGCATCACTACAGCACATTTTTGTATTAAAATAGATTCATTTGTGGAATGTATCAGGTACATAATATTTTTTTCCAGTCAAGGAATAAAACCTGTTTTACACAGTTCTGTTTTTTTCAAGTTTCAGTTGTTTTTTTTTTTTCAACTCGACTCCTGCACAGGCAAATGTATTTTGCCCCAACACAAATGATCGACCTCATCAAATGAACTGGTAGATCTGAAACTGTGCATGGCAGGTGGGACACAGGACAGAAGTTAAAACCACTGTCATAGTCAACTCCTGCTGTGCCTTTTCTCAAACAGAATGATGTAGCTATCTAAAGCTAAAATTGTACTAATATATACTGTTTGGTATCATTTGAGAAGTGCCAAATCCAAAAACAAATACTTTAAATGATTCCAAAACTGCATTAGCAGTAATACTGTCAGTATTTTTAAGATAAATGTAGGGAAGACCATTACCATTATTTTTCCTATCATAATGATGAGGATGTTTGTTTCTAATGTTTCTACCACAGGGTTGAATGACACCAAAACCAAAATGGAAGTCCTGGCACTATTACTGCTAGCCTCTCAGGTCAACTCATGTGGGATATTGAAGTGAACGCTGAACCCTGCACCCAAGAGACATATTTTTACTTTGTCTGGAAGCAAAGCATTTTTCTGTCGACAAGTAAGGAACATACTGTAGCTACTGGATAGTTGACAAATCAGTAGCACAGCCTTTGCCAAGGCATCACTCGACGGCTAATGGTGATGTTAGCAACAATAACTCTTTTCAACTCTAAGAAAAAAATAAGCGATCACAGAAGACATTTGGTGTTCGATTTTTTTTCCAATAATTTTTTCTCATATTACAAAGCCTTGAACAGTACTACTACTACTACTGGGAAAAAATGCTCTAGCATCCAGTGCCTCTGCGATTTATTCTTTTAGGTAGAGTGTCATATACAGCATCGCTGTCTTGAGAGGGTTAGGATGATATTTATGCTTATAATTAATCGTAGTAACAAACTAAATTGTGGGGTTACATCTGATTGTAAATGAGGGTTCTTTTTTATTTTCACCACAACAGTCTGTTCTTTCTTCTTTCTAACATTGACTATCTAATAACTAATGATCACCCAGCTTTAGGTGGTGGGGCATATTCCAGCTTCTGGAGATGGCACTGAATAACCCCACATTGTGGAGCATCTTTAGCATGTTAAATTTGAGTGAGAGAGTAGGAGAGTGAGTGAACGAGAAAGTTGGTGGGCGTGTAAGTAAGAAAGTGAGTGTGCACTAAAAACAACTGTAATACAATAATAAACTGATTCCAATGATTTCTATAGTGGTATGTAATAGTTTTATAATAATCCAAAATAATCTATAACACCTTTTATAATACTCATGATATAATATTCATGTAGTACTGTCTATAGCCTCTTACCCTTTATTCATTTATAGTAATTGTCCCAGAAATCTACAGAATGTTTTGTAATACCACCATAGCTGTTTTTAATAGGGGTAAGCTTAGTCTGGGCTCAGACGACATATTCTAACCACAGCCGTGCCATAAAGGTTACAAATAGCTTTTGATTTTGCTGTCAATAATTCCTGGAACTGTCTTGAAAAGCAGTGAGATACAGGAGCTACTGGAATGGTGAAGGTTAAAAAGATACCACAAAAAAAGCAATCTTCAGCCTGTCAATGATTTTTTGATGGTCTTTAAAGGACAGAAAAACATCAACTGCCAGAGTTTTATCTGTGAAAAATATGACCAGTGCTAGACATTGGACTTCTGTGAAGCAGCTCGCATGAGGACAAAGCTGATGTCAGCATGTCTCTTCTCCCATTTGTTCCCTGACATTTACCTGACTTTTTAAAAAGCTGCCTGAGCTGCCTACAGTGGTGTTGGATTTAATTCAGCTGCACCCCATTTCAGCGGTCACTGTGCTATCCCTTGAGACTTCTCAGTCACACTGACTACAGCATATCTGTACTGCTGCTCAGAACGGCTGTACCCACACATCCAGAATTGTCTTTTAGCACCCAGACACTTTCACTGTTCTGTAATAAGCACATTATCGCTCTCCCACTACAGTACATAATATAGTTAAACGGTTAAAGGGATGGGGAGGAATTTAAGGGCGCAAGCCTAAATGGAACACCCATGATCTCTGATCCCTCAGATGGCACTGCATCAAGAACCATCATTCAACAATAGCTCATATAACTACCTTTTTCAAGCACTACAATTCGGAGTTAATTCAGATTCACACATGACACAAGAACCTTATGTTAACCATGTCCAGAAGCGGCGTCGACTTCTCTGGGCTTGGAGACATCTGGAATAGATCATCACGCAGTGGAAACATGTATGATGGGCAGATGAATCAGTATTCTAGATCTTTTTGAAACAATGGACACCGTGTGCTCCAGACCAAAGATGAAATGGACCATCCAGATTGTTATCAGCAACAAGTCCAAAAGCCAGGGTCTTTCATGGTAGGGGACAGGGTGTCAGTACCATCTGCAATTTTACATGTGGAGCTACTGATCCATAGATCTTACATAGTTTGGTTTTTGAATAATGGAGTCTGTACAGTACCTTAAATTGTATCAACCTGTACTTTAAGTTACTGGAGCAATATGAAATTCTGAGCCAAACCTCCTGCTGTAGAGGGCTTTTGTAAGTGAACTTTTGAAATACGTGTGGTTTTATAACCCCATACAATTTATAGAATAATTAAGTTTAATTTGTTAATAAATATGATAGGCACAGAAATAGGGAGGCTTTGAAACATATACATAAATCTTGGTAGCATCACCATTTTAATTGCATTAACCTGGCCTAACATGGACAGAGGAAGCAAACGCCAACATTCTGCCTTAACTTTATCTACCATACTCAAAAAAATTTAGCTTAAACAATAATTTGGGGTTTCTTGGCACTTTAAGACTAAGATATGTAAAATATTCAACAATGGCTTTAAAAGGCAGCATATTTTTAAAAAGTGGATACAAATTTCCAGTTAGAGGCAAAAACTCACTTTTTGTCCAATTAATAGTATATGCTGATAATTCACCAAACAAACTGATGTAGTTTAAAAGACTTGTAACTGAAATGGCTGGATCTGAGATATACAGCAGGAAGTCATCAGCATAGAGACTAAACATTCTACATTCCCAAATGTAATACCTCTTATTTGTGGGTGATTCCTTATTCCGATGGTTAGTGGCTCCAGGGCAATATTAAAAAAGCAAGGGAGACAGAGGGTCGCCTTGTTGCACCCCTCTGTGCAATTCAAAGGGGGAGGGGTGGTCACCATTGGTTAGAATAGATGAGGTTGGGAAGAGATATAGCATCCTCCATAAAAAAAATCTCCATAGCAATTTGATCAAATGCCTTTGTAGTGTCTTGTGAAATTACGGCTTCAGCAGAGTCCACGCTGTGAGTTGAATATAGAATATTGAGCAAAAGCCGGACAATAGAAAAAGAAAATCTGTTAGATATGAACCCAGTTTGGTTGATGTATAATTTCAGAGATATGTGTTTCCAGTCTACGTGCTATTCTACAATCTTTAATTTAATAAGGAAATAGGTCCAAAGGAAGCTGGGTCGGCATCAACCTTCCATTTCTTTAAGATAAGACATATATTTGCCTCATACAAAGAATTGGGAAGTTTTTTATTTGCCAAAGAATCAGTTAACATTCTCAAAATCAAAGGAGCAAGTTCAGCAGAAAAAGTTTTATAAAACTCATCACCAAACCCATCAGGGGCGGCAGCTTTATTGGATGAAAATGATTCGGTTGCCTGAAAAACATGAGGCCAAACTGTATTCATAACCATCTTCATTGTCGAACAGTGACAGTACATTCTCCTCACAACAGAAATTGATGAATGTGTGGGCATCTGTGTATGATTATCTAGAGCATGGCGAACATCACAACACTGTGTTTGAAAAGGAAAGCAAACATCCTTTACCTGTACCGCAAGGTGAGGAGCACTGTGTGTGCAGTGGCTTCGCGAGGGCATGGTCCACTGTATCCTGGGGGAGCGAGACGACATGGTGACTCTGGCAATAAAGATACACTCATCAGTCAGGTAGCAGAGAGAGACGTGACTGACGCACTCAAAGAGTTTAACAGCACATTGTGTTACAGCAGATAAGGCACAGCAGCGCCCTGCCATCCCTCCAAGGACACACTAATCCTCGTCTGTCAACGAGGGGTGGGGGGCAGGGAGGGGGCTGATGGAGAAATTTCAGGAAGAGCTGCTAAAGATTTATAAAGGTACTTTCTGGATGTGACAGTTGCCAGTTTTGAATGTATATATATAATTGTCAAGTAGTTTTGATCACCACTGAGGCATGCTTAATGTGACCCCAGAAGCGGCCACATCTCCACCCAGCTTCCTGCTAACACTATTCTCCCAGGCAACAGCACAGGGCACTTTAGAGGTAGACTGGGAGTGCAGGGTGGACAGGATTAGTGAATGTGCTAATGGAAGGAAGAGCAGAGAAATGGATGCTTGAGTCTGAACAGTCCCCCTAGGAATCTGACCATAAACCCTTTTTAATGTCAGTTCACCAGTGCGGAGAGAGAGAGAGAGAGAGAGCATAAGAAAGAGGGTAGAGAAAGTTACAGGGGGAAGGTCGAGAGAGAGAAACATAAGAGAGAGATAGAGAGACAGAGAGAGAGTCAGTAAATTGAAGACGACAATCAAATCAAAGTATGCGTTTTCCTTCGAACAACGGTGACACTTATGTTTCCAAATCAGGGCCATAGAGACATGAAATCTGGGACAGGAGACACAAGGCAGCAGGAGTGAAGAAATAAAAAGAACTCCTCATTATTTTCCTGATATTTTACATTTAGCCTTTTCTGTATTAAACAGGCGCTTCTGAAATCCACCCACACTAATGCAAAATGCTAAAGCCACTGTGAAAGAGTCATTTGCACTGGCTCCCAGAGAAGCACCTCTAATCCTGTGACTGGATATCTGACACTCATATCAGACCTGAATTCATTTGTGAAGGGCTCTGTTTTTATTTACTGTACTTGACTGACTTGATCGAGTTTAGTACATCATTTTGCACAGATAAATGTTAAGGTTGTGCACAGCTACAGGCACGTCTTGAGCATGTTTCTGCAGTATGTTTCTTCTCTATAGAGTACTGGTTTAATATCAGTGTGTGATTCTATCACATAGACAAAATCCAAGCGAATCTTCATATGGAGGCTTGTATGATTTTCAAAGAATCACAAGAACAATGATAAAACGAGTCCTTGCTTTTTGCCTATTTGCATATCAGAAGATTAGAAACCCCGCTACCTTATTTCAGCCCCCAAATAGCAACACAATTATTTCGGAATAAAGAACAACATAACCTTCCTGCTTACATTCAATTACACAAGCACTGTCAATCTAAAGTCCACATAAGCACATGCTCTGCCACCCTAAAGAGCTCAGATTTAGCACACCCGTTTCTAATATTCAGGTGTCCCTGAGAGGAGTGTTAAAGCTGAACTCTGCAGGGTGGCTGATCTTCAGGACAAGGGTTGGGCACATCTGCTATAGAGCAATGCATTATGGTATTTGTAGTATTTTAATATATTATCATTGGAAGCCTTTATTGTGAACATGAGAAATTTGGACCATTTAAACTCTGTTTATTTCCAAGACTACTCCTCAACTACTCCTACTGCAAAAAGAAGCTGCCCAAGTGGAATTTAGAAGAATTGTCCTTGTAGCTACAAGCCATTTCGGTGAGTGCTGACGGCTTCAAGGCTCTTACACATTTCTTAGTCGCTTAAGAAAATCAATAATCAGCCATTCAATTAGCAGCTAGCACCTTTGATGAAGTGAACAAGCAAATCAACTAATTTTGCTGGCACAACACATCTTGAGGCTCTAAGGGTTCAAAATCCACAAAGAGATGAGATTTTAGTCAATCGATATTCTTTCATTCTGGCTAACTTTGAGGATAAAGACTTTCTGACTGCACATGGTTCACATTTTAGGATGTTTTGTTTACCAGCTGTATCACTGAGACCAGATCAGAGATTGCTGTTGCCTATTTTCATCTTAAGAGGGCACAACAACGACATACGCTTATTCAAATTGCGACCTATTTAACGCATCACGGTGTAGATGGTGAAAATGTACTTAAAATTGCTCTTATTACCTAAATATCCCTAGAACGTCATAAAAGGATGAGGACGCTCTGGAGCTCCCACGTAGTTCTAATGAATGCTGATGTAAAGAAGGGGATTTAAACAAGCACCCTGTTTAGACGTGATGCCTTCTCGCTTTTTTTTCCACAGGCTTTACATGTCTCACAACACCTCAAGGCAATGTGAGGGCTGCTGTGGTAAATCTGGTTAAGATGATTTGTAAGCAGCAACAAATGAATGCTAAACGACCACACAACAAAGACAGAAAGTGGACCACAACAACCTAAATGTTATGCAAACTAGAGTGGACCTGAACTGGAATGTCTCCTGAAACACTGAGCAACAGTGAACAGTGAGTGTGTACTGCTTTGGACATACTGTATTTTCAGTGGAGCACTCTGACCCAGATACTGCTCTTCAAGACTATAGCTGTATATAGTGCCATTCTCTATGTGTATAGCTTGGTATATCCATTCATTTTCAATGGAATCAGTTCCAACAGCTTGAATATGAGCAAAAACAACTGCGCACTTTGTTCCAAGTTTTATTACATTGCCACATGTGTATAAATATATAGTAAATCATGATCGTTACCACATTTCATGTTTTGTGCTTTCTGGGGCACTTCATGTACGAATATAATGCTACATTTATTGAAGGGTTTGGAGGAATATATCAGCTTGACATATTCTCAAGGTTCTCCACATAAAGCATCTGCAATGATGTAAATCATAAAATCATACATCAGAGAGAGAGAGAGACAGAGACAGAAAGAAAGAGAGAGAAAGAGAAGGAAAGAGATACTGAAACAAGGAGAAAGAAGTGGGCCAGTGTGTTGTTTTTACTACAATGACAAAAGAAAATGCATTCAGGCAGCTGTGCCTCAAATGTAGGTTCCATTCTGTGAGCACTGAAAAGCAGTCTATACTGTGTTTCTGATTTTGAGGAGTGGGAGAGCAAAGCAGCGGAAGCGGTACACAGTTAATGAGAGAATGAGAAAGAGAGAGAGACAGAGAAAGCGAGAGAGGGGGATGCTTGGCTGTAACACTGACCCAGTTCCAAGAGCCGAGTCTAGGCTCATCTGTGCTGCTTGGGGAGAAAACCAAAAGAACAAAATAACATATGGATGAGCTAAATCAAAAAGGGACTTCACCCTAGACTTCTGAGCTTGCGATTTTCTTTTGAATAATATGTGCATGCTAAAGAAGCACACAAAATCCATCATTTATTTTATTCCTTACTGCAAAACCAGTTTTCAGGAATGTTACTTAGATCTCACAGACACTAAGTAGCTAAAGAACAATGGGCCAAATGCAGGATCAAATTATAGACACAGTGAAGCTGTAAATTATACTGCATTTTCTACTCTTAATATTGTAGCGTCCTGCAACAGGCTGCACGGCTATCTGAAAAAGGGTTGTTCTTTAGTCAGAGATGTTTATTGTTTGTGTTGTGCTGCGTCAGGGTTTTAGTGTTTTGTGTTGGGGGTTGGGCACCGTGGGGTGGAAGATGATGGCTCATAGTGTGTAAAAGTGTGTAAAAACTCCAGCAGCACTGCTGTCTCTGATCCACTTACACCAGCCCAGCACACACTAACACACAACCATTACACATCACTGTAACTGCAGTGCTGAGAATGTTCCACCACACAAATAATACCCGCTCTGTGGTGGTCCTGTAGGGGTCCTGATCACTCAAGAACAGGGTGCAGCGAATCAGATAACCTAAAATCTGTAACTGTAGAAATACAGTGTGGACATTTATGGTACATGGAGCTGATGAAATGGGCAATGAGTGTAGATACACAGAGGTGTACCTAATGAAATTGGTCGGTGTATATAAACCGTGTAAATGTTTTCTAATAAAGTCCTCTACAAAGGTAGCTGCTGCAGCTTGGGGTACACAAGAATTGATAACATACGAAGACATGCTCGTCACATCAGTCTCAGAAAATTGTTTGAAAAGGACGCCAAGAACGGGCTTCTCAGCTGCCATAGTTGGCATAGAGTGTTCAACGCACCAATTCTGTTTAAATAAACGTTTTGCTATGTTTGGTTGAACTCAGCAGCTAGAGATTAGTGGTGTAATGTGCACAGTGTTATACCTGTTTACTCTTCAGTTACAAATAGATCTCAGTAATAAAAGCAAATGAAAACTCTTGCATGAAATTCCTCACGTCAGAGACATGTATTCACCACTGGCAGGTAATAAATATTCTCTTTATTTGTTCAGCGTAACATTTGAAAAGGAGAAATCAGGTCAGTGTGCGCATCTGTGCTGCAACACAACCACATGGACATTTTCCTCACGGCAAAGCAAATGAGGAGAACATTTTATGAAATGCTAATTAAAGTCTCCAGGAATGTTTTTCTGCAAATCTTTCCCATCCTGCTATTCTAGTACACTTGGAAAGAGGAAGTGTGCGTTCAAGATAAACTGGCATTCAGACAAGCATTAAGACTATGAACACAAATTTATTGTTTACTCCAAGCAGAGTTAATGAAAGATGAAAAGCTGGATGTGATGCATGACTGAATTTATTTTCTGGCTGTTTATGTTTTACAACACATAGTAATACTCTTTGCATTCCCTCCCCTGGTTAACGCCCTATGAGATCACAAATAAATGAAAGTAAAATAATAGATGCTCTACTGAGCCTGGAAGCCACTGGAATCCAACACCATCTCCGCATTTAATGTATCCTGATCATGCTGATGGGTTTCTGACTACAGAAGGGGAAATGCATTCTGCTCAGAATTTAAGATACTGACTCTGTGACACAGTGTTTCTGAACTGTGTAAATTAGCTGCTGTTACAGTAGCATCACGTTCACAAGCTATCACAACCTGACAACAGAAAAAAAGCACTTGTAATTCTCCACAGACCGCACAAAACATATTAAACTTAATTTTTAATGTGATTGATAATAGGCTTATGTGATGAGCAATCAGTGCCTTAACCCTAGAGTGAGTCCTTGAAATACCACATGTTTTTTCTGACAGTTCTTTCTCATCTCCCTGCACCATCCCTACTCAAAAATTCCTAACTCAAATCAGCAGTTAATTGTGTAAGAGCAGGGAAATCAGCAAACTGTGTTGGAATCCAGCTCTCAGATCCCCACTCCTGCACAATTGTTATATCTCAACCAGGCTGGCACTCTAATGTAGGCTTGTGGTTGAGATATATTGTTATTGCCATCACAGCCTATGAGGTATGGATGTAAAATTGCATATAGAATGAAGCAGGAGGGAACATTAATAATGTTGGTGCCCCATTGGGAGTGGCCCATCTGCATTTCTGGTAGTTCTGCCACTGCAGTGTCAAATCGTGACTATTAGAGTTAAGCCTTTAAGATGGAATATGAAGGTCAAAACATAGTCAAAAACTAGTGCTCTTCATTTTTGCTGACATCCCTATGGGATATCTAGTATTTCTAGTTTGTTAGCACTAAGCTAACAGTGATTTGCCTGTTAGCTTACTTTTTTGGCAGTTCCAGATTAAACATTTTAAGCTTCTAAAAAACGTTTACAATTTCAGTTGTTCCTCAGGTAAATCAAAACATGGCTGGTTGATTCCACTGTTACTTCGTAATTGTGCTGATGGCCAATGGGACAGCTTGTCTAGGTCTATCTACATGAGAAAACCTATTCCTGATTAGCCAGTTTTACACCTGGCTTTTCTATTTAAACATTTTTTAATTCAAATCTTAACAATGGGCAGGAGTAGAACTGAAATACTTGCAGAGTTGAATTACGAGGGGTCTATTGGATTAAAAGCAATAAATATCACAGAAAGTTTTTTTGTTGTTGTTCTCAGAAACCATTTTGCCTTCACTGAATCATTGTAGTGTGATCTGCAATGATTACACTAATTAGTGTAATACATAAAGTACTACACAACTGTTTTGGGAACTTAAGAAAATACATTTTTAATTCATTCATTTATTCATTAATTCGTCTTGTGAGCCGCTTATTCTTTTGGGTTATGAAGGGGGCTGGACCCACAGCAGGAAACACCCCAGCTTGAATATTCTCACGCAGATCCTGCTGATTTAGCGGTAGGGGTGGAGATGGAGTGACACAGGCCGTTCAGACACAAACCCTTCATCTTGGCGCTGACCACGGTGCCTCCACACACTGATTCGTTGGTCGTCTCCACAAAGACAAACAGCACTCTTCACTGAAGATGACCCGCTTCCATTCTGAGTCACTCCATCTGGGCACGACGCCATTGCAGTGTTTGGTGACGTTGAGATCTCCAGAGAGCTTCGTCAGCACGCGAAATGAGTAGATGAAGAACAGGCAGCAGGCAGATGCGCTTTTTCAGCGGGCAACTTTGACTCATCTACTTGAGAGCGATGACGTCTCCACGTGGTGAATGACGACTGAATGGAGAATTTCAGTAGCATCCTAAATTGCGATCCCAGATCAGAGTTGTCTTTTCTCCACCCGTGTTCCGACAGACTCCGCCTCCTTCGCTAGGATTGGCTCGTAGGACCCATTGTAGGAGTGGCTAATAGTTCATTCTCACTCAGGTTATGAGTAGGAGGCGGAACTGGCTGGAATACAGGTGGGGAAAACATTGTGATCCCGCCACTCTGTGCTAAATTGCCCTAATTTCTCCGCGTTTGCGGCTTCAGCGGGCGAACAGAGGTGGCCAGAAACCCAGAAGCGCAGAGAAGACCACTCCGCTACCATGCCAGGAGTTCTCGCGAGCGCGCATCGGCACAGCAGAATGCTTCGGGCGAACTTATGTGCGCAATGAATCCCTTCAACGAGACAGGGACTGAGACAAACGCGGAGAATTACCTTTTCGCCGTCGGGACCTACAAACTTCTTGCCTTCGCCATCGGCACCATTGGCGTGCTGGGCTTCTGCAACAACGTCGTGGTTATCATACTTTACTACAAATTCAAAAGACTGCGGACGCCCACGAATTTACTGCTGGTCAACATCAGCGTGAGTGACCTGCTGGTGTCTGTCATTGGGGTTAACTTCACCTTCGTCTCGTGCGTAAAGCGAGGATGGGTATGGGACGCCGCCACATGCGTTTGGGATGGATTCAGCAACAGCTTGTTCGGTCGGTGCTCTGTTTTGCTTCTGCATGCCCCAAGTTTCGCACAGAGCAGTTAATGTGATGTTTTGTTAAATTTGTTTTACCTCCATTTACCTCCGTCTTCTACACTGCTTAGAGCCCTCGCGCCATGTGTTCTTGGAACTTCTTTGATTGGCACACTCTTTGTTTCACATAAAGAAATGGATTAATTATTCAGGTTCTTTTGCCCACCGGGGCATGTGGTGTCATGTGCCCGCGCTGCGTGAATGATTCACCAGTAGCTGTGCAACTCATCTTCCTTTGGCTGCGGTGCGCTTCTGTGTTTAATTCGAGGTTCAGGGTAACAGGCTGTGCAGGGAAGTGCGCGATGCCTTAATGCGTGTCTTGCTTCTAGCAGCAAGGGAGCCCAAAACTCGTGCGCGCGTAACGCGATCCGGCCCTGAAGGCGCGGAACAGCAGGAGAGTCCAGGGCCCATGTTCATTCATCCACAATAACAACTGGCCATTGCTTTTCATTCCCTTCAAACAGAGTTTTATCTAGCCTCCTTATTATGTGGGGCTATTAGGGATGGATAACGAAGACAATACTCATATATAACTGCAAAGCTGAAAGAAGAACGCTTATGTTAAATACAGAATAGCATCATAATTATATTTCACCATAAAGCAGGAATCAGAACCTTTTCTTGGTGTAAAATAGTCCAAGCAAATGTGCATAAAATAGATATATAGTACATTGAACAATAGTATAGTGCAGTACTATACTATATTGCTATATTATACATTATACACACACACACACACACACATATTTAAATGTAACTATATTATTAATATCAGTGATCCACAGTACACAGCCTCCACAGAACTACAATGAGAGTTTGTTTTATAGAGAGGAAGCTCTAATTTCTTAGCTTTATCCCACTTTAAAATGTAAAGTTTGCATTTGAAAATCTGTATATTGCAGGTATCAGAGCTGATGATGGTATGTGGCAGTGTCACAGACACTTTGCCCTTTTGACAAGGCTGCGGCTGAGTCTGTGGCACTTATTTTATCCATCATTTACAGAACTGCTGTACAAACAGATGACAGGTTTACGCTAACCTGGAGCAATCCTATCAGTTCTGCACTGTGGGATGATTAATGGGAGGTTTGTGTTTGACTGCCATTTACAGGAAACAAATGACAACAACAAACCTAACGAGCACTTGACGATGATAATGCAATAGCACAATAACACGTTTCAGCGAAATGTTCTTTACAGTCACTCAGAGCGGTATTATATTACCCAGCACCATAAACAGATATGAGGTTAGACGTTTCAAACATATGTTATAAAGGCTATTAAAATCAGCTATTGTCAGAGCATGTTTGAAAGGATTTATGAAGATGAGGATGAGGATGGACCGAATGCTCAGTGCTGGTGTGAGCTCTTCCCCATTCGCTCCCACATGCTCAAGGTCACACACAATCAGGATCATTTACCTGCTCAATAGTCCACTGCTAAACACAATTACAGAGCTCATGGCCTTATTGCATATGTGGATTAAACCACGGCTGTCTCAACAACATTTTAGTCATGCTGTGTGCTGCTGGATACTGTGTGTGTGAAATAAGGTCAGTGACTCGTATGAAAAATGACTTACCATATAAATTCTGCTGGGTCAAGCCAAATGATGATGCAAGGTAGCAAGTTAACAGCTTAATTTCATATTGTTTCCTTGTGTAATTTACATATTTAAACAATACATTTTGGTAGTGATTAAAAAACCTTCACAGTGATCTCCAAAAGTATTTGGACATTTTTGCCATCTTTAAAAATGTGTTAAGTTCAAACAGCATATCACACCATTGGTTTGAAACATCATTCCGAGACTGTAATTTTCAAATCAGTAGTTTAACAGCAGTATTCAACTGCAGGTTAGCCCTGCCCTGTCATACTGAAGTTATATATACAGTGGTTCAGCTGCCGTGGTTCTGAGATGTGGGTGGGTGAGGCTCAATACACGACAACCAATCAGAACTGAGATCATTTATCTTTTATCAGCCTTAAAGACACAATGAGAAATGAAGGGTTTCTTCCAAAATGCTGTACATACATTTATAAACAGTTTCTTTTGAACAGAATTACATCTTATGTTAATGGCAAACACCTTTTAATTTAATATATAATAAAAGTGGTATTAGTTATAATTTAGAGAGGATTTATCTTATATGTGTAAATCCCACCAACAGCATTTAACATTTTTAAAATTGGTCTTGCATTTTGTGTGTTTTGCAACAAAGCCCTTCATAAACAGCCTGTTTAATTCTAATGTTGAATGGCCAGGTAAAGATGAATTATGACCATTAGTCATAATTAATAGTGGAGAAAAATGTAGGAAATGGGACCTTTAAAACACAGCTGGTGTGTTTCAGATTGTTATCAATTGAGCAGTTTCTTGACAGACACACTGCAGGTTTGGATCCAGTATCATACACAAATAAAGGGCGCTTGATGTTTACTACATTAAGGACAGCAGTAACTATCATAATAATAATTTTAATAATAACACATGTACAGCAATGTCACACACCATGCACTTCACCATGCTTTGTCACAGGTTCCCCAAAAGAACAAGCTGCACATCTGTCTGGCTCTGTCACTGTGTCTTGTGCAGAAGTGGGTAATTGGGTCAGCATGTCTCTTCCTCTTAAAATGCTTTAGATGCCACAGGTATGTGCAGATAGATGCTCTCGCGCCGCTATTCAGGGCAAATGTCTGGCAATGGTAATTACCACCGGCTATGCACATCAATTGATTTTCTGACAGCGCTGCTGGGTGCGAGACAGCTCCCAGAATCCCACGGTGGGAATAGTCAGACAGAGAGAGAGAGAGGGAGACTGAGAGACAGACAGAGACTCTGTCATTTGTCCTAGATTTGGGCATCTACTATATGTGGCAGCTGTTGAGTTGTTATCTCCACTGGTCGTGGCGCCAGTAAACATGACACCGTTTAATCCCTGTTGAAACTTCTGATCTTATTTCAAGCTTTGGAGAAATTTCAAGGACTTTTTATCAGGCTACACTAGAGGATGAAGAGTTTGGTTTCCATCCTGTATATCTGATAGGCAAGAGTTTTCTGACTGACGTCAACTTTTCCTTGTCTCCTCCACCACACCCAGGTATCGTATCCATCATGACGCTGTCTGCCCTGGCATATGAACGCTACATTAGAGTGGTACATGCCAAGGTCATAGACTTCCCCTGGGCCTGGAGGGCTATCACTCACATCTGGCTTTATTCACTGGCCTGGACTGGTGCTCCACTGCTGGGCTGGAACAGGTACACACTGGAAGTCCACCAACTGGGCTGTTCCCTGGACTGGGCATCTAAAGACCCTAATGATGCATCATTTATCCTCTTCTTCCTACTTGGCTGCTTCTTCGTTCCTGTGGGGGTCATGGCCTACTGCTATGGGAATATTTTGTACACTGTACACATGGTAAGACTTAAAAGCATTTTGGTCATCTTATAGTCATACTTTAATGGTAATGTGATTACAGTTTTGATTTCAAGTCTATATGTTGTTGCTGTTGGTGTTGCTAATTGAAACTTGGCAGGTTGGACACCACAATGACATACATGCTTCCATGATCATTAACTTGATATCTTGAGAATGAACACACACCCAATCTATCCTAACATACTCACTATACACAGACATACACATGGTATACTTGCTCATTAGGCTCCATGGGATTCTGTAATGCTTGTCTGACCTAGCAGCAGTTGCTATGAAAGAATGTATTTATGGGTTAATGTTAACTTGTAATCAAAAGTACAAGATTAGGGCAGGTGGACTACGAGGCCTTCCATCTTTTCTAGCTAATGCAGTAAAATAGAGGCTGGCAAATAACAGATACTCCTGCAAACTGTCTAAATCACACTGACATACCAAAAGTCATGGGATAACAGTATGTAAATTGATTATGAGGTTGTGTTAGCTCGAGGGACGGCTTATGTTATCTTGCGAGTAAGGTTGCACACTGGCCAGCATGCTCATGGCAAGCCAACATGAATTATCAGAGTTTACCAGGCACGATAGTGGAATATCTTGATTGACCTCATGTCGGGTGAACATGCAGGCCATGCCATTCATCTGAACTCACCAGAATGCTCCTGGACAACTTAAACCCGATGGCACAGTACTTTATCCAGCTGGAATATCGCATCATTGTGGGGGTACATGAAGTCCATGAAATGGTCTATGGTATGTTTAGGTGGACAAGTAGACCCAAACCATGTCACCAGCCTGTCTGCCCATTGTTGACAACTATGGTCCATGGCTTCATGGGGTCTGCGCCACACACCAACCCCACCATCAGCCGGAAACAATTGGTACCATGACTCGTCGGACCACACCACATGTTGCCAGTCCTTTAGAGTTTAGCTAGTAACCTTACAAGCCCAAGTGAGGCACTGTGTCCGATGTCCTGTTGTTAACAGAGGCACTCTGGGGATATGCCTGTGGGGTTTAAAAAATGAAAGTCCGATAATTCATGTTGCCTTGCCATGAGCACGCTGGCCAGTGTTCAACTCTACTCACATCTCACAGCTTTCACAGGTGTAGATGTTCCCAAGCCATGCCTTAATGGGAAGCCATTTTGGTATGTCAGTGCATATACATTTCTAACTTCTAATTTGCTTATTGCTTATTGATGATTGGATGGTTATTTAGGGTTCTAATAAAGTATCTCAAATTGCAGACCACCTTCTTAGCATTCTCAATACAGGGGCCTATAGCACAGTGCACTATTTTTCTTGTTAACCCATAACTCTGGTGGCAATAATATTACTAATAATATAATAGTATGAATGTTTTACATTCTACATATTTATGTAGTATGATTTATATCCTTTCTAAACTCGGATTAACAGAGATAATTGCTGTAAAACAAGTTAACAGCATCTGTGCTTCTTAGGCTTTGAGTGTCAGAAACTCAGTCAGAAAGCCTGTCTAAGCTGAGCCCGCTTTTATTAGACATACCCCAGATCAACTAATTTTTTGTTGTCCACCAACAAACCAAAAAGAATGGCATAACAGTAACACCACAAAAACTTTACTGTTTTTAGTCTTTTTCTTTTCTTTTTTTTCTTGCCCCAGATGCATACGTTCCTTTTGAGTCTTGATTGACCAGTTGATAAAATAATAACCCAGTAGGTGTTAGGGGGTCCTTGGTGGCCAAATGGCTCTAAACGCCTGCTTATGTTGTTTATTAGGTAAAGCTAGCTCTGCCCCTAGCTAACTGCCCTAATGGACATGGACGCCGGCTGCCCCATTTGTGGTACATTGTTATAATTAACTACATGCCTTTCATTCTCTTTTAAACTTGGTACATTCACCTTCCCTCCTCCTGTCTGCTCATAGAGGTAATAATGGCTGGGACACTGCTTTATTATGTTGTTTTTTCTGGCTAAAAACATGTTGTCCGGAGGCATCTGGTATACGCAATGATGTTCTACAAAACTAGTCTGTACTTTCAATCAGCATAGACCCATGCATTCGTCTGGTCCTGATGTTATCTGCAGCATGGAATGTGTGAGAGATAAAATATATATTTTTTTATTTATCGGTGCTCTAAATGGTTTAGATAAGCATAAGCAAGTGCACACAGGAGAGCTAAGCACCCTCTGTTTTGACCAGCTCAGATATAAATTATTCATGACTCATAGGAAGCAAGTCATTACTTCTTCAGAGTCTGAACACCCTACCAGCTCCAGCTAAGTCACTGGAGACCCCCTGTATGTACAAACACACTCTGTCTCACACTGTTTCTCATGCACATAAATTCACATAAGCATACACTTACAGCAGCACGCTTGTGCTCAGAACACTCCTGGAACACAACAGTGTGATTCATTGCTCCATTCACTGTTTTAGCTGCTCTGATTTATGGTTGCAATTTCCTTGACTGTCAAAAAAGCCTTTTTAAAACGGCACTGACATTTTTTCTGGCTGTATAATTTGTCTCCCTCATCTGAACGCACTTTCAAAATGTCTTGACGGCTTATAGAACAAGTCATATGTGTGTCAGGTGCCAGATGGTGCTGGTGAGGATGGATTACCAGATGTAGGGTTAGGGGTATGTTTACAATTTGTCTGGCTATTATAGGAATAAAGGAAAGGAGGACTCTGTGTGTATGCAACATGTGGACTTTTTCAAGTCAAAGAGTTAAAAGGACATTTGTAGTCATGAAGTCCTCTGTGTAATGATGCTGTGGTCATAATGATCAAAACAGCCTAATCATAAACACATCCCTGTCCTATGCGGTCAGCAACAATGGATGCCTCCATTAAACTGACCACTGGAGTTTGACCTACTGTTGACAATAATATCAAAACACCCCCTAGTGGTGACCTACTTCTTTGCTAGCAGTTATGCCCTACACAAAGTGTGCCAGTCTCAGCCATGCTTAGCCTGACACAGCAAATTCTGGCTGCTGACCTTGAGCAGCTGTGTCCTCAGTAATGATGTGATCCAGGCTGTAATTAGAGAATCAGGTGGAGAAAGACTGGGCTTAATTGAAAGAGGCTTCCTCAGGGGACCAGTCACCTTAAATAAAATACATTTCAGGTCATATTTAAATAAAGCTGCAGATTTGCTTTGACCTGTTTTTAATTCTTTACATGCATGGCCCAAGTACATGTAGAATCTATTACAAATATAGATATACAAAATATTTCCTGAGCGTTTCATCTATGTGCTGTATTTCATATGGTGTTTTAGTGACTATAAACATTTGTTTCTTTTATGATTGTCTCTCCTTTTTATGACTCTAGTTGCGGTCCATTGAGGATCTGCAGACAGTGCAGATCATTAAGATCCTGCGCTATGAGAAGAAGGTGGCGGCCATGTTCCTGCTGATGATTTTCTGTTACCTGCTGTGCTGGACGCCCTACGCTGTAGTCTCCATGTTGGAGGCTTTTGGCAAGCAGAGTATGGTCTCCCCCACCGTCGCCATTATCCCCTCCTTCTTTGCCAAGTCCAGTACGGCCTACAACCCTGTTATATACGTCTTCATGAGCAGGAAGGTGAGGAGAGACAGGAGGGAGATTTCAGCACAGCAGTGCTTGCACTTCAGTTCCCTTTATTGTAATATTCATAGAGATACAGAAGATGTCACAAAGTAGTTTTATGAATATATACAGGGGTTGGACAATGAAACTGAAACACCTGGTTTTAGACCACAATCATTTATTAGTATGGTGTAGGGCCTCCTTTTGCGGCCAATACAGCGTCAGTTCGTCTCAGGAATGGCATATACAAGTCCTGCACAGTGGTCAGAGGGATTTTAAGCCATTCTTCTTGCAGGGTAGTGGCCAGGTCACTACGTGATGCTGGTGGAGGAAAACGTCCTTCTTGGTGGTATGCTGACATTACCCTGGATACCGTGGCTCTTGATACATCACAAAGACTTGCTGTCTTGGTCACAGATGCGCCAGCAAGACGTGCACCAACAATTTGTCCTCTTTTGAACTCTGGTATGTCACCCATAATGTTGTGTGCATTGCAATATTTTGAGCAAAACTGTAAAACTGTGCTCTTACCTGCTAATTGAACCTTCACACTCTGCTCTTACTGGTGCAATGTGCAATTAATGAAGATTGGCCACCAGGCTGGTCCAATTTAGCCATGAAACCTCCCACACTAAAATGACAGGTGTTTCAGTTTCATTATCCAACCCCTGTAGGTTCAGAGCCTTAATGATCAAGCTAAAGGTAGCAATGGCAAGAAAAAAATCCCTAAGAGCATAAAATGAAATATTGAGATGAACCAAGACTCAAAAAAAGATTCCATCCTCCTCTGGGCTGCACCAAACAGTGAAGTTATGGTAGTGGAGTAGTACAAGTATACAAGGTAATGCTTTCTTGTACAGTCCCGTAAGATAATCATGTAAGTGTGAGGTATAAGCTCCAAATTAAAAAGTAATTATTTTGAGTAACATGATACTGAGTTACAAGACAGTTGATCTATATTACACTGAATGCCAAATAGGTTCTAGATTTAACTGGTATTCATATATCCACACTAAATTGTACTGTAAAGTTATGTTTAAGTGGGAAAGTAAACAGGGAATATCTCAAAGTAATCATGACTGAAATCATCCTGTTCCTTTACAGGCCTGATTCAGCTTTATTTCTCCTTATTTCTCAAGTCTTCGACCTTATTGTACCAGTCCTCCAGCCAGGCTCCACATATAGCCACTGTGCAGGACCGCACCTTCCGCATGTCCATAGCAGAACAAGCCAGTGGTGCATACTACAATACTCTGAACTTGTTACTAGCTGTTACTTTGTGGTTGGCTCTTCACCCCTACCAAATTAATATATAAAACTTTTAGGACTGTACCAGAAATTTGTATTCTTGTATATGTGAATATACTTGGCCAAACCTTGATTTTGATTTTGAAAGCATTACTGAATAAAGTACTTACAAAATATAATTGTACACATATTTCAGATACACTTTAAAAGTAAACATTACACATGTTTACACCTTGGTGAATAATCTTTACCTCATGTTTAATAAGCCATTGTGTCACTATCACTCCAAGAACCTATTTTAGCACTTAAATGTTATATTATACTTTTATTCAGAAGTTAAAGGGGCCTTAATCAGTTCTTAATGAAATGTCTGTTAAATTCTTTGCTCAAAGTATCCCAAGGATTAAAAACAGCAGCACCTTTCTCCCTGTCCCAACAGTCCACAGCTGGCTTATGTGTTTACTCCTTTAAATGAATCAATCTGCCCCTCTTCTTCCACTTTTGCAGTGTTCTGAGGTGAGAATGGCTTTGTGCTACCCTTACCATGAAGTTCATGTTCAGCTAACAGACTAATAGTCTTAACATTATTGTGGATCCTGCAACGAGCAATGCCAAGAACTTTTTAAACACTACATCCCCGTTACTTTATCATGTCAGTTGTTAGCATTTGCTAGCGCTTAACGGGCAAACAAACACAGAAAAAAACATTTTTTAACAACTTACTTACATTTCCCTCATCTGCAGTTCTGCCATGGACAGTAGATACTGACCCCTCTTGCATACTCAGACACACAAGGCTGAAGTTGACTTCCAACTCACCAGCTTCTTGAATTTTCTCATTCCACCTTAAATGGTGCAGCAGTTATTACTTTAACACTTGAGGCACCAGCATGTGAAGTGCTGCACCATTTAAGGTGGACAGGGAAAAATGGTACAAGAGGTTCCACAGGTAGCCTGAGCCCCAGCATAGCTGCTGAAACATGTAAAATAGAACAAGAAGCTTGTCAGGCAGCCTGAGGCATCAGCATATCTGCCACACCATTTAAGGTGGAATGGGAAAATTGGAAAATTAGGAGAGGTTATTCTAATGAGTTCCCCAATTGTTGTAACAAGGGGATCCAAATCCAAACAGTTTGCTGAATCCCAAAAAAACTGACGGGGTTGTCTTACTTCACAGTTTATGAATTGTTAAGCACTCCCGACACCCATATGTTACCCACAATATGTTCTCTTTAAGAATGCATTTGGCTAAAACTTTGTGGATATGCAGGCTATGGGCTAACATATATCCTTAAAAGTGGTTCTACAGGGGTTCTTCTTCTTCTTTTAAAGACAAATGCTATATATATATAACTGTGAATACTGAAAGAACCTTTTGAATCTATACATGTATCTTTAGATGAATCTTCTATATGATGGAAATTTGTCATATGTGGTCCTTTAAAGAGCCTTTAATGCACCAAGAACCACTAGTATTAAAAATTATAGGAAGTTTTTTAGTTCTATGGAACCCTATAGTTATAGTATTTTACAAATCAATAGTAGTATTAATGTACCAGTCAATGAAAGAATTAAAACAAAATGAGAAATCATAATATATCAAATCAAACACAGACAAATAATCTGTCAAATCTTGTCTTTCCTTGTGTGTGTTCTTGATCAGTTTCGACGTTGCATGCTGCAGCTGCTGTGCTCTCGTCTGGCTCGCCTGCAGCGCAGCATCAAGGACCGCCCCCTGACCTGCGCTGACCGGCCTATTCGGCCCATCGTGATGTCCCATAGCCGTCATGACCGGCCCAAAAAACGAGTGACTTTCAACTCCTCCTCTATCGTCTTCATTATCACCAGCAATGACACACACCCTCTGGACGTCAGTTCTAAATGCAGTGAGGTGCCGGAGGTCAATGTCATTCAAGTGCGCCCCATCTGACCCAGCCCAGGGACTCCATCTTCATAGTGATAAAACACTTTCTCCCATTCCCTTCTGTGATGTGAAGAATTCTTGTGAAACCAAACATAATTTTGATCATATTGGTCCTTCGAACTACTGTCTATTTGACCATGCTGATCCCTACGCTCATGAAAATTATTTTTTCCACACTGCTGATGTTGCAGTGATGGTTTTCCCTATTTATGTGTGGAAACTGTATTTACTGTTGTACTTCCTATTAACTACTTAGTTAATCGCCCAAGTAATTTCTATCAATTATGTTTATCTATTTATTGAATCATTTATAAACGATGCTAAAGCTAATATCCTGATTTTAACCTACTATATATCAATGCCCTCTTCAATCTTACAGAGGGACACATGGACCCTTTTCATGTGCACAGTATTGTGGGCAAAACTAGAACCTCTGCTGACTTCCAGTATTAAACAGCTTAGATAACTGCACTTTAAAGTATTTCCTTGAAAAGACTAGCTGTATGTACCTTTCTGACAGCCTTGAGTAACCTGCTACTAGGCCACTTTAATCCACGCTTCTCATATTTCTCAATAGCTGCAAATGCTCTCAATTTTCAGGTCTTGAATCAGTATGCAATTCACGACTGTGCCTGTCTCTAAACAGCTCTCACAGTTCCTGAGCTCAGTGGCAGCAGTAAGTACCTCTGACTTGAACTATGAAGTGTTCAAGATAAAGAAAATGAAGGATAGCATTCCTTGTGTGGAACAGAAGTTTGCCTCAGGTGATGCCATGGGTGGGTGCTTGATTTGAAAAACTATGAAAAGGGTCCATTTGTCCTTCACCGGTGCATGAAAGGAACAGACTTGGCTTTGGAATGTTGCAAGGACCATCTCAGTCATGTATAGAACCAATAAAGAGACCTTCTATTTAGATACACAAGCCTCTTCTCACTTTTACTGAACCTCTCTCATCACTGAGCTTGTGTCATGGGCAGTCACTGAAATGAGTGAAATGACCTTTCAGTTGGTTTTAATCAAATGATGGCAGAAAGCAGGAGACACCCAGAGGTAAATAAGGTCTATATTAGGGAAGAACTCACACAAGCTCTCTGTCTCCCACATTCTGGACAGCTCAGTTTTGAATAGCACTGATTAGGGCTACAGGGCAGCATTTCCTGACACACAAGCACACCTTCACAGTGTTCTGAGGCTATGGGGTTCGGTAGAACTGATGGTTGAAAATGATGAGAAATAATCGAAAACAACATATGGAGAGCACAATTTGCCTGGCCTTTAGACTTCAGTGAAACACACAAACGCCGCCTGATTTGTGAAATGCAAGAACTCTATATGAAGATGGACACACTGGGGAGAGCAGGTTCATAAAGTTTGCTTGTCCGAAAAGGTCAATCTCTTTTATAATAATTATGTGAACATCTGTAGGTTTAAAGTCGGGGAATTTAACACTAGGGATTAGGATAAAATAGGGACAAATCTCGGTCAGTTTTTTTTATTGGCATGATGATGTTTGGGCTCTCTATTTAAGTAACCTGACTGAAAGAGGGAGAACACAGATGGCAGGGAATAGAGTACTGGGTTATTCACGACCCAAATAAACAAACTAAACTTTCACATAATCTTAAAATGATTTCCGGTTTATCTTTCTTCTTCATATTTTGCCTTCCCACCCTGGTATTTTAGGTCACTGAAACTAATTTAGGTGAAACTTTATTTTGACAGATCCTATTATATCAAATAAACACTCAACAGACTCAATGATGTATCAGCAGTCAAGCATCCGAATACATTCAGTAGTGAGACTTTTAATTAACTGCGTAAATACATTTGTTTATAATCTGCTAAATTCAGATGCTTTTCATTTGAAGGGTCCAAGTTCATATCTGTAAGTTTGAGAAGTCACTGAACATGTAACAGGTATAATACAGACCATCTCAACATCCTCAACAAGCTGTTATATACATACCACTGACACCATCCTATAACTGGAGTTTACCTGAATTAGGATTAGGATAGGTTTATGGTTATTATTAGGGTCAGGGTGAGGCTTAAATCAGGTTTGGGTTGAGATTAAAGTCAGGAGTAGGATTAGTTTGAAGGTTGAGGCTAAGGCAAGGGTTAGAATTAGAGCAGGGTGAGGGTCAGGCTTATGTTTTGGGTCGAGGTTAAGGTTAGGGTTAGGATTAGGTTTTGGATTGAGATTAAGGTTTGGGTTAGGATTATGGCCAGGGTTACCATTAGGATTAGGTCTTGGGTTGAATCTATGGTTAGGGTCAGAATTCTTTTGAGGGCTTTTCTCCCCCAATATATTATAGAACACAGGGGAGGTGTATATGTTTAGAACATTAGCAGAACATTATACAAAATAATCCTTTTTACTTTTAGTTTATTAAAATAATATTGTGTATCATCATGTACTTAGCTACTGGCAGACTTCTAGGTTCCCTTATATCTTTTAAAAATTAATCTAAGTCTCTAAGGTTGTAGTTGTTAATGGTTTAGTATTGTACAGAAAAAAATTGTTATAGCAGGACATTTAATTAACAATAGTACAACACGTCAAATATTGAAACTGAGCAATTATATTATTTTTTTTAAAACATATACGGTTATTTTGAATTTTATGCCAGCAACACATTGGGACAGGGGAAACAAAAGACTGGCAATAGTTGTGCAATGCTAAAAAACAACAGAGTGGAATACCCACAACTAATTAAGCTAATTAGCAACAGGTCAGTAACATGACTGGGCATATAAAGAACATCCCAGAGAGGCTGAGTCTTTCACAGTGTCCTAACTTTATTGGGAATGTGCTTGTACTAATTCATGAGTGTGCCTCCAGCAATGTCTCAGCAGGCCTGTGTGGCCTTACAATTAACTACAATAACATTTCTCTAATTACTGGCTACATCTAATTATTCCACTAAAAATGACTGCTGCAGAGGGCTGGTCAATGAAAAATCCAAGCCAGCCCTCATTTGCCCTTCAGTCTAAGCAGCACCATCATTTCCTGAATACAAATGCACCACTGACCTTATTCTCCTCCCAAACTGATTAGATGTAATTCAAGCCTAAGGGGGGGTCACTGATCTTTAAATATTTTTGGAGTATAGATTCAAACTGAGATGATGGAACAAGACAAAGGATCACATAGGGGACCAGGGCAAAGTTCAGTTTGAATGGCACTTTTTGACCCCAGATGATTAGGACTTGCCGGAGAATGGTAAAATATCTTCCACTTTGATCAAGCTTCTAGTTTTTGAGGAACTTGAGGGCAAGGATTTGGTTCCAAAGCTCCTCCACAGTAATGCGGGGCTTTTTGGGACAGTATCTGAGAAGCAGATAAGCTGCTCCCACTATAGACACTGTCCCAAAGATCCACAGCCCCCGGCTGATCACCTGCAAAGGACAAGGAACACCCATCTTAATTCTGAGATGCATTATCCTATCCTCATTGCTTTGCACTTGAAAGGTACACTCTTAAACATAGTCCCAAAATGGTCCTGTGGAGCGACAGAAGAACCACTTTAGGTTCACAAAAGAACAAACAAAAAACTCAAAACAACTCAGATGAGCAGTGATTTTCTACTCCAGTCCCCAGGACACACTACTCCCTGCATATATGATCCAGTTAATCAGGAAAAGATCAAGCTGACTCTTCAGGGCAATGACTTCAATGAGTTTAAAAGTACTGCTTTAGAGCACCAGAAGTGTTTATTCTATGGCAAGAGTAGGGAATTCTTGTCCAGGAGTCTAGAACTGCTCCATAGTTTGGGTATTTTCCAGCTCAAATATGCCCAGTTAATTTGTACATGTGCATCTACTGTAACTTCTTATATTATATTCTAGTTCTAAAATAGTAATTTATTTGTATGGTTTAGGTTTTGCACTTTCTATGCAAACTGAATGCAATAAAATGAAAGTGTGCAAAAAGAATAATGGTTTTTTTTCCACCGATTTTGTGAGTATAATTTTGCCTTCCCCAAGACCTACTGGTGAGGAAATTTTATTTTATTTTCCATTGGAACTGCCATATATAGCTGTGTGAACACTTTTAGAGAGGCTTTTCCTGTCACTCTGTAAGACTTGAAAATTGCAGTATTCATTTTTAGTTTTAGTTTTAAACTTTTCCAAAAGCGCTGAACAAATATTAAAAATATGCAAAGCATCTTTTTTCATATTAAAACAATTTCATATACAACAATTGCTGTTTTAACAGCATACATCACCAATTCTGTTGTGAAGTGTTACAAATGTTTTGTGCAAAAACTCCCTCAGATGTAAACATAGCTACTGTGAATGACCAACACAGACTATACAGTCATAGCTATGTGGTTACAGCAAATGAACACTTCACTGAAAACATTTGAATTTAGATTACCCTCACATATAACACTTTATTCTGATTGCTCTGATCACCCACCTCTCAGACTTAAAGAGATCAGTCAAGTAAACCGAGACGTCTTTGAAAATGACAATGTTGAAGTGACAGTCATTGAAAGCAGAAGGTGCTGCCAACCAATCGAAATACAATACCACACTGCCCTTTTCTGCCACAAACTAAATGGGCTGATAAGCCAATGCTTAGTGCCTGTCTTTCCAGGTGCCACAGGGACACCACTTCTAGTTTCCAGTGACCTCTGTGTCCTACTCAGAAAGGGTATTCAAGAACTCCACTGAGACTTCATGGTAGCAGTGAGAACAGCCTGCCAGGACATGCTTCATCTGTTCAATAGCACAACTGCTCAAAGACACACAGAAGCACTTCCAATTATATTTTGCTTTACCTGGTTCTGCCATTTCCACTGGACCACTGCTTCATGATAACGTTTTCTGGTGAAGGTGATCTAGGAGTAAATAATCAAAACATAGAATGGTGTACATTAGCAAGACATTAAACCTTTTCCAAGGCAGAACCAAGAAAACTCCCCAAAAATTAGCTTACCATTGTGTACAATGGGATGATTGTTTTTGGCATGATAAAATGGAGTGTGTTGTCCAAGTATTTCCGGAACAGGAAATATCTGGAATTGACGTGTGCTCTCATCTAAGGCACAAGACAAAATAAAGGGCTGTGTTTACATACATTTCCATGATATCAGACATTATAGCCAGTCCATTTATTGACTTAGTATAACCAAACATGTCAGCATCTTACCAAGAATATATCATTTTAGTAAGATACAAATAAAGATGTAAGAAATGCTCAACTATGAAATACCTCAACTCTATAGGCAAAAATATGTGGCTCGCAAATGACGTTTCAATTCATCCTAAAGGTGTTCAAAAGACTTTGCGGTCAGGGCTTTGTGCCCATCCACTGAGTCCCATTTCATGAAGTTCCCAAAGTCCAGTTTTGGTGCTGATGTTGCTTGCAGAAGCAGTCGGAACTTTTGTGTTGAGTGTTGCAAGACAGGGCAGCACTTGGCAGCCCCGTTTTGTGATTCTGCGTCTACCACTTCATGTCTGAGCTCTAGTTCGTCCTAGATGCTTCCACAGCACTTANCTGATTGCTAGGTAAATGCTAGGTAGTTGATAAGTGATTGCTAGGTGGTTGATAGGTCACTGCTATGGTAAATTTGGTGGTTGCTAGGGGCTTGTCGGGTTGTTGCTATGGTATCCAATGCAGTTTGTAGTTGAACGAATGCTGTATGAAATCTGTAAGTCTGACCAGTTTAAAAAGTAAATGCTTTTTGTGTATAGGCTCTTTGATCCCACAAAGACTTAGAATACATGCAGAATCATATGCTGTACATCAGAGGCAGAAATCTGGCATATCTGTGGAAGAATGTGGAACTTTCAAAGTGTGTTTTCTAAGATGTTCACTTACCAAATTGGGCAGAGCAATCATCATAAATGTGTTCCTGGGCCAGATATGCAGAAAATTGGGCGGCATTGCAAACTGAGTTCAGAGACAGAGATGATATTACATTCATAAATCACACTGTACTTACAATTCAACCAGTTTTCCATAAACAACCACATAACAATCAAAGTATGTATCTTAGTGAAATATACACAAACGTGCTGAATGGCACACATGCAATGAAAGAGCTCAGAACTGGTTATGAATACTTACATCACCATTCCTAGGGGGCATAGTGAGCTCGAGGTATCCATGAGGAATGTAGGTCTGGCTGTAATTGAAGCGACTTCGGCGTAAAAACTGCTTCCTGGTGGAAGAGAAGGCACCGTCACAGCCGACAATCAGATCTGCCTGGATTTCTTTTTCAGTTCCATCAGGTCTACAAGCAACCAGAGAACAAATATGTATCAGCTCATAGCCAAATGGACACAAATAACAGTGTATACTTATATACATAAGCTTTCAAACATTTAAGGACATCCAGCTTTCCAAAATGCTTTAATAAACAAGCATGATTTCTGTATTTGCAGGAACCAGAAAAATGAAAGAACAATTAATAAACAGTGCTATCTTGGGAATAAATTCATAAACTATGTATTTTTGGTGTATTTGGGGAGTTTTATTCTTTTTTAAAATAATTTAGAAAATAAAACTGTCAAGTTAAAATATGTTTACACAAAGAACTTTGATGAAAGACACTTTGATGATGCTGTGAATATTCTAAAAGCATTAGTAGACCAAAATTGTTTTATGTTATCACAAACTTTATCAGAAATGTATATATTTATAAATTTGCAGTATATTTAGAATATTTGCAGTACTGCTCCAGGATAACTACCAGAAAATAATAAGTCACTAATAAACCAGCACTGTTATGAGAAGTTTATTCTCTAGCTGGAGTCTTTACTCCCACAGATGATGGTGTTTCCTCTTTGTAACATCAAAAGTGTCACAATTTCTGCATACATTATGGAAGTACATTGGATTTAATGATGAGAAACCAGAGGTCAAGAAAACAGGTGAATAAAAGCACAAACTGTTTACACATGAAAGGTCATGGTGCCAGTTTCTGGGCTCCAGTCAAGCAGCTTATGGTTAAAGTTCAGTGTTGTGTTTGGATATGCCTCAGCCGCTGCAATGATAAGACAAACGAAACGGAGAGACCTATGAAAAACAATGAACCCAATTTTAACATTGACAGTACTAGGAGAATTACACCATGATAGCCCACTCACATTGTGTGTCTGTAATTTTACAGACATTATAAGCAAAAACACTGTTTTAAATATCAAGAAAAGAAGACTCCAAGAATAGTTAACCATAGAAACTGAACCAACCCCTTTTCCATGTCAAGACTTACAGCTTAATTTGCGATAGAACAATTCAGCAGATAATAAACAGAGTAAATAGGTCTGGCTGATAAATGTGTGAATACCTGAAAGGAGCTCCTTATTAAGGTCAGCTCTGCCTACAGAGAGGATATACTGAAAGGAAAAGAAATGAGATGTTGACTCATGGAGACAGCCCACATCATCAAAAGGAGATGATTACTTGCTCATGTATGCCAAGGAGATGAGGTCTATAATACATTTCATTGACAGGAAAAGAATATACTTGTCAGTTTAGCCAAAGATGAATTGTTTCTGTGATGTCACGAAAACAAACACATTTACATACATCATAGTATTCAGCCTAAGCAGTTTAGATCCATTCTCTGTGAAGTTGTAAGGAACGTTTTAGTGTTTTGTACCTTTTTCAAAGAGGAACAATACAGCGCCTGTGGACCTTAGGACCTTGAGTGGGCTGTGAATCCTTGAAAATAATAGGCTGCAATTTCTACCATTTTAATTCAAATCGGGCTGTTTATGCAGCTTAGTTTCCATATATAGACTATACAGGCCGAGAAGTAATAAATGGGCCCTTTAATTTCCGCATGTATACAATATATTACACTCCTTTAAAGAAGTGGTTCCTAATCCGTCACTCAGGGGACCCAAGACAATTCACATTTTTGCTCCAACCTAACACACAACACATAGGGATGAAGGGAAAAAGTTGATTGTCGGGGGGTCCCTGAGGACCAGGTTTAGAACCACTATTTTAAATGACTTACTTTTGCCAGGGATTAAGTTTATTTCATTTATTTTACTGAGGTTTAAATTATGAATCAAGTAAACTGCATGCATCAGTTTTTTTCAATGAATTACTAAATAAACTACAAAATACAAATGAGCCAATATTGGCTGCATGTTTCACAAATCGAGTGACTTTATTTGCTGCATCTTCCAGTGCAGTAGCTTGAAGATCTATATCTGCTCTTGTGGAGTCTCAGAGATCTGACATCAAATGACCTGACAGCTTTTCCATCGACACAAGGTCTTTATGACTGGCAAGAGTGAAGGAGGTCCAGAGTGAGATGATCCTGTTCCACACTGGGTGGTTCATGCCAGGCCTACCATTCATACAGGGAGTGAACTTTAATCCTGCACTTAAGCACTTGCATGTAAAAGCACTCTCTAGCATTGAAATAAGGTCATTACCAGCCATACAGTCAGAATTTCTGCCTTTGTGGTTCCATCAGACTCACTCTTCTTCCTGCCGATCGCTCTGTCTCTCTCTTTTTTAGTAAGAGGATTAGTAACAAGCACTAATAAGCTGACGATTTAAATGTGCATGCACTTCTTGGGAAAATGTTCAGGACCCAGAATCCAGAATAGTCCCATCTGATGTGCTCTCTCTGTAATCAAACTCCATGATACTCAACAGACACAGTCCCAGCTTATTAACCATTACTAAACCTGCTTCCAAAAGGTTGCATTTGAAGTGTGAAGCCAAATTAAGTGTTTTTTTATGTATAGAGTCAGGAATAAAGACATGTACTAGGTGCGATGTAAATCGCTTAATACCTAAGTTGGATAAAAAACTTGCACACACTGAGAAATGTTGTGAATGTACATGATTTAAATTAATACAAAATGTTATACATCAATACAGCATTCAAAACATTTGAGTCTATTTGTCAGTGTACAGACCCTCTAGCTTGGTTTATATGTACAAATATTCCCCTCTGTGGCACCAGTAGTACTAGTAGTAGCAAAGCACTCTGAATGGTGCTGTTTTGCTGTCCCTATGACAATGATTAACAAAAGATTAAATGAGGCAGTTTTATTGACTCACTGGAGGGAGTTAAGGCCATGAGCTGCTCTTAAAGTTGTGTATCTGTAATAATCATTGTCAGATCATGTATGCTGTAAGTAATATTTGATACTACAGTGAGGAACCCATAGGTAAGCGTAACTTTTTCTTAAAACTGATTTTAAAAAATCAAACCCAAACGAATATCATTTTCTCTGGATTTATAAAATATTTGCAATTAATTTCTTGGTTTAGGTTCATAATGTATACTCATGTAAAATTACAAAGTGGTAAAAATTAGACTGGTACAAGATGCTAAGCATGTGATACCATATAATTAAATAACATAATAGCAGTCCTTATTCATCAAAGCTGCATAAACCAATTTACAGATTTAAAATACAAACATTTTATTAATTTCATTTCTCTGGTAGAGATGTTTGTGTTAAATAAGAAACAACTGTTCGCATTACCTGGCCCTTTCTTCCATACGGTATGGGTGAACATTTCCCTTTCAGATTGTGGATCATGCGAGCATGCATTGGGATGCCCCTAGATACAATCTGCATAAAACAGACACACAAGCAAAACATCAAACCCAAAGCAATAATGCAAATAATTCAAACAAACCATGCAAATCCATAGGACACTGACTAAATGACTACAAACAATATAAGTGAAGCCAACAATCACAATCAAAAGTTGCCCTTTATTCTACTTTTCTAAGGCAGCCTCTAACGGCATGATGCAAAAAGTATATTTATGTCCTTCCCTGAAATGCTGCACCCACAAGGTTCTGGTTACCTTTTGATCATTATTAAAGGCAAATACTTACAGTGGTTGCACAATAAACATGACTGAGAATGGATAAGACTATTCTAGCAGGAATTTGCAAAGGAAGCTTTGTCATACATTTCAGAAAATCTGCTTTTATGTGTTCTCTTTTCCTGAAGCCAAGAAATATGGGCAAGAAAATTCATATATAACATTTAGACAATTCCATTAAACTGTTTATGGCTGATAAAATTGTAATTGAATGTCTCATCTCAATTTAATTAAGGCATTTTATTTCAGATCTGAGTTTTAGTACCCTAGAGGAGGGTAATATAAAAAGCCTGGTTCTCCCAGGCTGAAGAGTCAGATAAGTGTATAAAACCCTGGTGATGCAGGTACTGCTGAGGCTTTCATAACAGCCTCTGTATGCCCCAAAATCAGTTCCAAAGAAATCTCTGACCTCACAGACTATTTAACCACAATTTAATTGCAATATATAAAATAGAAGTGGTTCATCAGTGTGACTTCCTCCCAAGGGAGAAGAAAGAAGAAATTAACTGTACCTGAAGTTTGACTGCACATTATGTCTGTCTAGCATCTGTCTTAGACTCAAGTGAAATCTGCAAACTGCTTATGCGTGTCATACTAAGCATCGGTTGCACAAGATGGGGTGGGAAGCTGAAAATACCTTCTCTTCAATCCCAATATGTTTTAAAGCCTGGCGCCCCCTATGGGAGAGGGCTAGGTTGATACTTCTGCCTTTCACTACTTTGGCACGGCGAATATCTGATGGGACATAAAAGTCAGTGAGTCAGTTAATCCAACACCATGATTATCTTTGCATGTTCTTGTTCCATATTATACTACTATAATGCTGTAATCACCTAGTATCCTGATATAAATAAAAGTCTTCAAACGTGTCATCTCTTATAATCCAGTTTTCATTCTTACCTTCTCGAGATTCAAAAACTGCAACATCAAAACCTCTCTTTGCAAAGAAGGAAGCATTCAAGGCGCCCACCTAAATTAAGGGGCACAGAAAGAAAAAAATCCACCTGAATTTTAATACAAGACATTAAAAATTCTAGCCAGCCTACGTATGGACCATTCTAGTCCTTTCCCTGTATGGACCATCTAGGGGCCCTTGAGGATTGGTTTGAGGACCACTGGTGTAGAGAGATTTCTGCTACAGTTAAAGCTTCTTTTATGCTAAAAATACAACTATGTATACTCTGTTAAGCCACATCAGGTCATTTGAAGATCAATGGTAAAAAGAGGTACAAAGATGAATCCCAACTCAATTTGTCTTGGCTAAAGTACATTATAAAGGGGAAAAAAGAAGTTTGGATCTTTCCCAGCATAACACACCTTGGTTATGACATTTATTAAGTTTTATAATCATTTTATTAGTTATAGGCCTTATATTGACCAGCTAAACCACTTTCTTTGATACCATATATATTTTCTATACAACTAACCTACTTTAAGAAGATTGATGATATCCACATAAGTGGTATCCATTAAGATATTAAAGCACCCTTCACTTTCTCAACAACTGAAATATCATATATGACTAGGCTACTGCATCTGCATCAGGTGCCTGTCCTATCAGGTGAAATACAGTTGGAATGACTTACTGCATTATCAGATGCATATTTGTGTTATTAAGATATCAATCCATATGATCTTACCAAACCGCCTCCCACTACGGCAACTTTTTTCTTGTTGCTCTTCTCGGCTGAGAAATCCATGGTAGCACTGTCCATGTATGTCTGTAACAGCTCAGGAATTAGCTTGGTCTGTCAGTGGATGTGGACAACCTGCTGAAACACTGGGTTACAAAATAGGCAAACAAGCTTGAAAAAAGTTGGAAAAAACACTCCTCCACTGTCAGTTCTACGTTCCTGTACACTCGTTCATATGTAAATATAGTTTGAACAGGAGTCTCTTGCATAGTAAAGGTTCAAAGCCCTGCAGTACATAGTCAAAGTCAAAGATCAGTCTGCTGGACTGGCCTTGAGGAAGAAAGGATTTTGTTATTAGATTTTGTCTAATCGCTTTTAGTTCAATACTACTGATGATCAGCATTTAGCCTAAACCTAAACATACTCATTACTAATCTCTATAATATTTAACCAATAAAATAATCACTTAGGCTACTCTATGAGATGTGCTCTCATGATGCTGTTTCATTTCATTTCAATCATGGGCCAATTTGAAGAACAGCACCAACATCACTGCATTAGCAAGGAGAGCCTTGATACTGTCAAATGCCTACCGACAAGCTTCCAACCACTGGAACTAAACCTTTGAGATATAACAGTCAGTTACAGTAAAAACTACAGTAGCAAAATTTTCAAACGTTGTAATAACATAGCATTTCAAAAAAAGTACAAAGCTACTCACAGTTTGTGGACTCTGAGAAACTGTAGGTGTTTTCTCTCTTAGTTGGGATGCAGTTTTTAGCCATCCTTCTGCCTTGCCATGTTGTTTAAGAGGCTTTTTAAAATCGCATTCAGCAAGTTCTGATCTGAATGGCAACAACTGTGTAAAACCACAGCATCTATGTAGGACTTTCAGTCATGTAGATTGCAAGGTGTTGTGGCACATTCCTGACAGAATCACTTTATACTGCAGGAAGTTGTCAGGGGTAATGAAACCAGACAGCTTCTCAGGCCATGTGGTCAATGGGGCCTGCCGGTACACTTCAAAATCAAATTTGCTCACAAATGTGTCAGACCCAACGTTACAGACACACAATCATCAACTCCAGCCAAAGGGTAAAAATCTCATTGTAGAATATATTTTTATTATCCTAACTTTAATAACAGCTCCGTGCACTAAAGCTAAACTCAGAAAGATCCTGAGGAAGCAAAGAGCCCATCTGTGTTCTCAGTACTTCTCTTTTCTGGAGTGTGACACAAAATTACTTAAAAACACCCCCACTCATGTATTTTAAACAGCTGACTCCTCTTGGATGACTTATCTGATTATTTGTGTCAAATGTTTTACCATAGCACATAGAGTTCCCATTTTTCCTTTTGCTGGTTTATAGTGTGCTGTGTATCAGCTTATTTTTGTATGTCATAAAAAAATAATACCATAAACCTATCATGATTCAGTATTCTAAAATATGCTAATGAGAGGATTACAATGTGGTGGCAGGAAACGTATGCTGCCTTCTCAGAAGTCTCTACTTAGAAAGTACAATGCAATGTGTATTCAAATGGTTTTGTTCTGGGAATAATAGGAATTATCGTAAATAATGTTTTTTATTTGTTTACTTTTGTTTTTCTAGCAAGAGAGCACAATTGCTTTACTGCAACAAAATAAAAAACAGGATGCGCATTAAATGTTATTATATATATGTATATATATATATATATATATATATATATATATATATATATATAGTGTAAAGTATAAAACTATACATTTGGACAAAAGCTCCTTAAGAACCCGTTCAGTTTGCTCAGTGTAGTGCAGCGTTTCTCAACCCTGGTCCTGGAGGCACACTGCCCTGCTCGTTTTAGTGGACCCCCTGCTTTAACACACCCCCTGCAAGTCTAAAAGGGCTTGTTAATGAGCCGATGAGTTGAATTAGGTGTGTTGGGAGTAGGTGTGTCTTAGCAGCACTAAGATGTGCAGGGCAGGGTGCCTCCAGGACCAGGGTTGAGAAACACTGTTTTAGTGTATCACAAACCCAGAAGACATTATTAAGTGCCAGTTCTCCTTACCACACAGGTATGCAACACACAGATGTGAAAATATAATTTCTTACTANTATATATATATATATATATATATATATATATATGATTACGATTACGATTGGGAAGTCGAAGGAGTTGATTCTTCATCTCCAATTTGTTAGGGAGTCCAGGTCAAGTCTTGGCCTGACTATACATTATTTCATACATAACAGCATAACAATGACTTTGTAACTCTTACTGATTATGCTGCAATCTGTGACAGCACTAAAAAAGTGAACTACATTTAGTTCAAAGCTTTAGTTTGCATCGTTATGTTACACCCTTCTATCCATGACTCCAGCACACTTGTGGTTAAATTTGGAGTTGAGTGGAGTCCAGAAATGAAGCTGACTGCAGAAAATCCATAGCTGTGCATCACTGATTGATGTCTTACTGATAAGCTGAACAATGATTTTTGAAATATGTGTGTGTAGCCTGGGCATATAACTATCCTGATTGGTGCCTTATATGCTTGTAACAGAGATCTCCTTTTGCATCAAATAGCTTTAAATAGTCCCCTTGGTCACCACATACTGGATTTAGTGTGCACCAGTCAGAATTAGGTGTTTCTCTGCTGTATTCTACCACATCTCTACCACAGTCTACAGCTGAATAACAAACATACTTAAGTTTAGTAGATGTTTTTAATTATTTTTACACCTCTATAAATCCACAAACATCTGACTGATGAAGGGGTCTTGTATCTGCACAGACAATATACATTCACTGGTCACTTTATTTCATAGACCACTTTATTAGCTCAACTAACCATACAGGAAAACTTTGTAACTCTACAATTACAGACCGTAGTCCACCTGTTTCTCTGTAAACATTATTATCTCACCTTTACCCAGGTACTCAAAGGTCAGGACCCTCACAGGACCACTAAAGAGAAGGTATTATTTGGGTAGTGGATCTGACTCAGCACCGTAGCGACATTGACATGCTTAAGATTTTAACTAATTTATAACTCAGTGTATCACTGCCAGGCTGAGAATCAGTGGTGGACAGTAAGGAAGTAAATGTAATTGGTTTCTGTACTATAGTAGTTTTTCAGTGTGTCTTTACTGAAGTATTTCCATTCTGGGGGACGTTTTACTTTAACTCCAATACACTATGCAAAATCTGTCATTCCTTTTGGCTTATGCATGCACGTAACATGTCAAAACTAAAGAAGTACGAAGCGAGCCCACCTATCAAGGTACAGTGTTTTGAACTTGTTTTGACCTGTTGGACAGAGCTTGGTTGTACCTAATGGAAACTGTTCTCCTTCTGTGTTTTGTGCTTATGATAATTTGAATACACATCAGTGTCAGACTAATTAATGACCTTCTATTAAAAGGTTGGTGGACTGAGAATGAGTCTCTTCACCTACAATGTGTTGATTAGGAGTCCTGTTCCAGAAAAGATAATAGGACATTAGAGCTATAAACTTTTACTTTCCATACTTAAGTACATTTGAAGGCAAATACTTTAGTACTTTTACTCGAGTGGAGGTCTAAAAGCAGGAACTTCTACTTTTACTGGAGTAATATTTCACCATAGATAACTCTACTTTAACTCTAGCTGTCTACTTTACTTCGTCCACCACTGGTGAGAAAAGACCACCAACCAAATAGTACCTGTTCAGTGAGGGTCCTGACCATTCATGAAATGACAAAAACAACCTGTAACGATGTAGAAACTAGCCGATGTAGACGGACCTAATGAAGCCTAACACATAAACATCACCGACAAACATCACCCATACTCGCACCCGGGCTTCGAAACTCCGAATCAGAGAGATTCGTCATCCGGCTCGAACATTTCGGGTTACTCGGTATGAGCATCACAGCGCTCAGAGCGGCTCCAGCTCCCCGACCCATCAATAAAGAGACGCAGTCTTTCCAGACTCGAGTCAGATTTCACTGAAGTACTAGAACACTCACCACCATATACAGAACCAATCTCTGCCCGGAATTACAGCCTGAACACTAAAGTAAAAGAAAAACAACAAAAGAGAAAAGCGGGCAGTGTAACAGACCAGCTGAACCACTCTAACGCCTGGGAGTCAAAGCAGTTCACATGCCGTAAGTACTTTAAACCACTTACCCGCTCTCACAGAGGCAGAATCCCAAATGGCTCCCTACTCCCTACGTAGTGCACGACACAGCTCATTAAACTAGAGCTGCATCCGGCACTGGTCTGTTCCCTGCACACTTGACACGGGGAGTCGGTTAAGGGAACTGCAGCTGATGAACACCTTCATTATCAAACACCCATCTTGCAGTGAATGATGGGTAAACTATCCCGCAGCTTCCTGTGAAGTGATAACCGTTGTTCACCGCTGACCCTGTAGTTTGAAGTTCCCTTCCAACGTTTTCACTCTTAAATGTGTGAATATTAGCTGATGATAGCTTATGTAATTCACTGGTTGAGTGCAGGAGCCTTATTGTATGACCTACGTAGTGCTCTACATAAGGTGTAGGGAGCCTTCTACAAAGCAAAAAGAGGAAAAAAGCACAGAGAAAATCCCGGAAGAGTACTAATGTTATGTTGTGTGTCATGTGGTGGGCTCATTGGAGACCGCAGTTTCCAAGGGGAAGAAACAAAGCTGAAGGTGTTATGGGTGTTTATAAGGGCTTTAAAATTAGGACAGAACCGCCCTCTGCAGACGTTTGACCCCCAAGAATCACTGTGAATGCTTATATTTATATCACAACCATTGAATTATACTGGAAGTTTGACAAATCTGGGGAATTCCCCTCTAAAAAAAGTGAAAACGAACTGCAGCCAAACTAGTACTGAAGTAAAAGCAGAGGTGGACAGTTACAAAGTACATGTAATTCATTATCATACGTAAAATACGTTTTTAATGTCTGTACTCTATAAAGACTCCACTACATCTCTATATGAATTTTTTTTCCTCGGGTTACTTTGAAGTGGGAGAAAAATTTTTTTATATAATCCCTTCCTTAGTTGTCCACTTGTTCACTGTCCAGTTTATCAGTTCTATCTAGGGATGAGTACCAATGACAAGCTCCTATTTTTTATCTAAATGTCTTAGTGTTGGGTTACTGTATGTTAAATCAGGAAATCAGGTATCTGTTATCAGATATATATAGGAATGACAGAATATCTGAGTATTTTTATTTTAGATACTTGACTGCATTTAAAAGCAAGTTTATCTACTCATTCACAATGATTTGCATAAGCCTTAACAACCACTAAGTAAAAGTACTGATACTAATAATTGTTCATAACATGAAGGAAACACTCAAGTTAAAGTATCTTTCCAAAGATATCTTGAGGGGAAGTACAGAAGTACATGATCAGAAAGCCCCTTAAGTACCGAGTAACTTACAGAACTCTAGTGGAACTTCCTACTTTATTCCAGCTTCTATCTGCATAGGAGCTGAAGCTTGTTAAGACTTTACTGTTCTTATTTGGGATTGTTTTGGTCTAAAAGCTCCAAAGTGATGAGTGTGACCAGCCACAAACTAATACAGGTGCTCTCACCAACATTACAATATAAAGAAAAGAATATTAAAATAAACTGATGACAAGTTAATGGCTAAAATGATCATTTAAAAATATTCATATGAGTACAATTCATTTTAGAGAGTAAATGATAAATGTGTTACTAACCAGCTCACAGCACACATAAACCCAGCTAGACACATAGCTGAAAGGCAGCATAAAATAGTCAGTTCATTTTCATTCAGATGCTGTACTACCCCCAAGTGGTCGAAGTCAGAACTGCATCGACCCAAGTTGCTTTCATTACAGGAAAGTTTCCATAAAGATTCAATAAAGAAATGCTCCACTGAAAGATCAATGCACAGTCTTTCCCTTATCCCAAATGTAGCTGATTAGACAAGACATGTGTGCAGGGCATTTGTTAGAGAGCACGTGTTAGTTTTTACTAATTGCTAGAATAACCTAAAATACATTTTTCAGCATTTTCATAAAAAATCTAGCAGCAATTTGAGACATATATATGCCTTTAAGGAGGCTCATATTCTGAGTACAATAGTTACAGCTTAAGTCAAATATTTCAGAACAGCAAAGCAGCACTAGACCTATGTTTCTCTCCTAGAAGTAAAGAAGCTGAGTTTCTTTGCTTGTGGCTTTAAAATTCATCTACTAATCACTACTGGTGGGCAAAGTCTGCGAAGGCCAAAATCATTTGAGAAAAGCTTAACATTACAAAGATAAGGAGGTCTGCTTTCCCCCTACACGAGAAATACAGGGAGACACATTCATATAAACAAGTTGAATCTATAAGCCTACACTGTCATTTGTGAGGAAAACAGAATGCAAACTACAGAAGCTACACACACAGCGTCTTTTAAGAGATACATTAACGGCCTGATCACCAGACTAGACATACATCAATGTTTGAAAAAGCAAAGTATTTTTAGAACAAGTACTGGCCCGCACATAACTATCAGATTACACAAGGTATATTTGGATCATACAGTATATCTACAGCACATGAATACTTGCCTCCTGTGGCTCGTGTTGAAGACTGGTGGTGACGTGTCTGTTATCAGGTAGCAAATGTAGCATTTAATAAAGCCTTTAATAAAGCATAGCCTATAACATATCCAGTCTGTTTCAGCTGGAGGCAAAGCAGCAGCAGCTCACATGGATTAGAAGCAGTGTTACTTATAATAATTCAATGTTAATAAATAATGTTAATAAAACACAAACAGTATGAAATAATCAGACAGCACACTCGGTTCTCTCAAGCTGTTTCTTTAAATGATGCAACGCAGCTAGGCCAAAGTCCAAGTTAGTTGCAGTGACATTCTGGAACGGTTCTACAGGACAATAATCTACCTACCTGCTAAAAAAAAGAGGACATCTGAAGCTCATTAATGGAGATTCCTGTGTTTACTGTTGATGCATTTACTAATTTGCCTTTCAAAGGCAATCCTGCAGCAGTCTGTCTTTTAGACAACGTAAGTCACTTTGCATTACACAATGAGCATGCTTCAATCATGTTTGCCTTATTGAAATGACTGTGAATTGTTTGTGACAAATCTAGGAACTGCATGATGAGCTTTACCAGAAAATTGCAGCTGAGATGAACTTATCAGAGACTGCATTCGTCACAAAGCTGAAATCAACAGACAGCTTTTGTTCAGGTATTTGACTGTACACGATGGAAAGAAGTAACTGATTAGCATTGAAACTTTCATGGTTGTTTAGGCATTTGCAGTAGACTCAACTGTAATACAAACACAAATTTAAAAAAAGTTATAACAGTAGGTAAAAAATGGGTACAAAATGGCGTAGCTGAGGCAATCACACCATGGCCTTTGGTGCAAGGTGCCCTCAACAACCAGGCACTCTTAAAGCTTTATTAGATATTCATGTAGATATTGATACAATTGGACACCAATGACTCACACAAAGTTCCAATTCCATACCAACATAACTCACTTCTGCAACATGATACATTGATTATTAAGACATTAAGTCTATCATAACATTCACGATAAAGTTAGATGTTAGCAGGTGGAGTGTTATTATGTTATGTTATTTACAAGGGAAATTTGTCAATCCAATCTGGGAGTAGCACAGCATTGCCAGCCAAACAGCATTGCCTGGGGCAGTAGGGGAATAAGTGCCTTGTTCAGGGTTCCATCTTGTTTAAGACGTAACAGAGAGTAAACCAACAAATTACAATGTCTTTTTTTCACACCACTGAAAAGAGTAAAAACAAAGCATCAAGAATTGCAATACGTGTCATTTTATTTTTAAAGGAGCTAGATTCGGCTTGCGCTGGTTCACCCCTACCAATGAAATTGCACTATGTGGCCATGCAACACTGGCTTCTGCTGCAGTGCTCTTTTACATGAAAGGTAAGAAATGAAACTCCAGATTTAATATTTTACTAACCAGCAACGACAAATGCAGTAATAGCACAGTTGTAATATTTCACAGAATACACTAACCCTGTGGTGGTGTTTGAGACTCTGAGTGGAGAATTGCGGGTGCGCCAACATGGAGACTCTTTAGTGATGGACTTTCCACTCAACAAACCAGACATTCAGGTGCGTACACTTAATTATTGACTCCTCTATAATCAGTATCCATCTTCAGCCAGTTGGTTAGAAGTCTTAAAGGATAACAGTGCATTACTATTGTGCCTGTTGGTTTTATCTGCAGGACATCAACAAATTCAATAACCTCCTTAAGGTAAGTTTACAAAATAATCACATTTAATATAGTCTGCATGCTCAGAGAGTAACTTTTCAAAATAAAGGTATCAAATGGGGTTCTTTAGAGTGAGCCCACAGAAGAGGGTTATTCAGTTGTGGAGTTCCTGGTGACCGGCACAGTTTAGTGACTTTCCTGCTCAAACTAATCTGGTTCAACTCACCCAAATACTGGGTTTAGTGGGTATGTTTAAAGGGAAACCACCCCACTCTTCTGGACGCCAGTCCTCTCGGACCAGAGCCGAACTGAATTTATGTAATGTAAATGTTCTCTAACAATTTTAGTTTAATCCTAGAATCTCTCTCATGCTCTCTGTATCATCTCAAACAAGCCGAAACATCTGAAACATCCATAACTCATTTTCCTGATATTTACAGGCTGTTGTTGGAGATTTACCCATTCAGGAGGTTTACCACTGTAAAACAACAAAGAAGCTTCTAGTGCGTCTTGCTGACACATGTGACAGGTACTGTTAAAATAGAGTATGTGCTTGGGCAAGCTGTAATTCACTAATTTTAGGTCATCTTCAAAGCTGAATGTGTAGTAGTGATGCAGAAGCTTGTTTTTACCAGGGTGATCAGGTTAAAGTCGTTTTTACAGAATGGGTGTTTACTACAACATGAATATACAGCTGTAAACCGGAAAAATTACATTTTGCTGATTTAAGTTAACACATACAGACCTAAATATGCCATCTTCTGCCAATTGTACTGCATATTTTTGTATTTGTATCCCATGTTTAACTTATTGGGAAAAACTAAACAAAATATGAACTCTACCAAAACCGTTCATGCATTAAAATGTGCAGAAGTGTTTTTCTTAAAGATCAGCTGTTACCTTATTTATACTTTAGCAAAGCATGTATTTTGCCTCGGGTTGCCCAAGCTTTCAAATAGGACTCTATATCAAATTTAGCACATTTTTTATCAAATATGTTTAAAATCAGGTAAAACAGGACTTCATCAGACTTTTCTGAACTATAAGAATATGTGGGTCAAAGGACATGCATTATAAATGTCTACTATAAAAGTATTTCCAGCATAATACATAAAGGCTTCCAAAACTCAATAATGATGATAATCAACTCTTGGTTGAAGGTCTACACTTACATCTTTGAGCCCAGTGGCTGAGACTCTGCTGAAATGTGAAGACAGTGGAAAGGTTCAAAGTGTTATCGTCACAATCAAAGGGGCACCGACTTCACAGCCTGGTTATGACTTCTACTCCCGCAACTTTGCCCCATGGAACGGCATCCCCGAAGATCCAGTGACAGGTAAATGCAGTCTTATAGATTTGTATATAGGGCAACACAATTATCCAAGTATTCTAGAACTACAATAAACCATGAAACTCATTCATTTTGGTATAAGAATGAAAACCAAATCTTGTGTTTTGAAGGCTCTGCTCATACCGTCCTTGCTGCATACTGGTCTGAGAAACTGGGAAAGAAGAAAATGTTAGGTAAGTAATGATGTTCTACCTAAACCTTGTGTTTCATAGCAGTATGCAAAGATGAACACAATGTTCAAAGATCACACATAATAAAGAAACAGGGAATTCAATTACAGAGATTTTTAGAGGCAAGGTATCAAGGTTTTTTAGGTATGTATATTTATACAGTGCAGTCAGATTCCTTGACAAAAACAGTTAATGTACATTATTCTATATTTTTTATTTATTTCACTCCTCTGCTCTCCACATTTGTTTGGGTGCCGCAGCTTACCAGTGCTCCAGACGTGGGGGTGAATTAGAGCTGGAACTGAGAGATGACGGCAGAGTGGATATCGCTGGCCGAGCGGTGGTCCTCCTTCAGGGAACCCTCAGACTCTAGAGAAACCTGCATAAAGACCCCGGAGCAGTTTATCTGTGACTTTGACAAGTTAGTCATTCAGAATTCAGAGCACATCTTAGTCAGCCATACTGTGGACATACACAGTACAGTACTGCGTTGTGTGTACTACATCTACTGTGCTCTATACTTCTGTGACATTTATATACACACAAGCTGTTGGTCAAACCGGCTACCAGTTAAACCTATACCCAAAATCCTTCCAGAAATACTTACAAATGTATGAATGAAATAAGTTTGTGGGTTTTAAATCCTCCAGATCCTGCATTAAAGTCCCATAACACTCTACTCTGGTTTGGAGTTATGTGTATTAGCCCTACATTTAAGCAAAGTCAAAGAAAATTCACTAATCTTTGCTGTTCTGTTTTTACTGTTGTTGTTAGCTATACAGACCCACGGCATTCCCACACATTCTCTGCACGTTCCTCGCACATTACGTAATAAGCCTTAGGATGAACACAGAGAAGCTTAATTGGATAATAGCAATCTAGTGATTTGCCTTAAACTAGGATATGGAGTGATTTAGAATGACCATTTATAAATGGTTCATTCTGACCTTGTTTAAGGCTCTTTGTCACAGAGTCTTATGCTGCCTTTAAAAGATTCTCTTTCGTACTGCCAAAAGTTTTTTTGCGCAGTTGCAAGTTCCTCACTTCAAATGCATCGACACCGATACTGTGCTGTTTTACTTGTACTTATAAAAACACACTGAGAGCAACATACTGATACCGATGTGACATAAGCTGAGTGTCAGCTGGATGAAGGACTCGAGCTGGCAGTGATGGAGAGTCTGCTCACACAGACAGCTGCTGACACTGTGGCAGTCGGACACAGAGGTTATTTTAAACATTTGTCCTTCGTATATTCCCCCCAGGAGCATGCTGTTTGATTTTAGCCCCGTTTTAAACACAGTCACAAACACAACAGTTACATTGTGACAACCTACTGTTTTGGCACCCACAACACTGAAATGTAATTCCTCAGAAAGCTGTGATGTTATCTGACAACATTATGACAACATAGTGGCAATGCTGTCAGTACGTTGTCACAACCTCCTAAAATGCTTCAGAAGTTCCATTACTTCTGCCGGGAATTCCACAGAATTTTGCAAAGTAGCCAACAGGTAATCACAATACCACATGACAACATTACTAATGGTCACATTTTGACAACGTAGTGACAATGTTGTTTATACAATGTAAACCGCACCACCTTTTGACAACATTGTAGCAATGCCGTAAGACAGTAAAACAATGCTGTGGGTTTGATGTATACGTGCTGAAACTGAAAATAGCTGTCTGAATGCCTTGCTGCCTGCACTGCATTATAAGGCAGTGTTGTTCACTGAGTCAGTACTCTTGTTTTCTGCTATTTTATCTGTATCATACGAACACAGAGGCTGCATCTCAACTGTGTATGACACACCATCCCAATTGTGCACTTAATATTAATACTAACTAGTGTTGTATTGTATAGTATAGTATGTAGTATATAGTACAGTTACGAATGTCAGAGTTGAGTATACTCAAAAATATGGTATGACGTAAGCTTCATCACTTCCTGTTAGTAAGAAACAATGTAGTATGTTAATATTGTGTGTACTAGCCTGCAGAACTCGTACTATCAAGATTAGTACAGAATATATACTTTGTAGGATTAGTGTTTAGTACACAATAGAGACTCAGCCTAATACTACACAGTCTATATTATGTACTAATGTTAAGTTTAGCAGGCTAGTACATAATAATACCAAACCTCATCATTTCGTACTAACAGGATGTGATAAAGCTTACATTATAACAAGATGGATTCTGAAGGCTGCTTCAGCAGAGTTTTTTTTTTATTTGCTAGAATACAGATTTGGTTTGAACTCACATTTACACCTTTTCTGGTCACCATCGCATCACCATCCACCATTTTTTCCGGAATTTTCCAGTCATGACAAATTCCTCCCTTTCCGTTTTCCATTGTACTGTGGGACGATAGTGTCCATCGTTACCACACTCAAAAATCGACTTGTTCTATGCGTTCAACAGAGCATATAAAGGCGAACAAGTTGTAAGCATTTGTACGAGGAGTTGTTATGCTTACAGTACTGGTGCCATTTATTTTGTTTTCTGCCCAGCAAAGACGGGTACATTGGTTCTGGGAGGTGGTGACAACGTAGTACAGATTACTTTGCTGACTCGTCCACATTGTCCCAACCTCTCAGAATGGTGAATGGAGACAGACAGAGCTATGGGCACCATAGGTTGTCGCAATGCTGTCACAACGTAACCGTGTTTGTTGGGTAGGTTTTTGAAAACATTCCGAAAATGCAGTAAAAACAAAAATATATCTGTATGTATGAAATTATAGATTAACTCAATAATGCACCAGAGTAAACATGTTTGCATGTTAATCATTTTTGTCGCCACTGTCTCAAAAGTTAGTAATAAATACCAGTCATGTGGTATACGAACAATCATACACATTTAAAATCATGTTAAAGCTGGCATGATGTGGTCCTTTTCCCCTTTGACTGAGCACTCATATTCCGCCACCCAGTCATTTTTAAATTGACTATATAGAGACACCTGCTGGCCACGGAGCGGTACTGCAGCGTATTTTGATTTAAGGTGGAATGAAGTCTCTCGAGGCAGCTCAGTTGAAGCAGCTCAGTTCCAAGTTGACGGGACGACGAAAGGTCGCCTGTAGAGTCTCCTCCAAGGACAGGACAGAACAAGTCATGGAGATTACAATGTTTACCGTGGACGCATTTGCCCGTTCACCGTTTGAGGGCAACCCAGCAGCAGTTTGTCTGTTGGAGAATGTAAGTCACTCCGTTTTCCACCCATATTTTAATCTCCGTTCATATTTTAATTTCAGTCTGTATTAGACCCCAGCAGCTGGAAGCACACTGTTAATACAGCTAACGTTGTGTGTTTTAGCCACTGCAAGAGGAGCTCTATCAGAACATTGCATCTGAGATGAACTTATCAGAGACTGTATTCATCATAAAGCTGAAACCTACAGACGACTTTTGTTCAGGTACACAGTTGTGTTTGACTGAAAGAACACAAGTCTGTGATGGTGCTGCTCAGTCTTGTCCAGGGAATTGCAACCTGCAGCACGTTAAGAGGCTGCAAGTATTAGTTTACTGGGCTTCCATGTAAAGCATACCACATACCACAGCCAGAGTGAAATTAATACCTTAGCTGTTGAAAAGCACACCTCTTTGGATGTGTAACATGGTGGCACCCTTTGCTTTATTGGAGATGTGAAGAGTGAATTTTGGAGTACTGTATCTCCACAGATGCCTCAGGAAGACAACTCTGGATGTACTCACCCTACAGAATGTTAGCTCCCCAAAATACTAAAGCAGCAGTAGCAATCTTTTCAGGGCCAGAAGTGGGAGTCTTGACTGACCAAGCCAGTGACCAAAAACAGCTGCATTTAAGTGCGGAACCTGTAAGGATACTCAGCATCAGGCCATATTAAACTGTAATAAATAACATGTCACCTGAAACGGGAGTACTCTGCATGAAGAGAGCTTTGATTCCTATATGGTTTAATACAGGGGTGTCGTTAGTGGTTCATAGATAGTTGAGGGTTAAGCCAGTACCAGAGCGATCCAGGGGCATGGTGTCCCAGGATTTTTTAAAGGCCCCAAAAGGTCTTTTTTATGTACTTTTAGAGTGGCAAACAGTAGATCTGTCTCTTTGCAGTTTGTATTAAACTCAGTACAAGTATGACTTAAATGACTGTTGTCTTATAACAGGCACACGTCAAGCAATAGTAGTGACGTCACCTCTCTCTTAAATGAGGTCCTAAATATTTCATTCAAACAAACAGATTATCAGCTCAGTGCAGACAGAAAGAGCATGTTTTGGCTCTATAAGCATGTTTAAGCTGGGTGGCAGAGTTTCATCGTCATAATCACAAAGTGTATATTTTCTCAGTTAAAGTAAATTCAGTATTAATGCTCAGCTCGCCCTCGCTTTCTTTAGTCCTGTTGTACTTGTTTGTCTTCTTTCTCTCCCTCTCTTCCTGTGTTTAGTAGTACATTATACAGTTTTATTAAACTCAGATTTACATGAACTCAAGGAAATAATGAAAGATCAGTCCATTCAAAATTTTAACTGGTTAAAATCTTTTACTGGCTCATCAACAGCACTGCTGCTTTTTAATTTCCAGATGCATTCAAGTATGTAGACATGGGCTGTATTCAAAATGACATACTACTCTTGTACTAAATCTGCCTAAAAGTAGCTTGTAGTGTGCAGTATGCGACAAAACTGAAAAGCTGTAGTGCACTGAAGATACCCGGATGGTGTTGTACTCCTGTCAGATGTTCTAGTATACTGGGGGAGCTATCTTCATGGTGTACTGCATCCCATTATGCTCTGCTGCCTCACCTGCTCTCAGCCTGCTTCAGTCAAAGAAAATGGCAGCGGGGAACACTGGAGAGCAAAACGCAGCCAACTCTGAGTATAAATGTGGGCGTAGAGATTGTAGTGGGGTATGCTTTCATCAGAATGAGCCTCAGAAAGTTAAAATATACAGGTCTGAAGATTAATAAAAGATGAACTCGATTCAGAGGTTCAGTTTTATAGTGAAATAGTCTAGGGGAGCTAACAGCTAGGCTAAATGTATTTCAAGTGAACTGAGCAGCATTAGCAGCAGCTAGCTCTAAACAGTGGATACAGTAATAACAGCTCTGAGGTAAATGTGAGGTAACTAGTCATGTGACTGTATTAGTATACTATGGTGTATGTTAGAACTTGTTACTGTACTGCATACTACACACAGCGAGCAGTATGCAGTACATGCTACTTTAGTATGCAGTATATTCGAATACAGCCATGGTCAAGACAATCTGCTGAAGTTAAAGGTGATTTAAGTGACTTTGAACGTGGCGTGGTTGTTGGTGCTAGATGGGCTGGTGTGAGTATCTCAGTACCTGATAAGCGACTGGAATTTTCAAGCACAGCATCTCTAGGGTTTACAAAGAGTGATCTATAGCAGAGAAAATATCCAGTGAGTGTAATGGTAGCTGCCGGTGGGAGTAGACTTAAAGCTCCTGAACACTACTCAGGGGCTCTAACGGACAAGCTACCAGTGGAAATTTGGAGAGGACCCAAATGCTAAACAGTCAAGACGTGGAACAGAGGAGAAAGACCGATAAAATAAATGAAGAGACCTCACCGGAAGTAAGGCTCGAACCTAGGCAGCTGCGTTGGTGGGCGAGCTGCCTACAGCTCAAGAGATTATTATTATTATTATTTTTAGATAAGGGGAGAGCACCAACACTCTCAGCCCTCTACCGTTACTGACCGGACTCTCACACACACTTGGTGTAATAAAGAACCCCAGACTGCTTCTTCAGGGATATATATAGCCCGTTCACCAGGTGCAGGGTGTCAGGACCGATTGCCAGTTTGCCGCTGCCCCCTGGTGGCCTGGCACCCAGGCCGGTCCTTAGAGTGAGCAGGAGTTCTCAGGCAAAAATGCCAGGTCAGAGGAGAATGACCACACTCGTTTGAGGTGATAGAAACCCACCAGTAACTCAAGTAACGACTTGTTAAAACTGAGGTATGCAGAAGAGCCTTGGCTTACAATGCACAAGATCTGGTATGATTGGGTGAACCAGGGATTCAGGGCTTAGAGCAGCAGCAACACCTCCTCTAGGTCACGCCCTGCTATCACAGTTTATTGTGAATTTGAAGACCCGATGGTGCATTTGAAAATTGCAGAATGAATAAAAGATCTGTTGAGTTAGCAAAAATTTACCAGGGGGCCCTCCAACCAGTGTTCATCATCATTATATCATAAAAAATCTCACACTAACAATATTGCAATATGTAACATTTAAAAAGAGTTTATATTACTGTTATTACTATATTAATATAAACAACATAAAAATATAAACATACCCTCAGTAGCCCCCCACTGGTGTCAAGTGGCACCTCAGATGACAATAGTACTATAGGTACTTTTTTACATTTATTTCCTTCTCTTTTTTTAAAGGAGCACGTTTCAGACTGCGCTGGTTCACTCCCATACATGAGATTGCGCTTTGTGGACATGCAACATTGGCTTCTGCAGCTGTGCTGTTTTATATGAGAGGTATGACATCATAAATGTAAACATATTAGGAATAACATGCAAAATGTTTACATATAATCAACAAGCAACATTTTTGAAGTTATTTCACTGCAGTAATATCCTACAGAAAATTCCAACCCTGTGGTGGTGTTTGAGACTTTGAGCGGAGAGCTGCGGGTTAGCCAGCGTGGGGAATTTATAGTGCTGGACTTTCCACTCAACAAGCCTGAGGTCCAGGTACTGCCACTAACATTTCCTTCACTTTATAGCAATTAGGGGTGGGAGACATGATAATATAACATATATGGCCAAAAATATGTGGACATCATTTCTAATTCCCCAGTTCGGGTGTTTTGGCCACACCCACTGCTAACAGATGTATAAACTCAAACACATATCCCAACAACGTTGAAGGTCTGCATATCTGCTGCAAGTGCTTTAATTGTAAAATGGAAGCATTTAATAGCAAGAAGATTGCAGTTATGAAGGGGTAGACCACGCAAGCTCAGAGCGGGGCCGCCAAGTGCTAAAGCGCTGCACAAAAATCACCTATACTCTGTTACATCTCTCACTACAGACTTCCAAACCACTTTTGAAGGCAGCACCACCATAAGAACCTCGTGTCAGGAGATTCTTAAAAAAGATTTACAAGGTTAGAGCAGGTCCACACAAGCATACGCTCACTGTATGGTAGGGCTGCACATTAAATCATACTTTTATCATTATCACAGTTTGAGTTTCTGCAATAAACACATTGTTAGAGCAGCAATGACAGAACAGACCAAATTACTGCATACACACAGTGCCAGGGAGACATGGTTTTATTCCCTGCACCCACTGCACCTGGATTGAACCCTGCTCTCCCACGTACAGGATGAGTAACCATTAGGCTAATTTAAGCTAAATAACATTTGGTGGAGCTAAAGCCTTCTTAAAACTGGGCTAGAAATGCTCCACATACAAAAGCATTTTAGACAATTATGTGCTTCTAACTTGCAACAGTTTGGGGAAGACCCTTTCCTGCACGATTGTGTCTCTGTGCCCAAGGTGAAGTCCATAAAGACATGCTTTGATGAGTCCTGACCTAAACCCCACTGAACACTTCTGATATGAATTGGAATGTTGATTGTGAGCCAGGCCTTCACATCCAACATCAGTATCTGACCTTACAAATGCCCTTTGATTGAATGGGCACAAATTTCCCCAAATACACTGCACATCTTGGGGAAATCCTTACCGGAAGAGTGGAGGTTGTCACAGCTGCAAAGGCAGAGCAACTCCATATTGATGTCAGTGGTTTTGGAATGGGATGTAGAATTAGTGTGGTGGCGATTTGTCCACGTACAGGTATATGGACACATCAATATCACAATAAATTAGGGTATAATCTTTGTCGGTCAGTACCTCCAGAACACTGGGCAACTATGCGGTTTCATTAAAAAGTTTTAGATGAGGTTCCCAGTTGGCATAGCTGTTTAAGGTCTTGCACTTCTGGAGATCCCGCACTTATATCTTAACAATGTTCGGATTGCTCACGTTTTAGAATAACCAGTGCTAATCTTTTTACACACAGGACCCCAGTGAATACAAGGACCTCCTTAAGGCAAGTTTTCTATGTCACTGTTTTAAAGGAACATCTAGAGTTAACCTGCACTCAAAGTCACTTAAAATGTTTAGTGAAATATTTTACTAATGTTGTTATTGCATCAGCTGATGCATTTCATACATTTGTGCTAGAGTACCAGAAAACAAATGTTAACATAGCCTCAACTTTTATGTATTTTTTAGTTTTTGTAACTTCCAAAACTCTGTTGTCTCCAAAAGTAAGTGTCTCCAAATACTGCTCCATTTAAGGTGGAATGGAAAATTTGAATAGCTGGCCAAGGTTACCTTTGCATTTTCTTCTCACTCAGGTAACTGACACATTTAATGATGTTTTCACAAACAAGTTAGCTAATTTGACGTATTTGCATTGGAATCTGATCTAACTTTTTATTGTTAGCATGTGTTAAGCAGAACTGTAACAGTATTCAAATCATCACATGCATCATCTTAAGACCTTAATGCACGCATATTGTGACACCTCTACCTGGTGGCATCCTCGCTCAGATGTGATTCATGCCAGCTCAAGCCCAACCAACTTGACCTATCTGCCATCATGGACAAATTAAAAAGGCTAGTCTTCTGTTTGTGCGAGAGAGAGGGAGAGCGAGATAAAGAAAACAAGTGTATTAATTTTGCCACCAAAAACAGCTCCTTCCCCATCTATCAAAATTTCTAAACAAACAGCAGCCACAACCTGAAACATCAATATCTCACATAACAGACAAATGTTTTCCTGACCATTTACAGGCTGCTGTGGGAGATTTGCCTATTCAGGACGTCTGCCTCTGTAAAACCACATACAACCTGCTAGTGTGTTTGGCTGACACGTGTGACAGGTACTGTTAAAGCACTGAGGGGGATTTTTGCACGACTTGCTACAGTGTGTTTACTAGAAGTCAGTTTTAAACTGAAGGTCACTAATTAAGAATCATGAGTACACGATTTCCAAAACTCAGATTCCAAAATAGTTATTTCTGACCTTTAATACAGTAACTGTTGGTTAAAGGTCAGCTCTTACATCGATGAAGCCAAACGCTGATGATCTACTGAGACATGAAACTGGAACCAAAGTTAAAGGTGTTATCGTCACAATGAAGGGTGATCCTACTTCCCAGCCCAAATATGACTTCGTCTCCCGCTACTTTTCTCCTTGGCGTGGGGTCTTTGAAGATCCAGTTTGTGGTAAGTTTAATTCTTAAAAACAGCCATATTCTATCTTTATTTTTCCCCCTACAACACATGAATAAAGTTTGTTTGATTGGGCAAAGTAATCATTACAAGTTTTGTTTACTCATTTATTATCTATCATTAGACTTTAAAGACCCAGTGAACCTAAATCTGTGTTACATTTCTGATTAGATTACTAGGTTGTCTTATTCTTGCAGACAAACAGCAAACATGTACTAAGTATACTCTTTAAAGAATATTTAAATTACCGATAAATACATATATTTTAGCATATTTCTCTATTCTGTGTGTGTAAACTGGGTGGTCTTAATCTATCCAATCACAAGACTGACATCTCTTGCCTCCACAGAGTCAGAGAAACTTGGCGAGCTA